>JAJQQW010000006.1:110137522-110716246 GCA_025583905.1 Ia io
CCCGGACCCCGGACCCCGGACCCCGGACCCCTGTCACCCGGACCCCGGACCCCGGACCCCGGACCCCGGACCCCGGACCCCTGTCACCCGGACCCCGGACCCCGGACCCCGGACCCCTGTCACCCGGACCCCGGACCCCTGTCACCCGGACCCCGGACCCCGGACCCCGGACCCCGGACCCCTGTCCCCCGGACCCCTGTCCCCCGGACCCCGGACCCCTGTCCCCCGGACCCCTGTCCCCCGGACCCCGGACCCCGGACCCCGGACCCCCGGACCCCGGACCCCGGACCCCCCCGGACCCCTGTCCCCGGACCCCTGTCCCCCGGACCCCGGACCCCGGACCCCGGACCCCGGACCCCGGACCCCGGACCCCGGACCCCGGACCCCGGACCCCTGTCCCCCGGACCCCGGACCCCTGTCCCCCGGACCCCGGACCCCGGACCCCTGTCCCCCGGACCCCGGACCCCTGTCCCCCGGACCCCGGACCCCGGACCCCGGACCCCGGACCCCCGGACCCCGGACCCCGGACCCCGGACCCCGGCCGCAAACAGCCGCCTGGAACGCGGTCCCTGGGGTGCCCAGCTCTGTGCCCGGAAAGCGGCGGGGAATGGAGGGGACGGGGGCGGGGGAGCGTGGGCCCGGCCGGGCTGGCGGCCCAGCTGCGGGAGAACCGCACCCTCCTGTGGGCCAGGCTCCAGGGTTCAGGGGGCGGCGCGGGGGTGGTGGCTCCGCGCACCCCAACCAGGGCCGGGCCAGCGCACGCGGTGGGGGCCACCCGCTGCCCCTGGAGCTTCCCAGGGGCACGCCAAGCCGGCAGCTCCACAGCTCGCTGGCACCGCTGCGTCCTCGGATGAGCCCGTCCAGACCATTTGCCTACGTTGAAGCCGTCTGTTTTCTTATCACTGAGTTTCAGTAGTTCTCTATATATTTTAGGTACAAGCTCTTTTATCCAGGACGGTTTTTTTGCCAAGATTTCTCTCCCGGTTTGTGCCTTTTCACCCTCATGATAGGAGCTTTTGTGGAGCAGAACATTCAAATTCTAATAAAGTCCAACTTACCAGCTTTGCTGTCACGGACCATGCTCTGGTGTCACCTCTATGAAGCCGCCCTCACACCCAAGGCCACCGGGTCCCCAGGCTGTCTCCCAGGAGGGCTGTGCCGTGCACTCCGCGCTCAAGTCTTGACCCACTGGAGTCGCTCTGGGAGGCAGCTTGCCCTCCCCGCTCACCGACCCGAGGGCGGGTGGGTGCCCGGCCCACCCGCACCAGCTGTGAGGCTGCTCCGAAGGGCAGCTGATGGCACTGGCATCGACCGGTTCCTGGGCTCCTGGGCGCTCTGCTCCGTTCCCCCAGCCCGTGTGCCCGCTCTTCCAGCACACCGGCCTCGGTGCCAACGCTTCAGAGCTCAGTGCGAAGCCGTCAGGCTGGGCAGCGCCCGCCCTCCTCGGCCATCTGCCTCCGTGGGTGCTGGCCTCCCGGCCTCCCGGCCTCCGTGTAACTCTAGGATCAGCTTGTCCATATCCACAGCCTCTTGCGGGGTTTGATTGGGATTGTGCTGAACCCCAGTTCAAACTGGGGGACAGTGCATCTCAGCAATGTTCCCTCATCCTGTCCATGAACAAGGAATAGTCCTCCATTCATTTAGATCTTCTTGGTCCTTTCACTGGGCTTTTGCAGACCTCTTTCAGTTCTTGTTCCTGTTTGTGTTTTTACCTTGAAATTGCAATTTTATTTATTTTTAATATATTTTTCTTGATTTCAGGGAGAGGGAGAGATAGAAACATCAGTGATGCAAGAGAATCATTGATCCGCTGCCTCCTGCACACCCCCTTCTGGGGATCGAGCCCACAACCCAGCCATGTGCCCTGACTGGGAATTGAACCCTGACATCCAGGTTCTGAGGCTGACGCTTAACCACAGAGCCACGCCGGCCGGGCTGTTCTTCAACTTTATACAGGAACGCGATGGGCTTCTGCACATGAACTTTGTATCCTGTGGCCTTATGTCATCACTTTTTAGTCCTCAGGGTTTTTGTTGTTGATGATGATGATTCGGTATTTTCCACATAGAGCATCATGTCATTTACAAACAACTTTCTTTCCTTCTTCCCAGTGTGTATACTTCCTTTTCTTACTGCATCGGCAAAGCTGCCCATGTCCTGTGGGGCAGGAGTGATGAGAGGGACGTCCCTGCCTTGCCCCAATCTTAGGGGGAAAAGCATCTAGTTTCTCTCCATTAAGCATGATGTTAGCTATACCAGGTAGGTGTGGTGTAGATGTTCTTCCTTAGTTTGCTGAATTTTTTAAAAATCAAAACTTGAGCTCTGGCCTGAGTGGCTCAGTTGCTTGGGTTTTGGCCCATGCACTGAAGGGTTACTGGTCTGATTCCAGTCGGGGCACATGCCCAGACTGTGGGCTTGATCCCCAGTAGGGGGCGTGCAGGAGGCAGCTGATTGATGTGCTCTCACATCTATGTTTCTCCCTCTCCCTTCCTCTCTCTCTCTAAAAATCAATAAATATTTTTTTAATCAAAACTTGGTGTTGGATTTTGTCAAAGGTTTTCCTCCATCTATTGACATAATCATATAATTTTTCTTTGACCTGGCTTATTGATATAATGGATTATTTTTATTGATTTTGAATGTTGAACCAATCTTGTACACCTGGGATAAATCCCACACAGTCACAGAGTCATAGTATATAATTTTTTTTATATATTTCTTTATTGATTTCAGAGAGGAAGGGAGAAGGAGAGAGAGATAGAAACATCAATGATGAGAGAGAATCATTGATCGGCTGCCTCCTGCACGACCCCCACTGGGGATTGAGCCCGCAACCCAGGCATGTGCCCTTGGCCGGAATCGAACCTGGGACCCTTGAGTCAGCAGGCTGATGCTCTATCCACTGAGCCAAGCCGGCTAGAGCTAATTTTTTATATGTTGTTGCATTCTACTTGCTAATATTTTATTAGGGACTTTCACGTCTGTTTTCATGACAGATATTGGTCCACAGTTTTTCTTGCTTATCACGTGTTTATCTGGTTTTGCTAGCAGGGCCTGACAGATACATTCAGCAATTGTCCTTTTTCTTTCTGCTTTCTAGAAGAGATTATAAGGAATTGATATTATTTCTTCCTTAGGTATTTGGCAGAATTTATCAGTGAACCCATCTGGGCCTGATATTTTTCTTATTGGAAGCTTATTAAGTACTGATTCAATTATTTCTTTACTAGAAATAGGCTTGTTCCGATCATCAATCACCCCCGTATGACAGTAGGTGGATTATGTTTTTCAGGAAATGGGTTCATTTACTCTAACTTGTTCTGAATATTTCTTTATTGTCTTTTCGTGCCCATGGGAGCCGTACTGAAGTCTCTCGTTAATTTCTGATACCAGTCATCTGCGTTCCCTCTATTTCTTTTCTTGGTTAGGTTGGCTAGAGTCTCATCAATTTTGTTTCATTCGTATTTTCTAATTTTTCCAAATAGATTCAACGCAGACAGGCAGATAGAGGAGGAGATGGGAGTTCTGGAACAGTTTGCCCCAGGACAGTTGTCAATCACTAGGCTGTGTCAGGCTCCAGTTACCAGTTGGTCAAATCCTACTTGTAAATATGTATTCAGTGTCCATGAAAGAGCAAACTTTCCACACTATTGTGTTTTCCCCAAGCAAATGACTAACCCAAACTCCAAAGTTCCCGGCTAAAAGCTAAAATAATTCGAAGGGCTCAGATACGCCCCTGGGCCAACCTCGGGAATCTGTGTCTGCAACGTCTCTAGGTTGTATCTAAACATTAACACCCCTTCCACCGGGTCAGCCTGAGGCCAAAACTAGACAGTTTTCATCCATACAATCCTTCCCGGAGCACGGAGCGCAGAGAGTGTTCTAATCGAACCAATTCCCATTTATTTTCCCTTTGGATTAGGACAGTGGTTGGCAAACTGCGACTCGGGAGCCACATGCGGCTCTTTGGCCCCTTGAGTGTGGCTCTTCCACAAAATACCACGTGCGGGCGCCCACGTACAGTGCGATTGAAACTTCGTGGCCCATGCACAGAAGTCGGTTTTCGGCTCTCAAAAGACATTTCAGTCGTTGTACTGTTGATATTTGGCTCTGTTTGCCGGCCAGTGGATCAGGAGAAAAGTGATAAATGCACGTTCCTGTGGGCAGATTTGGGGGTGCGGGTACCATCATCCAAGCCCGAGATCTGACACAATTCGGTGCAGAGGTCACAGGTAGGACATGCGTCCCACCAGACGGGAATTCTAGCTCAGCAGAGAGAGGGACTCGCTCGGAGCAAATCCAGCCAGATGCAGAGGAGGCACGGCCCGCGGATGGGGAATGAAAGGAGCTCACGTTTCCCGCAGGGCGGCCTCAGAGAGCCGCCGCGGGACCTTGGAGGCCACCGGTTCGCCCGGGCCAGCTGGTGGGTCCTGGAAGGTGATACAATAAAGATACACAGGGCGGGGCAAAAGCAGGTTTACGGCTGTTTATATGGAAAACAATACGATGTTAATAATAACACAAGAATAAACTGGTGTCTCCCGTTCTCAGCCCAGTATTTTGAAGAAGGGTCAGCATGGCGGAGAGGGGACAGACAGACAGAAGTCTCTTCCTTTAGACAATCAAAGTCGGGGGAGTCTCCTTCCGAGAGGCGTCGAGGGAGGATGGCTGCACAGCCTCACTGCACCCCGAATCCAGGGCGGAGGGAAGCAGCCCTACCCGCGCCTGCGCCCCGCCCGCCCGTCTGCGCTCCCGCAGCCCAAGCGCAGGTGCAGACTGGGCTGCGGCGCCGCTGCGCCCCCTACCGTCCACCGGTGGCTTTGCAGCGGCATCGCTGCAATCTCCAAAGACACCACTAGAGGCCGCCCCGCCACAGCACGAATTCCGGCCACACCTTAATTTTAAAAAAACCTCAACTACAGTGGCAGACACCATGTTTGCGACCAAAGACACATAAATGTACACAAATCTAACTTTATGTTTAAAATTCAACATGATGGTAAAATCTTTGCTGGAGTATATATGGAATCTGGTTCTGATATTTCAATTAAACACCTCTATCGCCCGGCCAACATGGCTCAGTGGCTGAGCACCGACCTAGGAACCAGGAGGTCAGGGTTCGACTCCCAGTCAGGCACAGGCCTGGGTTGTGGGCTCGATCCCCAATGTGGGGCGTGCAGGAGGCAGTCGATCCATGATTCTCTCTCATCACTGATATTTCTCTCTCTCTCCCTCTCCCTTCCTCTCTGAAATCAATAAAAAAATATATATTTTTTTAAAAAACACCTCTCTCAATCCAACAATAACTAAGTATGCTGATTATCTTGATTGTGGGGATGGGTTTATGGTTTATACATCTGTCAGCATTTATGAAATTATAAACCACAGCAATCTGTATGCCAAATACCTGTGTCAATTATATCTTTTCAAGCTGCTAATACAGCAATGACAGAAACCCCCTGTTCTGTGACCTGGGTACTTACTGGTTTTGAATCCATCACCTGCAGGTGAATGTCCACATTCTTAAATCTTATTTCAACATGGTTCCCTCAAGACTATTTCTTTTCTAGTGATTTCAGGCCTTTGTCTCAGAGATATATTGATAAGAAAAGTACTTATGAATCTGAGGAAGCAAAATAGCATTCCCATGGTCTTTAAGAAATGGCTCTTTAAAAAAATCACCGCGCACTACGATGGAAAATAAGCAGAAAAAATGACCTCCGCGTGAACCCGAGTGTGTGCGCGTGAACCCGAGTGTGAGTGTGTGAACCTGAGTGTGCGTGTGAACCGAGTGTGTGTGCGTGAACCCGTGTGCGCGTGTGAACCCGAGTGTGCGCATGAACCCGAGTGTGTGTATGAACCCGAGTGTGCGCGTGTGAACCCGAGTGTGTGTGTGTGAACCCAAGTGTGCGTGTGAACCCGAGTGTGTGCGTGTAAACCTGAGTGTGTGTGAACCCGAGTGTGTGCGTGAACCCGAGTGTGCGCGTGTGAACCCGAGTGTGTGTGTGTGAACCCAAGTGTGCGTGTGAACCCGAGTGTGTGCGTGTAAACCTGAGTGTGTGTGAACCCGAGTGTGTGCGTGAACCCGAGTGTGCGCGTGTGAACCCGAGTGTGTGTGTGTGAACCCAAGTGTGCGTGTGAACCCGAGTGTGTGCGTGTAAACCTGAGTGTGTGTGAACCCGAGTGTGTGCGTGAACCCGAGTGTGCGCGTGTGAACCCGAGTGTGTGTGTGTGAACCCAAGTGTGCGTGTGAACCCGAGTGTGTGCGTGTAAACCTGAGTGTGTGTGAACCCGAGTGTGTGCGTGAACCCGAGTGTGTGTGAACCCGAGTGTGTGTGAACCCGAGTGTGTGCGTGTGAACCTGAGTGTGCGTGTGAACCCGAGTGTGTGTGTAAACCCAAGTGTGTGTGTGAACCCTGAGTGATCATGAACCTGAGTCTGTGCATGTGAACCCGAGTGTGCGCGTGAACCCGAGTGTGTGTGTAAACCCGAGTGTGTGTGTGAACCCTGAGTGTTCGTGAACCTGAGTGTGTGCGTGAACCCGAGTATGCATGTGAACCCCCGCACCTGAGACTGCGTTTCTCACACGGTCCCAGGTGGTGCCCACGCTGTGAGTTGGAAACACGCGTGAACCGCGAGGACGTCCACACTGTCCCCTGCACATCTCGTCCCTGCTCACTGTCTCCTGTGCTCACTGAGCTCCAGCCTCAGCCAGGAGTGTGGCGGGCAGTTCACACCAGATGAAACTGACCACGCTGACCACACGGATTGTGACGCCGGAGCCACATGCCAGTCCTCACGAATGCCAATGTTCCAGCCTTTTCCATCTGTGCACATGACCGCATTTTCTAAAAACTGATTTTAGAAATAGAGGGAAGGAGAGAGAAACATTGATTGGCTGCCTCCTGCACGCCCCCTACTGGTGGTTGAGCCTGAAACCAAGGTACATGCCCTTAACCACAACCGAACCAAGGCCCTTCAGCCCACAGGCCGACACTCTATCCACTGAGCCACCCCGGCCAGGGCCCTGGGGTTGTTTTTAAGTCCTTTGGTTTCACACAGCGGCCCAAACCCCAGGCCCCGCACAGCAACCATCTGTACAGAGGCCTCCGCATGCGGGCTGCGTGCGGGCTGTGTGGGGCAGTGTGTGCGGGCTGTGTGCGAGGCTGTGTGCGGGGCTGTGTGTGCGGGCTGTGCGTGGGGCTGTGTGCGGGCTGTATGCGGGGCTGTGTGTGCGGGCTGTGTGTGCGGGTTGTGTGCGGACTGTGTGCGGGCTGTGTGTGCGGGTTGTGTGCGGACTGTGTGCGGGCTGTGTGTGCGGGTTGTGTGCGGACTGTGTGCGGGCTGTGCGGGGCTCTGTGTGCGGGCTGTGTGCGGGGCTGTGTGTGCGGGCTGTGTGCGGGCTGTGTGCGGGCTGTGTGGGGCTGTGTGCGGGCTGCGTGCGGGGCTGTGTGTGCGGGCTGTGTGTGGGGCTGTGTGCGGGCTGTGTGCGGGGCTGTGTGTGCGGGCTGTGTGCGGGCTGTGTGTGCGGGCTGTGTGTGGGGCTGTGTGCGGGGCTGTGTGTGCGGGCTGTGTGTGCGGGCTGTGTGTGGGGCTGTGTGTGCGGGCTGCGTGCGGGGCTGTGTGTGTGTGGGCTGTGTGCGGGCTGTGCGCAGGCTATGTGCGGGGCTGTGTGTGCGGGCTGTGCGCGGGGCTGTGCGCGGGGCTGTGTGTGGGCTGTGCGCGGGGCTGTGCGCGGGGCTGTGTGTGGTGCTGTGTGCGGGCTGTGTGTGGGGCTGTGCGTGGGGCTGTGCGCGGGCTGTGCGCGGGCTGTGCGCGGGCTGTGTGTGGGGGGCTGTGTGCCGGGCTGTGTGTGCGGGCTGCGTGCGGGGCTATGTGTGCGGGCTGTGTGTGCGGGCTGTGTGTGGGGCTGTGTGCGGGCTGTGTGCGGGGCTGTGTGTGCGGGCTGTGTGTGCGGGCTGCGTGCGGGCTGTGTGGGGCTGTGTGTGCGGGCTGTGTGCGAGGCTGTGTGCGGGGGCTGTGTGTGCGGGCTGTGCGTGGGGCTGTGTGCGGGCTGTATGCGGGGGGCTGTGTGTGCGGGCTGTGTGTGCGGGTTGTGTGCGGACTGTGTGCGGGCTGTGCGGGGCTGTGTGCGGGGCTGTGTGCGGGGCTGTGTGTGCGGGCTGCGTGCGGGGCTGTGTGTGCGGGCTGTGTGTGGGGCTGTGTGCGGGCTGTGTGCGGGGCTGTGTGTGCGGGCTGTGTGTGGGGCTGTGTGCGGGGCTGTGTGTGCGGGCTGTGTGTGGGGCTGTGTGTGCGGGCTGCGTGCGGGGCTGTGTGTGCGGGCTGTGTGCGGGCTGTGTGCGGGGCTGTGTGTGCGGGCTGTGTGCGGGGCTGTGCGCGGGGCTGTGTGTGCGGGCTGTGTGCGGGCTGTGTGCGGGCTGTGCGGGGCTGTGTGCGGGCTGTGTGCGGGGCTGTGTGTGCGGGCTGTGTGCGGGCTGTGCGGGGCTGTGTGCGGGCTGTGCGCGGGGCTGTGTGTGCGGGCTGTGCGGGGCTGTGTGCGGGGCTGTGTGCGGGCTGTGTGCGGGGCTGTGTGTGCGGGCTGTGTGTGGGGCTGTGTGTGCGGGCTGCGTGCGGGGCTGTGTGTGTGGGCTGTGTGCGGGCTATGTGCGGGGCTGTGTGTGCGGGCTGTGTGCGGGGCTGTGCGCGGGGCTGTGTGTGGGACTGTGCGCGGGGCTGTGCGCGGGGCTGTGCGCGGGGCTGTGTGTGGTGCTGTGTGCGGGCTGTGCGTGGGGCTGTGCGTGGGGCTGTGCGCGGGCTGTGCGCGGGCTGTGCGCGGGCTGTGTGTGGGGGGCTGTGTGCCGGGCTGTGTGTGCGGGTTGTGTGTGCGGGCTGCATGCGGGGCTATGTGTGCGGGCTGTGTGTGCGGGCTGCGTGCGGGGCTATGTGTGCGGGCTGTGTGTGGGGCTGTGTGCGGGCTGTGTGCGGGCTGTGTGTGCGGGCTGTGTGTGGGGCTGTGTGCGGGCTGTGTGTGGGGCTGTGTGGGGCTGTGTGTGCGGGCTGTGTGGGGGGCTGTGTGCCGGGCTGTGTGGGGCTGTGTGTGCGGGCTGTGTGTGGGGCTGTGTGCGGGCTGCGTGCGGGGCTGTGTGTGTGGGCTGTGTGCGGGGCTGTGTGCGGGCTGTGTGCGGGCTGTGTGCGGGGCTGTGTGTGCGGGCTGTGTGCGGGGCTGTGTGCGGGCTGTGTGCGGGCTGTGTGCGGGGCTGTGTGTGCGGGCTGTGTGCGGGGCTGTGTGCGGGCTGTGTGCGGGCTGTGCGGGGCTGTGTGCGGGCTGTGCGGGGCTGTGTGCGGGCTGTGCGGGGGCTGTGTGCGGGCTGAGTGCGGGGCTGTGTGTGCGGGCTGTGTGCGGGCTGTGCGGGGCTGTGTGCAGGCTGTGCGGGGCTGTGTGCGGGCTGTGTGCGGGCTGTGCGGGGCTGTGTGCGGGCTGTGCGGGGCTGTGTGCGGGCTGTGTGCGGGGCTGTGTGTGCGGGCTGTGTGCGGGCTGTGTGCGGGCTGTGTGCAGGCTGTGCGGGGCTGTGTGCGGGCTGTGCGCGGGGCTGTGTGTGCGGGCTGTGTGCGGGCTGTGCGGGGCTGTGTGCGGGGCTGTGTGCGGGCTGTGTGCGGGCTGTGTGTGCGGGCTGTGTGTGGGGCTGTGCGCGGGGCTGTGCGCGGGGCTGTGTGTGGGGCTGTGTGTGCGGGCTGTGTGCGGGCTGTGGGCTGTGTGCTGCTGTGTGCGGGCTGTGTGCGGGCTGTGTGCGGGGCTGTGTGCGGACTGTGTGTGGGGCTGTGTGTGCGGGCTGTGTACGGGGCTGTGTGTGCGGGGCTGTGTGCGGGCTGTGTACAGGGCTGTGCGCGGGCTGTGTGCGGGCTGTGTGTGCGGGCTGTGTGCGGGCTGTGTGTGCGGGTTGTGTGCGGACTGTGTGCGGGCTGTGTGTGCGGGCTGTGTGCGGACTGTGTGCGGGCTGTGTGTGCGGGTTGTGTGCGGACTGTGTGCGGGCTGTGCGGGGCTGTGTGTGCGGGCTGTGTGTGCGGGCTGTGTGCGGGCTGTGTGCGGGGCTGTGTGCGGGCTGTGTGCGGGGCTGTGTGTGCGGGCTGTGTGCAGGCTGTGTGCGGGCTGTGCGGGGCTGTGTGCGGGCTGTGCGGGGCTGTGTGCGGGGCTGTGTGCGGGCTGTGTGCGGGGCTGTGTGTGCGGGCTGTGTGCGGGCTGTGCGGGGCTGTGTGCGGGGCTGTGTGCGGGCTGTGTGCGGGCTATGTGCGGGGCTGTGTGTGCGGGCTGTGTGTGGGGCTGTGCGCAGGGCTGTGCGCGGGGCTGTGCGCAGGCTGTGTGCGGGGCTGTGTGCGGGCTGTGTGCGGGCTGTGTGCGGGGCTGTGTGTGCGGGGCTGTGTGCGGGGCTGTGTGCGGGGCTGTGTGCAGGGCTGTGTGCGGGCTGTGTGCAGGGCTGTGCGCGGGCTGTGTGCGGGCTGTGTGTGGAGCTGTGTGCGGGGCTGTGCGCAGGCTGTGTGCGGGCTGTGCGCGGGCTGTGTGTGCGGGCTGTATGTGGGGGGCTGTGCGCCGGGCTGTGTGTGGGATGTGTGTGGGGCTGTGTGCGGGGCTGTGTGCGGGGCTGTGTGCGGGCTGTGCGCGGGCTGTGTGTGCGGGGCTGTGTGTGCGGGGCTGTGTGTGGGGCTGTGTGCGGGGTTGTGTGCGGGGCTGTGTGCGGGGCTGTGTGCGGGCTGTGCGCGGGCTGTGTTTGGAGCTGTGTGCGGGGCTGTGTGCGGGCTGTGTGCGGGGCTGTGTGCGGGGCTGAGAGAGGCCGAGGCAGCGGCGAGGGGCCGAAGCAGCCTGGGGAACAAGGCGCCAGGAAGACAAGCCCTGTGCTCTGTGCACTCGGGCACTTTATCACCTCGCTGCGCCTCGCTCCCATGTAAAGTGGGGATATAACAGGAGTAAATGAGCTAGTGTGGAATACTTAAAATTAACATTTTAATTCATTATTAAAGCACATAATAAGGGCTCAATAATGTCAACTATGATTATCAACAACTGATTTTGATGATTTTCAAAATTATTCCTGCAGACCCATTTTATTTCTTTGTTTCAGAAAGTTGGACGACAGGCATTTGGTAATTTTGCTTTTCAATCCACCGTAAAATTGCCAAATGGCATGAGAATCATAACTATAGTCAAGAAAATTTGATCACGACCACACCGCAGAGCCCGCGCCGTGTGCCCTGCGGTCATGGACCTGCCTCCGATCTGGTTGACTGAATCCCGGATTCCCGCTTCCAAGGCCACGTGGGCTCGTAACCCTCCTCCCGTCTCCGCAGCCTCACAGGAGTGCGGAGGGACGTGAGGAGAGCAGGCCGTGCTGCGGGCGGCAGTGTTCCTCCATCGCAGGCGCCGTCTGTGCGGGGATTTCTGCCAAAAGTGGGTTTGTGACCTGGCTCAGAGTCAGGCAGGCTCAGTGCCTGGCGCTCAGGGCCGGGCTGGGACACCCGGGATTCTCTGCCCTTTGAGGCTGAGGCAGCAGTAATACGCCCAGCAGTCGCCCCAAATAACCTGATTATTAAAGGTCAGAGGGGAGGCTGGGTCCTTCAGCCATAATTCTGTCGCCTCTCAAGCTCGAATGCCTGGCCCAGGAAGCAGGTGATAGGGTGTGGGCACAGGGGTGCACGGGACCTCCTACTCAGCCGCAAACCATATGTTACAGTGGAATCACTGGCCCAATATGCTCAGATATTCTGACTTTTATAGAAATGCTGGAATTTCAGACTTTTATATAAAACTTTCTAATACCACAATGTTGGCAACTAATTCAATTTTTAAAACATTATGTGAGCTGCCCTGGCCAGTGTGGCTCAGTTAGTTGAAGGTCGTCCCATAAGCCACAAGGTCGTTGGTTTGATTCCTGGGCAGGGCACATGCCCAGGTTGCAGGCTTGATCTCCAGTAGGAAGTGTGCAGGAGGAAGTTGATTGGTCTCTCTCTCTCTCTCTCTCTCTCTCTCTCTCTCTCTCTCTCTCTCTCCCTCTCTCTCTAAAATATCAATAAAAACATATTTTTAAAAACATGTGAGCTAAACAGAATATGCCTGTGGCTTCAGCCCTATTATTAAAAAAATAATCCCCAGATTTCATGGTAGAGGATGTAATCTGAGCAGACACACATACTGGTATATAAAACCAAACAAACAAAAACCTTTTACTGTCAGTGACCAGAGTCATTTAAAAACCCCTCACCCAGGGGTGATTTTTAAGAGCCTCTTCCTCCATAAATTCCTAAAACCTGACCCGTTCCTCCCTCGGAAGTGAAGCCCAGAAGGTGTCGCTGTGGGAGCGCCTTAGCTTGTCCGTTCGGAACTCACACGGCAACAATATGAGATTTTTTCGATGCCAAAAGAAATTAGATTTTATGAGGGGAATAACTTATGACATAAAACGGTAGTTACGTGTGACTGGGGATTTTTATGAAAGTCATAGTCAAGATGAGGCTAATTCTTAGAAAGAGGGGATTAGACGGAGGGATCTCATTTGGGGCAAACTCCTTGAGTCCGCAGGCATCCCTGTGTCGGCCGAGATCGCCCCGCGTCCCTGACATGCCTGCACCGGAGGGCGTCGGCCCTCACACGGTGAGCTGCCCACGGAGGGCAGGGCCGGCTTCTACTCACTGCCCAATTCTACACTCACAACAGCAAACCACTTGGCCCAACTACGCATCTTAGTGCATTTCTCAAACCACGAGTCTGGGAGAACGCTCTGTGCCTGACATCTGTCCTCTATGTCACCCGTCAAGCCCAGCATCTCGTAAAATGGTAACAACCCCTGCGGTCACGAGGGCTCTACCTACAGGTTTTCAGGCAACTTTATGCTCATTATCCCCTTCCCAGTGGTAATCAGGGCAAAATCAGGAGACACGTTTAAGAACCTAAAGCTTCATTTCTGAACATTCTTCAGTGACTCGGTAGTAATCCTATATAATAAAAGCCTAATATGCTAAGTGTCCAGAAGCCAGGTCGGCTGTTCAACCAATCAAAGCATAATATCCTAATGATATGCTAAGGCCAATCAACTGCTCACTATGACGTGCACTGACCACCAGGGGGCAGACGCTCTAACCAGTAGGTTAGCTTGCTGCCAGGGGGCAATCGATGGGTTGACCAGTTGCTATGACATGCACTGACCACAAGGGGGCAGACACTCCAACCAGTAGGTTAGCTTGCTGCTGGAGTCCAGCCAGGCCAGTCATGCCCTGGAGCCCTCCTGCGGTCCCTCCCTGGCTGGCCAACCTCCCGCATCCTACCCCGGCCTTGATTGTGCACTGGTGGGGTCCCTCAGCCTGGCCTGTGCCCTCTCGCAATCCAGGACCCCTCAGGGGATGTCAGAGAGCCGTTTCAGCCCGATCCCACAGGCCAGGCCGAGTACCCCACTGGTGCACATATTTGTGCACTGGGCCTCTAGTGTAGCACACAGAGATCAAAAGCAGAAAAAACACGACCCGATTAAAGTTGCTCATGAAATCTTTGCAGGTCCAGCCATCAGGAGGTAACATCTATTTCCCACCGTGGGTCTGGGCTGGCGGTGACCTTCATAACGGACAGGGCGAGGGAGGTGACCCTGGGGCCGAGGCCTGAGGAGACCCCCGCTTCCTTTTCACCTGGGGGTGCTGCTGAGACCACCGTGGGGGGGGCGCCCTGGCTGTGCCCACTGGGTCTGAGCGAGCGTCGGCGGGCGTGGCTTGCTTTGAACCACTCCGCACTGTGCGGCTGGCCACACATGAGCAAAAGGACGGCCCAGACAGGCCAGTGGCGTGTAGGCCCGAGCGGGACTCCTGGAGGTGGGACCACGGCCACGGCGGCCAGAAGGGCGGGGCCCCGGCCAAGCTCTGGTCCTGCAGCCCCGAACCTCAGAGTCCCCGTCTCTGGAAGACACACGTCCTTTTCTAGGTAACGTCTTGTCAGGTCGGCGTCTGAGGCACGGAGCTTTGTCACAGGCAGCCCATTAGAACCAGACTGCAGCCTGACGGTGTGGCTCGGTGGCTGAGCGTCGACCTAGGAAGCAGGAGGTCACGGTTCGATTCCCGGTCAGGGCACAGGCCTGGGTTGTGGGCTCGATCCCCAGTGTGGGGCGTGCAGGAGGCAGCCGGTCCATGGTTCTCTCTCATGGATGTTTCTATCTCTCCTCCCTTCTTCTCTGAAATCAACAAAACAATATTTTTAAAAATAAAATAAATTAAACCAGGCTGCGAGCAAGCTCCGAGCCCCACAGGACAGCTGGCGAGGACGCTGGGCTCCGAGACCTTCCACGTAGCGCAGGTGAGGCCCCGCGAGGGTGCGGCCAGGACGCGGCCCGCCTGACGCCGTGTTCACAGGACGTGTTTGCTCTAAGACACCAGGCCCGCGGCCCGCGTGTCCCCGCCGTCCCTCACTGGGACTGTCACCAGCACCAACAGAAGGCCCCTGGACGCCAGCGAGGCGCCTGTGGAGCTGCTGGTGACCCGCCCAATCCCCTGGGGCCGCCGCTGCCCTGGCAACGGGCCCCGTGCCAGACTCCACCAGCTCCAGTGCCATGACTCAGCAAAGCTCCCCGTGGCCACGAGCGCCTCGGGGCAGCTGACTTGGTGGTTCTCAGCGGTCCCGCCCGTCCCCGAGTCGTCGGGATCAACTCGGCCCATCAGGGAGGGCACCCGCCACCCCACAGCTCAGGAGCCAGCGCGGCCTTGCCGACCAGGGGTGTCCTCCTGCCCCCAGAAAGGGCCTGACGCAGGGGCACCTGACAGTGTTGAATAAATGAATGATGAGTGCTTGAGTTCAGCTGGCTTGCAACTACAGAAAAAAATCCATGAATATAAGCAAAGAATGAAATATAAATATGACTTTGTCAACATTTTTCCCATTTCCTTTCATTTTGTGTTGACTTTGCAATAAAATAGTAGTTTTTAAAAGCAAAAAAGCAGCCGGGCCAGCACGGCTCAGTGGTTGAGCATCGACCTATGAACCAGGAGGTCACGGTTTGATTCCCGCTCAGAGTCCAGTTCTCCTCGGCTAACCTCACAGGCCTTCACGCTGCTCATTCAAACTCTCGTCACTCGTAGCCCTTGCCCAAAGGGGCGCTAACAGCACCTGCTCTTTCTCAGAGGGCGGCGGGTGGGCTCCGCGGCTGAGGACTCAGCTGCACCCTGTAAGTTGCCGCGGACATTATTCTCAGTCCCAGACATCCGGCCCGCCATCACGGATGGTTCACAAGTCCAGTCACCAGAGCCCAGGCCGGCGTGCGGCGTGCGCCCTCTGCACAGGTGGTGGCTGTGCACAGCAGTGTCAGCCTCTACAGAAAGAGGATTTTTATCCCATTTCGTAAAAGTAATCACCAGAGGAGAGAAGGGGACCTGCTCTGAACTCCCGAAATCTGACGTCTCCGTAACCACTCTAACCGGATTTCGCATGATGAGATCACAGCGCCTCCGGTTCCAACACAGTCGCCCCGAACGGGCTCAATTACCGCTCGATCATGCGTCTTCCATTTTAAACCAGCCCTCCTTTCCCACCTGCACAGCCTGCCTGCACTGCCCAAGCCCTGGCAGGGACGGTGTGGCTCCCCATGTCCCTCCCTCTGCCCCCCTCCCTCACCTCGCTGCTTCTCCCCCTCCCCTCCCCCCCCAGCATCCTGGCTCCACCTCCGTTCACATCTCCTTCTGCCCTTCCGTTCCAGGGAGCCTGGTCCCAAGGGCACCTACAGGGACAAGAGCAAGAAAAGAGAACAAAGCCTGCGTGGCTGCTCGCTACCTGACGGGTGGCGGGTGCAGACTGAGGAGACCGCCACAGGCCGAGCCGTCACGACGTGACACGCTTTCCAGCAGCAGATTCCCTGCATGCCCGGGGAGGGGGGGATCGCGGGCCCTGCACACACTCACGGTGACTCGGGCCTGGCCGGTGACGCTCACAAGGTGTGAAGTGGTTTTCCCATGAGCTGTCACTCACAGTTCCTGGTCACCTGGACACTGGTCACGGCTCCGTGGAGAACGTGGCCTTGCATGCTGATTGGCACCCCCGTGCTGTCTGTCTAGAGTCTACGTCCATCCTGGAGCGGACTGCAGGAGGGCCCGCCTCACAGGGCGCTCAGGGCAGAAGGGGTTCCCCTCCGGCCATCACAAGGCCTCCCAGAGCTGCTCACTTCCATTCTTCACTCCCGATTTTTATTTTTTAATTTTAATATATTGTTATTGATTTCAGAGAGGAAGGAGAGGGAGAGATAGAAACATCAGTGATGAGAGAGAATCATGGATCGGCTGCCTCCTGCACGGCCCACACTGGGGATGGAGCCCGCAACCCGGGCACGTGCCCTGACCGGGAATCGAACCCTGACCTCCTGGCTCATAGGTCCATGCTCAATCACTGGGCCACGCCGGCTGGGCAAAATTAGTCAACATTTTGAAAGCAAAAGAAGTAAGTGCTAATAACGCTATGAGGTTTAAGCTTAATTTTACAACATAAACCGTCGTCACTCTGTGTCCAGCCTGTGCCCCCAGCAGGCGCAACCCCGCGTCATCAGTGACACAGCTCCGGCGACCTGCTCCCCAGACGGCCCTGTGGCCACCCACCCACGACCCGCAGCAGCCAGGCCCACAGACACGTGTTGCCAACGACGCTCAGCACCTCCTGCTGAGGAGGGGCCGCTCCTGCCGTGACGTCCCCGCTCGTGCCGCTGGCATGGGGCACTCTGAGTGGTGCAGCACGGAGCACAGGGCAGCTCCGGTGGGGCCGCCTACCTAGTGGCTGGAAGGGGCGAGGCGGGCGGCCTCACTGGGGCCCCCGTGTGCCTGAGAAGGACGTGACAGGTGAGCCCCTCTGCTCACCGGGCCTCTGCTCACCGGGCCTCACGTGCCTTGTGGGGGCGGGGTGAGGACACAGCGGGACCCCTCTGTGAAAGACAAACTGAGCAGCTGTCACAGACCCTCCCCGGACAGTCCCACCAGAGACACTGCTGTCTACACAGAGCACACGAGCAGCTGTCACAGACTCTCCCCGGACAGTCCCACCAGAGACACTGCTGTCTACACGGAGCGCACGAGCAGCTGTCACAGACCCTCCCCGGACAGTCCCACCAGAGACACTGCTGTCTACATGGAGCACACGAGCAGCTGTCACAGACCCTCCCCGGACAGTCCCACCAGAGACACTGCTGTCTACACGGAGCACACGAGCAGCTGTCACAGACCCTCCCCGGACAGTCCCACCAAAGACACTGCTGTCTACACGGAGCACACGAGCAGCTGTCACAGACCCTCCCCGGACAGTCCCACCAGAGACACTGCTGTCTACACGGAGCACACGAGCAGCTGTCACAGACTCTCCCCGGACAGTCCCACCAGAGACACTGCTGTCTACATGGAGCACACGAGCAGCTGTCACAGACCCTCCCCGGACAGTCCCACCAGAGACACTGCTGTCTACACGGAGCACACGAGCAGCTGTCACAGACCCTCCCCGGACAGTCCCACCAGAGACACTGCTGTCTACACGGAGCACACGAGCAGCTGTCACAGACCCTCCCCGGACAGTCCCACCAGAGACACTGCTGTCTACACGGAGCACACGAGCAGCTGTCACAGACCCTCCCCGGACAGTCCCACCAAAGACACTGCTGTCTACACGGAGCACACGAGCAGCTGTCACAGGACCCCCCCCCTCCCGGACAGTCCCACCAGAGACACTGCTGTCTACACGGAGCACACGAGCAGCTGTCACAGACCCTCCTCGGACAGACCCACCAGACACTGTGTAGACGCATCCAGCACCCGCCTCGCTCACACCGCGGGCAAACGGGTTTTTGAAGGAACTCTTTTCGGTTTGTTTGTTTTTTGTTTTGTTAATCCTCACCTGAGGATATTTTTCCTTGATTTTTAAAGAGAGGGGAAGAGAGAGGGGAAGACAGAGAGAGGGAAACATCGATGAGAGAGAAACACATCGATGGGTTGCCTCCTGCACGAACCCCGAGCAGGACCCTGGCCGGGGAGGAGCCTGCAACCGAGATATGTGCCCTTGACCGGAATCGAACCCAGGACCCTTTGGTCCGCAGGCCGATGCTCTATCCACGAACCAAGCCGGCCAGGGCTAAACATAAACAGTTCCAACATCCCAAGGAATTCCTGTCTTAGCACAAACCGAGGCAGGATGGATGGGAACAGCACACACCACACATTAACTTCATTAGTGTCCCACGGTTTTCAAACACTCAGTGATTCAGGGGCCGTGGTGAGTGAAGTCGGAACATTCCACAAAGGGCGGGGAGGGGGGGAGCTGGTGCAGGGAAAGGCCTGCAGCTAAGGCTGAGCCAGATGGCTGCTCCCCACAAAACAGAGTGTCTGGTTGGCTGGTTGGCTGGTTAAAAAGACGGTGCTGCCCTGGCCGGTGCTCAGTGTGCTGCGCCCTCCCGCACACCAAGAGGTTTCGGGTGCAATTCCTGGTCTGGACACAAACGGCGGTTTCGGGTTTGATCCTGGTCCAGGTGTGTGTGGGAGGCAGCTGATCGATGTTCCTCTCTTACATTGATCTCTCTCTCTCCCTCTTCCTCTCTCCCTTCCACTCTCTCTAAAAATCAATAAAAACATATCCTTGGGTGAGGATTTAAAAAACAGGGAAGACTGCACAGACAGACCACAAGGCCAGGGCAAGTGACAAGCCTGTCTTTCATGCAAATGTAGAACTTCCCTGAGGAACCCAAACCAGAAAATTAAAGTAGGTGCATTTTTGTTGGAATTCAAACTGAGAATCACTAAATTGAGTCAAAATTAGAAGAAAAGAAGTCAAACACAAGCCAATGGCATTTACACCAGTTAATCCGCGGGTGTGTGATGCCCGGCGGTCATGGCCAGGACAGCCACCACCCACCTCCAATCAGAGCTCAGAGCTTCATGGGCTTTTGCGATGCCGAGCTTTTTAAAGTGAAGGGACAACGTTGGCTTTCTAGAAAGACAGCACGGAGGGTGTGAAGGACAGGGACCCTCTTCCTCCCGAAGAGACAGCCCTCCAGGCCCAGGCGTGGCCGTGGCTGTGCTGGGAGGGTGTGAGGCCTGGTCTCCGAGCGAGAGCCTTGAGAGCAGAATTCGTGAGCCACTTCCCTGCGTGGCACCAAGATGGGGAGCCACATGGACAAGCAGGGTGATGGCTGAAAGGCACCCCCGAGGGAACCCCACGCTGAGCAGACGTACGCCTGGGCTCGGGGTGAGGGGGAGGCCCAGAGGGCGAGGAGACCAGTCCCAGTGCTGTGAGAGGTTGCACCCCCACATCCAAGTCAGACTGAAGGGAAGGGAGCCAGCCAGGGCCAAGCAGAGGGAGGGGGGTGTGGGCAGCAGCTCTGGGGATGTCATGCAGCCCCTGGGGAGGCCGGAGCAGGAGGGGGGCAGGCGCCAAGGCCAAGGTCAGTGATAACTTAGACACCGGATACTCCGCGTAAGGGAACATGACCCACACCGCCCGAACATGACCCTTTAATGGGAAAGCTGAGCATAAAGGATGATGCAGCAAAGAGATGAGCAGCTCTGGTCTCGTCTGTTCAGTTTCACTTGGTCGCAAAATACTCAGTTGGCGATAGCCTACATTGTGCCAACGCCAGAGGCATTCCTGGACTTTCACAGGTTGTCTGCAGCCTGTAGGTCTCTGTGGGAGCTCTCGCTCCTCGAACCCGCACACTTCGCAATCCTGCCCACAGCGCCAAGTGTTAGAGCAGGTTCCTCCTCAAACCCTGCTCGCCGCATCATTGTTGGAAGCACAGGTCCTGGCCCTGCCCTACTACGCAACTGTCGGGTCCGAGCCCCTCTGCCAGGGGCTGGGCCTTCTTGGGCGCCGGGTGGCAGACGGAGCAGCCATGAGAAGTGGTGGATGTATGAGAGTCTCTATTGTAGGAGCCAGAGGCCAAGTAGCCATCGTTGACAAGGAGCCACTAGACAAAACAGCGCTTCAAAGCAAAGTCCCACACAGCAGCAGCCGCACACGAGCTCGGGAGCAAGTCATCTTTCCCACACAGCAGCAGCCCCACATAACAGCAGCCTCTGGACCCACAGCCACAGCCTGCTGGCCAGTAACACATCTTCCCCACAATGCAGCCCCACATAACAGCAGCCCCACATAACAGCAGCCCCGCATAGGAGCAGCCCCGCATAGGAGCAGCCCCACATAACAGCAGCCCCACATAACAGCAGCCCCGCATAGGAGCAGCCCCACATAGGAGCAGCCTCGCAGAGGAGCAGCCTCACCAGGCAGCAGCGCTGCCGGCTGGTCAGGAACATACCTTATACAACTTAGACAAAAGGCTTCTTTCCAAATGCTGACCTCAGTCTTTTGGGTTATAGAAGGTCATGCTTGCACAGTGCACATACAAATGACTGTGGCCTTGTCTTGCACCTGCAGATAGTCCTTGGATACCCTCATGAAGATTCCCATGCTCAGAGGGGCCTTGAACATCCAGTGTACTCTGCATCTGACGTACTCTGAACAGGGGCCCCACAGTCTCTTGCAGGCACCCTGAGCGTTGACTGCGAGTCTAGCCCCTCCCTGTATTGAAGTGCGTCCTCTCCACCCAGGTGAGGTCTGCCCTGCGCTGACCACCTGTGGGAGCCCTGCGGGGGCAGGAGGCGGCCTGCTCCACTTCGGCTAACTGGAAGGTGTGCCAGCAAATTCCAGCTCTGCTCTCCAGATGGCGGCTGCGTTACAGCAAACTGCTGGCTGATTGGGCATAACTTCTCTCCTTCATTCTCCAACCCTGCTCACCACCCTGGCCAGTGTGCGCCTCCCTTCCGGTCCCCGCTCTTCTGTGATGGCTCGTCTCTCCCCAGGACTCGGAGCTCCATGTCCAGTGTTCTTCACCTGCTGAGTCGGACACCCCTTCCTTGATTTGACACCTGCTTCGTGTTTCCCTAAACCTATCTGGCCATGTGTTATCTATCTATATATTTAAAACACTAATATGCAAATAGACCAAATGGCAGAAAACCAAAGAACTGAACAAGCGCTCGCTATGATGTGCGCTGACCAAAGGGGGTGCATGCGGAACATGGCGGGCATTAGCAGCAGGCAGCAGAGTGCGAAACATGGTGGGTGTCAGCCGCGGCAGGATGGTGGAGCAGGTGAGCGGGGATGCCAGACCAAGGCGGGGTGCAGGTCACTGTCACTGGGGTGAGCCTATGGTGGTTACTGAAAGTTCTTTGCTCCTGCAAGCTGTGGTCCCACCTGGCGATCACTCAGCACCGCCAGCGGTTGCAAGCGATGGCTGCTGGCCCCGATCGCCCCTCAGGGCTTCTCCACCTCTCCCTGCTCCTGAGGGGTGATCAGGGCAGCAGCTGCTGCTCACACCTGCTGACGGCACCGGCCCCAATTGCTCCACACTGTCATCACATGGGAGCGGTGGTGGTGGGAGCAGGGTCCACAGCAGGAGGAGCTGGGCAGGGCACAGAGGATGGGCTGAGACCCGTTCCTATGCCCACCGCAGCCTCACAGCCCACAGTTCCTTTCAAGGTGCACGAATTCGTGCACTGTGCCCCTAGTCTATAATAATGAAAGTGTAATATGCTAATTATACCAGACGGCCAAATGACCTTCCAGATGACCTTCCAGACGAAGCTGGGGCCATGAGGGCTGAGGCAGCCGCCGTGGCTGCAAGGGCCAAGCCCCTTGCACACATTTCGTGCACCGGGCCTCTAGTATATAGATAAAAGCCTCAGCCACTGTTATGACCGAACGACCAGAATGACCAGAACGACCAGGAACTAGGATGCGCACTGACCACCAGGGGCAGATGCTCAACACAGGAGCTGCCTGCTGGTGGCTGGTGCATTCTGACAGGGGGAGTGCCACTCAGCCAGAAGCTGAGCTCGTGGCTGGCAAGCGCAGCTGCCGCAGTGTCGGGAGCCTCTCCCGCCATCACAGAATGCACTGGCGAGGCGCCGGGCCCTGGCTTGGGCTCCTCCTTGGCTGCCTGTGGCTTGGGGGACCCCGGATTGCCAGAGGGCATAGGCCAGGCTGAGGGCCCCCCCACTGCACCAATCCATGCACCGGGGCTCTCGTTCATTATAAGCGTCTATGTTTACTGTAAAACTGCTATCGCCTCTGTAATATGCATATACAGTCGCGTGAGTCACGCTGACTGTTCTCTCCACCCTCAAGTGATGCCCCGATCTGCATCTGGGACCTGGAAAACACATCTGGTTCAGGAGGCACTTACCTACTCCATTACCAAAGTGGTGTTATTTCTGGTTTTTGGTTTTTGGGTTTTTTTTGCTTTTTATTATATTTTGTAAAGTTTAAGTTTTCCAAAGTCTTTAGGAGACACCGATTGACAGAAGCAAACAAGGGTAACACACGCATAAAGGACTCTGGCAACAGCCAGTATGCAAATGACTTAAAGTAACAAGTCCATATTCTCCGGGTGATTCCGGCATCACGCTTGCCACAGGCCCAGCAGACACAACCACTGGCCTCCGGTTGGTGGATCTTCACGACTCACTGTGCAGGTGGAATCACGGGCAACTGTTAGCAGATGTGTTGTTCGTTGCAAAGATGTGGCTACAAAGTTCCTATCTTTCAAACATTAAGGGGAAAACCAAAGAAAACGTCACAAAATGAGATGGTGAGAGACCATTTGTTTGGTCTCCTTTGGGAATAGTTGTGCAAATCACCTCTTTCAACTCACAGCAGCATGCTCAGAGAGCCAACCGGCATTGCTGAGTGTCCGGAGACACCCGGACCCTGGGACCAGGTGGACAGAGAGCACCTCCATCCCGCTGACCACTCACCCTGGGACCAGATGGACAGAGAGCACCTCCATCCCGCTGACCACTCACCCTGGGACCAGGCGGACAGAGAGCACCTCCATCCCGCTGACCACTCACCCTGGGACCAGGCGGACAGAGAGCACCTCCATCCCGCTGACCACTCACCCTGGGACCGGATGGACAGAGAGCACCTCCATCCCGCTGACCACTCACCCTGGGACCAGATGGACAGAGAGCACCTCCATCCCGCTGACCACTCACCCTGGGACCAGATGGACAGAGAGAGAGCTCCATCCCGCTGACCACTCACCCTGGGACCAGATGGACAGAGAGCACCTCCATCCCGCTGACCACTCACTCTGGGACCAGATGGACAGAGAGCACCTCCATCCCGCTGACCACTCACCCTGGGACCGGATGGACAGAGAGCACCTCCATCCCGCTGACCACTCACCCTGGGACCGGATGGACAGAGAGCACCTCCATCCCGCTGACCACTCACCCTGGGACCGGATGGACAGAGAGAGAGCTCCATCCCGCTGACCACTCACCCTGGGACCAGATGGACAGAGAGCACCTCCATCCCGCTGACCACTCACCCTGGGACCAGATGGACAGAGAGCACCTCCATCCAGCTGACCACTCACCCTGGGACCAGATGGACAGAGAGAGAGCTCCATCCCGCTGACCACTCACTCTGGGACCAGATGGACAGAGAGCACCTCCATCCCGCTGACCACTCACCCTGGGACCGGATGGACAGAGAGAGAGCTCCATCCCGCTGACCACTCACCCTGGGACCAGATGGACAGAGAGCACCTCCATCCCGCTGACCACTCACTCTGGGACCGGATGGACAGAGAGAGAGCTCCATCCCGCTGACCACTCACCCTGGGACCGGATGGACAGAGAGCACCTCCATCCCGCTGACCACTCACCCTGGGACCAGATGGACAGAGAGCACCTCCATCCCGCTGACCACTCACCCTGGGACCAGATGGACAGAGAGAGAGCTCCATCCCACTGACCACTCACTCTGGGACCAGATGGACAGAGAGCACCTCCATCCCGCTGACCACTCACCCTGGGACCGGATGGACAGAGGGAGAGCTCCATCCCGCTGACCACTCACTCTGGGGCCAGATGGACAGAGAGCACCTCCATCCCGCTGACCACTCACTCTGGGACCAGATGGACAGAGAGCACCTCCATCCCGCTGACCACTCACCCTGGGACCAGATGGACAGAGAGCACCTCCATCCCGCTGACCACTCACCCTGGGACCGGAAGGACAGAGAGAGAGCTCCATCCTGCTGACCACTCACCCTGGGACCAGATGGACAGAGAGCACCTCCATCCCGCTGACCACTCACCCTGGGACCGGATGGACAGAGAGAGAGCTCCATCCCGCTGACCACTCACCCTGGGACCAGATGGACAGAGAGCACCTCCATCCCGCTGACCACTCACAGGAGCGCGGATGGAACCTGCGCCTGGCGGTCCATGCGGGGACGTTAGCCTTGGTGGCAAAACATGGCCTGTTCTCCTTCCAGTGCCTCCATCCCGAGAACACTTCCTCCCCGCCCCTGTGACTGCCTGTTGCTCCAGGACTCTGCCCTCACCTGCGAGCGATTCCATCACTTCCCAAGGTTACGCCATCACCATGACCACAGCTCCTCGTTCATCTCTCCCCTGACCTTTCCTCCAGGAGTCGCACCTCCAGTGCCTGCTGGGCTCTCCCATCGGCACGCCCCACAGGAACCCCAAGCCTCCACGTGAAGTCAGGCCCCAGCGCCTTCCCTCTGACCTGCGCCTCCTTCCCTGCTGGCTCTGCCTAGCGCTGTGCCACCAGCCACGGAGGGCCAGGGCGGGCCTCTACTCGCACCGACTCGCACGCTGCTTCTCCTTGCCCAGCTGGCTGCTCCCTAAGTGACCTCTAACGTAAGGCCCGTCGGGACAGTTAGAAAACGGACTGTCACTGGGTGGTCTGTGTCAGGTAGAAATATACAAGGAACGTATCGATGGCAACGGAGCGCACACAAGAGCCAGATTCCCTGCCCATGGGTCACCTGGAAATGCCTTGAGGACCATTACAAAGAGCAAACACTCCAAAGTGCACACTAACTTGACTTCATTTTAATGTTTGGCATTGAAAGGCCTGCTAGATTTGAATGATCAATTCAGCCACCCCATGGGTCTCCCTGGGACCCCTGGCTCCTGGGCTGGGTGTGAGGCTGCCCTCGAAGACAGACACGCAGGTGAAGCGGCCAAACCTGCCTGGAGCCGGGGGGAGGAACGTGGGGGGGTGGGGGGGTGGAGCCCATTTGGATATTTGGAAATTCAACTGTCAGCTTCCAAATCGATGGCCCAGTTTTAGACAGGAATTTAAATCTGTGCATGGCACGGCCCAGGCCTTCAGAATGAGGAGACCTTGTTACAGAAACTATGACCACAGCAGCCCTGCCGACGCCCCAAACACCCGAGACTGTGAGTCAGACCCTGGTTTCAACCACTTGTCAAACCCTGAAGTCCCTCCGGCATTTCCAGCATCACGTCTGAAACGCAGCGCACCTAAACGTGCAGGTGGGTGTGGGGACAATTTCTCCAAACTCCCAACTTCCGCAGCCACCCACAGACCCTCCCAACATCCTTTTTGAAAAAAAATTCAATTGCTCTGCCAAGAGAAAACACTTCCCTTCAGCCAATTGTCTTCGCGTTCGGACAAATTGTAAATGAGCTTTTAGAAATCCATCCTCCTCCAACAGTATTATCGGAACAAAGCCATCAGGAGAGGAACTGCACTTTCATTTAATATGTGTTTACTGATGTCAGAGAGGAAGGGAGAGGGACAGAGAGATAGAAACATCAACGATGAGAGAGAATCGTGGACCGGCTGCCTCCTGCACGCCCCGCACTGGGGATCGAGCCCACAACCCAGGCATATTCCCTGACTGGGAATTGAACCGTGATCTCCTGGTTCATAGGTCGACGCTCAACGCTGAGTCACACTGGCCCATGACTCAGAGCTTTGTTCCAACAGCAGTTCTTGATCTGATCAATAATAAGAGGAAGTTCCCAAACCACATAGCCTGTGGCTGCTGCCCCAGAGCTGCCTTCACAGCCAGGCCTGGGAGCTGCGGGCCTCAGAAGTAGTTTCCGGGTCAGGCTCTTCAGGGCCGCAGCTGAGGGCCTGGCTGCCCAGGTGACAGCCCACCCCCCCACCCCCGCCCCGGCTCTCCAGCAACTGGGGAGGGCCCTGCTGGTGATGAGATTGGGGAGCACATGGTAGACGAATTAGGACAAGCAGCATGGACTCACGAACACACACCCCTGACACGGAAGAGGCGGCAGCAAACCAGTGGAAGTGCAGACAGAAACGCCAGCCGCGACGCTCATTCTCCCGCGTCCGGCGCTAGACGAGCACTCACAGCTGCCGACGAGCAGGAGCACATCTGGCAGGGTCAGTCAGCGGCACAGCGGCCTCCTGTGCGGATCACACTTCTGGTTTGAACTCTGTTTGAAAAACAATCCCTCAGAATAGCTTCTTAGGTTCACTGACCAGAGAGCGAGGCACAGTGGTGCAGTGGGACTGGACACAAGGAAACCGCTATGTCTTCCCTTCTTGGCCCTGTTAACTGTTAAAGGTGGTTCTGTCCGCATAGCACTGGGGTGGAGACAGGCGGGCAGACTGACCTGGGAAACACCTCGTCCAGCACGGAGTAACTGCGATCCGAGCAGGGCAGCTCCTCACCACCCGTGACGCCCTCTTCGTCTCCACTGTGAGGACAGCACAGCACAGCTCTGAGGCTGCTGTGGAGGTGCAACCAGATCGCCTGGGCAGCACCCCAGCCACAGGCAGACACCTGGGCAGCATCCCAGCCACGGGCCAGACACCTGTACAGCACCCCAGCCACAGGCAGCCACCAGGGCAGCACCCCAGCCACAGGCAGCCACCAGGGCAGCACCCCAGCCACAGGCAGCCACCTGGGCAGCACCCCAGCCACAGGCAGTCACCTGGGCAAGGACCCCAGCCACGGGCCAGACACCTGTACAGCACCCCAGCCACGGACCAGCCACCTGTACAGCACCCCAGCCACAGACCAGCCATCTGGGCAGGACCCCAGTCACAGACCAGCCACCTGGGCAGCATCCCAGCCACAGACCAGCCACCTGTACAGCACCCCAGCCACAGACCAGCCACCTGGGCAGCACCCCAGCCACGGACCAGCCACCTGGGCAGCACCCCAGCCACGGACCAGCCACCTGGGCAGCACCCCAGCCACGGACCAGCCGCCTGGGCAGCACCCCAGCCACGGACCAGCCACCTGGGCAGTACCCCAGCCACGGACCAGCCACCTGGGCAGAACCCCAGCCACGGACCAGCCACCTGGGCAGCACCCCAGCCTCAGGCCAGCACCACGCCAGCACCCAGTGCTGCCCCCACACTCAGTGTACAGTAACTGCTGCTTCTCGCTCTTCTGCCTGCAGAACCCTGAGCTGAACTCTGGTTCCCAATGAAGAGCTTTCCAGTTACATCGCTCAGCTTCTCGGACAGAACATAACTCTCTCAAACAGGGTGGTTTAGCCATCTTCCCCGCAGGGAGCTCCATTTCACTTCCGTGGTGTGCCTGTCACCACTGCTCACAGGCATCCCCGAGGAGCCAGTATTCCTGCTCACGGGTTGGGGGGCGGGGGGGCGAGTGATCAGGGCATGATCCAGGCACAGGACGTGTCATTGGAACAGGAATTTCTTAGGTTTTACAAGTGTGTCTGTTTGCTCAGCTGCTCTCTGAGGTTAAGAATGAAGTCATGCCTGTGAGACTAACTGAAGAGACTCGGTGTGTCTGTGGGTGAGGGGGGCAGCGATGTGTGGGGATGGTGGCGGCTGGATTAGCCTCTGCCCTGAACAGCTGAGGAACCCAATCCAAACCCCGGCGCCACCCTCCCACAGCCCCGCGCACGGCTGCGCTGCTCAGAGCTGAGTCCGGAGCATGCCCTCGTGGACGTGCCGCGAACGCCCTCACGTGCGGTTTTCAGAACGGGCTGAAATGGTGAAAGGAACGGGCTGTGCGCACGAAGGCCTTTCGTAGTCTCTCCTGCAACTCACAGGCTGCAGGACGGTGCTGCCCACTCTGATCCTCGAAACTCAGACACAGAATTCCCGAAGAGAACCGTACGCATGTCCGTCACGGCCCTCCGCCACGTGTCCACTGTCCGCGGGTCTCCCAGGGGACCACGCTCCCCTCCACACCGCAGGGGCAAACTGCGACGGAACTTCCACTCCAGCATCAGGTTCGCTCAAAATGACCCAACCACTGCCCGGCGGTGACCCTGGGGGCATGTCTGTCCTCCTAAATCCCAAACGTTCCAGCCTTCAGGGGGGAGGGGGGGAGAAGCCACAGGCGCCACTCGCTCTCCTCCCTGCCACACTCGGGGCACAGCACGCCTGGCAGCTCCTGCAGGACCCAGACGGGCCGACAGCCGGCCTGATGGGCCGACCCACATTCCTTCCTCAGACTTACAACAGTCATCCCACCTGACCTGTCACGGGCACACACCCGTGTGGCTATGGCCATGTCTGAGGACAGACTCACTGTAGTCACGGCCCTATCCTCTCACTGAGGGGGCAGAGAATGGTCCCACAGGCCACGGATGAAGTCTTTTCATTGGCTGTTTAAATATGAGTTTGATTGACTTATGTACACAAATGAGGACATGCGGTGGGTCATGCTAAGTGGCATAGACAATTGTTAAATACTAGAGGCCCAATGCACGAATTTGTGCACCGGTGGGGTCCCTCAGCCTGGCCTGCACCCTCTCGCAATCCAGGACCCCTTAGGGTATGTCATATTGCCAGTTTCAGCCCGATCCCCACAGGCCAGGACAAGGGACTCCACTGGTGCACAAATCTGTGCTCCGGGCCTCTAGTATGCATATAAGATCTTTGGTTAATCTCTTCATGGCCCCCTCCCACTACCCTCTGAGATTTATCAGTCTGTTCCATGTTTCCATGCCTGTGCATTGAGCGTCTGCCCCCTGGTGGTCAGTGTGCATCACAGCTACTGGTCAAACGGTCAGACATTTAGCATATTAGCCTTTTATATATAGAGATTATATATATATATGTAGTGCAGTTCATGACAACAGCACACACATCGCAAATCCATACACAGACCTGGTCCTCTGAATGTGACCGACTTCAGAGACACTGAAGTGACTCCCTGTGTCCACTCAATGGGAAACACTATGCAGCCATGCCAGTGGGGCCCACCCCACACAGGACTGACTGACCGTGAGGAAATGACAGCCAATATTTCTACAGATTTTAATGAGCAAATAGGGATCGGCTCCATGAGTTCAAAAGATATCTTTCTGTTTCTAAAATATATTCCTATTGATTTCAGAGAGGAAGGGAGAGGGAGAGAGAGAGCCATCAATGATGAGAGAGAAACATTGATAAGCTGCCTCCTGCACACCCCACACTGGGATGGAGCCTACAATCCAGGCATTGTGCCCTGACCAGGAATTGAACCATGACCTCCTGGTTCATAGGTTGATGCTCAACCACGGAGCCACATCAGTTCAAATGGCATCTCTAAACTACTGATGCCAAGTGTCTGTATGTGTCCTGGATTTTTATTTTCATTCCTGATTTTTATTGTAAATGTGAGTTTTTCTCTTTATTGCCATCACTCCTCCCCAGGCAATGGTGATAATGAGGCAGTAGCATCCTTCTGAATTCAGGTCAAACATCTAGAACCTGAGAAAAGGAATTTGGGGGACAAGCATTAACCCGAAGAGAACTGGAATTTTGGCACAGAAAATACCAAGTTTCTCATATATAACTGCTACACGGTTTTGATTTTTAAAAACATTTCACTATTGTTTTTAAGGTAGAATACCCTCACCCTCAATTGGCCACAAAGAAACATTTATGGTTAAAAATGTTAAAGATCATCAGGATGGTGAATTTTTACATTAAAATGTGTATGAAAAGGCACAGTATTTGGTGAAACACTTGCTAGTATTTGGTGAAACATTTTAGAATGGTCCACCTTTCCTTTTAACTCCTGCAAACTTCCTAAATCAACCCAGAACCTGACACTGATTTGTTTCCATAGTTTTACTTCTAACACCACCACCCCCCCCCCCCCCCCGCCCAGCCCCCACTTCTCGTTAACCTGTGTGCTCTCTGAAGAGCCGTGGCTGTAACTGCCCTTATTTTATGGAACGGAGGTTACGTGACTGACGGAGCCACTCTGCTGCCAGTGACACGGCCATCCCTGTGCGGAAACCTGTGGACAGACCCACAGGGGGAAGGAGGGGGAGGTCATGAGCTTGTGTAAGGATCTGAAGGTCCAACAAACTGGAAAGTCGGCTGCACAGAGCCGCACCTGAGACCCTGAGGTTAGTGACCACTGGGAAGCCACGTTCCTGGGGTCAGGGTGCGCAGCTCCCGTGAGTGCGCCCTAAGGACGCAGCCCGGCCTGTCCCATCGCCATCTCCTCAGGTAAAGGCCGAGGTTAACTCTGCGGTTTATTTATTTGTTTATATGTTTTTATTGGTTTTAGAGAGAGGGAAAGGGAGAGGAAGAGAGATAGAAACAACATTGATGAGAGAGAATCATGGATTGGCTGCCTCCTGCATGCCCCAGACTGGGGATCGAGCCTGCAACCCGGGCATGTGCCCTGACTGGGAATCCAACGCTGACCTCCTGGTTCATAGGTCGACGCTCAACCGCTGAGCCACACGGTCCATGCCTATTTGCTTTATGTCAAACAGCGTCTGTCTAGGTGGAGACGCCTTGTAAACCTGCAGGCCTGTGTACTGGAATTTACTATTGACCAGAGGAATAATTTGTACATACGAATACACAGGGGTCAGGATTTCACAGCTAGCACGAGTGACTCGGGAGGTATGTGCTCTGAGTCCCCCAAACAAGATGACCCCAAACCTCAGCCTGGGCCTGACAAGGCTCAGAGACAGGACAAGTCGGGGAGAGCTCACCCACGTGGCTGACGACGGAGCTACACCAGGTCCGCCCAGGTCTCCTTGTTCTCCTGGAACTTGTAGGAACACGGCAGATGCTGCCCCCGGACACCGGTCCCCCTGCCTTCACCTTGTCTGGGGCTCAGGCCACTGCTGGCCTACTGGCCGGGCTAAATGTCCTAACAGAACCACACTGACCTCTCCCCATCTCCCGGCTCCTGTGGGGTTTACCTTTGGCCATGCACAACCATACTTAATACTTTTTAACACTGGTAAGTATTACCTAATATCATAATATTCTCAGGATTTCTCACAGACATTTTGGCCAGAAATGTCTGCTCATTCAGATTACAAACTCCACGGAGGCCTGGGCCGTGGATGTCCAGCCCAATGAGGCCACACCAGCCGATAGAGAGCCACGCACCCAGCAAACCTGCCCAGACCCACTGCATTAACGGAGCTCCCCTCTGAGCGAGGAGAAAACACAATTAAACGCAGTAAATAAGCTCATTCTTAGACATTGAAGCTCATTAAGCAAATGTTAAAGATCAAGGTCTTTGTCTTAATAGGAACAAACACAAATTAGCAGGTAGAAGAAGGTGGTTGTCTGTGAGTGAACAGGGAAACACGAATAAAACCAGGTCTGACAACTCGGTGGAAGCTCAGCCTCTAGACTCTAGAGTGACATGTGTGTGTCATTAACCAGAACATGTTTTATCGTCTCCTTTTAAGAAACAGACCCTCCCTAGCTCTGGCCAGTGTGGCTCAGTGGTTGAGCGCTGTCCCATGTGCCAAAAGGTCACCCGTCAGGGCACACGCCCGGGTTGCAGGCTCGATCCCCAGTAGGGGGCGTGCAGGAAGCAGCTGATCAATGTTTCTCTCGCTCACCACTGATGTTTCTCTCTCCCTAAATCAATAAAAACAAGTATTTTTTAAATGGACCCTCCTTAAATGGTTGGCAGGTATTGATGAACTGAGAATACCTATCCATTTACTTAGGTATTCCATAAACAGGAATACCTATCCATTTACTTAGTCTCGAGTTCATGCATTTTTTCTATCAAAAGATTTTCTCATTTGGTAGCAATCCCAAGGGTGCCCTCCCGGTGACGGGACTGAGGCGTCAGCGTGTTCGCTGCTGTGAGCCCGCCCGTACCCGCAGAAACACACAGACGGTGGCTCTGCTTCTCCACCAGCGGGGCCTGGACAGGCCACAGGAGGAGCGAGAGCGCCAGCATGTGTAATACGTTTAACAATAAAGATGTTTTTTTTTAAAGCTGTCGGTGTATTTATATCTTAGTCTGCTCCAAGTCAGGGCACAAGAGTAGCCAACACAGATTAAAAACCTTAATTCTAGCCCTAGCCCAGTTGGCTCAATGGATAGAGCCTCAGCCTGTGGACTGAAGGGTCCTGTGTTCAATTCCAGTCAAGGGCACAAGCCCAGGTTGTGGGCTCCATCTCCAGTGTGGGGCATGCAGGAGGCAGCCGATCAATGATTCTCTCTCATCATTGATGTTTTTATCTCTCTCCCTCTCCCTTCCTCTCTGAAATCAATAAAAATATATATTTTTAAAAATACCTTAATTCACCTAAAGTGAGTTCAGCAATGATAACCTATCAGTTTAATTCCCCTACATTCATAATAGGATGGAACAAAATTTAAAAAGGTAATTTTAGAGTCTTTCTATACTTTGAAGAAGTAACTAACGTTTTGAAATGTCTAAAATAAAAAAATTTAGTCTTTCTAATATTTAGGTGGCATGACAATTAAAAAGTGGATAAAATGCTCCAATTTTAAAGTTAAATGTGAAAGTATTTGAAATTATATTTCTTTTTCTTTTCAGCCTAATGATTTTTTAAAGAAATGTGACAAGAGTTATATTAATGTACCAGGAGCCATCATCCTAATATATAAAAAGCCAGGGGCTGTCATGAGTGAAACAACCGTATAGACGACTGAACAGCAGGCTGCGTGGGGCAACCAGGCCGGAAGTGGAGTTAGTGAGGGACGACCAAACGACCGAAGAGCAGGCTGTGTGGGGCGACCAGACCGGTGGGGAGGGGGGCCAGTTTGAGGTGACCAGGCCTCAGGGGGGGGCAAGGAGGGGCGACCAGGCCGGCAGGGGGGTAGTTGGGGGCCACCAGACTGGCGGGGGCAGTAAGGGGTGACCAGACTGGCGGCGGGGGGAGGGGCAGTTAGGGGCAACCAGGCCAGCAGAGGGGGGCATTTGGGGGCAACCAGCCTGGCAGAGTGGGGCAGTTGGGGGCAACCAGGCTGGCAGTGGGAGCAGTAAGGGGCAACCAGGCTGGCAAGGGGACAGTTAGGGGTGACCAGGCCAGCAGGTAGAGGCAGTTAGGGGTGATCAGGCTGGCAGGGGGGCAGTTAGGGGTGATCAGGCAGGCAGGTAGGTGAGCAGTTAGGAGCCAGCAGTCCTGGATTGTGAGAGGGATGTCTGACTGGATGGGGCCTAAACTGGCAGTTGGACATCCCCCAAAGGGTCCCGGATTGGAGAGGGTGCAGGCTGGGCTGAGGGACACACCCCTGTGCACGAATTTCGTGCACCAGGCCTCTAGTAAAAAATATTTTTAAAAAACAATACTATGAAGACTCTCCTTCTACAGGGTTTATTCCAATAGATAATTTCCATGTAAGCGAGTAGTAACAACACCTAAAACTTATTGCCATCAACTACATATTGAATACTGCTCCAGGAATTTTACACATGCTATTTCTCTTCCTCACAAGATGCCAAAAGGCATGGACAAGGAAGTATTCACACCTTACAGGTGAGGACCTGGGTCAGAGAAATTTACTGATATGCTCCCCACATTGTAATAATTATAACACATTATTATAATATTATAATATTAGCCGTAATATTACAGGATAAGCCAAGATTGAAATTTAGTGTGTCTACATGACAAGCTGGGAAGTGCAGACGTGAGTGTGTGTGTGTGTGTGAGTGTGTGTGAGTGTGTGTGTGTGAGCGTGTGTGTGTATGAGTGTGTGAGTGTGTGTGAGTGTGTGAATGTGTGTATGTGTGTGAATGTGTGTGTGTATGAGTGTGTGTGTGTGTGTGAGAGTGTGTGTGTGTGAGTGTGTGTGTGAGCGTGTGTGTGTATGAGTGTGTGTGAGTGTGTGAGTGTGTGAATGTGTGTGTGTATGAGTGTGTGTGAATGTGTGTGTGTATGAGTGTGTGTGTGTGTGAGTGTGTGAGAGTGTGTGTGTGTGTGAGTGTGTGTGAGTGTGTGTGAGTTTGTGTGTGTGAGTGTGTGTTCCTTTCAGGTGAAATTACTTTGAACATGCAAATGTCACTGAATTATAATAATCACCTCTGATTGTACACAAACACACATGCACTCAAAGCCTGCCATTGTTTTCATTTTGACTGCATCTCAGAAAAGAATTTATTCCTGAAATAAACATGTTTGAGAAAATGAAGCTGAAAAGCATCCCAGTCTGACATAAGCGCTCCGCCCCTGTGAGTCCTCCATCCTCCCTCGGCTTCGGTCCTGACTCCTGTGCGGCTCAGCTCCGGCTGCAGAGCCGCCCCGCCCTGGCCATCTGAGAGGAGAGCCTTTTGAGATGATTCTGTGAACGCAGCCAAGAAAAGCCTGCCTCCTTTTTGCCCCTTGCCCCCCCCTCTCTCTGTTTTCCTTGTTTTAAAGTGTTGATCAGCTGACACTGTGCAAATTCCCTGAGGGTGAGGGTGGGGCAGAACCTTGGGTACAAAAGCACACCCTGGCCCTGCCGCCTGCCATCCTGTGTTTCCTCGGATCGCATCGCTGTCCTCACATGTTATTAACATGTTTGTACTGGGCAGGCTTATTTTTGCCGACTGACAGGGCACCATAGGACACAGGATCTTTGAAACACCAGAGGTTTCTTGTCAGTGTGGACGTTCGCTTGTGAGACGGGACCGGAGGCGACGGCTGCGGACACAATGCAGGGGCCGCGCCGTCCAGACCGTAAGGGCGTCTGCCCGTCGGCCCTAACCATTTCCTCTCGGCCGAGGGAAAGCCAGGCCCCCTCCTGGCACCATGCGCGTCAGAATCTATCTTTCCTGCCTGCTGTGGTCGGAGGAAAGGGATTTCAGGCGAATTTATTGAAAAGGCATCTTTGCCGGCGGGGCTCAGAGCCAGAGGCCGCAGACGGAGCTGCGCGGGCGGCTGGCGAGTGTGCTCCTCCGTCCGGCCGCTCCTCTCCCCGCGTCCTCTCCATGAAGATGCGGGTGTGGGAACACACCTGAGTACAAAAGCCCCACCCCCTCCCACCTCCCTCACCTTCAAGGCTCTTCTGGATCGGAGACATCGACCACGCCCATGTCTGGGAACGCGGTGGAGGAGCGGAGCAAAGCAGAGCAACACCCCCCACGCCGGGGTCCCCGTGTCTCCTGCACAGCCTTCCCTCCGGAAGAATGCAGGGGCGCCTGCTGCCCCGCCATCTCAAGATCCTCGCTGAGCGAACATCTGCCCAATCTTCCTCGCGCTTCACAGCTCACCGTGCTCGTCCTTCCCTTCAGAGCCCTCGTTCTAACGACAAAATGACTCTGTGCCCAGCAGCGCCAGACGCACCTCCGTGGTCAGCGCCTCCATAACGCGCACTGGCGCCCGACACACCTTGTCGTTCACCCACGGCTCCCGTCAGGGTCCACGGAGACCCCAGGCTCTCTCCCAGCTCAGAAAGCAGCCGCCTGCACCTGCCCCTTGAGACCAGAGCCTCCCCGATTCCTACGGCCACAGCCGTCTGCGCTCTCTCTCTCTCTCTCTCTCTCTCTCTCACACACACACACACACACACACACACACACACACACTCCTCCATGCAGGCACCCGCACCCGGCCATGTACCTTTTTGGGTCTTTTTCTCCTCTGACTACTGCCATTGACCTTCTCAGCACTGTCGCTTTTCTGAGCTGCATCCTCGTTGATCATTGTGAACCGTCGGTAGAGCAAACAGCTCTGCCACGCAGCCTGCCGCCTGCGCCGCCCAGAGCGAGTGTGCACGCACTGGAGCGAGCAAGGGGGTGGGGAGGGGGCTCGGAGGCGAGCGCGGTGACGTTGCCATGGCAGCAGCTGCCACAACTGTTTATCTGACTGCACGGTTAAATCCAATTCCGCCAATTACCACCCGGCCCAATACAATGCAGGAAGCCTTGAAAAGAGAATGCCAGGGACGCAAATGATTGAGGGACTCAGCTGTTTGCTTTCTGACACACTTTCCATTCAATCAGCTCTCATTCCACACATAGACTCACTCAAACACCTGCACACAGACCTACACACAGACCTGCACATAGACCTGCTCATAGACCTGCTCACAGACCTGCTCACAGACCTGTACACAGACCTACACATAGACCTGCACACAGACCTGCTCATAGACCTGCTCACAGACCTGCACACAGACCTGCTCACAGACCTGCTCACAGACCTGCACACAGACCTGCTCACAGACCTGCTCACAGACCTGCTCACAGAATGTGCACAGACCTGCACACAGACCTGCTCACAGACCTGCACACAGACCTGCTCACAGACCTGCTCACAGACCTGCTCACAGACCTGCACACAGACCTGCTCACAGACCTGCTCACAGACCTGCTCACAGACCTGCACACAGACCTGCTCACAGACCTGCACACAGACCTGCTCACAGACCTGCACACAGACCTGCTCACAGACCTGCTCACAGACCTGCACACAGACCTGCTCACAGACCTGCTCACAGACCTGTACACAGACCTGCACACAGACCTGCTGATAGACCTGCACATAGACCTGCTCACAGACCTGCTCACAGACCTGTACACAGACCTGCACACAGACCTGCTCACAGACCTGTACACAGAACTGTACACAGACCTGCACACAGACCTGCTCATAGACCTGCACATAGACCTGCTCACAGACCTGCTCACAGACCTGTACACAGACCTGCACACAGACCTGCTCACAGACCTGCTCACAGACCTGTACACAGACCTGCACACAGACCTGCTCATAGACCTGCTCACAGACCTGCTCACAGACCTGTACACAAACCTGCACACAGACCTGCTCACAGACCTGCTCACAGACCTGCACACAGAATGTACACAGACCTGCTCACAGAATGTGCACAGACCTGCTCACAGAATGTGCACAGACCTGCTCACAGACCTGCTCACAGACCTGCACACAGAATGTACACAGACCTGCTCACAGACCTGCTCACAGACCTGCACACAGACCTGCACACAGAATGTACACAGACCTGCTCACAGACCTGCTCACAGACCTGCTCACAGACCTGCACACAGACCTGCTCACAGACCTGCACACAGACCTGCACACAGAATGTACACAGAACTGCACACAGACCTGCTCACAGACCTGCACACAGACCTGCACACAGACCTGCTCACAGACCTGCTCACAGACCTGCATGTAATGTTCTCCCTACAGGTACGTCAATCAGAACAGACACAATGCCTCAGGAGAAACTAACGTTCCTGAACATGCCTTGAACCTGAAGAGACCCCCTCCGTCTGTCACCTCGCGCACTGTCCATTCTCCAGCCCTGGGAGGAGGGGCACGAGGAGAAGGCTGGCCGAGGGGAGGCCCCCGCCTCGTCCCCACGGAGAGGGAAGAGGCCTCCCAGGGAAATGGTTGAAATCCATTTCGTTTCAGCAACAAGAGAACAAGACCAGAATGAGAGGCTGTCCCGGGGTCCCAGGCTACTTGGGGGTAAAGGGAGGCCAGGCCAGGGCCCGTGCCCCTCGCTGGGCAGCTGTGATCCGGAGTGACCTTGCCATGGGCTCTTAGAAGTCCTAGGTCAGATCTCACCTCCTGCCGTTGGAGGCAGGGAGCCTTCAGCTCTTGAGCAAGAAGCTGGGTCTGGGCCCCACCCCCGGAGGGCTGGGAAGGAGCCCCGCTTCTGGAAACAGCGTGTGTCCAGCGCTCAGGCCTGCGCTCCCTCCTCCCCCGCTTCCCAACACAGACCTCGACAGCGGGCAGCAGCGACACTGAGGGGGCTCCTCGCCCTGTGGCCAGGCTCATGCGAGGCGCTTACGGCAACACTGGGTGCAGGGTCCGCCCACTCACACATACGAGCACTAACATGCTGATGAATCAGTCTCACTTCACACACGTGCCAGCAAAGTTTGCGGTCGGACGTGGAGCTCCGTGGGAGAATGGGCATGGGCGCTCCCCGCATGGTGTCCCGCTCACTCTGTGGCACGGCAGGGCGCCGTCTTGGCAACATGAGTCCCTGGAAACAGGGATGAGGATTGGGGTTCCTGCAGGTGCAAATGCACGGCCAGGCAGGCTGCGTCCCCGACAGGCATAGCTTCCCGGTAAAATGGAACTGTGCTCCATGGACATGTTCATGTGAAAGCCGGCTCGAAAATAAGTGGCGACGTGCTTTTTCGTTAAACTCTGAAGAGAAAGGGTGTGTCCATTGATCAGTACTCAGTAACCCAGAGGCCGAGTGTGTAAGAGCCACAGAAATGTAAGTCTTTTTTTAAATATATTTTTATTGCCCTAGCTGGTTTGGCCTACAGACTGAAGGGTCCCAGGTTCGATTCCGGTCAAGGGCATGTACCTTGGTTGCGGGCACATCCCCGGTGGGGGTGTGCAGGAGGCAGCTGATCAATGTTTCTCTCTCATCGATGTTTCTAACTCTCTATCCCTCTCCCTTCCTCTCTGTAAAAAATCAATAAAATATATATTTTTAATATATATATATATATATATATATGTATATATATATATATATATATATATATATATATATATGTTGATTTCAGAGAGGAAGGGAGAGGGAGAAAGAGAGAAACATCAATAATGAGAGAGACTCATTGATCAGCTGTCTCCTGCACGTCCCACACTGGGGATTGAGCCCACAACCCGGGCCTGTGCCCTGATGGGGAATCAAACCCTGACTCCTGGTTCCTAGGTCGACGCTCACCCACTGAGCCACACCGGCCGGGCCTCTTTGTTAATTATTTAATCTGCTTAGCTGCTGAGAACACATTGCCCCTTGGCCTTGATAATATGGTGATACTCAGACCTGGAAAGCGCGTCTCCAAACTCCAATGGGGAGAAGAGCGCAGCTCACGGAAGTGTATCGAGCACCACGCAGAATTCAGGAACCAGGTGGTCAACCCAGCCATGCTGGTCCCTCCACTGCCCATACAAGTCACTGTGTGCCGTCTGCTGGAGCTTTCATCCTGCGTAAGCATCCAAGAAATAATTTTCCCTCCTGTTATTTTACACAAGTGTTTAGACCAGTGGTTCTCAACCTTTCTAATGCTACGACCCTTTAACACAGTTCCTCACATTGTGGTGACCCCCAACCATAAAATTATTTTCGTTGCTACTTCATAACTGTAATTTTGCTACTGTTATGAATCATAATGTAAATATCTGTGTTTTCCGATGGTCTTAGGCTACCCTGCTAGCGGTTCTCAACCAACAAGGTTGAGAACCGCTGCTGTTTGGTTAGATTATTGCTGCTAACTTTAGACGATTCCGTGCTGTGCAGGCTGGAGTGGGTGAGGGAGAAAGCTAGCTCACCATCCTGCCCGCCAGCCCAGGGTGTTCATGCTACACTTGGATGGACACCTACAACAATTCAGGCTGTTCTACCTACAACTACAGGAATCTAACTAAGAAAAGTGGATAGATAACCTTTCCGATGTCCTTTGTGCCTAGTCAATTATCAGATTCTTCCTGGGCCCAGCAACTTATCCACCTAGAAAGTATCCAGAACTGTGATGGATCTGAGATCCAACTTGCATGCTAACCAGTGAGCCTGCTAGTTTCCTGGATGCTGGCAGAAGCCACGAGACTTCTAGGTCAGAGACGAAGACGTTGGTTATTACTCAGAGCACAGCAGGCAGCACTGGCTGTGGCATGCTTGCATCAGGTTCCCTTACTCCTTGTCCTCACAGGCCTGATGTGTACGGTCCAGGTGGATGCTTCATACTCAGAGAGTTGTATAGAGAGAGGCACCCGAGCTTAGGGAAACTGACTCTTTTATAGCAGGCAGTATAGAGAGAGGCACCCGAGCTTAGGGAAACTGACTCTTTTATAGCAGGCAGTATAGAGAGAGGCGCCCGAGCTTAGGGAAACTGACTCTTTTATAGCAGGCAGTAAGCATATCTGGACTTTGCTCCGGAGAAAGCCATCATCTTTGTTACACTGGAGAGCGAGCATGCCTGATCTCTGCTCCTCTATCTTCCAAGGCTGCTTGCTACACCAACATTTTAAAAATAGTCTGGAGCAAAGACAGTCAGTGTCCAGCTTGCAAGATGTACAGAAATGTAAGAAACCCACAGAAAAACCTCTCTTCAACAGAAAGTTTCAAAAAGTACACATTATCCTTCAGCTGAGATAAATGCCACTCTGCCCTTCATGGCGTCTACATGTAAGTGGACACTCCCTGGGATTCCTGAAAACTCCCTGCAGCATGCATACATGTCTGTGCAGTAAGTTCTAACAGTTCGCTCTGTCATAGACATTTGGAAGACTTCACACATCATCTGTGGTTTTGCCAGAATCACTACAGCACACAGCAAGGATGGATGTCAGTCTGTGTGGTCTCAGTCCTACCCAATCAAATCATCCACCGGCCTCCCTCTCTGTTTCTCTCCCAGTGTGTGATAACTGTCTCACTTTCCTCACAGATAATCTCCTATTTCTTTTTTTATTCTGTGACAAGTCCTTGAATCGATGCGCCTCCATTTTAAAGGGGAAACATGAGTCGAAGAGACGTGAACGAGCAGATTAGATGGCCACATGACTCAGTAACAAGCAGAATGGAATGTAGTTGACTCAATTTTCATAACCTTCATTTTTTTTCCACTAGAAAACAAAGACATTGGAAAACATATGAGCCTACAGAACCTAACAGTTCTCAAGGTCAACAAATGAAGCTGGAAAATAATGAGGGAAAACAGAAATGCTGACAGTTATTATTTAGACTGGAAAACCATTTTGGCACTTGTACAAATCCTAGAGAATTGTACCCACTAGTTTGGACAGAAATTAAAAATCTACTAGGTTTGACAAATGAGCCACTCTTCCATTCTCTTTTTCCAGTCCCTCATCTATACATTCTTGCCGTCAAGGTAGTCTTTAAAAGGAGATAGAAAAAATCAAAATACAATGGGACCACATTTTTTGTTCAGGAAAAACTACTGGAGTTCCTAAGAGGAACACCAAGACCTGTCTGGGTTGTCAGTGGATAATTCCCAGGTAAAGAAATGCCTATCCTTGCCCTAGTCGTTTGGCTCAGTGGATAGAGCGTCAGCCTGCAGACTGAAGGGTCCCGGGTTCGATTCTGGTCAAGGGCATGTACCTCAGTTGCAGGCTCCTCCTCTCACATCTATATTTCTCTCTGTCTTTCCCTCTCTCTAAAAATCAATGGGAAAATATCCTTGGGTGAGGATTTAAAAACAAAACAAAAACCTATTCTTATCCAGCCAGCAGGGCTCCGGGGTTGAGCGTCAACCTAGGACTCAGGAGACTACGGTGCAATTCCCATTCAGGGCACAGGCCTAGGTTGGGGGCTCGATCCCAGTGTGGGGCTGCAGGAGGCAGACGATCCATGATTCTCTCTCATCATTGGTGTTTCTATCTCTCCCTCTCCCATCCTCTCTGAAATCAATAAAATATTTTCTTAAAACATAATTTTTAAAACTACCTATTCTTATTTTCTTCCTTTTCCCTAAAATCTTCCAACCTTGAGTCCAGATTGATCGGGAAACTTTTCCAACAACAAACCCGACCGGACCTCCCTCCTCTCAAGGGCACAGTCCACGTCTCCCAGCGGCGGCCACACGGCCAGTTGTCTGCTTAATCCGCATTGGCCTTCGATGCCCAGGTGATGCCCTGAAACGTCAAATAAAATAGCCCTGGGTAAAGCCAGGTGGCTCAGCTCCGCCTCGCTGCTGGAGTCAGCCTCGGGGGCCGCCAGTCCTCTCCTGCCCTCACCTGTCCCCACCTGCCCTCACCTGTCCCCACCTGCCCTCACCTGCCCTCACCTGTCCCCACCTGCCCTCCCCTGTCCCCACCTGTCCTCCCCTGCCCTCACCTGTCCCCACCTGTCCTCACCTTCCCTCACCTGTCCCCACCTGCCCTCACCTGTCCCCACCTGCCCTCACCTGCCCTCACCTGTCCCCACCTGCCCTCACCTGCCCTCACCTGTCCCCACCTGCCCTCACCTGTCCCCACCTGCCCTCACCTGTCCCCACCTGTCCTACCCTGCCCTCACCTGTCCTTACCTGCCCTCACCTGTCCTCCCCTGCCCTCACCTGCCCCCACCTGCCCTCACCTGCCCTCACTTGTCCCCACCTGTCCTCACCTGTCCCCACCTGCCCTCACCTGTCCCCACCTGTCCTACCCTGCCCTCACCTGTCCTTACCTGCCCTCACCTGTCCTCCCCTGCCCTCACCTGCCCCCACCTGCCCTCACCTGCCCTCACTTGTCCCCACCTGCCCTCACCTGTCCCCACCTGCCCTCACCTGCCCTCACCTGTCCCCACCTGTCCTCTCCTGCCCTCACCTGTCCCCACCTGCCCTCACCTGTCCCCACCTGTCCTCCCCTGCCCTCACATGTCCTTACCTGCCCTCACCTGTCCTCCCCTGCTCTCACCTGTCCTCACCTGTCCCCACCTGTCCTCTCCTGCTCTCACCTGTCCTCACCTGTCCCCACCTGCCCTCACCTGTCCCCACCTGTCCTCTCCTGCTCTCACCTGCCCTCACCTGTCCCCACCTGCCCTCACCTGTCCCCACCTGTCCTCCCCTGCCCTCACCTGTCCTCACCTGCCCTCACCTGTCCTCCCCTGCCCTCACCTGCCCTCACCTGCCCTCACCTGTCCCCACTTGTCCTCACCTGTCCTCCCCTGCCCTCCTTTGTCCTCACAGAGCCCAGGATGCAGGGCCCAAGAAGCAATGCGTCCTGAGCATGGGTGTCTGGAGCTCTGGGGTCCAGCTCCATCTCTGCTCCATCAGGCAGGGACCCTCCTATGGTCCTCAGGTCCTGTCCTCCTGAGAAGCCTGTCCTGCTGGGCCAGCTGCCCGCCCCGTGATGGGCCCTGGCTCTCCCTGACCCAGCCGGGCCCGGACCCACTTGACAGCACCCTGTGTACCCCCCACCACGCCCAAGCCCAGGGCGCAGGGGGGTGCTGGGGTCCCTCACCTGTGCTCAGCTTTACCTGAGGAGGAGAAACGCCTGCATCAGAGTGAATTTGAAATAAGTGGACGAGTTGGAGGAATGCACTTTTTCGCCATCAGATTTTTGTTATTTGTAACAGCAACGAAGCTGTGCCCGCACGCACAGGAATCAAACACTGTACCCCAAGTCTCCTCCTCCCCCCCCCAGCCCCCCCCCCCCCCGCCGCCCTCCGCCGGAACTGTTTCTGTAGTTTTTCGGGGAATTTCAACGAAAAGACAGAAAGATTTCTATTTACTTCCCATGTACCTCCCAACCGAGGATTGGTGCTTCATTTTCAGCGAACAACAGGCTAACGAGAATATTGAAATCTGTGACCCTGGCAGTGCACCACCCGCTCAGCAGAAATAACGGAACCTTGGTCAGACATCCGGGACGCGGGACGTGCTGTGCGCGCTCGTCCTGGCCGGGGAAGGGGCAGACACGGCGCTGCGGAAGGGCTGCTGTGAGCTCGCGTCATCAGGTTTGCCACCGTCAGCAAAGGTCACCCGAGGTCACTGTGGCTCAGCGAGGCCCCACCTGGTCCTGAGGTGCCACCCACCGCCAGGAGCCAAGACCCAGGGTCTGGAGACAGCGGCATCGGGACTGACCTGCACACACAGGACAGGCAGCCCGTGGGGCCCTGCAGGCGCCAGACCTCGAACACTCGGAGCGTCCCCCCAGGCCGCGTGGCATCAGCACCGCCCTGCCCAGAGCTACGGAGCAAGTGGATGTAGCCGCTGCTCACGCCGGAGGGGATCCGTCTGCCTCCGGACACGCAATCAAAACAAGCATCACTTACTTTCCACGGGACCAGCGACAAGGACGTGCAGGCGCTCCCCATCTCCACCACGTGGTCTCCCCGAAACCAGCAGGCCCCCCACTGCCACCCTGGTCCCCGTACTCCTTGCATCCGAGCCAGTGGAGGGAAGTGGCCGCCGGGAGCTGCAGCTTCTCACCTCTGACTCCCTGCCCTCCCGTCTGGACGCGCCCCCACCTCTGCCGTGGCCCCCCTTCCCGGGTTTCCAATAACCCCCGCTCAGCAATCCCTCAGCACTCCCGTCGCTCCCCAGGGCAGGCGGGTGGATTCTGTCCTGTCCTCCCCCTGCAGGGCGCATCCTCCCCGTTGCCCGCAGCACCAGCCCGCCCCCCAGCTGCCGGTCACTGTCCTTTGCCTCCGGACACACCTTGGTGGCCTGGGGCCCACAGTTTTGCTTTGTTTCAGGGAGAAAGTAAGATGTGTGTCAGTCCTGACTCTGACTTCACAGGAACCCGACCCCCACTCCTCCCGCCACAAGCGGAGCTGGAGGCAGGTGCTGGCCCTTGCACACCCGGTCCCGGGGGCAGCCCAGCATAGCGGTGCCCGTGGGCTGTGCCCTTGAGAATTCATTTCACTCTGCGCCCATCAAATGTCACCGTGCACACGCCCAGGAAGCCTCACGCTGTCACTTCACCTGCAGGTTCCTGTTCTGGTTTTTAATCTTCAACCAGAGATAGGTTTGTTGATTCAGAGAGAGAGAGAGAGAGAGAGAGAGAGAGAGAGAGAGAGAGAGAGAGAGAGAGAGAGAGAGAGAGACAGAGAGAGACAGAGACAGAGAGAGACAGAGAGAGAGAGACAGAGAGAGACAGAGACAGAGAGAGACAGAGAGAGAGACAGAGAGAGAGAGAAGAGGTGACAGAGAAAATCATTCGGTTGTCTCGCATATGTACATGGACCAGGACCAAACCCGAAGCCGTTTGGTGAACGGGCTCCTGTTCTAATGCACACCCTGCATTTCCTACATCAGACTTGACAAAGGGACGTCATCTACTCAGGGTTCCCCTAGGCACCGTGTTCCAGGAGAACACGTGTCCGTCCGTGGCACCGCCCAGACCAGCACACGGCTCCAAAGTGCCTCATACAGCCATCCCCGAGCCTCCGGCACAGGGGCCTGTCCCAGCCCCTGGCCCTTCGCAATGTGTATTACAGATCCACAGAGGGAGGGAGCGAGGAGCCCTGCCCACCGAGGACCAGGGAGCAGGGGCACTGCTGCTCGCCCGCACGCGGTCATCCATGGACAAGGCGTGTCGCGTGACGGAGGAGAAGCCCTGGGGAGAGTCACAGGTGAACTAACTCCTCGCCAGGTTTGGAATAGAAGGAAGTTCACACACCAGGAGTCTGGAGAGTGTCCACAAAGGAAAAGAGAAGGGAAATGCACATTTGTTCGGACAAAGTGGGGATGGCCGGCCAGGAGGTCATGGAGCGTGGGCCGTGGCAGTGCGTTTACAGACCCGACACCCCAGTCCTGCGGCCGGGTGGTGCAAGGGGGCGGGGCGTCCACGGGTGGCCTTACACAGGCTGCCTTGTTCTAAAACACGCAGCGTGAGTGCAGTGGCATCTCCGGCTGCATCCTGGCTGTGAGTTAGGAAAAGCTGGGAAGGGGCAGGAAGGAGCGAAGGAAAAGGCTAGAAAAGAGTGTGAGAAATACTCAGGGTCCTTCGTACAAGGGTGCTGCATGTAAGAATGAGAAAGAATAGATGATGACGTTCAGAATTTAGCTTTTGAATAATAATGAAAGAAGAGTTCAGGAGTAATAAATCAATTGTATGTGACAAAACAGAGGTACAAAACTAACCTGGACTATAATTTTTAAAAATTAGCACGATGAGATTCGCTATAGATATAAAGGAAGGGGTGTAGGGGAAATCTCTGCCTCACTCATAATGTTGAAGGGACTCTAAACTGCTTTAAAAAAAAAGGATGAGACCTGTGTGCTCAGTGGTTAGAGCATCTGCCATGAACCTCAGGTCTCATTCCCCCCAGTCAAGGGCAGGTACCTGGGTTGCAGGTTCAATCCCAGTCCCTGGTTGGGGCATGTGCAGGAGGCAACCAATCGATGTTTCTCTCTCTCTCACAATGATGTTTCTCTCTCTCTCTCTCTCTCTCTCTCTCTCTCTCTCTTTCTCTCCCTCCTTTCTCTCCCTTTCTTCCCCTCCTCTCCTCCCTTTCGCTTTCTCTAAAAAATCAATGGGAAAAATATACTCAGGTGAGGATTAAAACAATAATCATCCTATCTAATAAAAACCTAATATGCTAAGTGTCCAGTCATCCAGTCAGCCATTCAACCAATCAAAGGGTAATATGCTAATGATATGCTAAGGTCGCTCAACCACCAGCTATGAAATGCACTGACCACCAGGGGGCAGATGCTCCATCCCGTAGGTTAGCCTGCTGCTGGGGTCTGGCCGATCGGGACTGAGTGAGACGGGCTGGACACACCCTGGAACCCTCCCGTGGTCCCTCCCAGGCTGGCCAACCTCCTGCGTTCCTCCCCTGCCCCCGGTCATGCACCAGTGGGGTCCCTTGGCCTGACCTGTGCACTCTCACAATCTGGGACCCCTCAGGGGACATCAGAGAGCCAGTTTCAACCAGATCCCATAGGCCAGGCCACAGGACCCCAATGGTGCACGAATTCATGCACCAGGCCTCTAGTAATAATAATAATAATAATAAACAAAGACAAGCTATTTTCCAGCCTCCAACAGCTACTTGCCCACTCACTCACTGCATGCTCTTTGCAAGGCTGGGAGGTGGGATGGATTTAAATTTGATGATGTCATTGGAGTCCTTAAGACACAGCCAGCTGGTCCCTCAGAAGTCTGGTCTGGGCACCCAGCCACACGTGACCATCGCCACAGCCCCATGTTGGGTGGGAGGAGAGGAGGAGGAGTCCCTGAGGGTCTTGGATTTTTCCCCTCCTTTTATTGTTTCATTGGTTTATTTTTGTAGATCAAGGAAAATTTCTGAGTCCTTTTTTTAAAATATATTTTTATTGATTTCAGAGAGGAGAGAGAGAGAGAGAGAGAGAGAGAGAGAAACATCAATGATAAGAAAGAATCATTGGTTTCCTGCCTCCTGAATGCCCCCAATTGGGGACTGAGCCCACAACCCAGGCATGTGCCCTGACCGGGAATCAAACCGCGACTTCCTGGTTCATAGGTCAATGCTCAACCACTGAGCCACACTGGCTGGACTTTCTGTGCCTTTTAAAACTGTTTTCTTTATTTGGCAAATTGACAAACCAAACGTTTTAGTGGGAAAGGGGATGTGGTGCCTGTGGCTGTCCCGCAGGCCGTGCCCCTGTGTGTCAGAGAATGGCTGGGGTCACGTTTGTCATTTTCACTAAAAGCCATTCACGAGCATATCCTGCCCATGTCACCCTGCCTCACGGCTGAGGAGACCTCTTGCCATAAATACACGATTCCGTGCTGTTAACAAATTAAAGAATTCCTTTACATTTACCTTTTCTGTTGTTTCTATCCTCATTTCCTGGTCTCTTTAAACCTGATGTGAACAAATGTTCTCAGCTAAAATTTAGGTGAAGAAGAGGTTTACATCGAAGTCTGCTCTTTACACAAAACAAATACATTTTTTAATATATTGTTATTGATTTCAGAGAGGGAGGGAGAGAGAAACATCAGTGATGAGAGAGAATCATGGATTGGCTGCCTCCTGCACGTCCCACACTGGGGATCAAGCCCACAACCCAGGCCTGTGCCCTGACCGGGAACCAATCCTGACCTCCTGGTTCATAGGTCGAGGCTCAACCACTGAGCCACGCCGGCCGGTGAAATAGATACTTGATGGAAGGGACTGTATCTGTCACCCTCACTGATGGCTTTCAAACTACCTTCTCGTGAAAGGAGTTTATTGACTTTCCCCCAATTATCTATTCAGCACCCCTGGGTGCCAGGGTCCCCTTCTCTCAGAGCTCATGTGGTTGTGGGAGGAGACAGGTCACCTTCACCCGTGAAGATGGGGCGTGCCCAGAGGGGCCCCTGGGCCACAGAGACGGTGGGGTCGCCTTGATGAGACGCTCACACAGTGTCTCCGAGCATCTGGCCTTGTGCGGAGCCTGAGAGGAGAGGGGTTGCCACCCCCAGGGCGGCGTCCAGGCAGCCGAGGGGCCGGGAGGCGTGACCAGGCCGAGGAAGGCCGAGGAGAGCCTCGGGGACTGAGGGGTCCTACCTGGCGAGGTGACTGGGGGGTCGGTGACATAGAAACCATGAGACTGGCAGCTGGGTTCCGAACAGACTCTGTTCTTTCACGTTTCTGGACAGACTCACCCCACTTTCTGCCTCCCCCACATCCGAGGTGTGCTTAAACATGAGACACCCCTAGAGCTATGGACAGACACCTCCAAGCTCCATCCTGCATTCATTCCTTTCCCACACACTCAGGTTCCGGAAGGAGAAATCGCCCTTTTCCCCGCGGCTTCGCTGCTCGGAAGGCGCGAACCTCTTCACGCCCAGCCACCCTGCTCCGTGGGGAAGAGGCAGGAGCAGGGGAAGTGGCGAATTCCCCAGGGACACGGGACCGCGTCATGGCTAAAAATAGGCCGCTCCCGCGGACGAGCCACCTGGACACCCTCCAGGGAAGTGGGTCAGGGGCCGCCCTGAGAGGAGGCCGCACAGGCACCGTTTCAGTTTGTGCTTTTCTCTTTCAAGGTCAGCTCTACCTGAATGACACATGCCTTCAAGGCCACACGCAGCCAGGGCCTGGCAGGCCTGGCCCGCCTCCAGGACGGGGCGAGGCCTGGGGCAGCCTCAGAGCAGGGATCGCTGCCCGGGAAGGTCCGCGCGGGGCCCTCGCCGGGAAGGGCGCCTGTCCCAGGGCCGAGCGCCCCTACGACATGGGTGAGAGGCGCCCAGCACAGGAGGAGCAGGAGGGGATCTGAACAGAAGCAACGCGTCTCTCTCGGGCCTCAGTCTGCGATCTAGTAAAACATCACTTCACAAACAACGGAGCAGCGCTGCTGACTTTGCCAAAAATGCTGGCCGGCACCTCGTGTGTGCTGGCAAATGCCCATGATCCCCAGCACCGACTGACCACCCGCCCTGCGCCCCTTCCGGGGAGGGAGAGGTTCCCGCAAACTCACTCTCTACAGACACACGTTCTGTTTAGAAGCCACTGTGCGGGGCCCTCAGCAGAATCCCAGCGGTTTTACCTAGTAATAGAAACTTTCCCCAATGGGTTAAAGTATGAGGGAAGCCCAGCCTGCTGGCTCAGTGATAGAGCGTCAACCTGTGAACCAGGAGGTCAGGGTTCAATTCCCAGTCAGGACACATGCCCGGGTTGCTGGCTCAATCCCCAGTAGGGGGCGTCCAGGAGGCAGCCGATCAATGATTCTCTCTCATCATTGATGCCTTTATCTCTCTCTCCCCCTCCCTTTCTCTCTGAAATCAACAAAAATATACTTTTAAAAAATAAAAATAAAAAGCAAGGGAAATGGCTGAGAAGAAGAAATCTCCCCGCTGAGCGTTATGTGGTCCAAGCATTACGTCAGTCGCTGCTGTGAACATTATGTACTTAAAGTTACTCCAAAAAAGTCACAGGAACCTGGCTGGTGTGGCTCAGTGGATAGAGTGTCCACCTGCAGATGGAAGGGTCGTGGGTTCGATTCCCAGACAAGGGCACGTTCCTCAGTTGCAGGTTCCCCAGCCAGGACAGGGCGCTTGTGGGAGGCAACCAATTGATGTGCCTCTCAAGTCAATGTCTCTCTCTCTCTCTCTCCTCCTTTCCACTCTCTCTAGAAATCAATGGAAAAAATATCCTCGGGTGAAAAAAAATCAAAGGAACGAATGGGAGCAACTCAAGGGGGTCAGGGGTCAGGGGTCAGGTTCCCTCCCTCACTGTGGCCCCCACGGGTCAGACTTTGCCTGGAGCCGACAGCGGGGCCCGACGTGGGTGGAAGGAAGCTTCCTTCTGTCCTGAGCTTCCCAGACCCCGGCCCGTGGGCGCTGGAGGGAGTCGTGCTGGAGGCCCCGTCGCCTCGAGAGAAACGAGGCTGGAAAAACGGGGCGCGGGGGGCCTCAGCTGGCCCAGCAGCTGCCACCTGGAGGCGGGTCTCCGCGGGGCCGTGGACCAGGAGGCCGGGGGGCAAAGCGTCTTCAGGGGGAGTGCTGGGTCGGGTTGGGCTGAGTTGGGGGGCACCCATGATTAGGGGGCCAGGAGGCGAGGGGACATCTGATGCCCCAAACCCTCTGCCACAGAAACCAAGGAGCGTCTGAGCGCCTGCCTGCGTGGCCCGCCTGGGTCAGCGCTGTCCTGGGGTTTCCCGGGAGCCACGGACATGCGGGGCGAGTGTCCCCGAGGAGCGACGAGAGGCGCCATTTCTACGCGGACGGCCCCACGAGGCGAATTGCTCTGTGGCGGACATTTCTGGAAGAGGCATGTGCCTTGAGGAAACAGATGGGAAAACGGTGGAGAAAGCCTGGCAGACTGTCTGTGCGCCATGTCCTCTTCCTCTCTGCGCAGGGATAACATCGCCTACTTGCCACGTCTAGCACATTATTCCCCTCGATTTTCCCAGGAGCCCAGCAGCAAGGGAGCTCGTGGGAACACAAATACCGCTTCCCTCCCCCAGCACCCCCCAGGGTTCACTGCCTCACCCCTTTCAGGTTTCAGCCCCAAAAAGTCGCCTTTTTCTGTGAGGCCATCCCTGGTGACCAGAGCTAAACATTATAAACTAGAGGCCCGGTGCACAAAATTAGTGCATGCATCCGGTCCCTAGGCCTGGCCTGCCATCAGGGCCATCTTCCCCAGCGGTCAGCAGCCAGCCCCGCCCCCCGCCGCCACCCACCCCTGGTTCCCCATTCCCCAATGGCGATCAGAGCCTGCCGGCTGGGGGAAGGAACCAAGAGGTTGGCCGGCAGAAGCGTCTGCGCCCTGGTGGTCAGTGCACATCACAGAGACCAGTCCTTCGGCAGTTCAGTCGAGTTGCGTATTACCCTTTTATTAATAGGATTTTCCTACACGCTGAACTGCTTTTCCTTTTTTTACTTTTCTTCTTTGCTCTTATCACTCCAACATGGGATCCACCTGCTTATTTAAAGACTAGAGGCCAGGTGCACGAAATTCGGTCTCTCAGCCTGACCTGTACCCTCTCGCAACTTGAGACCCCTTGGGTAGGGTCCCTAGGCCTGGCCGGCGATCAGGGCCTATCGGGGCTTTCCTTCCTCCAGCTGTTGGCAGCTACCCCCATCCCACCACTGCTTGCCATCTGTGCAGTGCTGTTCCCCTCCCCCGCCACTGGTCACCTCCCTCTGTGGCGACAGGCGTGGGGTGCGATCGCTTGGCTGGTCTGGGCCTCCCTCTGCGGGGTGATCACTGGCTGGCCCTGCACACCCACCACAGCATCGCTGGCCGGTGGCCTGGGCCTCCCTTTCGTGGCGATTGATCACGGAGCCCCCCATCTATCACCCCACAGAGGGTGGCCTGGGCCTCCTTCTGCAGGGCAATTGTGGGGCAATGGCGGGGCCCCGACCAATTGCATCACACCCGCCTTGGCTGGCCTGGTGCCAGTGCCTGTCATAGCGTGGTTGTCCAGAAGGTTGTCCAGACGGTCATTCTGCTGTTCGGTCATTTGGTCGATTTGCATATTTCACAGTCAGAGCGCAGGCCTGGGGCCCTGCCCGCCCGGCTGCTCATGGCTCATCTCCAGCACCGGGCACAGTGTCTGCACATAGTGGGTGCTCATACGCTCCTTCCGGGAGCCAGGTCCTCTCTGCATTGGGGTCTCCCCTGTGAAATGTCACAATAGCCGCTACCACACGAGGTGGCCGGAGGATGCACTGGTGTGGAAGGTACAGGGTCGACGTCAGCCGTCACCACCTCCACTTCCCCGGTACGTGAGCTGGGACTCAGAGACACTGATGGCTCTTCTACACGTACAGCCATCGTGCAGGGGGCTGACCGGGGCCCCCGGAGGTCTTCTAGACAGAGATTATCCATTAACGTCACCTTCTGCACCACAAACCTATTGAAAATGCTTTAGAATGAAATGCCTCATAATAATAGCTACCTACTGATGCGATGTTTACTGCGGACGAAAAGGGGCCACAAGCTCGGAAGGCCTGGGTGTGGCAGCTTTGCAAACTCAGAGACCTGAAGTCACCACAAAGGAGGGTCTGAAATTAGCACTTTCCCTAAAAGCAGTGATGGGGGCAGTCACGTCCTGGGCCGGTAACTTCACTGACAAGGTCAACCTTTACCTTAACTGAGCTTACTGTCTTTTTGCATCTACGATAACATATCGTTGGAAGGTCAAAGTAATTTCCTTTTTTCCGAGCCCCTCAAAGCTCAGGCACCGCTCTGCAGAGACCCCAGATTCTCTCATTTTATTGAGTTGTTGGCTGTTAACTACCCTGCACCCACCTAAGTAAAAGCAGCGTGTGTCCATCATTTTACCTTTTATCCAATCCCAGAGGTTTCCCGCTTTGCTTTCTCCCGCCTCCCTAATCTATCACCAACAGACTTCATGTGACCCAGCTACGTCCCCTCCTTTGACTGTCACGTATAAAACAAGGTGAAAAACCACCATTCTCCGGAGCACTATCCCAATCTGTTGAGGTGCTGCTTCCCGGAAATTGTCGACAGTTTGGCTCAAACAAATGCACAAAATTCTTTAACAGGTTTGACTGTTTTACATGGACATTACTAAGAGCCAGACCTGAGCTCTGCCTGAGTCTTTTCTGTTATACCCAACTGGCTGGTTCTATTCTTATCCTCACATCCCTGATACAGAGCTGAGGCTCCGACATGCCAAGTACACAGACCGAGGTCCCAGGCTACACGGAGGCAGAGCTGGGACCTGCAGGTGGTCCCTCCATGGCAGACAGACACACAGTGCTCCCCCCCGGCACTGCCCCCAGATCCCAGGGGCTCCCTTAGGCTGACCGGAGGGCTGGGGTTCTGGGTGATTTGTGGGAAGACAGAGCCCCTGAAGCTCTCCCCCTGAGACCCAGCAGAGCCATGGGAATGAGTGAAGGGAGGAGCAAAACCGTTACAGTTTTCTCATGCACATAAATGGGTTTTTTCTTCTCAAAGCATTGTTAATCTGTGCTCATAAATACTATACCTTTTAATTTATTTTTAATACTAGAGGCCTGGTGCACGAAATTCGTGCACTTGGGGAGTCCCTCAGCCTGGCCTGTGCCCTCTCACAGTCTGGGAGTCCTCGGGGGATGTCCAACTGACAGCTTAGGCCTAAGCCGTCAGTTGGATATCCTTAGCCCTACCGTGGAAGCAGGAGAGGCTCCCGTCACCACAGCTGGGCTCGCCAGCCATGAGCCCAGCTCCTGGCTGAGTGGTGCTCCCCCTGTGGGAGCACACTGACCACCAGGGGGCAGCTCCTGTGTTGAGCACCTGCCCCCTGGTGGTCAGTGCGTGTCATAACAACCCACCATCCCGTCAGTCAGCCTATTTGCATATTAGCCTTTTATTATATAGGACTGAATTTGTCCTTTAAATTTAAATATTAACATGGACAAAATAGTTGTATTTACTCAGTCACCAAACACAAGCATGGGCTGTTTTTTTTTTTTTTTTTTTCTGGACTAGTGTATGTTTTGTTGCACCTGATGTATTTCTGTCCAAAACACCAAAGGCTGTACAAGTTCAAATAACAACACTGAACTGACAGTGTTTTGCGTGGAAGGACTGGCTTCTATTTCTAGGGCTGACCTTACAGACCACACGTGTGCTCACAGCCTCACGTGCAGCGTGGCTGTCGAGCTCTGCCTCCTTTCACAGGTCACCTGCAGTGACAGACAGCTGGCGAGAACTTTAAATGTTTTTGAGAAATACAAAACATCTTTAACTGGTATATTTAAACTTTTTTAACCTCCTGGCAGTAGGCTATTAATTAGCTCTTTTATATACAGAATCTGCAGCACATACAACTTTAAATGCACACACACCTTTAATCGCTGCCTCAGATCAAAAGCTTGAAATCCTAGCCCAGCTGGAGTTGCTCAGTGGTTTGAGCGTTGACCTATGATCCAGGAGGTCACAGCTCAATTCCCGATCAGGGCACATCGGGTTGAGGGCTCAATCCCCAGTGTGGAGTGTGCAGGAGGCAGCCGATCCATGATTCTCTCTCATCATTGATGTTTCTATCTCTCTCCCCCTCTCCTCTCTGAAATCAATTACATATATATATATATATATATATATATATATATATATATATATATATATATATATATATATACATTTTTTTTTTTTAAAGCTTGAAATCCTAGCATACACTGCAACAAGACTTGATGGAGATGTCTTGCACCCATGATCCAGGGAACTGGGGTCTATGATATCTAAATCCAGCCTAGCACCAAGAATGCTCAGGGCCTACTCAAGAAGGCAAATAATCCTCTCCACTAATAATTACAGGGTAAAACAAGATGGTTGTTAGAGTACTAAATTTGACAGTAAAATAGTAGTCAAGTTTTCAGACTAATTTAAATTGGCCAATCAAAATAAGCAAATACTCTAGAAAAATCAATTGTACTGGACAAAAAAGCTGTTACTAAGTGTTAACTATAATTTTTATTGGTAGTTCATCTCATGGTAAAAAAGTGCGTAACATATAATGAACCTAAAGCAGTCACATTTTAGTGCAAAAAAAAGTAAAATTTAAAAGCTATCAAGATTACGGCATAAAATTTCCAAAAGCCTCCCAATATTTAAACCAAAAAAAAGGGGGGATAGTAGTAGAAGAATATCATGTAAGGAAAAATATCCTGTAAATAAATTACATCTAGAAAAAATTTTTACTTTAGAAAATTAACTTTCATTTGTAATGCTAACAGCAAGTCACCCAGGTAAAACATACATGGTGTCAAAACAAGCCAAAGGAAAATCGTTTGGGCGAAAAAATGAAAAAGGATCGCAAGTCAAATTTATAGAAAATATTCCTTTATTAACTTTTGGTCGAGAATATGTTTGTATATTTTCAGAAAACAACTCCGAGACCATGTGGATTCCGGCAACAGAGAGGAATCGACAGGACTACTCCAGCCATGAAGACAGAAGAGAAGCAGTCCAGAGATGGAAGACGCTGACCATGCCTTGCCATACTAGCAGTCAGCAGATATGCGTCACTGCAGATTGCCCAGGACCAAACCAGAGAGGGTCGGACCTGCATTACCACCATTTGTCCACCATCCAGAAGTGAAATATCATTGCTGTTATGAACACATAAACAACTGTTGGACATAGAAACCGGGACTCAAAAGAACTGTTGGCCCAGAAAGAAACTCACTATAGACTGATTCATTTGCCTCTCAGCATAACTATTATTGCTTGTCTCATTTTTGGTTCCTATAAGTGTATTCCTAGTATCACATGAGCTCACTCATCTAGGGGAAAAGATGAACATCATAGACTGAAGAACAAGAAACAGCATTGATCAGACTGTCAGACCTCAGAGGGAAGGTAGGGGAGGGTGGGGACAAGGGAGATAGATCAACCAAAGGACTTGTGTGCTTGCATATGAGCCTAACCAGTGATCACGGACAACAGGGGGAGGGGGGCATGCATGTGGGGGGGTTTGGGAAGGGAACGGGGGGGGGGGTTGATGACAAATATGTGATACTTTAATCAATAAAGTAATTTAAAAAAAATAAATAAAATAAAAATAAAGAAACACACACACACACACACACACACACACACACACACACACACACACACACAAAAGAAATCCTAGCATAAACGCCCAGAGTAAGGAAGCCACAGTCCCCTCACCTGGTTAATTTGGGGAGAAGCCAAGTATTTTAGGAGATTCATGTTCACCTTAGATTTATGTGTCAACTTAGATGAAAAGAAAAATAATCACAGAGAATTGCAGAATGAACACAGAAACGGACACCCTTGCAAGAAACCCACCTCTGTTCATGCACATCCCAAGGAAAGGGGCATGTGCCAAGGGTGTGGCACCCACAGAGTGGCCCTCAGAATGGTCTGAGAGGACACAGGGCCCCTGGTGGCTGAAGAAGCTGAGGGACAACCTGGAGAGACAGCCCAGACCTCAGGGGTGGAGGGCAGCAGGGGACACCAGGCTGAGGCAGGCACAGGCCTGCCTGTGATCCCCAAACCATCTCAGTGCGTCCGGCCCAAGGAAGTGCCCTTCAGACCCGATGCCCAAACTCCACATTCCTTTTCTTAAAATATATTTTTACTAGAAGCCTGATGCACGAAGATTCGTGCTAGAATGGGCTTTCCTTTCCCTGGCTGCCGGCACTGCCTTTCCACTCCGGCCCAGCCCCTTTCCACTCCGGGAGCCGCCTCTTTCCGCTCTGGCCCCGCCTTCCCACGCTGCCCAGAGGCCCTGAGAGACCGGGGTTGGGGCAGAACGCCCGTCATTCAGCGCCTGTGTATGCAAATTAACTGCCATCTTTGTTGGGTTAATTTGCATATCACTCCTGACTGGCTGGTGGCATAGCAGAGGTATGGTCAATTTACATGTTTGTCTATTATTAGGTAAGATTGACCTCAGAGCGGAAGGGAGAGGGAAAAAGAGAGAGAAACATCAATGAGGAGAGAGAATCATGGATCGGCTGCCTCCTGCATGCTCCCCACTAGGGGTCAAGCCCACACGCAACTCAGGCATGTGCCCTGACTGGGAATGGAACTGTGACCTCCTGGTTCATAGGTCGATGCTCAACCACTGAGCCACACTGGCCGGGCACAAACTCCACATTCTGACTTTATCTTCCACCCTCAGAGGCTCTTCTCCTGAGAAAATGTGGCATTGCTTCTTCACACCGTGGTCCTTAGCGATTTTGCTGCCAAGTCACACATGCATCGCAGTTGTGACTCCTTGCATTTACCTGCAAGCTGGGGTTTTGATGGACGGTCACCCACGGCTCTGACCCGCTCAGGACTGACCCAGCCAGAGCATGACAAGGTCACCCAGAAATCTGTATGCCAGCCCAGATGGTGTGGCTCCGCGGGTGAGCACTGACCTAGGAACTAAGAGGTCGCTGGTTCGATTCCTGGTCAGACCACATGCCCGGGTTGCTGGCTCAATGCCCTCAGTGACTTCCTCTCTCATCCATGTTTCTCTTTCTCTCTCTCTCCCTCTCACTTCCTCTCTCTCTAAAAATCAATAAAAATTTATTTAAAAACAAAAATCTGTGGGCCAGTGAGAGGCGCAAGTCAAAGGTTAGACTGGAACCCCATCCCACGGGTTCTAGGAGGTATTGGCTGCTGCGAACTCCCAGAGAGCCCCCCAAGTCCCAGGGTCCTCGGAGCGTGACTGGCTCTCATTCCTGCAACCTGGCTCAGCTCGGCTCCCCGGTGAGCGGCCAGAGCACAGGCTTCTGTCTCGGAGAGAAGACTTAGCTGCAAAGCTATGAGACACCTTAAACGTTTTAATCCTCGCCCGAGCCTTTATTCTCATTGATTTTGAGAGAGAGGGAGAGGGAGGGGGAGGGAGAGGGGCAGGGGGAGGGGAGAAAGGGGGAGGAAGGGGGAGGGAGAGGGGAGGGGGAGGGGAGAGAGGGGGAGGAAGGGGGAGGGAGAGGGGGGGGGGGGAGGGGGGGGGGGGGAGGGGAGAGGGGGAGAGAGAGATAGGGGGAGGGAGAGGGAGGGGGAGGGAGAGGGGCAGGGGGAGGGATGGGGAGGGGGAGGGGAGAGGGGGGAGGGGAGAGAGGGGAGGGGGAGGGCCATTGTTTTTCTTTTCATCTACTTTACCAAGGTGAAAGGAGTCACACAATCTCTTCCCAAAGTTTAATGACTCAAACAAGAAAAACACCAGCTTTCAGTTCCATTGAGATGGTGGCTCACCAAATCCTTAAACCAAACCATGTCACCCCTCCCACGTGGGCGCTGTTACTCACGAAGCACAGAGGCTCTCGCTCGGATGGAGCCTGGCCGTTCCCGTGTGCCCTGTCCTTGCAAAGGGAAAGAGACACACCCACAGCAGTGAGCAGGAAGGCAGTTTTAACGTTTAAAACCCCGTATCAGGTGACCATACAAAGGCTCACGTGCCGGGAAACACGCACTTTATCTCTTCCTTTAGCAACTGTGTAGACGCATGATTTTTACCAGATGCTACAAGTGGCTCGGGGGGATTCTTAACTCTCAGCTTCATGTTTCTAAAGTAAGCATGTCGAACTCACAGCCCACGGGCCACATGTGGCCCACAATGAATATTTTTGTGACCCAGCCAACTTAACAGTATGTAAGAAATGTTTAATAAAAATTTTGTAACTTAATTTTTACCATATCCTGCTATACACTGGAGGCCCGGTCACAAATTCGTGCACCAGTGGGGTCCCTCAACCTGGCCTGCGGGATCCAGCCAAAACCAGCTCTCCGACATCCCCCAAGGGGTCCCAGATTGCAAGAGGGTGCAGGCCAGGCTGAGGGACCCCACTGGTGTACCATCGGGGCCGGGGAGGGACATGGGGGTTGGCCAGCCGGGGAGGGACCACAGGAAGGCTCCAGGGCATGTCCAGCCCATCTTGCTCAGTCCCAATCAGCCATATCCCAGCAGCAAGCTCACCTACTGGTCAGAGCATCTGCCCCCTGGTGGGTAGGGCACATCATAGTGACTGGTCAACCGGTCGACTGTCTACCCCTTGGTGGCCAGTGCACGTCATAGCGAGCAGTTGAGCAGCCTTAGCAAATCATTACATTACACTTTGATTGGTTGAACGGACAACCGGACAACTGGACACTTAGTATATTAGGCTTTTATTATATAGGATAATCTATATATATAAAACCCTAATATGCAAATAGACGAATGGCAGAACAAGCGAACAACCGAGCAACTGGTTGCTATGATGTGTGCGACCACCAGGGGGCGCATGTGGAACATGGCGGGCATCTGCAGCAGGCGGCAGAGCATGGAACATGGCAGGTATTGGCCACAGCGGGATGGTGGATCAGGTGAGCTGGGGCGCCAGACCAAGGCGGGGTGCCAGTTGCTGTTATCGGGGTGAGCCTCTGGTGGTTACTGAAAATTCTTTGCTCCCGTGTGCCGTGCTGCCGGGCGCTCACACCTGCTGTCAGCAGGTGCGAGCGGCAGCTGCTGGCCCCAATCGCCGCTCAGGGCTTCTCCACCTCCCCCTGCTCCTGAGGGGTGATCAGGGCCGACAGCCGGTGGCAGGAGCGGGCTGCTGGCAGACAGGGGACTGGGAGCCATGGTGGGAGGGGCCAGGCGGGGGCATGGAGGATGGGCCAAGACCCACTTCTGTGCCCACCGCAGCCTCACGGCCCACAGTTCCTTTCAAGGTGCACGAATTTATGCACTGGGCTCCTATTATTAATAATGAACTACAACGTTCACTAATGACTAATTACTATCATCGTGTTGCATTCATTTTCCTTATGCGCCTACACGCAGGCGCACCATTTCTCTCCACTAATACCAGTAGCGAATATTTTAGCAGCTGATGGCCACGTCATTAGTCTTGTATTGCCTTGTTTGGTGCACGCAACAGGAAATATTTCACTTTTGGGGAACAAGAAAAATGGGCTTATTTGCGTTATGCTTATTAATTTGTGCAGTTATTCAGTGTCTGGTAAGTTAATGTTTAAGAAAAAAAATTTTTATTAAAATGTTATATTACTTTGTGTTGATGATGACTCATTTATTTCAGCCCTTTGTATTTAGCATGTCTCTATCGAAATAAACCTGTTTCTATGAAAACTGAAGCTTTTGTTTTTTTGTGGCCACACAAACTTACACCTTGTGTATTTGGCCCATGGTATTTTTCCTTTGATTTTTTTTTTTTCTTCTTATTAGAGGAAGTGGAAGGGAGGGGGAGAGACAGAGAGAAAAACATTGATGTGAGAAACACACATCACTTGGTCGCCTCCCACAGGAGCCCCGACCGGGCTGGGGACAGAGCCTGCAATGATACATGCTGTTAACTGGAGTCGAACCTAGGACCCTTTAGTCCTGGGCCGGTGCTCCAACCACTGAGTAACCAGCCAGGGCAAACTGTCTGCATTTTAGATAAGAACTCCGCACTAAGTATAATTAGAAAAAATACAGTTTTCATTTTGGAGAAGAGAGATGCAAACACTGATTAATTTTCCTGAGTCCTCGAGGGTTCTGATGTTTGACAGAAACATGAGCTAGTCCTTTCCTTTCGAGTAATCAGTGTGTGGTAACTGGTGTCTGGCTGCTTGGCGGGCCCTTGACCGAGTCTGACAGGCGTGACCTTGAATTAAGTTTGTCCGCTGAGTACCGCCTGGTACCCTGGATCACACACGCTGAACCAGTCAAGACTGGAGTGTGGGCATGGGGTCCCGTTCCCTCCCGGAATGTGGGGTCCCTGCCCAGGCCAGCCGGGATCACTCTGAATGCCACGGAGAGAAACGGCCCTTTCCTCCGGAATTCAGCCAATTGCTGGGAAACTTTCAAGTTCCAGCAACACTGTTGCTATAGCAACCTATGAGCTATTCTTAGCAACCAGCCACAACTCACACCCACAGGGTCCCTTCATTTATTCCAAGAAGAATAATGTTGACATTCCGATTTCTAACATATACAGATCTCACCAACCGATGTGTGTGGGTGCAAGCTTGCGAGATCCCGTGGGTCGTGTGTTAATGACACGCCCTGGGCCTTGAGCACTTCCTGCATGTACATGGCAGACACACACGGAAGGGTACCCTGCGTGGCTGGGAGTACAAATGGGTTTTATCTGCCTCTCCGAGAATTCGTTAACAATGGCAGAATCCCCAAACGTCACTCATGCATGGCCGACGCTGACATCTCTCTCAGACAAATCGCACATCGTTTACAATGAGTAACGCAGGTAACGAGGAAATCTCACGTTTGCCATGATTTGGCTTTTGATTCTAAAGCCGTTACCAGGACGGGCATCACTCAGGTGCACCCCGGGCACCTGTAGGAGGGGTGCTCAGCTACGAGGTGCCAGCATTGACGTGGCCGCTGGGTCCCGCATGGGCAGCCGGGCCGACTCCAAGGACCCTGAGGCTGGGCTCTGAAGGGCGGGTCTGTCAGGGCGGAGCAGGGGGGTCTGGAGACAAAGCTACCCCAGGCTGACCAGAAGCTGCAGCTGACCTGCTCCTCTGGTTAAACAAAGGGCTCTTTCTTCCGCCCGATCCGGGTCATTCTGGTCTGATGTGGAAGACAAAGAAGCCAATCACATTCCCCGCCCCCCAGCACCCTGGGGTCCCAGGCCAGCGGCTTCTGGTGCAGATGGGGGCAGGGCCGGGAAGGAATGAAGGCAAAGCAGCCAGCAGCAAAAACACGGCTCTGTGGTCAGTGCCTCTCAGTTACTAAATCTGAGCCACGGAGAGGGCAGCACGTAATCAGTCACTCTCGCTAGGGGCAACCTTAGGTCGCCCTCTGCAGAGGCCTCCAATTTTGATAAATTACTTTAAAACATCAAATCTAGCTCTGGCCAGTGTGGCTCAGTGGATAAAGTGTCAGCCTGCAGACTGAAAGGTCCAGGTTTGATTCAGGTCAAGGGCACAGACTTCGGTTGCAGGCTCCTCCCAGCCCCTGCCCTGGTTGGGGAGCGTGCAGGAGACAACGAATCGATGTGTTTCTCTCACATCAATGTTTCTCTCTGCCTTTCCCTCTCTCTTCCACCTTACCTAAAAATCTATGGAAAAATATCCTCAAGTGAGGATTTAAAATATCCTATATAATAAAACCCTAATATGCAAATCGACCGAACAGCAGAATGACCGGTCGCTATGACATGCACTGACCCCCAAGAGGCAGACACTCAATGCAGGAGCTGCCCCCTGGTGGTCAGTGGGCTCGCACAGGGGGAGCTCCATTCAGCCAGAAGCCGGGCTCATGGCTAGTGACATAGCAGCAGTGGCAGGACCCTCTCCTGCCTCCGCAGCAGCGCTCAGGATTCCTCTGGGGTCCTGGACTGCGAGAGAGCGCAGGCCGGGCTGAGGAACGAAAGTCGTGCACCGGACCTCGTATATATATATATTTCCTATATAATAAAAAGGTAATATGCAAATTGACCATCACACCCTTGCTTCAAGATGGCCACCCCAATGTGGCCACAAGATGGCCGGCAGGGGAGAGCAGTTGGGGGCAACCAGGCCTGCAGGGGAGGGTAGTTGGGGGCAACCAGGCCTGCAGGGGAGGGCAGTTGGGGGGATCAGGCCTGCAGAGGAGGGCAGTTGGAGGAGACCAGACCTGCAGGGGAGGGCAGTTAGGGGCAACCAGGCTGGCAGGGGAGAGCAGTTGGGGGAGACCAGGTCTGCAGGGGAAGGCAGTTGGGGGTGATTGGGGCAGCAGGGGAGGGCAGTTGGGGGCAATCGGGTTGGCAGGGGAGCAGTTAGGCGTTGATCAGGCCTGCAAGGGAGTGGTTAGGGGGTGATCAGACTGGCAGGCAGAAGTGGTTAGGGGCAATCAGGCAGGCAGGCAGGCACGCAAGCAGTTGGAAGCCAGCAGTCCTGGATTGTAAGAGGGATGTCCAACTGCTGGTTTAGGCCCTATCTCTGTGGGATCAGGTCTAAACCGGCAATGGGACATCCCCCAAGGGGCCCCAGATTGGAGAGGGTGCAGGCTGGGCTGAGGGACAACGCCCCCCCTCGCAGTGCATGAATCTCATGCACTGGGCCTCTATATATATATGTTTGTGTGTCCTATGTTTTAAAAACCTGCGTTGAAATTGCTTGCACATCCCTTACATAACAATTCAATGAGGCCTTAGAAAGCGATCGTCCGTGTGCACAAGCACATGGCTACAGGAACGTCCATTCCAGCGGTCAGTCTAAACAACAAGCACTCACATGGACAGAGTCTAACTGTATAAAAACGTGGCCCTAACCAGCGATCATGGTGTTGTGTGCCCTGGAACATTGCTCCACAGTCCCTTACCTACGGTGCTGGAACCTAAAAAGTGCAAAAAATCAAGAGTTTATACGTAACTTATTTGGCAGAAAAACCTAATCGGACCAGAACTCATTTGACCCCAAAAGTAATTGGCAGGGATAGTATTTCCTCAGGCAGCGTGATTATCCTTATACATCACAGCTGTCTAACATCTACATTTAACCACGTTATGTTTCAAAAGGTCCGAATTCTAGCCCAGTTGTCATGGCTCACGGTTGAGCATCGACCTATGAGCCAGGAGGTCAGGGTTGGTTCCCGGTCAGGGCACAGGCCTGGGTTGTGGGCTTGATCCCCAGTGTGGGGCGTGCAGGAGGCAGCCGATCCATGATTCTCTCCCATCATTGATGTTTCTATCTCTCTCCCCCTCTCCCTTCCTCTCTGAAATAAATAAAAATATATTTTTTAAAAATTCTGAATTCTACAAGGTCACCATGAGAGTTGTTCAGTAAGAACTGGGGACGTTTATATTTATTGGGAAATGGCAGGTAGAGCCCGGGTTTCCCTCTGGAGTTCTCTATCGCATGCTTGTCCCTTCTCATCCCTCAGGCCCCCAGCTCCCATGTCTGAGGAGGACGCCACAGTCCCCCTTGGTCACACACACGTCACTCCCTGCTCCCTGACCTCAGCCACAATGACCTCCACTCCTCCACTTGCACAGCTAGTGACCGGCCCTCATTGTCCTGCTCACGCTGTGTTCTTGGCACCTCATCTGTGCTCAGCATATCCTGTTGAATGAGTGAATGAATGAATGAATGAGTGTTTGTAACTATATGTGCAGTGGAGATGGAAAAAGACCCAATATTAACAATCTGGTGTAAGCAGCATGTTTTTTTAATTGATTTTTTTTTTTTTTTTTAAGAGAAAGAAAGGGAGAGGGAGAGAGAGATGGAAACGTTGATGAGAGAGAATCATGGATCGGCTGCCTCCTGCACGCCCCACACTGGGGATCCAGACTGCAACCTGGGCATCAGGAATTGAACCCAGGACCCTTCAGTCCGGGTCAGGGGAACTGAACCCGGGACCCTTCAGTCCACAGGCCCTCACTCTATGGAACAGCCACACCGGCCAGGCGCGGCCCCTGCTTTCAATGGAGAAGTACTTCTCTAGGAGGGACCAGAGAATGAAGACGCACATAAAGGGTAAAACCCGGAGTGGGCATTTCAAGCGGCTGCGCACTGGGCACATTTAAACCGGAGAGAAGCACGGTCTTGCCGTCCCTCAGAGAACCCCGGCTCTGGCGCCGAGTCCTGGTGCCGGCTCCCCCGGCGGCCCCAAACCCAAGCAAACATCCAACGAGCAACCCGACCAGCAGGACAGCACCGCTGCCTGGGAGGCCACCCCCGCCCCGCCCGGCATGCCTGCGGCCGGGGGGCCGCGCCGTCCTTCAAGACGCCGCTCAGGGCAGACGACGTGTCCTCTGCGCCCGAGAGGCAGCTGAGGCCCGTGGCTGCTCTCTGCTGTGCTCGCCCCCGTCGGCGGGCTCTCGGCCCTGTCCTAAGGACAGGCTGCGTGCGGAACCATCCGGACCACTCCCCCGGACCGGACCGGAGCCCAGGCCACCGCCCACATTTGGCACAGTGAGGGCGGGGGGGGGGGGGGGGTGATGGAGGGATGGGGGAACGGGCTGACTCTAGGTAAGGGAGGGCTGGGGATGCTGAGTAGCAAAACTATCCCGTTGATGATGCAAAACATAAACAGGCCATTTGGGCCCATCAGTCCCCTCTATGTTCTCCAAGCAGCACATGAATAGCGTTTCCCTGCACTTCTTCTTAACTCACGTCACAACGCCAAACCCCAAAGGCTGCTGCAGGGGCCCCGCTTTCCCCCAAGCGTGAATCCCACGGAAAGCTCACAGCCATGCCGGTGTGTGTTTGTGTGAGGGATTCGCAGAACCGTGGGCTGCGGGCTTATCCTCAGAGGTCACAACATCCTTTCTGGTGTGAGGTTACATTGCCTAAGACTCCAGTCCTTACTAAAACCAAAACAACATGGTCTCACTCGTGTGGAACCTAAAGAACAAAATAAACTGGCCAACAAAATAGATCCAGAGACATGGAAGCATGGAACAGACTGAGGGTCCTGGGGAGGGAGGATCAACCAAAGACCATGTATGCACACATGCACAGCCCATGGACACAGACAATAGTGGGCGAAGGCCTGGAGAGGGGACAGGAGTTTAAGGGGCATCAATGGGGGAAGGGGGACATCTGGAATACTTTAAACAATGGAGATAAAATTGAAAAATAAGAAGAACAAAATAAACAAATAAACCTGAAACAGACTTGTCGTCACGGAGAAGACTGATGGCTGCCAGATGGGAGGTGTGGGGGGCCAGGTGGAAGGTGGAGGGACCGAGAAGTACAGGGTGGTGGTTACGACAGGCCCAGGGTGCACAGTCAGTAACATTGTGACAACTATGCGTGGGGCCAGGTGGGTCCTGGACGCACGGGGGGACCTCTCTGTAAAGTACACAATTTTCTAACCACCAGGCAGTATGCCTGAAACTAATACAGAATAATATTGAATGTGAACTGTAATTAACAAATAAAATTTAAAAATTTTATTCAAAATAAAAAAACAAGAAAGTTCCCAGGAAAAAAAAGGAGCCCAGCCAGTGTGGCTCAGTGGTTGAGTGCCAACCGATGACCCAGGAGGTCACAGTTCCATTCCCGGTCAGGGCACCTGCCAGGGTTGCAGGCTTGATCCCCAGTAGGGGCGTGCAGGAAGCAGCTGACCCATGATTCTCATCATGGATGTTCCTGTCTCTCTCCCTTCCCCTCTGAGATCAGTAAAAAGGGGGAAGCTTGCTAAGTCGTGGGGCTGGCATGACGCTGTCAGGTGAAGCTCCCTGAAGTGTGAGGATTAAAGCGTGCACGTGGCGGCTCCGAGGGGGGAGCGTGCTGTACTCCCCACCAACTAGTCTCCTTTCTAGCACTTTTGGTCGCTTTTTGATTCCTTGTTTTTTCATTTGAACGTTAGATTCAATTTGTGTAGCTAAAAAAAAAAACCAATAATTATTTGTGGGTCATGTCAAAGGCCCAGACTAACGCAGGAACATGTGCCTGAGTTGCATTTTCCCATGTGACGTGCGGTGTGCCTCCCCGTTTGCGCGCCTTCTTTCCAGACCTGAAATGCTGTCATAAAAGCTCTCGTATCTTATCTCACTTATTCCCAAGAACAAAGAATTGCAAGGCCAGTCCTGGCCGGTTTGGCTCAGTGGATAGAGTGTTGGCCTGCAGACTGAAGGGTCCCAGGTTCAATTCCTGGTCAGGGCGCATGCCTGAGTTGCGGGCTCAATCTCCAGAAGGGGGCGTGCAGGAGGCAGCCTATCAATGATTCTCATCATTGATGTTTCCATCTCTCTCTCCCTCTCCCTTCCTCTCTAAAATCAATAAAAATTAAAATAAAATAAAAAGAATTGCAAGATCAGAACCCCACACTTGAAAAGCTCAAACACCAATAATACATCATCCAGGCGTCTGAAACCACTAACATATAATGTGAGGCGTGCCATAAAGGTCTGCACAAGCTTGCCAAGGGAGGGAGGCCACGAAGACGCCACGGGAGGTGCCACTGAAGGGTAAAGAGGTATCTCCCAGGAGACCACAGGCCAAAGGCTTGGGAGGAGAGGAGACACAGGAACGCACGCAGCCTCTGGGTGAGGCAGAACGCAGCGGGTGCCAGAGGACCCTGAAAGCTGAGCACAGGCGTGGCCACGCGGGAGTCGGGACCTGCCGACACGCTGGGGTGTGACAGGCCTGGGAGGGTTATAAACAGAGGCCCTTGTTAAGGTGGGAAACAACAGCGCCGGCATCCAGAGGCACGTGCTCTCCTGACAGCGTGGGACCAGCCCACTCACAAAACGTCCCGAACAGGCAGCAGTTGAGAGAAACACGACGCCCAGCGCAGCCTCCAGACGGCTGGCGGTACTTTCTCGCTCACTGACCGTCCCCCAGGCGGTGGCCTGGAAGGTCTGGCACAGGCAGGTGACCGCCTCCTGAGCTGAGCGGGATGAAAGGCGACGCTTCTGGCAAACGACACAGAGCGTCACGGGGTTAACGACCACCACTCCTCTGGGCACAAAAGCTCATCTGAACGGTACCCCAGGCCCACGAGTGAGGGACCTGCACCACCAGGGGGCAGGAAGCAGCCAGTTTGCGCCCCCCACCCCGGCAACACACCCCTTTACCCTGGAAAAGGCAATGATTCATGAACACCAGGCTCTCTGAGACCACGAGAAACTCAGGGTGCCGGGCCCTCTCACACGTCAGTCTCGCTCAGGGATTCTGATCAAGCCAGCCTTCTGTGGCCTCAGAGCTACCATTTTCACGGAAAATTACGTTATTTAGAAAAGTATTCATTCAGTTTGCTAAGCTATTGTCCTTGCAACAACACCTACTGAGACATGGAATTAAATGTTAATTTTCCATTTCAACTTGGAAGGAGACAGTCATAACTGTCCAAAGTAACAAGTGTGTGAGCATGTGTGTGAATGTGTGTGAGTGCGCGCTCATGCTTGTATGTGTGTGCACAGGTTTGTGTGTGCTCAAATGTGTGTGCTGTGTCCATATGCTCATGTGTGTGCACGGGTGTGTGTGCATTTGTGTGCTCGTGTGTGTTCATGTGTGTGAATACATGTGTGTACATGTTTGGGTGTGTCTGAGTGCTCATGTGCTCACACGTAATGGGGTGGTGAGTGCTCATGAGTGCACACAGGGATGTGTATGTGCTCATGTGTGATGTGTGCATGTCCTCATGTGTGTGAATACATGTGTGCACGTTTGTGTGTGCCTATGTGTTCACTTATGCACCTGTGCATGTATGTCCATGTTCACACACATGTGTGCTTCCCTATAACCTACTATTTTGAAGGTCCTGCTTATTTCCAAGTGCAGAACCAGGCAGACTCTTCTCACGCCATCTGTCTCCATCAGACCATCAGCTCCCGGCCTCTCCCCACTCCCATTAAACTACGCTTTTCCCAGGTAGCACGTGCGTCATCTGGGGAGCTGGCGAGGTGCACCACAGGCTGCAGGCATGTCCTGAAACGGTCTGTGAAGGTCTGTCCCACTGTGTCTAACCTCTGCTGACCCAGAGACGCCCTCTAGGAAAGGCGTGAGGACACGCAGCTCAGGCGGCTGCGCCTTCGGGGGCGCGGGCTCATCTGCCCCCAGAACCAACCGCGCGGTGCGCATGCAGCACCGCCACACGCGCAGGGGGCTCCGTGGGGCAAGGTCACGGCTCCGAGGACTCGGCGGATCAGGAAGACACCTGTGTTTTCATGTGTTCGTGTCTGCAGACTGCCTTTCCATCGATATTAACACATAATTGTCCCATTAAAGTTATTTGTGAATTTCTCTACTATTAAGAATCTTTAATAAGAACCTGGTCCCCTCTTTGGGTCTCAGTTTCTCGCTTAGAGAGCAGCTCTCTGGGGCGGGCTGTGGCCTTGGTGCTGGCCTCTACCTGCTTTCAGACCCCACAGCGTGGGGACACACCTGCACACTGAGGTGGCTCTGCCTCATGGCGGAGCAGCAGGCGCCTCCTCCAGGCGACCTGTGCGGCCTGCAGAGCGAGGCAGAATGTCTGCACGGGGTGCTGGCGCCGCTCGGGTGACCCGGGAAAGCTTACCCGGTCCCTGGTTGGAGCTCTGGGTGGTGGCCCAGAGCGCATCATGCTGAGTGAAACAGGCCAGGCAGAGAAAGAGAGGTGTCACAGGGCCTCACTCACATGTGGACTCTGATGAACAAAACAGACCCAGACACACAGAAGCCGGACCAGACTGTGGGTCTCAGAGGGAAGGCGGGGAGGGGAGTGGGTGGGAAGAGAGCAAACAAAGACGTTGTGTGCACACATATGCATAACCCACGGACACACATAATGGGGTGGTGAGGGCCTGCGGCGGGGGCAGGGGCGGGCTCGAAGGCGTCAATGGGGGGAAAGGGGACAGAGGTAATACTTGCAACAATAAAGGTTTGTAAGGGATAAAAATAAATAAAATAAATAGAGCTCTGAGTAGAAGAAAGCCCGGCACCTTCTCCTCGTCCACCACCTGCCCTCGTGCACACAGCAGGCCAAGGCCACGGTCCTGCTCACCTGTGGAGGTTGTCACATCCCAGTCACGCGAGGTAGGCAGACGGGAGACCGCGAGCCATTGTGCACGCTTTAGCTGTTACTGCTGAACAAGAAGAAGCACTAGGAGACGCCCCAAGTTAACCAGTCACTGCGTCTGCAGGTACCGTTCTCCCGCATCAGCCGTGTTGGGGTTCATGGCGAGAACACCCTGTGGGCTAGCTTTCTCGGGCTGGACCATGGCCCAGCCGTGGGTCCCTGACGCACACGCCTCCTCCAAGCCCAGCACGTCACGTCCTCTCGTTTTATTTATAGAGATGAAGCTTCACTGTTTAAAATATTAAAATTCCTCGGGATGGTTTGTCCAGACACGTTTCTCTAAACGCACCTGTGGCTCAGTGACGGACAGAGGCTGCGCCGCACGGCGCGGCCCCGGCCCTGGGCTGTGCACCTGGCAGGTGTTTCCCTGACCCGTGCCCCGGCTCTGCTCTCCCGTCCTGTCTTGGGGGGAGAGGGGAACACTAAGGAGGGGGAAGGTCTGCCACGTGCTGAGTAATGAGTCGAGGCCATCGGCTGCTGCGGAGATGGTGCCCGCAGACCCCGAGCCTGAGGCTCAGACACTAGCGATCAATCCCGCGGGTCTCCAGGGAGCAGCTCTGTCGGGTGCAGAGTTGTCAGAAATCAAAATATAGACGCGTTTTTTAAGCTGATTGCGTCCACATGAACTTCCGTACATCTATAGTGAAATATCTGGGCTTCTGTGTTGCTGTTGTTGTTTATATATTTTTATTGATTTCAGAGAGGAAGGGAAAGGGAGAGAGAGACAGAAACATCAATGATGAGAGAGAATCATTGATTGGCTGGCTCCCGCACACTTCCTACTGGGGACTGAACCTGCAACGGGGCATGTGCCCTGATCGAGGATCAAACTGTGACCTCCAGGTTCATAGGTCGACGCTCAACCACGGAGCCACACTGGCCGGGCTAGGTACATTCTTTTAAGCTGACTTTGTCCTCATGGACTTCGGTGTGTCATCATAAAAGAGCTGGGCTTCTGGATGGTGACGTTGAGGTCCAAAAAGTCCGAAGCATCTACTCAGCCCCGTGAGCATGACGGGCGGGCAGGGAAGCCAGCTCTCCGCCGCCCCGAGCCCCGCCGTGGCCGCTGACCGCTTCGGTTCTCTACATGCAATACACAGAGCGGGGGCGAGGGGGGGAAATGAAGGGGACACAGCTGTACAGGAGTCGGTGCCTGTCTAGCCCATATTTCCACCCTTTGCACATGGCGCTCCAAGTCCACGCACCTCAAGCAGAGACTGAATGCGCCCACGTGCCAAAGGAGCCGTCCTTTCTGTCCCTCTGAGGACTCACTTTGGAACCCGTGCCCGTGAATTAGGACACAGAGAGAATCTAAGGTGTGAGGACAATGACACATACAATAATGTGAGGAAATAAACCCGACATAGTCAGAAATGCCTATCACTTTACAATTCAGCAGGACAGTTTTTCTTCAAGATCATGAAAGAGAATTTTAACTTCTAAAATGACTGAAAATGCAGCTCAGCCCCCGGGACAGAAATGGCAGGACGGGTGCTGGTCTGGTTGGGGTGGCTGAGATGCCTGTGGGCCTGGTTGCCATGGTGAGTTTTGTTGCTTCCTTCAAACCGAGCATAAGACAGCCCTGCCATCAGGAACCAGCTGGGAGAGGGACTCTGTGCACAGACACAAACCCACTGCTCTCTGCTCGGCGGCCGGACACGCCACTGCCCTCCCCACGGAGCGGTCCACTCTGCGGCCGGACACACCACTGCCTCCCACGGAGCGGTCCACTCTGCGGCCGGACACACCACTGCCTCCCACGGAGCGGTCCACTCTGCGGCCGGACACACCACTGCCTCCCACGGAGCGGTCCACTCTGCGGCCGGACACACCACTGCCTCCCACGGAGCGGTCCACTCTGCGGCCGGACACACACCACTGCCTCCCACGGAGCGGTCCACTCTGCGGCCGGACACACCACTGCCTCCCACGGAGCGGTCCACTCTGCGGCCAACACACCACTGCCTCCCACGGAGCGGTCCACTCTGCGGCCGGACACGCCACTGCCTCCCACGGAGCGGTCTACTCCGCGGCCGACACACCACTGCCCTCCCCACGGAGCGGTCCACTCTGCGGCCGACACACCACTGCCTCCCACGGAGCGGTCCACTCTGCGGCCGGGACACACCACTGCCTCCCATGGAGCGGTCCACTCTGCGGCCGACACACCACTGCCCTCCCCACGGAGCGGTCCACTCTGTGGCCGGACACACCACTGCCTCCCACGGAGCGGTCCACTCTGCGGCCGGACACACCACTGCCTCCCACGGAGCGGTCCACTCTGCAGCCGGACACACCACTGCCTCCCACGGAGCGGTCCACTCTGCGGCCGGACACACCACTGCCTCCCACGGAGCGGTCCACTCACCTGAGGGCGTGCGCTCAGCCTGCAGCCGCTGCCGGGGCCTCATCCTGGTGACTGTGTGTCCCTGGGAAAGACTGGCAGGGCCGGCGGGTCCCTCCCTCCTCCTACCTCCCCCTCCCCACCCTCCAAACGCCTCACAGTCCACGGCACTCAGGTGGGCACCCCTCAGCGCTCGGATGGGGCGCGGGGATCACAGGGTCCCCCTCTCAGGGAAATGCTTTCTTGTGAAATCTGTTACTTTCACATTCAGGCCCTGGCCATTGTTCCCCGCTAATGACCCCCGAGCAGCCCTGGGGGGCTCTCTGCAGACTGAGCGGCTCATGCAAGTGCTCGCAGCACCGAGCACACCCCCACCGGCTTAGAGCAGCCCCAGCGGAGGGGCCGGGGTTGCGTTGTGTTCAGGGACACCGCCCCCCACAGGCTGCCGGACGCTGCGGAGAATCAGATGCTCAGAGCATCGGCACGAGGCCAGTGGGGCCGCTTGAATGACTCGCTGGCAGGGCGCTGGGCTTTCCTGCGACTGTGATGAAATGCCTCTCACTCTCGGGGACCCGCCCTGTCACAGGGACCGTGACCCCCCACCCTCCCAATGACACGTGTGGCCGTAAGACAAGTGCCTGGTTGGCACCCAGGTCCGTGGTGGCCAGAGCTGGTCCCGCGTCCGCCTTGTGCAGGGCCCAGTGACTCCCACCGCTGGGCACGGGCCGCCCCCAGGCTGCGAGGAGCTGCGGACGAGGGCCACCTGGCCTCAGCGGGGTGACGGCGGCCAACCGGCTCCTTGAGGGAAACAGCGCAGAGCCCACAGGAGGCAGGCCCACGGGAGGCAGGCCCACGGGAGGGAGGAGGCCACGGGAGGGATGAGGACAAGGGCCAGGGCCGGACCTCCTGCATCAACATGCGGCATCTACTTATCCACACTCTGTGAGTATATGGGGGCCTGTGCTCTGTGTGTGCATTTATTTTTTTAAAGCAACAGGACATTTATTATCTCCATTTCTGTGCATGAGTTTTCCATGCATATGTTTAAACCTGAGGCCATCCCATCCCTTCTCCACACCTACAGTAGTATGTCACCTATAAAGGAAGTAAGTGTCCCCCACTCCTGGTTGCTAGACTTTGCTCAAATTGCATCTGGTCGTGGGATTTTAAAAAGCACAACAAGAAAAACACGTATTCCAGAGAAAATAGCCTCAACTCTCCACTGCTCTACTCATATGAAAAGTCTAAAGGAGGAAGGTATATGTGTGAGTGACCGTGACACCACTCCACACTCGCCGTGGGCACATCCTGCCACCGGAGCCACACACCAGCCCTCCACCCCCCAGGCCCTCCCCACCAAGTTCATGGGCCACCTCACCCTTCACCCCCATGCCTTCACTGCAGAGTGTGAACTTGTACAAGCAGCTTAGAGCATTCAACGGGGCATCCAGGGCAGAGCCTGTGACTCGGGAGTCAGGGAGGAAGGTTGTGGGGAGGGGATTTGACGGTTTAAAAGGGAGGAGGGAAACGCCATGTCCTGGGGCTCAGGACGTAAAGACCCTTGTTGGGAAACTGAGGTACCCGACACTGGGGTGAGCGTCCCCAGAGAAACTCTCATAGTGATACTTGTTTTCTCTCTCCCTCTTCCTTCTCTCTCTCTAAAATTATTAAAAACATATTTTAAAAAAAATATGTTTATTGATTTCTGAGAGTAAGGGAGAGGGAGAGAGAGAGAAACATCAATGATGAGAGAGAATCATCAATCGGCCGCCTCCTGCATGCCCCACACTGGGGATGGAGCCTGCAACCTGGGCATGTGCCCTGACCGGGAATCCAGTCGTGACCTCCTGGTTCATTGTTCGACACTCAACCACGGAGCCACGCCGGACGGGCAACATATTTTTTTTTTAAAAGAGACTTGACTTGGCTGGTGAACACACAATACAATATACAGATGATGTATTATAGAATTGTACACTTGCAACCTATATGTTATTAGCCAATGCCACCCCAATCCTATCTAATAAAAGAGTAACATGCAAATTGACCGTTACTCCAAGACACAAGATGGCCACCCCCATGTGGTCAAAGATAGCTGCCCCCATGTGGACACAAGATGGCCACCACAAGATGGCTGGCAGGGGAGGGCAGTTGGGGGAGACCTGGCCAGCAAGGGAGGGCAGTTGGGGGGACCAGGCCTGCAGGGGAGGGCAGTTGTGGGCGATCAGACAAGCAGGGAGGGCAGTTAGGGGTGACTGGGCCGGCAGAGGGCAGTTGGGGGAGACCAGGCCAGCAGGGGAGGGCAGTTGGGGGGGGGACCAGGCCTGCAGGGGAGGACAGTTGGGGGGGGCCAGGCCTGCAGGGGGGGCAGTTGGGGGTGACCAGGCCAGCAGGGGAGGGCAGTTAGGGGCAATCGGCAGGGGAGCAGTTAGGCGTCGATCAGGTTGGCAGTGGAGTGGTTAGGGGGTGATCAGGCTGGCAGGCAGAAGTGGTTAGGGGCAATCAGGCAGGCAGGCAAGTGGTTGGGAGCCAGCAGTCCTGGATTGTGAGAGGGATGTCCAACTGCCTGTTTAGGCCCGATCCTGGTGGGACTGGGCCTAAATGGGTGGTTGGACATCCCTCAAGGGGTCCCAGATTGGAGAGGGTGCAGGCTGGGCTGAGGGACAACCCCCCCCCCCTTGCCCGTGCACGAATTTTGTGCACTGGACCTCTAGTAAATTCAATAAAAAAAATAAGAGATTGAATGAAAACTGAGAAAGAGTCAGTGAAATGGGATAAAATCCCATGTGTCAAATCACAGTTCAGCTTTAGCCACAGGCTGGTTGCAGACACATGGGCTCAGCAGAAATCGATGAGAGCGTTTGTGGTAATACATTAGGTATATATAACCTAAGTAAAGAGTGCTTCCTTGTCAATTGTGCTGCCTTTACATAAACTGTGTGCATCCTCTATATAAGTAAAATTTACCGGAAATTTATAAACATATAGTTTGTGCAGAGCCAGCTGTTAAATAGTTACCAGTGTATCACTGGTGTTTGTTTAAACTCTCACATAGAAAGAGCTACCTTTGGGGAATATAATCTGAAACAGTGAAAGAGTAAACGGATTGTCAACCACTAGGTGGCAGTAACAAGGATGAAAAAATCACAGAAAAAACAAACCAGAAGGAAAAGCAATTTACATAGAAACTACTTCACCTGTCTTCCTATCATTTAATTCCTTAAATCACATTAGAAAAGAAAATCATGGTCTTTTAAAGAGCTGTCTTGTAAACAAGCTAGTTATAAAAACAAGCCATGTTCAGTATAAAAAGTTTAGAAAATGAGCAAGGGCATATAAATGGAATAAAATGACCCAAAAATGAAGTACTGTGGGTTTCTTTGTGAATGTCCTTGGAGGCATTTTGCAAAAACGGGATTATATCATACATACTTCTTTACAACTTTACTAGAGGCCCGATGCACGAAATTTGTGCATGAATAGGCCTTCCTTCCCCCTGGCTGCCGGCGTTGGCTTCCCTCTGGCACCCAGGACCCGGGCTTCCCTTGCAGCCCAGGCTTTGTCCGGAAGGTCATCCAGAAGGACGTCTGGTCTAATTAGCATACTATGCTTTTATTTTTATTTTTAAAATGTATTTTATTGATTTTTTACAGAGAGGAAGGGAGAGGGATAGAGAGTCAGAAACATCGATCAGCTGCCTCCTGCACACCTCCCACTGGGGATGTGCCCGCAACCAAGGCACACGCCCTTGACCGGAATTGAACCTGGGACCCTTCAGTCTGAAGGCTGACACGCTCTATCCACTGAGCTAAACCGGTTTCGGCAATGCTTTTATTATTATACGATTTTTTCCTTTTGTATCACAAAAGTGGCTTTTAGTGGCTGCATAATACTTGGTTGTTTGGTACAATAACATGTCAATTTCTCCTTATTAATGGGCATTCCACTTGCTGATAACTCTTCCCTCGCATAAACAATACTTGGACAAACAACCACATGCATGCATCCTTGTTTACTTGTCCAATAATTCCCTTAGGGTAAATTCCAAGTTGTGGAATTACTTAACTTTTAATCCATCTCAGACTTATTTTTGTCTGTGGTACTAAAACAGAGCTCAAACAGTTAAAAGTTTACATTGGTTCTCACAAACATGAACCACAGGTGGGAAGCAGACAAGGTGTGGGTGTACTTGGTTTCTCTGGGTGCTGAGTTTTAGGGAACAGGTGGCCAGAGGCACCCCCTTCCCGACTCTGCGTGCTGAGGAAGTGACCACCTTGGGTGCCAGGGGCCCGGAAATGCTTGCACTACGATGAACGCCGGGGCGGGGCGTGCCTTCAGCTCCTCGGGGACCGGAAATGCCCGCCTTGTCGCCAGGTCCAAAGGCATCGCAGGTCCTGTGTGCCACAGGTGTTCTCCAGGAAGCCAGAGAGGGTGCCCCTCGGGTGGGGTCCTGCGGTGACAGCGTTACTGGGCTCACCCACCTGCTGCCACACCTCCCGCCTCCCAGCAGCTGCCCGGCAGGAGCCCAGGCTCCAGGCAGCGGTGAGAGGGGGACCGTCCAGGTGTTCACTTGCTGCAGGTGACCCAGCGCAGTGAGAGCCTGACCGTGACCCACAGCACAAGGGAGGTGCACACCTGCGCCCACACCCCCAGCAGCTCTCCGGCTAATGACTGTGAATTGCACCTTTTTCCCATTAGAGACAGTGATATTTTGGACTTCATCAGCATAGCATCCGTGTTAACTAGGTACGTCTAATGTTCTGGAAGCGATGCGGTTCTCACTTCCCCTGCGCCGGCTCGCCACCTCCCCCTGCGGCTGCACTCGAAATCCCCCGATCTCCTCCGGACCTCGGGTTAGGAAAATAGAATCAATAATTCTAGTCATTTCTTGCTTAACTCAGAACAAACCCTAAGACTGAAAACAAAACTTCTCATTAAAATTGGGGCGTATGTCACCGGTTAGTGAGCTTCATGAAATCCTGTCCCCAGTCGACCCTGAGTGCCAGGGCCACACGCCAGAACAGGGGGTTAAAAACTACCTGGCCGTGGGTCTGACCCCAAACCCACCCAACATCATGTGAGTCATTTGGGCTCAATGTGCATGTGTTCTCTGTTCCGGCTAAATATAAACATTTGTGACATGCGTGGGCTGAGAATTCCGTGAAACACGCCGCGGGCTTCTCTCCTTCGGGGCCACCAAGTCCCATTCACATGTCCTAGCAATGGCCCAACGTCGTCTCGATTCCATCTGACGAGCAAACCAGCTCTGAATGCCAGCTCTGCCTCCCTAGTTAAAGATTATTACCACGGATGCCAGAAAGTAAATTAAATTACAGTCTCTCACAGCAAGCTCCTCCTCCCCTCACCCGGCTCCATCCCACAAATGTTTACAGCAAAACAAGGCGGAGAGAGGAAAAGAATTATAGACTTCGTTTTACGATTATTTTTGTGAGACCTCAGCAATCCTGACATCATTTTGTGTGCACACACACACACACACACACACACACGCACGCACACCTTTTGATATACAGTGAAATCAGGATTTGATCTGGAGGTGACCTCCAAGGCTGACGCCCGCATTGTGAAGATGAGGAGGCAGCAAGGCCAGCACCGGAGGCCGGCCGGGTCAGATCCCCCGGCCATGGGCCCTCCGCCTGGGCACCCAGGGGCGGGGGCAGGAGCCTGGTGCTCCCAGCTCCCCGATTTTCCAGCCGTTGTTCAACTGTTAGAGGGGCCTGCTCGTCGATGCTGCGCTACCGCAAGGCAGGTGGGTGGGAAGCGCTTCCCATTTACTGTGAGCGAGTTCCCCACCAACAACCGCTTCCCAGTTTCCTATTGGAGATCAGAGCAGTCAACCCCCGACCCCGCAGAAGCCCCACCCCCGCCCCCACCGGTGCCCAGCCAGGCCCGCCGGCCATGGAGACCACCACCCCCTCAGCAGAGAATCAGGCTGCACCAATGGTTACCAGGCGTACCCACCACGTCAGGCATAACCTTGTCCTGTTGCTAATGCTTTAGATTACTGTTGGTGTAAAACACTCCCCTCCCCCAAAAATGATGGCGATGTCATGCGAGAAATTCATGGACAACGTCTTCTTAGCTTTAGTTTCTGGACCGAAGGGAACAGAGAGGTGAGCGATAAACAGCAGGCTGGCTTTGATACAGGTCAGAGGGGCCTGAGCAGAAGGTCCCGGGGAAAGAAGCCGGTCGGCACCGCCCCGGGACCCCTACCTCTGCCCCCTCCACAGCTTCGTTCTTAAAATCCCAGGGAAGACTTCAGAAATGCGCGCCTAGCGGGTGTGACTGCGCCCGTTGCGTTGCCGTGGCCCTTCCCCTCTCCGCGCTCCCGCAGGAGGCAGGCCCCGGCAGGAGGTCGCTGGGCTTGCCGCTGGCCCTCCGCGGCCTCGCTGGTGGGGAGGCGGCTCCGCTTCCTGTCTGTAAAACGCGGACAGATCAATAAAGGACACAACAGCCCGGCTGGTGTGGCTCAGTGGTTGAGCATCAACCTGTGAACCAGGAGGTTGTGGTGGGATTCCCGGTCAGCGCACAGGCCTGGGCTGCAGGCTCCATCCCCAGTGTTGGGGTGCATAGGAAGTGGTCATCCTTGATTCTCTCTCATCACTGAAGTTTCTCTCTCTCTCTCCCCCTCCCTTCCTCTCTGAAATCAATAAAAAAATATTTTTAATTAAACATAAATGACACAACAAACTAACCCACAAAGTACCGAGTGGCCACATCCTGACCTTTCATTCATCCAACAAGCATTTCCAGAGCCCAGAGGGGCACTGGAGGCTCCAGGTGCAGGCAGACAGACTCGGGGTGCGTCCACCCACGCAGGGAGACGTCCCCACACCTGTGTCCTCCAGGCACACGGGCAGCACCCCTGCTCTTGGACAGCAGAGTTTGGGAACTAAAGAAATTCTAGAAGTAGGTGATATGTTTCTAAATAACCATCACGAAATTAACATGTTGATTACAGAAAACTGGTGAAGGAAAGTAAGGAAACAAAAGAAAATAAATGTGTATAATAACAATCTATAGAGCATTAGCAAAGCACTAAAACAATGCTATTTATGCCTGACATGGCCTCGCACTTTATAAGTATGACTTTATTTAATCACATCCTCATTTTTAAAATGAAGAAACTGAGGCACAGCAAAACTTCTATCCATAGTTCTTTTTTCCTGTGTGTATATATTTGTGTGTATGTATATTTGTTTGTATATATTTGTGTGTATATATTTGTGTGTATATATTTGTGTGTATATATTTGTGTGTATATATTTGTGTGTATGTATATTTGTGTATATATTTGTGTGTGTATATATTTGTGTACATATCTGTGTGTGTATATCTGTGTGTGTATATCTGTGTGTATATATCTGTGTGTATATATATTTGTGTGTATATATTTGTGTGTACATATATTTGTGTGTATATATATTTGTGTGTGGATATATTTGTGTGGATATATCTGTGTGTGTATATCTGTGTGTGTATGTATTTGTGTGTATGTATATTTGTGTGTGTATATATTTTTCTATGTCTATATATTATATATTTTTCCTTTGTAACCAAATTAGGTGACTACAGTTCATGTTCTTAGCCAATATGCTCTAATATGTTCTTGTTTAATATGCTTTTCACTCGGCAGAGACACACCCTCTCCCACATTACTAACTACTCTTCTGCCCTGTGATTTCAAGGGCATTCTTCAAAACGAGGATGATGAGCATCTCCCAGGGACATTTCGTAACTTCCATGACAAAGAAGCAAACTCCCCTGGCAATATTTCAGTACATGTCTGCCTAGCCTTTTAAAATGCTGGAATCTTACAGACAACAGGGGGTGTGGGGTGCGGGGAGATGGGGAGGAGGATGGGGGGCAGCTGGCCATTTCTCAGAGGATCCCAGCTGGGAAGGGAGCATTCAAGACAGACGATGCCCCGGGGACAAACCAGTGGGCTTCATAACGAGAGGTGATGCCACTAGCATTTCAGAGGCTCCCAAAGGCTGGGGGTGCACAGGGTCAGAACCCCATTAATGTCACGCGCTGGGTTTGCACAGCTGCCTGAACTAAAAATGCTGCTTTCCTTTAAAAAACTAACCAAAGAATGTTCAAGGAGTCCATGAGGCTCCTTCGCTTTGGCTGCTTTTATGTGCGACATGGGCACTGAGCTGGCGTCATAGTCACCATTCAGGGGCCATTGTGCCCCATGACGTCCTGCAACAGTTTGTCCCCTGAGCACGTGTCCCAGGCCCCCCACTTGCCCCCCCTGCCCCCGGTGCATGGCACTGATGGCTTCTGACCCTGTGCACCCCAGCCTCTGGGAGCCTCTGAAATGCTGACAGCGTCACTTCTTGTCATGAGCAAACGCAAAGGGATCTGGTGTGAGTCACTTTTAGAAAGCCGACAGACATTCCCGGGCTTGCTCAGACAGAGCCACATTGTAACTGTCCCGCCTCCTCCGTGGCAGAACGGGTCCCACAGGGGCCCTCATAACCATGAGGCGATGTCTCTGGCTTCCTTTTGGAAGTATTTAACTCACAGGAGTATTTAACAATGACTTGTCACCGGCCGGCGTGGCTCCGTGGTGAGCATCAGGAGGTCACGGTTCGATTCCCGGTCAGGGCACATGCCAGGGCTGTGGACTCCATCCCCAGTGTGGGGCGGACAGGAGGCAGCCGATCAATGCTTCTCTCTCATCATGGATGCTTCTCTCTCTCTCTCCCTCTCCCTTCCTCTCTGAAATCAATAAACATATATATTTTTAAAAACCACACACACACACAAAGAAGAATGACTTGTCAAATGAGTGTGCATCTTGTGTCTCCCTATTATCTTCTTAATAGCAACATAAAGTCATTAGGCAGACACTGGCCTGGCACCAGACAAATGACATTTACGGGGTGAAATGCTCCTAATTGTGTTTCTCTTGCCGCTAATATGATTCCAGCAAATTACTGAGGAAACGAGATGGTCGGGGAACGCCGACAGCCGGAGAACTGTGCCAGCAGCGTCCGAGAATCCGTGCAGATAACTTCCATGCAGGTGCAGGCATGTTACAAAGCAGCAAGAACTTAGCAAAGCTGGGAAGTGCCATTTACACACGCAGGGAAACACTGCTGTTGTTAGTTACTAAAAAGCACATTATAAATGTGGAGGCAACTCTAGCTTTTGCGTCAAATCTTGTTCCTTATAATAATGGGTACGATTTTCCAGAATGGCACGTTTTCTTGCAGACGATGGGTAAGAAGTCTCAGGAAGAGGCTGGGGTGGGGCAGCGGGGACACTGGCCGCTGGGGGACTCGGTGGCCGGAGGACAGAGAGGGGGAGGGAGAATTCTCACGGGATGCCTTTGCTGTACTTCTGGAATTTTGAGTCATTTTAATAAATATCCAATTTCAAAATAAAATTTGTTTTAAAGAGTGGGCTGTTCCCTGGTGATTTTTAAAATTCAGTCTCTTCTGAGTTTACTGGGTAGGTTTGCCCACTAGCTTGCTATTTACAATAAAATTAAACAAACTTAGCCATGAGAGTATCTCCACGGGCTTGTTTAGGTTTTGGAACAGGTTTTTTTTTTCATTCCCACCAAATATGAAGGAAGTGACTTTACAGGAGGAGCCAGGACGCAGAACTCCACAGAACAAACACTGCTTTCCAGCAGGACCTACAGAGAGTTCCGCAGCGAAAGGAACTACCTAAGTAGTATTTCCGGTTTAACAAGCGTGTCGGCTTTCCCGCGGTGCGGCTCGGTGGTTGGCTCGGTGGTTGGCTCGGTGGTTGGCTCAGTGGTTGGTCGGTGGTTGGCTCGGTGGTTGGCTCGGTGGTTGGCTCAGTGGTTGGTCGGTGGTTGGCTCGGTGGTTGGCTCGGTGGTTGGCTCGGTGGTTGGTCGGTGGTTGGCTCGGTGGTTGGTCGGTGGTTGGCTCGGTGGTTGGCTCAGTGGTTGGTCGGTGGTTGGCTCAGTGGTTGGTCGGTGGTTGGCTCGGTGGTTGGCTCGGTGGTTGGCTCGGTGGTTGGTCGGTGGTTGGCTCGGTGGTTGGCTCGGTGGTTGGTCGGTGGTTGGCTCGGTGGTTGGTCGGTGGTTGGCTCAGTGGTTGGTCGGTGGTTGGCTCGGTGGTTGGCTCGGTGGTTGGTCGGTGGTTGGCTCGGTGGTTGGTCGGTGGTTGGCTCAGTGGTTGGTCGGTGGTTGGCTCGGTGGTTGGCTCGGTGGTTGGTCGGTGGTTGGCTCAGTGGTTGGTCGGTGGTTGGCTCGGTGGTTGGTTGGCTCGGTGGTTGGTCGGTGGTTGGCTCGGTGGTTGGCTCGGTGGTTGGCTCGGTGGTTGGCTCAGTGGTTGGTCGGTGGTTGGCTCGGTGGTTGGCTCGGTGGTTGGCTCGGTGGTTGGCTCAGTGTGGTTGGTCGGTGGTTGGCTCGGTGGTTGGCTCGGTGGTTGGCTCAGTGGTTGGTCGGTGGTTGGCTCGGTGGTTGGCTCGGTGGTTGGCTCAGTGGTTGGTCGGTGGTTGGTCGGTGGTTGGCTCGGTGGTTGGCTCGGTGGTTGGTCGGTGGTTGGCTCGGTGGTTGGCTCGGTGGTTGGCTCGGTGGTTGGCTCAGTGGTTGGTCGGTGGTTGGCTCGGTGGTTGGCTCGGTGGTTGGCTCAGTGGTTGGTCGGTGGTTGGCTCGGTGGTTGGCTCGGTGGTTGGCTCAGTGGTTGGTCGGTGGTTGGTCGGTGGTTGGCTCGGTGGTTGGCTCAGTGGTTGGTCGGTCCCGGTCAGGCCCAGGCCCAGGCTCGGGCCGGGTGCGGGCTCCATCCCCAGAGCGGGCGAGCAGCAGGCGGCCGGTCCCTGATTCTCCCTCGTCCCCGCGTTTGTCTCTCTCTCCCTCTCCCTTCCTCTCGGAAATCAACGAAATGCACTTAAATAAATGATACGTCAACTCCAGCAATGGTCTCCCTAGGAGCCGTTCCTGGGCTCCTGCCGAGCGGCGGGCCGGGCGTGCGCCGGGGGCGACCGAAGGCCGAAGGCCGGGGCTCCCAGCCGGGGAGTGCTCGCCGCGCCCGCGCCTCCCGTTCTCCGCCTCCCGCCCCGCAGCTCCGTCTCCGTCTCCGTCTCCGCCTCCGGCCTTCCCCCCGCCCCGCAGCTCCGTCTCCGTCTCCGCCTCCGGCCTTCCCCCCGCCCCGCAGCTCCGTCTCCGTCTCCGCCTCCGGCCTTCCCCCCGCCCCGCAGCTCCGTCTCCGTCTCCGCCTCCGCCTCCGGCCTTCCCCCCGCCCCGCAGCTCCGTCTCCGTCTCCGCCTCCGGCCTTCCCCCCGCCCCGCCGCCCGGAAAAGGCCCACCGGGCCCGTCTCGTGGGCCAAAGTGAGAAGGGGGACGTATGCTTTTGGTTTCCTTCGGTTGGTTTCTCACTTGCTTTTTCCGTGACCGAAGCACGGCTTACACGAAGCCACTCGGAGAAAAACAAACATACCAACGGGTGGGGCGAGAGGAGAGCCGAGCGGGCGGGGTCGCCCTTTCTCACGGGAGCAGCCGGGGCGGCCGGGACCGGCGCGGCGTGGCGGGAGGAACCAGAGGGCGGGGCGGTGCAGGGCGCGGGACGGAGGCGGGAGCGGCCAGGGCAGCCCCACCGCCTCGCCACGGACCCGGCCTCCACCAGAAGTGTCAGGAGTCACCCGCCCCGGGTGGGCCGCGCTCCTCCCGCCCCCGGCGCCTCTGGCCGCGCTCGTCCCGCGCTGAGACGGACCCACGGGAGAGTCCAGGCTGAACGCCAGCGCCTGGGGTCCACAGGACAGAGGCGCAGTGGAAAGTCCAAAGACCCGAGGCAGCCCTGGGGGCGCGACACGTCTGGGGACGAAGGAGAAACGGAGGCAGTGGGAGGCGACCTCGGAAGAGAGAAGGGCGATTCTCAGAGGCTGAGGAAGAGCAGCGGCAGCGCGGCTGGCGGGGAAGTCCCGCTGCCGCGCCCTCCGCTGCGACTGGGAGGCGCTGGGACCAGGGGGGAGGGGCACCCGCCCCCAAGCCCGGCCCTGACCTCTAGGCCCCGCCCCCGCCCCAGGCCCGGCCCGGCCCTAGGCCCCGCCCATGCCCCGCCCCCTCCCCCAGGCCCGGCCCGGCCCCAGGCCCCGCCCAGGCTCTGGCCCTGCCCTAGGCCCCGCCCATGCCCCGCCCCCGGCCCCAGGCCCGGCCCTGACCTCTAGGCCCCGACCCCGACCCCGCCCCCAGGCCCGGCCCTGACCTCTAGGCCCCGCCCCCGCCACAGGCCCGGCCCTGCCCTAGGCCCCGCCCATGCCCCGCCCCCGCCCTGAGCTCTAGGCCCCGCCCCCAGGCCCGGCCCTGACCTCTAGGCCCCGCCCCCGCCCCCAGGCCCCGCCCGAACCCTCTGGTGACCACACTGAATCCTAATGGGGCCCAGGCTGCCTCCTCAGGTCTCCTTCCTGCACGGGTTTCTCTCCGCTGAATCTCTTGGGCAGGAGATGGGGAGGGTGAGAGGTGTGGGGAGGGTGAGAGGTTTCTGTCCGTTGTTTCTTCCTGAACAGCTTAAAGCCAACATCCCCAAAATCAGCTTCTGGGGGCAGAGTATGGGTCCCTTCACCGTCCTCACCCCAGAGGGTCCCCTGGAAATCAGTGGCTGACGGCTGGGAAAGTGCTGTTTGGGGCACATGTCGCTGTGGTTCTAGCGAGGTATTTCGGTCAAGGGAAGATAGATGCTTTTTGAAATCAGTAAATAGTATTTAGAACTTTTAAATGAGGGCTTACATCTTTCCAACTGCTTTAAAGGATTCATTCATGGGTGATTTTAAACTCTGCAATATGAGGTGGATACTTTATTCTCCTCGTTTACAGAGAGAGAAACACTCCCACAGGCCCCGGCAGGAGGCGGCGGGCAGGCTTTTCCCAGAACCACCCCCCCCCACCACCGTCTGTCAGTGGCCCCTTCTCGTCCATGTGTCTGTGACCAGGTCCACCCCCAGCTGCTGAGGCTCCTGAGCCCTGGGACTGTGGGACCAGGACCCCTGGGCCCACGGGGGTCAGGAGTGGGAGCTCTGAGCGCGGCGTGGCAGTATTAACGGTACAACCGCTGCTACAGGAATCCCAGCAAACCTGACCTCAGGGCGCCCCACTGCAGAGGGGAGAGCCGAGGTAAAGACAGCCTAGGCCGGGGCTCCCGGCTCCCACCGGCCGGCCTGGGAAAACAGGTGAGCAAAGAAAAGCAAGCTCTGCGACCATCACTACTTCACCCAGCCCCTCCCGGCCCCTCCCACCGCAGCTCCTCCAGACAAAGGGGAACTCGGAGGTGTAAGTGAACTTGATCAAGTCAGAGACGTGGGGAAGTTACTGACTTCCAAAGCGGCCATTCCCGAGTTCAGAGAACAGTTAAATGATTGGGATCCTGTCACTTCCCAGCTCGAACCCTTCAGTGGCGGCCTATCTCCTACCTCACCAGGAGCAAAGCCACAGACCTGACAAGGCCCCCGATGTTCCAGCTGCACAGCTGTGCCCTCTACACACACACACGCAGGTGCACGGTCACACGGACACTCAGACACATGCACGCATGGTCTCCACACACCCCTTTGCTCATGCTCCTTGGAGTCCCCAGAACAGCAGGGACGGGGACAGTCCCCATGTGCGGTGGGTGTCTGCTCTGATAGCACCCCGTTCACTGCACATTCTGTTTGCATCACCTTCCTAACACGTAGCGTGTGCTGAACAGACCTGAAGAAACACGTCTAGTGAACATCGAGGAGAGAAGGGGTGGTCCCAGGTGACCGTCATCTATGTGAAAAGGAGGGCGCGAGGGAGTGGAGTCTAATGAGTCAACGCCACTGAGCGACCTGACATGCTGAGAAAGCAGACGGGTCCCTGCAGCCCCAGGCGGAGCGGACTGGGAGGTCAGAGGGGAGAGGAAGGTTGGGGTAGGGGAGTCTGGGTCAAATGAAAACTAGGGAGACCTGGGGCCCTGAGCCCAGTGGGACCCAGGAAGCTGCCCCGTGCAAGGTCCCCTGAGGGTCCAACCCCCGCCTGGGAGGGTCACCACGCTGGGCTCCGCAGCCGGCACCAGCTCAGCCAAAACTTCAACCGCAGAAGCTGTTTTACTGTAGGAGACAATTCAATTCCATTCAAAGAAAATTCTCGTTAAGATCTGCTTTTAGCCCGGCCGGCGTGGCTCAGTGGTTGAGCGTCATGGTTCGATTCCCGGTCAGGGCACAGGCCCAGGTTGCAGGCTCCATCCCCAGTGTGGGGCGTGCAGGAGGCGGCCGATCATTGATGTTTCTATTTCTCTCTCCCTATGCCTTTCTCTCTGAAATCAATAAAAAATATATATTTCTTAAAAAGAACTTCTTCCAAACTCTGAACTCAAACCTTCCACTTGACCCTCCATGAACTGGCCACAGCACTGCCTTCCAGAGGGACACGGAGTCTGTCCCACACGTAGCGGATGCGCCAAACACTAATGCCCCTCCCTCCCACCCCCATCCCAGCACACACCTTCCTCCCGGGGCAGTCAGCCGGTCTTGACGTTCTCCTGTGGTGTCGTGTCCAGGTGACCACCCTCTCTGTCCCCCTCCGCTCGCTTCTCATAAATCACTTGCACAAGGACGGGCCCAAGTTCGGGGACTCTGTCTTCATTCACCATCTGCACCTTATTTCAGGCGGTCACAGTGCCACGGTGTTTTCCATCCTGGATTCTAATGACACGAGAATATAGTATCTTCCTACTTAAAACCTGTCCTAATCGTATCCGCTCACGAAATGAAGGGCTCTTCCTGTTAACTGTAACGACCACTTCAATTACTACTTGAGAAGCGAGTGTGAAAACAGCAGCTATGTCAGTCTGAAGTCCAGTGTAGTATTCTTTTCTCTAGTATTCTTTCTTTCCTTTTCTCAATCCTCATTGGATATTTCCCCATTGCTTTTCAGAGCTATTTCCCCATTGCTTTTCAGAGATAGTGGAAGGGATGGAGAAGGAGGGCGGGGGAATATTGCCTCCTGGACTCACCCCAAACTGGGCAGGGGCTCGAACCTGCAACCCAGGTACATGTCCCTGACGGGGAATCGAACACACGACCCTTTGGTGCCAGGGCGCTTTTCTCTATTATTCTTAAGTGCAATCCTAATCATTACTTTTAAAATTAATTACTAGGCTGCCACAGATGAATCTACACTTTGGCAAATATTTTTTCTGGTGTTTCCAAACGTGTACATAGCAATTTATTTTTTTAATCAAAATAAACCAACAAGTGTATTAGAAAAATCAGAAAATGCTTATAAACTTTACAAGTTAATGATTATTTTCACCACTGTAACATTTGGGATCCATAAGCTTTACGAAATGTAGTTTCTAATTATAAAAGATAAAGATTCACTATAAAAAAAACAAATTGTAAGTAAACAAAATAAAAGAAAGATCGGTATCTAACCCCTATGACACGCAAGTATCTGTCATTCTTTTCTCTGTCATCCTTTTTTTCTTGCTAAGACAAAACCCCTTGCTTATGTGCAAGCATTTCTTTTGCATGTTTCTATGCATGTGGACAATATAGCTGAGAGCATACGGGATACATTTTTATCCTAAACTTTTAAATGAATAAATAGAGCATTTTCCAAGTCATTAACATTTCTTTTAAAAACTACTTTCAAATGGTTGCATAATACTCCGTTTTGTGGACCATTTCATGGGACCACGTGCATGGGACCGTTTCCTTCTTCTCACATGTCGTGGGGGCTTTCCCATGGAGCCGCGGTAACGACAGTGAGCCAGCCCGCCTCAGGGGCGCCAGCACCGTCGGAGTGCGCGCTGGCCAAGAGGAAGGCCGTGGACAAACCACGCACATTTTCTGCAGATGCTGCAAGAAATCTAAGGAGGCCTTTTAAAAGCCGTCAGTATACACTGGCCCTTTTTAATGTCAAAGTCACGGTTACAGACATCCATGCCCTCTTCACACCAGGATGCGGGAAGAATCCTTCGGGGCAGGGAGTGGAAGCCTGACTGAAGCATTGCACAACTGGAAGAGTCCTTCCTCAATCCGCGCTGAATTCCACAGACCACTTCCTTTTGGTCTGAATCAAATTCCAAGAATTTGGGCGTTTCACTCCATTGCTCTCCAAATTCCCCTCCCTCTCAGCGCCGACATCCAAGCTCAGCGACAACCAGCGTGACGATGCTCTTACAACTTTACTCCTGAGATGGCTTCAAGGTTCATATTTTTTATTCCCATTTTGTTCAAATTCCTGCACATTGGCCCTTTGGGGTGTGGACTAAGAGCATTCTGACTTTGGAGCAGGCACGAACTATTGTGCTTGATATCTAAGTGACATTGGCAAAAGCAGCTGTTTTTTCTTTCAAGAATATCTGGCTTATTTTTTAAAAATATGTTTTTTATTGTTGTTTTTTTTAATATTCCCTTTTTAAAAATATTTTTTTATTGATTTCAGAGAGGAAGGGAGAGAGAGAGAGAGAAACATCAATGATGAGAGAGTATCAGTGATCAGCTGCCTCCTGCATGCCCCCTACTGGGGTTCGAGCCCGCAAACTGGGGATGTGTCCTTGACTGGAATCGAACCGGAGACCCTTCAGCCCGCAGGCTGATGCTTTACCCACTGAGCCATACCGGCCAGGGCGAATATGTTTTTATTGATTTTATTTTAGAGAGGCAGGAGGGAAGAGGGAGAGAGACATCGATGAGAGAGGAACATCATTGCTGGCTACTCCCTGCTCGCCCCACACCGGGGATCGAGCCGGCCCGAGCGTGTGCCCTGACCGGGAATTGAGCCAGGCCCGTTTCTGGGTCCGCGCTCAGCCGCGGGGCCGCACCAGCCGGGCCAGCTTGTTACTGTGTTAGCTGAGCTTGTGATCTGTTGGGGTGCTACCCGCTGCTCCTCAAAACAACACGACCCTGAGCTTACCCACCAGCCTCGGTCCAGAGGCACCCGAACTCCAGAGCCGCACAGTGCGGGATAACTGCTTCCGATCTCATGCGAAACGGCAGCGCGGCAACGTTAGAGACTTTCCCAGGTGACCCCGGTGGCATGCCTTACAGTGCTTGCTGACCTCGCCGGCGTGGAAGTGCATCTGGTTCCTCTGACCTCCCCTTCGGCCTCGGCGGGAAGTGGGTTGGCTTCAGCTCTGCTGTTATGAAATGGCAAGTCCAGCCGGAGAGCCGCACGCGCCAGGCGTCCACGAGAGCAAGCCCGCCCTGGAACCGCCCCTCTGGAGGCGTGTCTGGACCTCTGCTGTCCCGCAGTAAATTCAGCATTATTTCCTTCAGAGTTAGCAAGGTAATCCTCGCATTGTGCCATGACTTCTTCTCTTTTTTTAAAGGAACATTGAAAAAGTACCCTTTTAAATACTAGAAAAAGCACAGCCAGCGTGGCTCAGTGGTTAGCATCGGCCTATGAATCAGGAGGTCAGGGCACAGGCCCGGGTTGTGGGCTCGGTCCCCAGTGGGGGCGTGCAGGAGGCAGCCGATCCATGGTTCTCTCTCATCATTGATGTTTCTATCTCTCTCTCCCTCTCTCTTCCTCTCTAACATCAATAAAAATATATTTTTTTAAATCTGTGCCTGTCTAGCAATAAATTCAAGTATTATTTTCTTTGGAATTAGCAAGATAATCCTAGCATTGTGTAATAACTTTTTTTTAAGGAGCATTAAAAACAACTTACCCTTTAAAATACTAGAAAAAAAGAGGCAAAAACCTAAAACAAGAACTCCCTCCATCTGCCCTGCATCTGGCCTTTCCCAGGCTGGTGGCGGCGGCGGCGGCGGCGTGTACAATCACTTGTGACGAGAGCTGTTTCAGGCTCAGACCCAGCTTCACTCAAATCAACATCCTCACTGAACTGTCTGAATAGATTAATGCATTAAGTCAGCACTGAACTTCAAGGCCTTCTTTCGGACATTCCCAGTCAGCTCTTCATGAGATCCTCCGTCAACAGATGTCCTTCAGGCTGCCTCGGACCCATCACACCAGGCTGAGCCATCTCTGCCGTGCTCCCCAGTATCCCCATATCCCCAGTCCTCATATCCCCAGTATCCCCATATCCCCCGTCCCCATATCCCCCGTCCCCATATCCCCAGTATCCCCATATCCCCAGTCTCCATATCCCCATATCCCCATATCCCCAGTATCCTCATACCCCCAGTCTCCTCAATATTCCTAGTATTTCCAGGTATGTGGGATCATAAGAAATATATCTTTGCACCCAGCTGGTGTGGCTCAGTGGTTGAGCATCGTCCTATGAACCAGGAGGTCACAGTTCAATTCCCAGTCAGGGCACATGCCTGGGTTGCAGGCTCGATCCCCAGTAGGAGGCGTACAGGAGGCAGCTGCTCAATGATTCTTTCTCTCTCTCTCTCTCTCTCTCTCTCTCTCTCTCTCTCTGAAATCAATAATATGTGTGTATGTGTGTGTATGTGTGTATGTGTGTATATGTGTGTGTGCGCGTCTATGTGTGTATGTATGTGTGAGTGTGTATGTGTGTAAGTGTGTAAGTGTGTGTATGTGTGTATGTATGTGTGTAAGTGTGTGTAAGTGTGTGTAAGTGTGTGTATGTGTGTAAGTGTGTGCGTAAGCACGTGTGTGTGTGTGGTGTGTATGTGTGTATGTGTGTGTAAGTGTGTGTATGTGTGTGTAAGTGTGTGTATGTGTGTATGTGTGTGGGGGGTGTGTGTATGCATGTATGTATGTGTAAGTGTGTGTGTGTGTGTGTAAGTGTGTGTGTGTAAGTGTGTGTGTGTGTGTGTATGTGTGTGGGGTGTGTGTATGTAGTATGTGTGTGTAAGTGTGTGTGTGTGTAAGTGTGTGTGTGTGTGTGTGTGTGTATAAATGAAATTGAAATATATCTTTGGTCTCTGACCCGGTTCCAAGCACAGGGCTCCTGGATCCCTTGGGTTTCCTGGGTGAGGCCGTGTCTGGTTCAGTCGGGCACGGCGGTGGCCCTGGCAGGGGCTGGTGGCTGGAAGGCCGGGGTCACGTGAGACACTGGGAGCTTCAGCCCCCCTCATTCTCCAGCGTCCATGGCGGATGGGGCCAGGCCGGCCAGGCTGCAGTTACTGGGAAAACTAATGTCTTAAGTTACAGCACTAAGCACACTGCCTCACGGATGACATTTTAACCTTTGTTTGCCATAAGCGTCTATAGACACTTTATCTCGTCAATGAGAAAATCAATGAGATGGTATAAGAAATTATTTTTTCATTTTATTAGACTTACCACTGCTGAATGCGCATACGTTATGTTAACTGAAAGGAAACAGCAATATTACACTTGGTGATTTCCAGTTACAGGTAATCAGGCAGTTATAATATTAATTGCAAATTGATTTTTTAAATTAAATTCAAAATATCCTGGCGCGTGGGGGTGGTTTCCGTTTTGGACGCGTGGCAGTTAACTGGTTAAAACCATCAGGCCAATGATTCTAGTTGTTAAAATGCCTCCTGTTTCCACGGAAAACTGCCGCTCAAGAGGCTTCTCGCCCAGTTGGAGAGGCCGCCCCCCCACCCCCCAGCAGCGGTGAGGCAAAGGGTGCTCTTTGTCGCTAAACAGCCTTGGTCACAGCGATTCCCACCGATTCCCTTCCCGATGAGAGAAAGGAGCAAACAGCACCCTCTCCCTGCGGCTGTGGAGGCGGCTGTCCCGCTCCGGCACTCAGTGCCAGGCAGACAGCACAGGAGGTGAGAGGGGGACGCGCTACCGCCTAGGACCGTGACTACGGAGCAAGCAGACCCCCTTTCTGACGGAGCCGTCGCCAACAAACGTGAGCTTCCCTCACTTTTGTTCAGCAGAGGCAGGGCTTCTGGGTGCTTCCCGTCTCCAAACAGAAAGCCAAGTCTTCCCTGGACAACAGACGCGGGCGTGGCCACGCGACCTTGGAGCCACAGTCCGGGCGGGGACACCATCGCCTGTCACCCCTTTACCTGCCACTTCCCCATAGTCAGGGCTTCTTCCAGTCCTGTTATCAGATTGTATCACTGCCAGTTTTAAAAAATACATTTGTACTGATGTCAGAGAGGCGGGGAGAGGGAGAGAGGGGGAAACATCAGTGATGAGAGAGAATCATGGATCGGCCGCCTCCTGCACGCCCCGCACTGGGGAGGGAGCCCTCAACCTGGGCCTGTGTCCTGACTGGGAATCGAACCGTGACCTCCTGGTTCATGGGTCCACGCTCAACCACTGAACCTCGCTGTGGGCAAAACGTGAGCCTGGCTCCAAAGTGAAAGACAGTCCGCCTGGTTGTGTAGAAGCAAACACACACACCGCAGCTCCGCCAAGACCACCCGTTTTGCTGAGAACCCCCAGGGCCTCGGGTTTTTGCCGAAAGATGGAGCCGGGCTGTTGAGAGTCCCTTCCTGCCCTTCTGCAAAGCGTCCCGCTCCCTGGGGTGCGGCCAGGACACCCTGAGAAGACACTGGGCTGGGACGCGCCACGAAGCCCTCCTTGTCCCTGTGAGCTTCACCCGTGAACACGCAGGACCTTCCTACCGTATTTACCGTGTTTACTGTATTTACCACCGTTACCGAATTTACTGTTTACCGCATTTATTGTGTTTACCGCCTTTACTGCATTTATCGTGTTTATCATGTTTACCGTATTTACCACATTTACCGTATTTACCGCATTTACAGTGTTTACCGCGTTTACCGTATTTACCGTGTTTACGCGTTTACCATGTTTACCGTATTTATCGTGTTTACCGTATTTACCGCGTTTACCGCGGAGCACTCAATCTCTGTGGTGCTGAGAGCACTTCTCTGTGATGGGCTCTTCCTGCAAGATCTGCAGCTCTTAGTTCTCTGAGGAGCCCAGAGCGCTTCCGACGCTGTAAGCCAGGGGTCCTCAAACTTTTTAAACAGGGGGCCAGTTCACTGTTAAGCCAGGGGTCCTCAAACTTTTTAAACAGGGGGCCAGTTCCTCCAGCTCCGGCTCCTGGCGGGGGGGGGGGGGGGGGGGGGGCCTGCTGGCCCCGTGGCTCCGCCTGCACGCCTGTGGGCTCGGACGTGGGCTGGTGTCATTCTGAAACCTGCCAAGCAGAACATGCTCGCTCTACTGTTTATGTTTTCACAACATTTGAAACACTAAAGAATATGTCTGCCCGGCTGACGTGGCTCAGTGGTTGAGCGGCGACATAGGAGGTCCCGGTTCAATTCCCGGTCAGGACACAGGCCCGGGTTCTGAGCTCCATCCCCAGTGTGGGGCGTGCAGGGGGCAGCTGATCCACGATTCTCTCTCATCATTGACGTTTCTCTCTCTCTCTCTTTCTTTCACTCTCCCTTCCTCTCTGAAACCAATAAAAAAATTTTATTGATTTTCTACAGAGAGGAAGAGAGAGGGATAGAGAGAAACATCGATGAGAGAGAAACATCGATCAGCTGCCTCCTGCACACCTCCCACTGGGGATATGCCCGCAACCAAGGCACACGCCCTTGACCGGAATTGAACCTGGGACCCTTCAGTCCGTAGGCTGATGCTCTATCCACTGAGCCAAACCGGTTAGAGCAATAAAAATTTTTTAAAAAAGAAAAAGAATATGGTGAGGACACTCATTAACCCAAACCCTCCTGCTGGGCCCTGACTACCTACGTGGCAGTGACTCTAGGAATTCGAAGCTTGCTAGGACTGCAAGTGACTCACACAAATTAGATGGAGGAGCGGTGTGGGAGGAAGCGGGTCTTCCTGGAAAAGAGTAAGTGATCGTCTCAGCGAGCCCCGCCCACCTCCCGACCTGGGCCTTCCTCCTCTCCTTACCCCCCCCCACCCCCAGGTCTGCGCTGAGGGCGCAGGAATGCCTGCCCACCCAGGAACACTCCCCCAGATCCTGCTCTTTCCTTGCAGAAAAACTCACAGTACTTTTATTGAATTTGTTGGGGTGACACTGCTTAACAAAACTACACGGGTTTCAGGGGCACAATTCTGACGGGGAAACAGAATGTGGGGCCAGCGGTAATTGTAGGGATGTCAGTCCTGCTCCGTTGGCCGTGACTGGGTTGCTCTGGTTAAAGAAGCACATTCCAGCCTGGCTGGGAGGTGCAGGGGGCCCTGGGGGCTCCCCTGGAAATGTGGCCCCTCCTCCCCAGCCCGAGCTGCCTGTTATCATGGGAAGATCAACAACCTGTTGCAGAAACCAGAGCGCCAGCCCTCTGTAGACCCCCAGCCTTTGCATACCCACAGGCCTTTGCAAGCCCCAGCCCCCATTGCCTGTAAACTGCCCCTTTGGTGTACCTTTTTGCCTACTTCCTCACGTAATCTTCGTCCGTGACAGGCGGTCGGACCCCTTGGCTGTCCGGTGACAGTTCTACAACACGTCATCTGCACGCTGCACCATGTGTTCAGCACCCAAGTCATGCCTCCGTCCATCACCGTCCACCCCCTTTACCCTCCCCCACCCGGCCTCCCGCAGTCACCACACTGCTGTCCGTGTCCCTGAATTTTCACTTTCCTTTATTTTTGGTTTATTGAGTTTCATTTTCTCCTTTTCTATAGTGAGAGGAGAAAGGGTTTTTATGGCAACTGTACGCAGCTTCCACCCAAAGCAAAACAGGAAGTGAGACGGAACAAGGCGGTTGTTTTCTGCAGCCGCACGCGCTGGGTCCCAATCACAGCGCCAAGAGGCCGAGGCCTCTGCTGAGTCAGCCGGACAGAGGCCTGGGAGCACCCGTCCTGACGGGTGGTCAGTAACACGTAGATGGATTAAGAGGAAATCTAATCTAGCATCTTCCATCACTAATCCCAATTAGACATGTTTCTCAGGAAATCGTACTGCAGAAAACACAGAGTTCGAGAGATTGAGTTATCTGAATGTCAGCAAGTTAGGGGATAATATTTGGTCAGAATAAAGGGTCAAAATCCCATCACTGTATGCAATGTCTCTAATATAGCTTTGGGTGTACACAAAAAGACAAGAAATGGGCACCACCAAAGTTTAAAAATGTTTGCCATCACAGGCCGACAAAAATACACACTTCCCCTCACCAACCCACTTCCCCACATCTGAAAAGCGCGTCCCTGCTGCCTTCTCCTCGTACCCTATGTTTAACAAGCCTTGAAAACACTTTAGAAAGCTCAGGACAACTTCCTCTCTGGCTCACGTGCTGTCACGGTACCCCTTCACTTCCCCTCTACCCCTTCCCCTCTACCCCTTCACTTACCTTCTACCCCTTCCCCTCTACCCCTTCCCCTTCCCCTCTACCCCTTCACTTCCCCTCTACCCCTTCCCCTCTATCCCTTCACTTCCCCCTTCCCCTACCCCTTCACCCTCTCTTCCCCTCTACCTACCCCTTCACTTCCCCTCTACCCCTTCCCCTCTACCCCTTCACTTACCCTCTACGCCTCTCCACACGCAGAACAGCAGTCCCGCCCAGGACACGGAGCCTCCCTGTCCCTGCAGGGACGGCGCGGAGTGGGGTGTCAGGGCAGAGCCCAGAACTCCTCCTCTGTCCCCAGGAAATGAGTCCTCGGAGGAAAGGCCCGGTCTCGGTCCATGGGCCCACAGGGAGTCCTCAGCGGCCAGGGCTGCCCCCGCCCAGCCTCCACGGGAAAGCGCTTGGCGGCCTAAGCCCACGGGGCCGTGCCCTGCAGACGGGCCTCGGGCAGCGCAGCGTTTAGGGGAGACTGTGGGGGCCATGAGAGAGCCCCCGGCCCGCGGGGGACCTGGCGGCGGTGACTTCTGGGTGGCCTCCCGGGCCTGGGACCCGCCCTCTTCTTGCGACTCACAGGGTTTGAATGTCGCCCCCACAGCTACACCCATGCGTAGAGCCAGCCGGCCGTGGGCCTGCCACCCGGGCTCCGTGGCCATGAACGGCAGCGACTGGACCTGGATGTGGCTCCCCCTGTGGGCTGGGATTGACGTGGGTCGGACATAAGACGCAACCTCTGGGAGCCTCCATGCATCGGATATAAAATCCCGTCAGAGTCCCACCTTCCTGGGCTGCTCTGACTTAAAAATCACCAGGGACACGGCGCATGGAGGGCCCTCCCGCCCCTGCGGGCAGACGGCGCCTCCCAGCAGTGCTGGCCCTCCCTGCGCCTCCTCGGAGCCGCCCTGTCCCCTCCACCTCCGGCCAGCAGGGCTGCCTTGGTCCTGGGAACATCCGGTTCCTGGCTGGGGGGCACCGCCCGCCCTGACAGTCACCCTGACGGGAGCCCCCTGGCTCGCTGCACAGGCTGCAGGGCCGGAGGGCCTGAGGCAGCCTCTGGCAGAGTGAGCGTGCTCAGTTTGCCATTCTATGAATGAGTAGGGTTGACTGCTCCTCTTCCAATACGCACGTATGTCTCTGTTCGTGGAGCGGATCACTCCTCCGTTCAAGCACAACCTGGGATTCGTTCATCTCAACGTCACGGTCTCAGTGTGACCCCCAAGTTAAGGCTGCAACCCCCGAGGTCAACGGTGGGACCCCCAAGGTTAAGGGTGCCATGAGCTCATCTAACGGGTCACAACACAGCTGTTTCCCCATCGCCAGGCACACTGGTTTCTACAGGAATTAAAGATTTCTTCTACAAAAGATCCTTCTAGGCAAGATTTACAGCTTTAAAAAAATCAGATTTCCACAAGCCACATGCATGATTGATGTCTAGGTCCTAATGTCCTCCTATTTCTGTGAGTTGAACATTTCCTTCTTCCCTCCCTCCCTGCATGTGAAAGTGTGTACACAGGGTGCCCCCTAAACAGGGAGCCACACGTGAACAGCTGGCGGCTCACCTAATGCTCCTTCCTTTCCAGAAGACTGAGCTTTGAACAAGGAAGATTTATCCACTAGACGTTTTCATGGGGACACACAAAACGTAACGTTTACGGTACAAAACCGGCAGCAGGTGACGGACTGAGGGCGCACAGATACCGACCAAAATGATTCCTGAGTTCGCGATTCCATTGCTTCACACTTCAGCAGTGCCTGGACCAGAGCGGTCAGCAGGTTGAAAACAGGCGTTGACAAAAATATTATTAATTTCTGTAGATTCTTTTAAATTTTGAAAATGAACCATAGTATGTTAATAAACAGCGACTTTATAATCATTCAAAGTGGGTACACATTTTTGGGGGACACTCTATGTAAACAGAATCCGGGGATTCTCCATGTGGATACAATCTATTGGATTATCCAGGATCAAACTGCAGCACACTGATGCGCTTGCGGGAAGCAGCGTTGTGAGTAACTCTGAGACGAAGTTCTGGTCGCAGAAAACAAACCACAAGCCCTTTAGAGAAAACCGACCCCTAAACCCAAACACCAAGGCGTCCACTCTGTCTGCTCCCCAACTCCTCCCCACCTCCCTCTGCCCCCCAGTGAATACACCGACAAGGTGCTCAATTTCTCTTTCCGTTCCCAGATGACTTCCTAGACTACAGAAACTTCCATCATTTATTACATTTCTCCTAATTATTCTTAAAGCTATAACATCTTTAAATCTGTTTACACACACACACACACACACACACACACCCCACACCTGTTTTTACCAAAATAGTGCTTAGCTACATCCCGACCTCTGTGTCCTTTTATCAGATCCCTGTCACGTGATACTAAACGCGCAGTACCTTTTGCAACATGGTTGTCATCTGAATTATCAGCTCCTCATGTTCCCGTTCAGTCACTTACCTGAAAGAGAAAAGATCATGTGAGTCTGAAGTCATTTCAAGGTACCATCAGCAACAGTTGCCACATATCTACTAAAAATGGGTTTTTACTAGGCACTGATACATAACTTAAAAGAAAATTGTCATCCGATCGGTGTGGCTGTGTGGTTGAGCAACGACCTATGAACCAGGAGGTCAAGGTTCGATTCCCCGTCAGGGCACATGCCCTGGTTGCAGGCTGCATCCTTGTGTGGGGTGTGCAGGAGGCAGCCGATCAATGATTCTCATCACTGATGTTTGTATCTCTCTCTCCCTCTCCCTTCCTCTCTGAAATCAATAAAAAAAATATTTAAAAAAAGAAAATTATCACTATCATAAACACAAAAGAGGAAGACAAAAAATATTTAAATATTTCTAAGAGCTCAGAAAAGTAGGCAAAATAGAGTAGGTGAAAAGAGAGAAAAACAGTATGTCTAAGAGGAACAGATGGAAGAAATTATCCTATATAATAAAAGACTAATACGCAAATTGACCGAACAGCAGAACTACCGGTCGCTATGACGTGCACTGACCACCAGGGGGCACACACTCAACGCAGGAGCTGCCCCCTGGTGGTCAGTGCACTCCCACAGGGGAAGTGCTGCTCAGCCAGAAACCAGGCTCACGGCTGCTGAGCGCAGTGCCAGTGGTGGGAGTCTCTCCTGCCTCTGTGGCAGTGCTAAGGATGTCTGTCAGTCGGACATCCCCCGAGGGCTCCCAGACTGTGAGAGGGCACAGGTTGGGCCGAGGGACCCCCCATGAGTACACGAATTTTGTGCACCAGGCCTCTAGTGAAAATATAAGGAACTTGGAACAACACTAGCAGTTGAGATGGCCGAGGTCACTGCAAGCTCAGCAGCCATTTGTCTGTTCATTCATGCCTGATTTACTGCCTTCAGTCTACAAACAAACTAGACACAAAGTGACCCCAACACCTGTCTGCGTGCCGCCCAGCTCGCCCTCAAATCTGCTGCTCCTCCCCCAGATAAGTGCTGCTTCCATGTGCAGTCCCATGCACACGCTTGCCAAGCTCATGACTGTTTCATACCTTTTACCGCATCTGCCAACAGGACTTCTTCCAGGTCCCCTATCTCACTGATGCACAGACACTGTCCAGCCCTGCACGTCCTCACTGAGTTTATTCTCTTGAGAAAGTTCACAGGCTCTCGGAAGTTTCTGGCATTTCTCTGATCATAGGAAAATCTTTTTTTTTTTTTTATAAACTAGAGGCCCGGTGCACAAAATTCATGCACTAGGGAGTGGGGGGGGTCCCTCAGACTGGCCTGCGCCCTCTCACAGTCCAGGAGCCCGCCAATGATTGCCCCCACAGAGGGAGGCCCCGCCCACCCACCACAGTGCTGCTGCCACTGGGTAGCCTGGGCCTCCCTCTTTGGGGCAATTGTGGAGGTCCCTGATGATCGATCACCTGGCTGGCTGGTGGCCTGGGCCTCCCTCTGCAGGGCGATCATGGGGTGATGGCGGGGCCCCCCAACCAATCGTATTGCACCCGCCTTGGCCGGCCTGGTGCCAGTGGGTGTCAGCATGGTTGTCCAGAGGTTGTCTGGACCGTCATTCTGCTGTTTGGTCATTCGGTCGATTTGCATGTTACACTTTTATTATTATAGATCTTTATTGTTGAAAGTATTACTTATGTCCCCCTTTTCCTCCACTGACTCCCTCCAACCGCCACCCCCCCCCCCAAGGCCCTCACCACCCTAGGGTCTGTGCCCATGGGCCATGCATATAGACACACAAGGTCTTTGGTTGGTTACCTCCCACCCACCCTCCCCACCTTCCCTCCGAGATTCCGCACTCTGGTCCCTGCCTCCATGTCTCTGGGTCCACTCCGTCCATCAGTTTATGTTGTTCATTAGATTCCACGTATGAGTGAGATCGTGTGGAATTTGTCTTTCTCCAACTGACTTTTCTCACTCAGCATGTGATTGGGGATAATCTTGAAGAGACAAGAACCGCCGTAAAGGTTAAGCGCCGTGTCCCAGCTTTGGGAGCTCCAAGCTGGGATCTGCCACCTCCAAGTCTTCCTTCCAGCCTACCTGCTACCGCCTTCGAGAGACCGGGTGCTTGAGTTTCACTTGCTATCAGGAGATCGGACACCCGTTTCTTGCCAAAGCCTTGCGCACCCACCCAGTTTCACTACGTGCTGGTCATCCTTGGACCACGTGGCACGAGATGGGATTTGGCCGCTGGTGTCACTCAGCCAAACGCCAGTCATGTTTCCGTGTGACTTTTTCTCACGTTTCCAGGAAGATTAGGACGTGGACAGGCCCTGGCTGACGCTGAGGCCCTGCGTGGTCGTGAGAACAAGAAGGACTCAAACCCAACAGGGTTGCAAGCCGATGGCTGGGCATCCCTACACAGGTGTCCTGGCCGATACAGGGAACTGGCTGAGTTGGTTCTCCCAGGATCATCTGTAAGACTGTGCACTTTTTAAAAATATATATATATTTATTTCAGAGAGAGGAAGGGAAAGAGAGAGAGAGAGATAGAAACATCAATGATGAGAGAGAATCATGGACGGCTGCCTCCTGCACGCCCCACACTGGGGATGGAGCCCACAACCTGGTTCATCGGACAATGGGAATCGATTGGGAATCGAACCATGACCTCCTGGTTCATAGGTCAACGCTCAGCCACAGAGCCGTGCCGGCCGGGCTGTTCCATGTTACAGCTGAGAAACCGAGGCGCAGCATGCGACCAGAGCTGGCGTATCCAAGGGCAGCGTGTCCGTCGGGTTGGGGAGGGTCTGGTTTCCAGGCAGAGGCCCTGCCACGCCGGGGCTGGTTCTCTCCCGACACGCATCTCAGGGAGACCTTCGTGAGACACCATGCGTGTCCTCCTCTCCACGCCTTCCTCCCGCCCGGAGCAGGAAAGGCTCGGTGCCCGGAACTTCCCAGAACTGCGCCCCTCCCCGTGCCCACACTGGCCTCCACTCTGATCCCCACTGCCGCCCTCACCGTCCCCCCGCCGCCCCACGCCCCGTTTCCTGGCAGCACAGGCGGGTCCCGGGGGATCGCCCTCACATGTGTGTTCACGGACAGACGTGTGTGTGTGTGTAACACTCCCGAGCTCAGATGCTGTAATTCCAAGGCCTGGAAAGGCTGTTCTCTTCCGACGAGCCCTGGGCGCGTGGGCAGAGGCCACCTCCTCGCTCTGCGACAGCAAACCTGACAGGCCGGCTCCGCCTCGGTGCCACCCCGCACGGCCACAGGCAGCACACAGCGGCCTGTCACTAGGTCCTGACGGTCCTCCTCCTCCACACCCGCAGCGGGGCCGGCGCGCTGACAGGAGTGATTGGCTGGTGCCTCCGACGCGGGCGGGAGGGAGCCGCCGCCGGAGCAGGCCATGCGGGCTCTGCTTGTGCTGCTTGTTTATCTCTTCATGATCGGGCAGAGCTGCCTCCTAACTGGCTGGGAAGGCTCTGGTTTTCCCAGAGTAACTCCTAGCACCCCTTCGCTCTCGGAGGCGGGCTGTGAAGAGCAGATCACACCGTCACCCGTTCCAATCAAAGGGCACCGCTGCCTGACGCGCCGGGCGGGCGGGCGGGCAAAGCACATGCCGTCAGCTCAGGGGACAGAAACGAAAGCTGCAGCCCTCGCCGGGCAGGGGCGAGGACAGGAAGGAAAACCAACAGCTAGGCGTCTAAGGCCGCGGTCAAGGTCCGGCTCTGCTCCTGGTTACAGACAGGGTCACCACGCCAGTGCCCTCTGTCCACCCCCCACCCCGGGCCTGTGCTGCAGAGCAAGTGCGACACCACGGGAAAGCCCCTGGAATAACTTCCCACATCGGACAGGAGTTCTCCCGAAAGCCGCCACCTGCCGTCCTCCGGACACGGCTCTGCTCCTGTGCGTGATGTCTGTGCCCAATGAGTTCGTGGAGGATCAGACAGCCTCCGGGAGGCGCCTGGGTCACCGCGCCCACGGGAGCACACCCTGACTCCTCCACAGCGGCCGCACTGCAGGGATAGACGAACAGCACTCCCCCCTGCCCCCGTGCCTGCAGCCCGCGCTCCAGTCACTGCAGGTTGCCCTGCCCCAGGCAGCAGCACCCAGCTTCATTCTAGAACCGAGGGCCCCAATGGTGAGACTCCCCAGAGGCAGAGGACAGAAAAGGCAGAGTGGCAGGTGGGACGAAGCCCACCCCCCCGCAGTCCCTCCTAGCACGGTGTCCTGAGGAAGAAGAAGAAGTGAGAAAGAACGGGGGCCTGCATGTATTACCAACCACCAAATCTTACAGGCCCCACGTTCCCAAGCCGCCTGCAGCATTGACTTCGTCCCCTAAACACCTTTCTCACAGCTTAGTAACGAGCCAGGAGGCTAACGGCAAGGTGTTTTCACTTAACAAACTATAAAAGCAGAAATACATTTAAAACTGCCCGGCCGGTGTGCTCAGTGGTTGAGCATCAACCTAGGAGCCAGGAGGTGACAATTCGATTCCCAGTCAGGGCACAGGCCTGGGTTGCAGGCTCCATCCCCAGTGTGGGGCGTGCAGGAGGCAGCCGATCCATGATTCTCTCTCATCATTAACGTTTCTATCTCTCTCTCCCTTTCTCTTCCTCTCTGAAATCAATCCTATGTAATAAAAGGCTAATATGCAAATCGACTGAACGGCGGAATGACCGGTTGCTATGATGCGCACTGACCACCAGGGGGCAGACGCTCAACGCAGGAACTGCCCCCTGGTGGTCAGTGTGCTCCCACAGGGGGAGCGCCGCTCGGCCAGAAGGCGGGCTCACGGCTGCGAGTGCAGAGGCGGTGGTGGGAGCCTCTCCTGCCTCTGCAGCAGCCGTCCATCGGACATCCCCCAAGGGCTCCTGACTGCAAGAGGGCGCAGGCTGGGCTGAGGAACCCCCATCCCCAGTGCAGGGATTTTGTGCACAGGCCTCTAGTAAAAATGTATTTAATTTAAAAAACAAGAGACGCTTCCTGGTGGGCATGGTACCTGAGGGAATTTAAAGTTTAACCTGGGAGAGAAACGGCACTGGTGGAACTCAAGGACTTGAAACGGAACCAGTTTCTATTAAACAGCGTAAAGCACAGGAGGGAACGTTCGTCTGAAGGAACCCTCATCAGCTGAGATTTTTAAGGAGGAGAGAAGCTTGTCATCTCCAGGGGAGTTAGAAACTGCGGTTCACGGTTTCATGACCCCGTGACCTTCCCATGGGGTACATTTACCCAGTCCTGCGACGACGAGGGCGCGGTCTGTGCCCTGGTCCCTTCCCAGCGACTCTCCCTCTTCTTTGTTCGCTGTCCTGACATCACAGTGCTGGTGCCACCACAGCGGACACCCGCCTCTCCTGTCAGGAGGCTTTGCCATTTGATGGGACCAACAGCACTCATCCGGCTGCAGCGCGGGTTAGCCCGAATCCGCCAGCCCCGGGGAGCCTGCGGAACAAAGGCGCATTCCCGTTCCTTTAGGGGCGAGGGGGGCGGGGCGGAGGAGAGGCTAGAAAACAGGACTCTCTTTCTGTAGGGTCCAAAGAAAACACCAAACTTAAAGTAATTTAGAGCTGTTTACATGGCTAAAGCTTTCTTTCTTTTTTTAAATCATTTTTTCATTGATTTCAGAGAGGAAGGGAGAGGGAGAGAGAGATAGAAACATCAGTGATGAGAGAGAATCATGGATCAGCTGCCTCCTGCACACCCCACACCGGGGATTGAGCCCGCAACCTGGGCCTGTGCCCTGACCGGGAACCAACCCTGACCTCCTGGCTCATAGGTCGATGCTCAACCACGGAGCCGCGCCGGCTGGGCCATTGCTAAAACTTTCAGAAAACATGGTTTGATATTGAGTATTTATCTTACTTATATTTTAACATGCAAATCTTTTGTTTATTTTCAGTATGCAAAAAAACAAAACAACACCCCAACCTCCCTCATATTTTCTGTTCGCAAAGCATTTTGTTGACTGTTTGGAATCACTTCATCACCTCTACCGACGAGGTGGTCTCCGGGCCAGGTCAGTTGAGGGCGTGATGACCCCAGACACTGCTAGCCACGCCCACCCCCTATGAAACGACACAACCTCCCCGCTATCCTCTCCGCTTGTGAGCTGCCATCAAGGGAGCACAGCGTACGGTCAGCATGATGTGTACACACAGCAGTACCAGCTGCGGCGGAGACCGTCCGGAAAGAAGCGGACACCATGCAGGCCATACGGTCACTGCGCGCTGGCACTGTGCTCTGTGCCGACTGGCAGGCGGGGGCGGGGGGGTCTACGACGGGAGGGCATTGGGTGCCACATGCTCCTCTGGGTGCCTGACCGGGCGGATGCCACCACGCATGGCAATGCCGCCGCTCCGTCAGCACCGTGTAAGCCCACCTGCTTCTCTCGGTCACCCCCGGGGGGCAGAGCACAAGCCATCTCTGCCCAGCGCCCGCGCTGCCAGCGGTCCTTGACAAAGCTGTGGCGGCCGCACCTCCCGCTGCCATCTTGCCCCTGGTCTGGGGGCTCCTAGTCCCCCCAAGCACCTCACCCTCATGTCCAGGGTGAACGTGGGCATGCGGGTGGCAAGGGCCTGCCCCCGCCCCCCTCCAGCCCACTCAGCCTTTGCCCGCTTCGTGCCCTGGGGCCCAGTGTAGCTAGTGTACAAACCTTTCTAAATCCCTTCTTTTCTAGGCACTTTTTTATTTAATAGGTCGGATCCCAGGTGGGAATCCCCCCCAATAAAGTCTGTCAATGTTTGGAAAAAAGAAACTAACAAGTAAAAAAAAATAATCTTAATTTTTGTTAAAATATAGATTTTAGTTAATAGGCCTTACATGACACTATAATTTCTGAGAAAAATTATTCAAAAGTGAAGGCTTTTCTTGATACACTCAAATGCTTTAAAGTAAATTATCGTGAAATGGTAGAATGTGTACCGTATTTACCAACGCTGGGCCAAGTACCCATCGATGTCAGATGTTTAATAAATATTTACCGAGCATTTGCAATGTGCCAAGAATTGTTGGAAATACCAGGGACACAAAATAAAGTCTATTCTCAAGGAATTTACAGTCTAGTGGAGAAGATAAATTTATATGGAATATTCTAAATAAAAACAACAGTAACCCATTTTTCCATGTACACAAAGGAGGCAGACCAACGTGCTAAGCCGTGGGCCCTCGATGAAAATTCACGCTCCATGATGAGCCTGGGGATGACTTTTCACTCGTACATACGTGTACATGAGTGAACAAAACTTTCAGTAAGTGTTGTTTTCTTAAATATATTTTATCGATTTCAGAGAGGAAGAGAGAGAGAAAGAAACATCAATGATGAGAGAGAATCATGGATCAGCTGCCTCCTGCACGCCTCACACTGCAGATCGAGCTGCAACCAGGGCCTGTGCCCTGACTGGGGATCAAACTGGTGACCTCCTGGTTCATACGCCGACGCTCAACCACTGAGCCACACTAGCTGGGATTTCAGTGAGTGTTTTATAACCACAGGGAAACACAGAGCACACCCATCTTCCACTCACAGTCTAAGGAAGTACTGATGCCCACGCGTGACCCTGGTGGGTGGACAGATAAGAAAGGATAACCCCTGACTTCAACCAGGGAGGCAGATGATGAACGGCAACAACGCTAATGCGATTAGGTATCACGGGGCGACAGCCCTAGTAGCCCAGAGACAGGAATTGTTTCAGGTTGGCAGGATCCCGGGAAGCCCCTGGGAAAAGTCCGACTATATGAATGGGGTCTGGAAGGACGTAGTACATATTAACCAAAACGTGGGAGGGCCCTGGTCAGGGCACGTGCAGGAGGCAACCCATCGATGTGCTTCTCTCCCATCGATATTTCTCTCTGTCTCTCCCTCTCTTTTCCACCCTCTCTAAAATCAGTGGAGCCCTGGCTGTTTTTGTGGAGCATCGGCCTGCAGACTGAAGGGTCCCGGGTTCGAGTCCAGTCAAGGGCACTTGCCCAGGTTGTGGGCTCCATCCCCAGTAGGGGACAGGCAAGAGGCAGCCGATCAATGATTCTCTCTCATCATTGATGTTTCTCTCTCTCTCCCTCTCCCTTCCTCTCTGAAATCAATAAAAGCATTTTTAAAAAATCAATGGAAAAATATCAAGTGAGGGAGAAAACCAAGATGGTGGCATAGGTAAACACCTAAACTGCTGCCTCGCACAACAATTTCAAAACTACAACTAAAAGACAAAACGTCTATCACCCAGAACCATGGGAAAGCTGGCTGAGTGGAAGTTCTACAACTAGAAGGAAAGAGAAAAGAGTATTGAGACGTGCACAAGCGCTGAAAAGCTGAGGTACGGAGGCGCGCGAATCGGGCTGGCGGCGGGCGACTGGGTGCGCTGCTTCATTCAACCCAAAGGGAGACAAGCTCCCGATTACTCTGAACTCCAGTTTCAGGGGAGACGCTGGGGACCCAAACTCCTATGGGGAGAAGCTGGACTGTCTGCCATGGGTCGGAAAGTGAGGGTGGCTTTCTTGCAGAGGTGCACCCAGCAATCATTGTTTACTGCGCTGGGGCGCGAGACACGGGGACTTGGAAACGCAGAGAAGCAGAGACGGCTGACTGACAGCCATCGCTGTTTGCCACACTCTAGCCTAGTGACTCCCTGAGACCCCGCTCCGCACAATCTACAAACCCACCCAAGCTCCATGCAGCAGCTTGCATATAAATGGCCTGTCCCATCGCAGCTTAACCTAACAAACTGCAGCTCTGGTCAGACAGCTCCAAAACCTCAAACCCCAAGCAAAGAGGAGAAAACTGTAGTTCTCGCTGTAGCTCCTGTTGGGTGGCCTCAGACAGTAGCTGACCTGCACCCCATTGGAGATCCAGAAGCTGGTGTATATAGTGGACAGTGTGAGATGACAGCAGATTTCAACCACTCACATCCATAAGGGACACATTCGAGAGGCAGACTCAGTGTGCACCAAAGCCCCACTGAAGCAAGTCCTGCCCCATAAGCGTGTCTCCAGCACAGCAGTTCTTCCACTCCATCAACACAGGGAAGCAGCAAAATGCGGAGACAAAGAAACATGTCATGAATGAAAGAAATGGAGGAAAGCAAACTACTGGACAGAGAGTTCAAAACCACAGTTATAAGGTTACTCAAGAATCTTCTAGAAACCGCCGAGAAACCTGATGAGACCTCTGAGGAGCTTAGTGAGACCTTCAAGGACCTTAATGAGAATGCCAAAAAAATGGAAAAGGACCAGTCAGAAATTAAGCATACACTGTTTGAAATAAAGAATATACAGAAATTCAACTGTAGATCAAAGGACCCCAAGAATCAAACAAAAGATATGAAATATGAGGAAACAAAAAACACCCAACCAGAAAAACAAAAAGAAAAAAGAATCCAAAAATATGAAGATAGTGTTAGGAGCCTCTGGGACAACTTTAAGCGTACCAACATCCGAATCAGGGGGGTGCCAGAAGAAGAGAGAGAGCAAAATATTGGAAAACCTATTAGAAGAAATAATGACAGAAAACTTTCCCCACCTGGTGAAAGAAATAGACTTACAAGTCCAGGAAGCACAGAGAACCCCAAACAAGAGGAATCCAAAGAGGACCACACCAAGACACATCATCATTAAAATGCCAAGGGCAAAAGACAAAGAGAGAATCTTGAAAGCAGCAAGAGAAAAACAGTTAGTTACCTACAAGGGAGTACCCATACGATTGTCAGCTGATTTCTCAACAGAAACTATGCAGGCCAGAAGGGAGTGGCAAGAAATATTCAAAGTGATGAATAGCAAGAGCCTACAACCAAGATTACTCTACCCAGCAAAGCTATCATTCAGAATTGAAGGTCAGATGAAGAGCTTCACAGATAAGAAAAAGCTAAAGGAGTTCATCACCGCCAAACCAGTATTATATGAAATGCTGAAAGGTATTCTTTAAGAAGAGGAAGAAGAAGAAAAAGGTAAAGATAAAAATTATGAACAACAAAATGACAACCAATACATACCTACCAATAAGTGAATCTAAAAATCAAGTGAATAAAAAATCTGGTGAACAGAATGGACTGATGAATATAATAGAATCAGGGACATAGAAAGAGAGTGGACTGACAATTCTCGGGGGGAAAGGGGTGTGGGGGGTGCGGGAAGAGATTGGACAAAAACCTTACACCTATGGATGGAGACAGTGGCGGGGGGTAAGGGCATGGGGTGGGGTGGGGAATCAGGTGGAGGGGAGTTATGAGGGAAAAAAAGAGGAATACCTGTAATAATCTGAACAATAAAGATTTATTTAAAATATATATATGTATATATATATCAAGTGAGGATTGGAAAAAAATGTAATCAGATAACAAAGGCTGTATTTGGACAGCAAACATGCCAAGCAATCTAACGAGCATTTGCCCTTCTCTGTGCTGGACAAAGCTGAGGGGACGCGGAGGGCAGAGGAGATGTTGTCTCTGCTCCAGGAGTTATGGCCCGAAGAACCAGAGCTCCGAGGCCTGAGCTAAAGGATGACTCTCACGCATCGTGCGAAGGAGACGGAGGTACTGGAAGGAAGGGGAAGCTGGGAGGCTATGAGGGACGAGAAGGAATTGAGCTGATGTTGGGTTCGAAAGCAGAGCAGGAGACGGACCAAGGCAGACCTGGGTGGACTAATGCTCAACTGCGTGCTGCATGGTCCTGGGATCCCGCCTGGGAGGAAGGACCTGGAGGCCGTCCCTCGGTGCTGGCCACCTGCCTCGGTCCTACGGAAGTGACCCAATGCGGTGTCTGACCTGCAGTGGTTGAAACGTTTATTTCGTGACATGTGAGAACCATATGAAGTTCCCACCTCAGTGCCCACAGCTGAGGCTGCATCGGAGCCCAACCACGCTGCCCATTCCCATGCGCTCTCTGCTCTCGGCGCAGGAGCGGTTCAGCAGGACCCCAGGCCCACAGAGACAAGGAGGTTCTATCGGCTCTTCGCACAGGAGTCGCCAGCCCTCGGTCTGAAACACCAAACTCCAGCTCATCTATCACCCAAGGCCAACACATTCCATCGGTTAAACCAAAACAGGCAGTGGGGGCCAATTCTGTGCTAAGACTCTAGGGAGAACCTTCCAGGCTACACGTTTCTATTGCTGCCTATGACTTTTTTGCAAAGCTTCTTGTCAGAATTTCAAGTTTTCCTATAATTACTTACCTCACAGGGGCATTTATGAAACGAGACCAAATGCGCTTGCACCCTGATGGAGTCATTTTTTTATTTTTATTTTTTTAAATATATTTTTATTAGTTTCAGAGAGGAAGGGAGAGGGAGAGAGATAGAAACATCAATGATGAGAGAGAATCATTGATCGGCTGCCTCCTGCACGCCCCACACACTGGGGATCGGGCCTGCAACCTGGGCCTGTGCCCTGACCAGGAATCAAACCAGGACCTCCTGGTTCATAGGTCGACGCTCAGCCCCTGAGCCACGCCGGCCAGGCTGAGTCAGTTTTTTTAATCTCTGTTGAAAAATACCCAGAGTGTAAGCTCACTCCTTATCTCTCCTAACCTGGAGCAGCCAGGCCCCGGGGCTAGTGACAGACTGAAAAGGTTGGAAGGGCCGGTCATGTACAAAGATGTGCAGAGCTTCGATGTGTTATGTAACTGAAAGGGCCTGTGTTCACTGTCTCACTGGGTGATGCCCAGGCCCTTGTCTGCAGTGCGTCCGGCACACGGTGCCCCACGCCCTCTCTTGAGCATAAACCCCACCCTCCCCTGTGGAGGGTGCATTTCAAATTCGGCGTCTGCACATGGGGGCAGGTGCCACGCCAAAGGTGAGGCGATCTGGGTGCAGAGCCTTCAAGATTGCGGAAGAATTTCTCCCTCATCTTTCCGTTCCGGTCCCCCGCCTTAATGCTCTTTACAAAGCATTCCCTTTCTCATGAAATAACTGTCCGATGTTTCACCTGCCTGTGTAGCATGTAATCAAGCTGCACAATTATAACAACATACAGGCAGGAGGAAGCACATGACTGAGCAGACAGGACACAGGCCAGGCACCCCCAGTGCGTGAACCCCCGCCACACACACAGGGCAGGGGGTGCAGAGCCCAGCCTGAGGTCCCCGGCTCCTGCTGGGCTCTGTCACAAGCTAGGAAAGGTCTTCATCTTCCACACAACACTGTTATTTTCACAGAGTTTATTTAGAAATAGTGTTCATGTTCTCGGGGCTCCTAAAACTCTGATACGTCGTCGGCCTGTGCTGAGTGATGCGCCCGGGCAGCTTTGTCATCTTTCCTATTGGCACCGCTGCTTCCCTCTGCTGTGGACCGTGCCCCATGCCCACGCGCAGTCAGAGGGCCCTTTGGTCTGGGCCTGAACAACATTCCTGTTTTCCAAACCACGACCCGCTGCCCAGCCCAGGCCTCAGAGCAGCGTCCCAGCCACTCCACAGAGTAAACATCCCTCAGAATCTGAAATGGAAAATACATTTTAAACTACTAATGAATTTTTCAACTAAAAAAGGATTTCATATTTTCTTCCTTTGTAAACTGACCATCTTGACCCTAGCGTTGCTGGAAATTACTTCAGTATATTTGTCCTAAATGTGGAACTATAAAAACAACTCGAGGTTCAAACGCTTAGCGGAAAGTGCCGGCCGGCACGGCTCACTGGCTGAGGTCAGCCCGGGAACCGAAGGGCGTTGATTTGATTCCCGGTCAGGGCACACACCTGGGTTGCGGGCTCGATCCCCAGTGTGAGGCATGAAGGAAGCAGCCAATCCATGATTCTCTCTCATCACTGATGTTTCTCTCTCTCTCTCTCCCTCTCCCTCGCCCTCTCTAAAAATCAATAAAAAAATATTTTTTAAAAAAGTTTAGAGAAAAAAGTCTTCATTCACAGCAGCTGACACCTGCGAACAGCCATGAAGCAGCAGAAGGCAATCCATGGCTCACATCTCTGACCGCCTCCCCCACACGCGGTGAGCGACACGAGACTTCACACGCCTAGTGTGTCACACTTCCGAAGGAGAAGGAGAATTCACTTTATAGCAAAATAGTAAGTAGCTATTTCTGCACACTAAGCATAGTGACAGTGGCTACTCTGTCCATCTAATTTCTAATAATCAGCTTCTGGGAAAGAAACAAACAGTGGGAGCTGTTTCTAGGGCAGTGATGGCGAACCTATGACATGCGTGTCAGCCGCATGCCGATGAAACATTTGCGAAATAATGTTTTTTCCTCAAAGTGACACACTACCCGAATTATGCTCAGTTTTTTGGAGAAGTTTGACACACCAAGCTCAAAAGGTTGCCCATCACTGTCTAGGGAAAGGCTGTGCTGTGCCTTCTCCCCTCACCTAGGCTCCCAGTGGAGGTGAGAGGGACCAGGTAGGACCTCACTTCATCAGCCTCGGGAGGAGCCTCGTCAGAGGAGGAGGTACATCCTCCATCGCAGACAGCAGGCCGGGCCAGGTAAGACCCATTGCTCGTTCCAGGCACCTGGCACCTGCTGCCCATCACCTCTGGCCCCAGTGCACCCACCTACGCTGTCCAGTTAACCCTGCCCTGCTGGTGGGGGAAGTGAGACTCTCCCCTCAAAGCCAACGCCTGCACCTGAGCCCTGCATCTCTCTCTCTCTCTCTCACACACACACACACACACACACACACACACACACATACTCACACACACACACACACACATACACACACACACTCTCACACACACATACTCTCACACACACACTCACACACACATACTCACACACTTACACTCACACACACACACAAACTCACACACACATACGCACACACACTCACACATACATACTCACACTCACACACATTCACACACTCTCATACACACTCTCACACACTCACATTAACACACACACTATCACACACATACACTCTCACACTCACACACAGTCACATTCACACACACACACACACACACTCACACACACACACTCACACATACATACACTCACTCACACACATTCCCACACACACACTCTCACACACATACTCATACACACACTCACACACACATACACGCACTCACACACACTCACATTCACACACACACTCACACACAGTCTCACACACACACACACATACTCACACTCACACATTCCCACACACTCACACACACACACTCACACATACTTTCACACACACACTCTCCCTCTTACATGCACACTCTCTCACACACATTCACACACACATTCACACACACTCTCACACTCATACATACACACACATTCATACACACACACTCACACACATTCTCACACTCTCACACTCATACATACACACACGCTCACACACACACACACACATACACTCACACTCACACACACATTCCCACACACACTCACACACACATACACACTCACGCTCACATTCCCACACACACTCTTACACACACACACTCACATTCACACATACTCTAACACACTCACACACACACTCTCCTACACACACACACTCACACATACACACTCACACACTCACATTCCCACTCTCACACACACATACTCTCACACGCACACACTCATACACACACACAATCTCATATACACTCACACACATTCACACACACTCTCACACTCATACACACTCACACATACACTCACACTCACACACACTCATACACATACACACTCACACACACATTCCCACACACACTCTCACACACACACTCATACTCTCACACTCACACACATTCACACACACACTCTTACATGCACACTCACTCTCACACACACTCTCATATACACTCTCACACACTCTCACACACTCATACACACTCACACATACACTCACACACACACACCCTACACTCTCATATACACACACACTCACACACTCACACACACTCACACACACACACACTCACACACACATTCACACACACATGCACATTCACTCACACACACTCTCATATACACTCTCTCACACACACTCACACACTCATACACACTCACACATACACTATCACACACACACACACACTCACACACTCACACACTCACACATACACTCTCACACACACACACTCACACACTTCCCCGCTTTAGAAAACCTCCGATACCCGGGCTCCTTCTCCTCTCTGCATGTCTCTGTCCATAGTTTCAACATAAATAAACCTCCCTGGTTGACCCTGTTTGGCGTGGGCCAGCTGTTTCCTGTTGGAATCCTCACTGATATGCGGGTTCTCAAAATAGCCCACAATCTATGCAAAACTGTAATGATTTACGTGGATCCATCTCAAAGCTCATCGAGACCCGGGCAGGCCTCTCTCTCTGAGAGACGGACACCGTGACTGTCCCGGGGGGCGGGGTGGGGGGGGTAGGAGAGGGGCTCTCTATGCTGCTCAGTGCTCCGTGGGCACATTGATTTCCTATTTAGTCTAAGTACCCGGAACACAGCACTAGCCAAGGACTGATTATGCTCATTCAAGAGACCACTTAACTGTTGGCAAGACATCGAATGTTCTGGAGAAACACAAAATCCCCAATTCCCAGGGAATAGTTCCCATCTGCTCCCACGATAAACACAGAAATTCAAAGTCATTGGCGACGGACACATCGTTCTCAGAATGACCCTCAGTCATCAAGCACCTCTCGCCTAAAACTCTCAAAGCAAACCCGCTTCCCACCTCTGGTCTCTCAGTGTCTCCCTCACACTGCAGACCAGCATCCAACAAGCAGTTGTCGGCCTACTAAGTGCAAGGCGTTGCTCTGTGCCGGGGGCGCAGGAGATCCTGGCACTCCCATCCGTTCTGGAAACCTCCCGACTCCCCACCGACGCAGGGCCTGAGCACGGCCGTCCCCATCACCATAACCGTCCGTTTCCGCCAAGCCACACCGCTCAGCCCCAGGACCCGGGTATGAGTCACGGGGCCCCAGACAGGTGCACCTTCCTGAACGTCACCGCGGCCCGAGCTGCTCTGGTTATGGAGGTCATCGCTCCTGATATGCACCGAGGTCTGTATGTCACGGAAAGTGCATTCTCTGACTGCAGTGCAATGAAGTGTAAAAACAATAAGAGAAGAGAACATTGGAAATGCAAAAATATGTGGAAATTAAAAAAGACACTTCTAATCATCAAAGGCTCAAAGGGGAAATTACAAGGGAAATTGGCTACTACTTTGAGATGAATTAAGTGGAAATATAACACACCAACACTCACGGGAGGTGATGACAGAGGGGAAATGTAGAACTGTGAATGTGTTAGAAAAAAAAAGATTTCAAATCAATACCCTGAGTTTTTGCCTTAAGAAACTAGAAAAGAAAAGGAATAAATTAAATCCAAAGCAAACAGAAGGAAGGAAGTAATAGAGGTTAGAGCATAAATAAACAAAATAGAAAAAAAAATCAACAAAACCAAAAGCTGGTTCTTTGAAAAGATCAACAAGTTGACAAACCTTTAATTAGATGGATTAAAACAGAGCGCGAGGACTCGGTTACTAAAACCAGGCATGAAAGAGGCGCCATCGCTGCCACGGCTGCATGGAATGAACAAGGGACACGAGGGAGAGAAAGGACACCTGTAGGCCGACATCTTGGAGAACCGAGGCAAAATGGAAGCATTCCAAGAAGACACCAACTACGAAAACGACTCAAGAAGAAACGGAAAATCTAAATCGATGTACAGCGATGAACGAGACTGAGTCAGGAATCGAAACACTTCACGCCAAGAACAGCCGGGGCTGGGTGGCGTCACTGTGAACTCCTCCGAGTGTTTAAAGAAGGTGCATCAGTCCTTCAAGACACTGCCACAAAACAGAGGAAGGGACACGGCCGCACGCACTCTGTGAGGCCAGCACCCTGGAGCCGAGGCCCGGCTCAGGAAACTGCCCACTGCTCTGCCCGATGCCACGTGCAGACGGCTTCCCGCATAAATGTAAGCCCTGCAGCCCAGGAGAGTGCTGTCTTTTATTAGTTCTTTTAACAACTATTTTATCATTTAATTTTTATTATTTATTTTCATTGATTTCAGAGAGAAGGGGAGAAAGAGAGAGAGATAGGGACATCCATGATGAGAGAGAATCATGGATTGGCTGCCTCCTGCACGCCCCACACTGGGGATCGAGCCCACAACCCGGGCCTGTGCCCTGACCGGGAATCGAACCGTGACCTCCTTGTTCATAGGTCAACACTCAACCACTGAGCCACGCTGGATGGGCTATTATTTAATGGCCTTTTATTTATAAATATTTCATTATTTTCCTCATAATACACAAAATGGAATTGACCGGTTATAATGATCACCACATCAAAAACATAAAGACACTCTAAAGGTAGGTGTTTTCTCCAAAATCATGTAAGAGTATTAAAAAAACCCCACAAGATTTTATAACCTTTAGGATAATGCTGAAACCTCAGGCTATCAAATTTATACATCTTACATAAAAACTAGCAATCCTACCTAATAAAATAGTAATATGCAAATTGACCGCACCTTCACCATGCCAAAGCCACGCCCACCAGCCAATCAGGGCGAGTATGCAAATTACCCAACAAAGATGGCGGTTAATTTGCATACACTGAGGGAGGGAGGAGTGAAGACTGAAGACAACTTAGAAGGAAGAGGGAGGAAAAGCGGAAAGCAAGGTGGCTGCCAAAGGGAAAGCCTGGGCGGGGTGGGGCGGAGCAGGGCAGAACAGGGCAGGCGGCAGTGGCGAGCGGGTGCAGGCACAGCGGCCACAAAGGCGGCGGCAGCGGCAGTGGCAGTGCACGCGGCCGCAACGGCCACTTGCAGGATTCTTCCTGCAAATGGGCTACTATCAAATTTATACATCTTACATAAAAACTAGCAATCCTATGTAATAAAAGGCTAATATGCAAATCAACCAAATGGTGGAACGACCAATTGCTATGACACTCACTGACCACCAGAGGGCAGATGCTCATCGCAGGAGCTGCCCCCTGGTGGTCAGTGCGCTCAGCCAGAAGCCAGGCTCAGGGCTTGCGAGCACAACGGCAGTGGTGGGAGCCTCTCCTGCCTCTGTGGCAGTGCTAAGGATGTCCGACTGTTGACTTAGGCCTGCTCCATGTGTGGAGCGGGCTTAAGTTGTCAGGCAGACATCCCCCGAGGGCTCCCAAACTGTGAGAGGGGACAGGCCGGGCTGAAGGACCCCCCCAAGTGCACAAATTTTGTGCACCAGGCCTCTAGTACAATTATACAATTACTAGAGGCCTGGTGCATGAAATTTGTGCACGGGTAGTATCCCTAGGCCTTGCTGGTGACCAGGGCCAATCAGAGCCTTCCATCTGCCAGCTGGGGCCTCCCTTCCCTGGCTGCCAGCTGCTGGCCGGGTCCTTCTTTCATTCTGCACCACCCCTTGGTGGTCAGTGCACATCATAGCGAACGATCGAACTCCTGGTCTCCCAGTCGAACTCCTGAGGGGACACTTTGCATATTAGCCTTTTATATATCGACTAAAGGCCTGGTGTACAAAATTCATGCACTGGGGGAGGGGGCTGTCCCTCAGCCCAGCCTGCACCCTTTCCAATCTGGGACATCCCTCTCACAATCCGGGATTGCTGGCTCCTAACTACTCGCCTGCCTGCCAGCCTGATCGCCCCCTAACCACTCCCCTGCTGGCCTGATTGATGCCTAACTGCTCCCCTGATGGCCTGATCGCCCCCAACTGCCCTCCCCTTCTGGCCATCTTATGGCAGCCATCTTGTGGTGGCCATCTTGTAATGACATGAGGACGGCCATCTTGTGACAACATGGGGGTGGCCATCTTGTAATGATGCGAGGGCACGAAGGTGCAAGGGCCATCTAGGCTTTTATTAGTGTATATAAGCCATAAAACCTCATATTGGGTACTTGATTCATTTTATTGCCTTCTAGTTTGAAGAGAAATAACCCTTCTCAAGGGTGTAGACTCAACCCAGAACCTGTAAGCACTGGCCCACTCACTCTGTTTCTGTGCTTGTTACAAATCCCATGCGCACCCCTGGGACTCGCACACGCTGCCCGTCAGCATTCACCCGCAAGGACGACGCTCCCGTCAGCCTCGGCCGCACAGTCCCAGGGAAGAGGATCATGTTCAAAAGTAGCTCAGAACTGGTCTCGCTGGACAGACCAACTCTCTCTCTTTCAGCAGCTAAAAAAGTGAAACAGCCCTAGCCGGTTGCTCAGTGGTTAGAGCGTCGGCCTGCAGACTGAAGGGGTTCGATTCCAATCAAGGGCACGTACCTCGGTTGCAGGTTCGCCAGCTGTGGTCAGGGCGCGTACGGGAGGCAACCAATCCATGTGTCTCTCGCACATTGATGTTTCTCTCTCTATCTCCCTCCCTCCACTCGCTCTAAAAATGAACAGGAAAATATCCTCGGGTGAGGTTTAAACATGCTTGTTTACTGAAGGAACAAATGAATGAAACTAGTTTAGGGTGTTTATCTCCACACCATCTTGTGGCCATTCCTAGAAATGGCACCTTGTCCTGAATCCCAAAGGCCTGTGAAGGCAGAGATCGCCTGTTTCTCCTAGATTTCCCTGTTCCCAGGGCGAGCCGGCCTCTCGCTCTGTGTTTATGGGGGAAACGGCGTGTGGGTGTGAGCGAAGCTGCTCCTTTCCAGCGTGTCTGGAGCCCAGGTACTAGCGGCGACCTCCAGGGCCGGCTAGCCCCCTCCAGGCCCCGTGACCTGCAGCGCCGGCTGGCCCCCTCCAGGCCCATGACCTCCAGCGCGGGCTGGCCCCCTCCAGGCCCCATGACCTCCAGCGCCGGCTGGCCCCCTCCAGGCCCCATGACCTCCAGCGCCGGCTGGCCCCCTCAGGCCTCAAATCAGCACCGCTCACAGGACCACGCCAGCACACGGTGGAGTCGTTATAAATAAATAACCCCATTTCCCAAGAAGAGGAGCCACAAATGGCTGTAAATGTGACATGCACCCAAGCATTTTCTTTTAAAATCCATGAGCCCAGAGGACGGCGTCTTTTCTCCAGACACCTGCGTGTGTCTCCTGCTGCTTCCTCGATGGGCCCCGTGGGACACTGAGGCTCCGCCAGCGCTCCACGCCCCCCGCTCTCGGGACCCCCGACAGGGCTCTGCCATCCAACGCAGCACACAGGACTCTCACGAGGATGCGCGGAAACACCTGCTCATACAGAACTCCCTAACGAGGTGGTACGGAGTCACGTACAGAGGGCCCAACAGGAAATATGGGGAAAGCGGAGGGGGAGGGATGCTGTTCCCACGCCGACGCCCCCTCCATGGGGACGGATGTAACCCTGTGCCTCACAGCGGCCCTGCCCACTGCCCACAGGGCCGATGGGAACCGGAGCCAAGCGGACAGTGGCCACACTCTCCCTCCTTCCCTCTCCGCCTCTAGGTGTGGCTGCCAGCGGGAAGGACCTCCCGCTCCGGCCCCCTGCTCTCGGCGTGGACCCGCTAACTTCAGATTCAGCATCAGGACAGCGACCTCTCAGAACTGCCACCCCATGTTCCCCTTCAGCTCTGCTCCTAATGACGATGGCATTGGCCCTCCCCTTCCTCCTGGCCTGCTCTCCCACTGCTCAGACCCCGGGGTGGAGGGCAACGCTAGTCCTGGGTCCCCTGAGCCTCCGTCACACCCTCCAGGTGTGAGAACCACACAGACAAGGGGCTGGTTCAAGACATTTCCACGCCCAGAGCCGAGTGAGGCTGAGCTCCCGGGAAGTGAGCGCAGGGACGAGGAGCAGGTGATACAGAGAGAGGGGGGACCAGGGGTGTCTGCAGTGTCCGGCACGCTCCACGAAACAGGACCACATGGAAGTCAGGACCTGCCGGCACTGGGAGGAGGTCCCATCAGCTCGTCCGGGGGCGGGGGGGGGGGGGGGGGGGGGGGGGGGGGATGGGAGAAGCAAAGGCTAAACCAGAACGGCAGGTGGAGCCAGAGTCAGAAAAATTGGACGTTTCTGCCCTAATCCATTTGGCTCAGTGGATAGAGCATCGGCCTGTGGACTGAAGGGTCCCAGGTTCGATTCCGGTCAAGGGCATGTACCTTGGTTGTGGGCACATCCCCAGTAGGGGGTGTACAGGAGGCAGCTGATAGATGTTTCTAACTCTCTATCCCTCTTCCTTCCCTTCCGTAAAAAAAAATCAATAAAATATATTTTTTTTAAAAAAGAAAAATTAGATGTTTCTGGACAGCAGTGGGGACACTGAGGACTCTGAATGGATCCACACTGGACACGGCTCCTTCCGGAGCATCAGCGAGGGCAGCCCGCTAACCAGCCAGGAGGGTGAACCCTACCCCCGGGGGAAGCGAGGCCCCAGGGGGCGGACCGGGGTGCACGGTGGAGAGAGCGCGAATGAAGGGACCAATGAGCGGGTCGATGCGTGAGGGAATGAACACAAGAACCACCATGGAGGCGAGTGGTCTGAGGCAGCCTCGCTGGAGGGACGAGGAGAAGACAGGAAGGCGGGTCCAGGGTTTCACCCGGCACAGCACGGAGACGAGTGATTTTGAAGTGAGCACAGACGTTGGAGATGACGGCAACCGAATGGACAACAGGCGCGTGGGCTCGTCACACTGTGACACTTCCGCGCGTCCAGGAAACCCCCAACGGCGAAGCAGCAGCCAACAGACGGAGGGAACGAGCGTAAACCTTATTTGCGATGAGGCTGATGTCCACAGCACAGAAGGAGCTGATGCCACTGAACAGCGACCAAATCCAATGTAAACGGACAAAGGACTAAAAAGACCTTCGGATCCCTAATGACCAGGGAAATGCAGAGCAGAACCAGGGGAGACGCCGCCCTCAGCACAGCCTCCTCAGAGGGAGGAAGAGCCAGCCGCTGTGGCTCAGGAGTTGAGCACTGACCCAGAAGCCAAGAGGTCGCTGGTTCGATTCCCAGTCAGGGCACATGCGCGGGTTGCGGACTCCGTCCCCAGTGCGGGGCGTGCAGGATGGATGATGTTCCTCTGCCCTGGGGATTCCTATCTCCCTGTTCCTCTCCCTTCCTCTCTGAAAATCAGTGACACATGTTGCGGGCGTTGGTGAGAATGGAGTTGCACGCTGTGCCCACTGGCGGGAATGTACAGGGGCCACCTCTGTGGGCCTCCGAGAGAAGGCAGAGCTAGCACACGGCCGCAGGCTGCTCTGGGTGTTCATCCGGAAGAGTTCAGAGCAGGGCCCACAGGTATCTGCACACTCTGTCGGTCGGAGCGTTCCTCACAACGGCCAGAGGTGGAAGACCAGTGCGTGGACGGTGACGGGTACAGAAGGTGGTCTGCACACACGTAGAATGTGACGCAGCCTTTACAGAGGGGGCTCCTGCTACACGCTGCAGCGGGAACCTCAAGGCCATCGTGCTGAGCACAGCAAGCCCGGGAGGAAGGGGCAGATACACAGGATTCCACTCCGAGGAAGCATCTCTCCAAAGGCGTTGAAATCAGGAGAGGGCAGTCAGAAGGTGGTCGCCCAGGCACGGAGAGGGGAAGGAGGCATCGCTGTTCAGTGGAAACTGAGTCTCAGTGTTACAAGATGAAAATAATGGGAATACAGTGGACACTACTAAACTATCCGCTTCATTCCTAGCCGGTGTTGCTCAGTGGATGGAGCGTCGGCCTGCAGACTGAAGGGTCTTGGGTTCGATTCTGGGTCAGGGCACAGGCCCAGGTTGCGGGCTCGATCCCCAGTGTGGGGCGTGCAGGAGGCAGACAATCCATGTTTCTCTCTCATCATTGATGTTTCTCTCTCTCCCTCTCCTTTCCTCTCTGAAATCAATAAAAATATATATTTTTAAAATAAACAAATAAATAAACTATATGCTTAAAAATGGCTACACCGGTAAGTTTAATGTCACACGGTTTTACCACATTGAAGGGGAGTCTGGAGCCCTGGACAGGGTGGCTCGGTTGGTTGAGCGTCACCCCATGCACCGAAGGGTCACCGGCTCGATCCCATGCGGGGCGTGCAGGAGGCAGCGATGGGTATTGTGTGCCTCTCTCTTCTCCTTCCCTCTCGCTCTAAATGCAGTGAGCTCTGGTTTTACAGAAGGGGAGGGGGGAGTGTGCTCACTGCTGGAGGGGGCTGGCGCTGCGCTGAGCCGTCCCGTGCCCACAGCTCTGTGACAACCACGGATGACGGACGACGCTGTCAGCTGTGAGTGCCGGGGACGCCCACGTGTCTCCCCATCACTTTTTTGGGAGTGAGCCCCCCTTTAGCAGATGCCCCTGAAAATCCCTCCACGGTTCCCTAAGGGTGGCAGCAACACCCCACCCTCTGAAGCCAGAACAAACCCCGGGGTGACTGCCGTGTGGGGACGCCTGGCCGGCAGCGGCGGCTCCGCGTTTGGAGAGAAGACGGTGCCTTTTATGGCAGAACAGCCGTGCGTGGCCGGCCTGCCCCGCTCCTCACGGGAGGGCGGGTCCCACCGAAGGGAGCTGCGGGACCTCCACTTTCTGCGATGAACCCATTCAGTTCATTCCTGTGCCCCTCGACGCCAAGGGCATGTGCTCCGTGTCTGCTTTGCCAGGCACCACGGCTGCCCGCTCGGAGCTCAGGGCCGTGGGCCATGGGTGGGGCAACCGCTCACGCACACAGAGATCACAACACGAGCGCTCGGTGACACAGACACAGGCCAGGACAACTGCTCCTCCCTGTGGGGCCACAAAACGGCAGGAGTGACACCACCTACGAGTGGCCTGAGAGGGCAGGAGGACCGGCCCTGAGGCGCCGCTCTGTCCCGGGCACTGGACGCCAATTCTCCTCTTTTTTAAAAAATGTATTTTCATTATTGGTTTCAGAGAGGAAGAGAGAGAGAGAGAGAGAGAGAGAGAGAGAGAGAGAGAGAGAGAGAGAGAGAGAGAGAGAAACATCAGTGATGAGAGAGAACCGTGGATCAGCTGCCTCCTGTACGCTGCCCCCCTGGGGATTGAGCTCGCAACCCAGGCATGTGCCCTGACTGGGAATTGAACCCTGACCTGGCTCATAGGTCAACGCTCCATCACCGAGCCATGCCGGCCAGGCAATTAGCTTCTTAAATCCACTTTTCCGATGAGGAACCGAAGGCTCAGACCAGCTGTTCATCCCAGCGACCTGCTCCAGGCTCGGACCTTCCCAGCCAGCAGCCAAGTGGGGACAGTGCTTGGGCGGCGGAGTCTGCCTGTGATGAGCGGGGACCACGTGGAGATGCAGCTGAAGATGAGTTTGGGAAAGCTGGCTGGACTGGGCTGGGGAGGGCCTTCTAACCACCAGCAAGCCATCAAGTTAAAACACTGTTGGCCAAAGATTTTTTTTTTTTTTTTTTTTAATATATTTTATTGATTTTTTTTTTACAGAAGGGAAGGGAGAGGGATAGAGAGTTAGAAACATCAATGAGAGAGAAACATCGATCAGCTGCCTCCTGCACACCCCCTACTGGGGATGTGCCCGCAACCAAGGTACATGCCCTTGACCGGAATCGAACCTGGGACCTTTCAGTCCGCAGGCCGACACTCTATCCACTGAGCCAAACCAGCCAGGGCCAAAGATTTTCAAACTAAACTCAAAGGACATGCTCACACACAAGAAGTGGTGAGTTTGGGGTAGAATTTGGTAGGGCGTGTGCAGGAGGCAGCCAATCAGTGTTTCCCTCTCACATCGATGTTTCTCTCTTCCTCTCCTTTCCCTCTCTCTAAAAATCAATTAAAATTCTTTAGCCCAGCCGGCAGGTCGCCGGTTCAAGTCCCAGTCAGGGCACATGCCTGGGTTGCAGGCTCCATCCCCAGTGGGGGGCGTGCAGGAGGCAACTGATTGATGTTTCTCACTTGAATTGATATTTACTTCTCTCTCTCCCTCTCCCTTCCTCTCTAAAAGTCAATGAAAACATTTTTTAAAAATAACTCTTGGGGCCCTAGCTGGTTTGGCTCAGTGGATGGACCGTCGCCCTGCAAACTGAAGGATCCTGGGTTCGATTCCGGTCAAGGGCACGTACCTCAGTTGCAGGTTTGATGCCTGGCCCTGGTCGGGGCACGTGCAGGAGGCAACCAATCGATGTGTCTCTCTCACATCAATGTTTCTCTCTCTGTTTCTCCCACTCCCTTCCACTCTCTAAAAATCAATGAAAACATATCCTCAGGTGAGGATTAACCAAAAAAATTAAAAAAAAATAACTCTTGGGAATCGACATTTTGTAAACTGTCCAGCAGATTTTTGCAGGTTGACAGGTATTTCTGGCTGACGGGGTGCCTGGGCCGGTGACGGCAGCACAGACCACCCAGGCACAGAGGCTGCAGCACCGGCTCACCCCCCAGAGGACCCGCCGGCCTGGCCCGCAGCGGACACACCGCATCCAGCCGGCGCCGCGCATGCCGGGCTCAGCGTCTGTGCTGCCGCCTCCTTGTCATCGCTTTCCTGTCATCGCTTCCCTGTCATCGCTTTCCTGTCATCGCTTTCTGGGGTAACGCACTGTGCGTTCTCACGAGAGAGCTTCCTTCCGACACTGCAGCCTCGGAAGAAAGACAGCCTCCGTCTAACCCAGTGGTCGGCAAACTCACTAATGTCAGCAGAGCCAAATACCAACAATACCACGATTGAAATTTCTTTTGAGAGCCACATTTTTTAAACTTAAACTTCTTCTAACGCCACTTCTTCAAAATAGACTCGCCCAGGCCGCGGTATTTTGTGGAAGAGCCACACTCAAGGGGCCAAAGAGCCGCATGTGTCTCGCGAGCCGCAGTTTGCTGACCACGGGTCTAACCGAATCCCCCTGGTTTGATGCCGAGCCCTGCGTGCTGATCCTGCAGGTGCATTCACCGAGAAAAGGCAAGAGCAGGACGTCAGCGCCGCCCCCAGTGCCAGGGTGAGCGCCGCCCTCAGTGCCAGGGTGAGCGCCGCCCCCAGTGCCAGGGTGAGCGCCGCCCTCAGTGCCAGGGTGAGCGCCGCCCTCAGTGCCAGGGTGAGCGCCGCCCTCAGTGCCAGGGTGAGCGCCGCCCTCAGTGCCAGGGTCAGCGCCGCCCTCAGTGCCAGGGTCAGCGCCGCCCTCAGTGCCAGGGTCAGCGCCGCCCTCAGTGCCAGGGTGAGCGCCGCCCTCAGTGCCAGGGTGAGCGCCGCCCTCAGTGCCAGGGTGAGCGCCGCCCTCAGTGCCAGGGTCAGCGCCGCCCTCAGTGCCAGGGTGAGCGCCGCCCTCAGTGCCAGGGTCCGTCGCCGGAGGACTGACACCCTGAGGCATCAGTTCCGCGGGGCCCCACACCCTCCCCTCCCACCTGCGGCGAAATGGCACACCCAGGCTGATCGCTATGAACAAACTCCACAAACACGTCCGCGGCTCCTTCGCAACCTGTTAGCACCACGGGTTTCGTGACCCGCGTCCGCCCTGCCCGACGCACCCCTTCCTCACGCGGGCCGTGCGGGCGGCGGGCACACGGGGCAGTGTCAGAACCTCTCCGCAGCGCGTGGTGGAGGCCAGTCGAACGCGCTTCTTCATGTGCCACCGTCGCGTCCTGAGAGCCTACGCGAGGAGGGTCTCTGGTGCTGCTTGAAGGAATATTCTATTTCCCGTGAGCAACTGGCATCACAATTGTCTGGACGGGAAGTCAATAACCACCTGGCTCCCAGCCAGTTAGCACCAGATCAGCGCCTCCCCTGGCAAATGCATAAGGTTTAATGGCCTATGAATATTTAATATGTTTTTATTGATTTGAGAGAGAGAGGAAGCGAGAGGGAGAGAAAGACAGACCATCGATGGGCTGCCTCCTGCGCGCCCCTGACGGGGATCGGTCCACAGCCCAGGCAGGTGCCCTGCCAGGGGATCGCACCCGCAGCCTCTCAGTGCACGGGACGTCCAACCCACTGAGCTGCACCGGCCGGGGCAGGTGTTCTTTTCAGAGAAGACCAGCTCTCTGTTGACACTGAAGATAATTTGGGGAGAGGGTCATTCACTGTTCACTTCAAACTTGTCTCCTACCGAATTTTTTTACAGGAAGCACATGTGATCTTTAACGGGAAAGAATCGGCTCACACTAACAATCTGGGTCTGGCTGTCCCGTGGGGTCTGCAGTACTGCTGACCGACGGGAGTCCACGCCGCGCCCAGGCCCTCGGAGAAGCTCGGGTGCGGACACAGCCGGGCAGGGCACCGCTGACGGGAGGCCCAGCCTTCAGGCAGCACCTGCCGCGGGAGCAGGGGGGGAGGGGGGTGGCCTCCCCAGGAGGATCCAGAAGTCTGCATTGCTGCCACCGGGCAAGGTCCTCGGGGTGGCAGGCCTCTTACTCTCATTTTACAGAAATAAAGGAAGTGACCGCACAGGTCACCGATTTCCTCCGACGCCGGCACCCAGGCCCGTCCGCAGGCCGGTGTCTGACCCACCACGCTGCGCACAGCCGAGCTCGCTCCCGAACGTGACCCAGTCAGGTCGCTCTTGGTGTCCGGAGCTCAGACACGGTTGAAAGGGGTGTTTTTGCTAACAGTTTTGAACTTGTTCATAATTACCCACAATTCTGAACAGCAAGATGGAAGCCTTCAGACATGTGCTGTGGAACAGGAATCAAACCCAGAAAACGGGAAATCATTCTGCTTCCAAACACACAGGTTGTGTGACTGTGTGTGTCTGTGTGGTTTGTCACACAGCGGCCTGAGGACGGAGGGGCTACGGTTCATCTGTACAAACTGAGCGTCCGGCCTCCACCCCGGGCAGTGAGGGAGGCCCAGCCTCCACCCCGGGCAGGCAGAGAGGGAGGGCCCAGCCTCCACCCCGGGCAGGCAGCGAGGGAGGCCCAGCCTCCACCCCGGGCAGGCAGCGAGGGAGGCCCAGCCTCCACCCCGGGCAGGCAGCGAGGGAGGCCCAGCCTCCACCCCGGGCAGGCAGCGAGGGAGGCCCAGGCAGCGAGGGAGGCCCAGCCTCCACCCCGGGCAGGCAGCGAGGGAGGGCCGCTTCCAGCCCCACACAGAGCTGGGGCAGCAGCGGAAATAACACAGGCTAGGTTACCCAGGGTGCCTTTCTAACCCTAAAGCAGAGCTGGGAAGCAGAGGAGGTGGGAGGCAGGGCGAGGACAGGCCCCCATGTCCTTGCTGGATGGAGGGCCAGGGAGGCAGGCAGGTCCGTGCACAGCAAGGCCTCAGGACAGAGCTGGGACCCCACCTGCAGCCCCGCACGGGTGTTCGCTGAGACAGAACACATCGCCCAGGGAGGCCTGGGCAGCCGGGCCACTTCTCTCTTCTTCCTGTTCCTGCAAACAGTCCGCACAGGGACAGACCCCACCCCGCTCTGATGGCGAGAGTGAGGCAGGAGAGCGGCGTTTGCTGAGTATCCACTTGGCAGACGCTGCGTGCTGGCCGGGGCTGCTGGCCGAGCCCTCCCACACCGGGGCCGCTGGCCGAGCCCTTGCACACCGGGGCCGCTGGCCGAGCCCTTGCACACCGGGGCCGCTGGCCGAGCCCTCGCCTGGGGGACAAACAGCAGCAAGCACTGCACAGGCTGGTTTATCTAACCCTCAAAACAACGGAGCAATTGGGTCTCTTATTCACAGCACGGGAAGGACGAGGCTCAGAAAGGACAGGCCATTTGCCCCAGGACTGGGATTGATAAGTGGTCCAGGGATAAAATATAAGTCATCTTGCCAGCAGGCGTACCTCAGTGGTTGAGCGTTGACCTATGAACCAGGAGGTCACAGTTCGATTCCTGGTCAGGGCACAGGTCCGGGTTTCGGGCTCGATCCCCCCCAGTGTGGGGAGTGCAGGAGGCAGCCAACCCATGATTCTCTCTCATCACTGATGTTTCCCCTCTCTCTCTCTCTCTCTCTCTCTCTCTCTCTCTCTCTCTCTCTCTCTCTCTCTCTCTCTCTCATCCATCCATCTCACTCTAACTCTCAGGTTTAACTAAACCAACATGCAGAAAGGAAAAGAAATCCAACTTCCCTATTAAGATATATCTCTCTTAAAATTCCCTATCAGTATCTGAGGAAATACAGTCCGAAAAAATGTCAACCAAAAAACAGCAGGAGAACCCCTCACCATCCATGAAGCTGGGACCAGTTACATGAACAGAAACCCGCCGTCCTCAGGCTGTGAGCGCGGAGGGAGGAGCTGGCGTGGAGCAGCCCGGCGATGAATGCAGAGGAGCGGGGTCAGACACCACTGCCAGCCTAAGGGAGTAACGCCGCACTGGTGCCCGCAGCCCTGGGAGACGCTGACGGGAAACCAGTGAGCAGATGGACAGATGCCAGCCACGCCCGCCTCTCAGCTCAGAGCCCCTCGGGCAGGAGCCAGAGCCGCGGGGCTGCTCGGGCGGTGCCCTGGGCGAGGAGGGAGCCTCGGACCCAGGGACAGAGGAACGCCAGGCACAGCCCGGAGGACACGGTCGGGTCCGGAAGGCGGGTCTTTACAGGACAAATAACCTCATTCCTCCCACGAATAAATGGCTCCTTCTCAAAGGAAGCGAACTACTCACGTTTAAAAGCGTTTGAATGGATGCTGTATGTGGACTTCGTCTGCCTCCCAATTCAAACACAACAACTAGAAAAAAAACAATTTTTAGGGAAACTGGACAATAGACTGGACGTGGGGTTTTGTTAGGAATGACTGTTCATTTTCTGAGATGTGATCTTGGCACTGGAGTGGTGTTTAAAGTCCCATGTTCTGGGCAGACACCCTGAAATACTTATGGGTGAAATTACATGAGAGCTAGAATCCATTTTAAAATGCTCCAGAGAAAATGGGAGAACTATAGACAAAACCAGATTAGCAAATGGATTATTATGGAGATTTCCCAACATGCACAACAGCACAGAAATATGGTCATGAGTCCGCACTTCTCCAAGTCCAACATTTTGCCAATCTTGGTTCAAGCTATTTCTCACACACACACTTTTTTTTTTTTTTTTGGTGGATTTTAAAATTGGTTGCAGATATTTCACTCATAAATATATCAGCCTGCACCTTTTAATGATGAGGACATTTTATACATATCACTGGGCCACGATCACCCTAACACAGTGAAAGAAATCCCTCGGTGTTACCTCCTGTACAGCAAGATTGTCAAAAGACTGACATGGGGGATGAAGCTGGGTAACAGATACATGGGGTTCATGGTAATCATGCGCCTGTTTGAAATTTTTTTTAATCTTTATTGTTGAGAGTATTACAGATGTCCTCCCTTTCCCCCCCATTACCCCCATCCACCCGGTCCCACCCCACCCCAAGCCTTCACCACCCTATTGTCTGTGTCCATAGGCAATGCATATCCTATATAATAAAAGGCTAATATGCAAATCGACCAAACGGCGGAACGACCGGTCGCTATGACATGCACTGACCACCAGGGGGCAGACGCTCAATGCAGGAGCTGCCCCCTGGTGGTCAGTGCGCTCCCACAGGGGGAGTGCCACTCAGCCAGAAGCCCGGCTCATGGCTGGTGAGCACAGCAGCAGCAGGTAGACATCCCCCTAGGGGTCCTGTACTGCGAGAGGGTGCAGGCCGGGCAGAGGGACTCACCCCCCCTCCCCCAGTGTACAAATGTCATGCACCGGGCCTCCAGTGTGCATATAAGATCTTTGGTTGATCTCTTCCCACCCTCTGCCCCCCTTCCCTCTGAGATTCGTCAGTCTGTTCCATGTTTTCATGCTTCTGGTTCCATTTTATTCATCAGCTTATTTTTTTAAGCATATTTTTTATTGATTTCAGATAGGAAGGGAGAGGGAGAGAGAGACAGAAACATCAATGATGAGAATCATTGATCAACTGCCTCCTGCACGCCCCTTACTGGGGATACTGTGACCTCCTGGTTCATAGGTCAACACTCAACCACTGAGCAACACCAGCTGGGCTCATCAGTTTATTTTATTAGATTTCTTATTTGTTTATTTTGATTTTTAGATTCAATTGTTGGTAGATATGTATTTATTGCCATTTTATTGTTCATATTTTTTATCTTTTTTCTTCTTCCTCTTTTTAAAGAATACCTTCAGCCCTGGCCGGTTTGTCTCAGTGAATAGAGTGTCGGCCTGCGGACTGAAGGGTCCCAGGTTCGATTCCGGTCAAGGGCATGTACCTTGGTTGTGGGCACATCCCCAGTAGGAGGTGTGCAGGAGGCAGGTGATCGATGTTTCTCTCTCATCGATGTTTCTAACTCTCTATCCTTCTCCTTTCCTCTCTGTAAAAAATCAATAAAACAAACAAAAACACAAAAATACTGTTTAAAAAAAAAAGAATACCTTCAGCATTTCATATAATACTGGTTTGGTGGTGGTGAGCTCCTTTAGCTTTTTCTTTTCTGTGAAGCTCTTTATCTGACCCTCTATTCTGAATGATAGCTTTGCTGAGGAGAGTAATCTTGGTTGTAGGTTCTTGCTATTCATCACTTTGAATATTTCTTGCCACTCCCTTCTGGCCTGCAAAGTTTCTGTTGAGAAATCAGCTGACAGCCGTATGGGCGCTCTCTTAGGTAACTAACTGCTTTCCTCTTGCTGCCTTTCAGATTCTCTGTCTTTATTCCTGGGCGTTTGAATTAGGATGTGTCTTGGTGTGGGCGCACTCACTGTTCCTCCTGCCAACTTGGCCAAGAGTGGGAGCAAGTTCCTCCTCGAACCCTGCTCGCTGTACTAACTGTGGGGGACTCAGTTCCTCCTTTTATCTTCCGCTCGCCACATCATTGTTGGAAGCACAGGTCCTGGCCCTGCCCTACTACGCAACTGTCGAGTCCGAGCCCCTCTGCCAGGGGCTGGGCCTTCTTGGGCGCCGGGTGGCAGATGGAGAAGCTATGAGAAGTGGTGGATGTATGAGAGTCTCTATTGAAGGAGCCAGTGGCCAAGTAGCCATCAATGACAAGGAGCCACTAGACAAAACAGTGCTTCAAAGCAAAGTCCCACACAGCAGCAGCCGCACACCAGCTCAGGAGCAAGTCATCTTTCCCACACGGCAGCAGCCCCACATAACAGCAGCCTGCCTTACATAGCAGCAGCCTCTGGACCCACAGCCATCATCTGAGTAGCCACGTGCTGCTGGCTGGTCAGTAACACATCTTTCCCATAATGCAGTAGCCTCTGTACCTACAGCCTCACCAAGCAGCCGTGCCAGCTGGTCAGTAACAACTTTATACGACTTAGACAAAAGAGGCTTCTTTCCACAGTGGCCTCAATCACTTGGGTTACAGAAGGGCACGCCTGCCAGAACGACCGGTCGCTATGACCCTGTCCTTCCCACCCGCAGTGCATAGGTTGCTGCGTCCTTGCACCTGCGCATAGCCAAGTGAACTTGAGCGCTTTGATTAAATTCCCATGCTCAGAGTGGCCTTGGGCATCTGCCATACTCTGAATAGGGTCCACTTGGTGTGGGCCTCTTTGGGTTCCTCTTGTTTGGGACTCTCTGTGCTTCCTGGACTTGTAAGTCTATTTCTTTCACCAGGTAGGGGAGGTTTTCTGTCATTATTTCTTCAAATAGGTTTTCAATGTCTTCTCTCTCTCTCCTCCTTCTAGCACTCCCATGATGAGAATATTGGTACGCTTAAAGTTGTCCCAGAGGCTCCTTACACTAACTTCATATTTTTGGATTATTTTTTTTATTTTTGCTCTTCTGATTGACTGATTTTTGCTTCCTTGTATTCTAAATCACTGATTTGATTCTTGGAATACTCTACTCTACTGCTGAACCCCTGTAAATGATTCTTTATCTCAGTGTATGTTTAATTTCTGACTGGTCCTTTTTCACGTTTTTAAAATCCTCACCAATATTCTTGTAAATCTCACTAAGCCCCTTGAAGCTCTCATTGAGATCCTTGAGTGACCGTATAACCATGGTTTGAACTCTGTGTCCAGTAGTTTGTTTGCTTCCATTTCCTTCATTTGTGACCTGTTTCTTTGTCTCTGCATCTTGGCTGCTTCCCTGTGTTTGTTTCTATGTATTAGGTAGAGCTGCGATATCTCCTGGAATTGGTAGAGTGGCCTTGTGTAGTAGGTGCCCTGTAGGGCCCAGTGGCTCACCCTCCCCGGTCACCTGAGCTGGGCTCTAGGTTCCCCAGTGTGTGGGCTGTGTGCACAGTCTTGTAGTTGAGTGTTGATTGCTGTTAGCGTCACTGGGAGGAATTGACCTCCAGGCCAACTGGCTGTGAGGATCAGCTGTGACTACAGTGGGGGAACTGCTGTGCAGGAGACACCCTTATGGAGCAGGACTTGCTTCAGTGGGGCTCTGGTGCTCACTGAGTCTGCCCCTTGAGTGTGTTGCTTGTGGGTGTGTAAAGTTGTAATCTGCTATGGTCTGAAGCTGCCCACCAGGTGCACTGGCTCTGGGGCCTCCAGGGAGACACAAAGTCATCCACTGCCTGGGGCAATCTGGCAGGAACCACAGAGCGACCTGCAGGTGGCTGCCACTTGTGTTGGGCCTGGAAGTGCCCAGGTGAGGCCATGCTGTGTTGGGCCTCTTATTGACAGATATGGGGCATGCTGTCACCAGCTGCTGCTTGTTTGAGAGATTATAGAAAAATCTGAAGCCTGAGTCAGGACAGGCCATTCTTATGGAAATGCTGCTGCAAACAGCTTGGGTGGGGCTGAAAATTGGATGGGGCGAGTTCTCCGGGAATCACCAGGGCAGAGCAAGCTGTGTGGGCCAGCCTGATGGAGACTCAGAGATGGCTGCCAGTCAGCTCTGCGATGGGGGAGGTCTCAGCACAGGAACAATGACTCCTGTGAGCCCCCACATCTGGGAGAAAGCTGCCTCCCAAGTTCCTGCCCCGATGCCAGACAATCCAGTTCCTCCCCGTATGTCCCCGCCCAGCATTGGAGCTCAGAGGAAGCAGGACTTGTAAGTCTGTACACTGGCCCTTTAAGAGGAACACCTGGGACTCCGACAGCCTTTGTGTCACTCAGCCACAATCCCTGCTGGTTTTTACATCCTAAAGTTATGGGGACTTCTCTTTCTCAGCTCTGGAATCCTGGGCTGGGACCCCTTGTTCCTCACAGGAGGTCTCTGCAGCCAAGATCTCCCTCCCGATTGAAAAAACACCACATGTGGATGCCAAACCAGCCCATTCCGTGCCTCTACCCCTCCTACGTACATGGTACTCATTGTCTCCCACAACCACATCAAAATTACAATTAAAATCCAGAACAACCATCATTCAGAACCACCTGAAATCTGGCTGAATTAAAGTCCTACAACTAGGGAAGTAAAGAAGAAAGCGCATTGAGAGACTTTAGAAACGTCTGAAGCCTGGCATTGAAAAAAATGCCCCACGTGGGGTTTTGTGCCTGCAGCCACCACCATCTCCCCTCACCTACCACCCTCACCTACCACCTTACTTACTACCCTTACCTACCACCGCACGTTTATGCCACTGTCTTGGTTCTCTCGTCTGAAATTTCTTCTAGGAAAACATGTGTTTAAATAATAAGGCAACTATGTGTGTACTGATACAGAACAACACCCAGGACACAGTACGTGAGACACAGACTGGTACATTGAGAATGCTGCAACTTGCATTTAACTGGTTAGGGAAGAAGCAAGACTTCTTTATGATTACGTATCCTTTGAATTGGGGGCAGTATACTGTATATTCAAAAACAGAAATCATCCAGAAATTAAAAGGGAAAAATGGGCTGCCCCCTGGGTGTATCCAGTATCGCCCAAACTAACCAACTGTGACAGTCACTGGGGGCTAAGATTAACCTGACACGGGTGTCCTCCCGGATCTCACCTGGAGAACTGCCGGGAGGTGTCCAAAGCCAGACCTCTCCAGCCAGCCAGCCACGCCTGCGTTCTGGGGTCCTGGGGTTTCGGGGGGACTGTGGTCTGACAGAGCGCCCCCGCAGCCACCACCACCTCCCGACCTCCCACCCCAGGTTGGCTTGTTCTGCCTCACACCTGCCCTATTTCTGTCTTTTTCTTTGGAAGAGCTGGCCTTTCAGAACCGCCTGCCACCTCCACAAAGCCCTCCTTGCAGCCGCAGCCTTGGCCTTCCCTGTCCTCCCCACCTGCCTGCCAAGCACTGACCGACTGACATGCCAGGGGACCGTCTTTTGTCCAAATTAAATGTCACATGATTCAGGCAGACTCGTGCTTCACACAAACACACAGCTGTCTCTTTACGGCAACAATTTAGATGTAGCTGAGGCAGCCTTTTGGGAGCTGCTAACGCACCAACGCCCTCCTTTTCTTACTTTTTAAGTTTATTTTTTATTGTTGATATTATTAAAGATGAACCATTTTCCCCCAACATCTTCTTTTTAAATGTTTTTTAATAAATTTCTTCTTCTCACTCACAGTGGAAAATGAAGCAAGCGTGATAACCGTGGGATGTCATTCCCTGTGTGAAATGTTAGAGCAATATTTATTTTTAGTAACATCTGGGCCAAGTGTTCTCACGGAATTTACTCTGAAATTGAACACCATACACTATCAGGACGAGTGTTTAAGATGCAGCATTATTCTACAAGGAACTTAATATCTAGAGGGAATATGCTTTCATAAATAAAGTTTGGGTAAGCATAAAATGTACAATATGGAAAAACAATAATCTTTTCTGGGCAAAACAAAATAAGCATGTGACTGTAAAATAATGCAAAATCTACTTTTTTGTTGTTGTTGTTAATCCTCACCCGAGGATGTTTTTGCCATCGACTTTTTTTTGAGAGAGTGGACGTGGGGGGTGGGGGGGGAGAGAGAGAGAGAGAGAGAGAGAGTGGGAGAGAGAGAGAGAGAGAGAGACACAATTAGCTGCCTCCCGAACGCTCCCCAACCAGGGCCAGGAACTGAACATGCAACCCAGGCACCTGCCCTCGACCTGGAATCAAACCCGAGACCCTTCGGTGTACAGGCCGATGCTCTACCACTGAGCAACACCGGCCAGGGCCAAAACCTACTTTTTAACTCAGCTTCGTTCCTCGGTGGGGATGGCTCGATGTTCCCTTTATTCTAAGACTCAATGAGGCGGAGCTGTGGGGAGAGCTAGGAGCTGAGGTCGCTGCTCCGAAAGCCGGTGAGAAGGACTCTGGAGCCGTGTCCTCTTGCCCTCGGTGAAGGGTCCCCCCCGAGGATCCCCAACAACAGCAGCCCGTGTGGCTCCAGCCCATATCTGAGAAATCGCTTTGCTGAAACCAAGGCGCACACAGCTCCGGGTGGCTCGCTTAGAGGCGGTTTTCTGTGTTTTTGTCATTTTTCCACAATGTACTGTCTTGAAATGTCAAAGACCCTACGTGGACGTCGCAGACACTCGCTCCACCTGCAGCCATCAGGGCTGCCAGGTGGACGCAGTTTTGTGGCCGAGTGGCATCCTGTGGAGACAGGGGAGCCAGCCGTTCCCTGGGGGCCTGGAGAAGCCGGGGGTCAGTGGCAGGTGACCTTCTGGGTTGGGTGCGGAATGGACGCACCGGGAGGAAATGTAGACTTTCAGCAACGGTGTCCCTGGGAAATATTTTTACTAGAGCACTGAGTGATATGATTACCTGGAGGAAGGCCTTTAAAAATACCTAATCCAGCCCTAACCGGTTTGGCTCAGTGGATAGAGCCTCGGCCTGTGGATTCAAGGGTCCCAGGTTCAATTTCGGTCAGGGGCATGTGCCTTGGTTGTGGGCACATCCCCAGTGGGAGGTATGCAGGAGGCAGCTGATTGGTGTTTCTCTCTCATCGATGTTTCTAACTCTCTCTCCCTCTCCCTTCCTCTCTGTGAAAAATCAATAAAATATATTTTTTAAAAAATACCTAATCCTATCTAATAAAAGAGTAATATGCAAATTAACCATCACCCCACTACACCCACAAGCCACGCCCACCGGCCAATCAGGAGTGAGTATGCAAATTAACCCAACCAAGATGGCTGTGGCCATGGAGTAAGTAGGAGGCTTGCATTTCCCCAGCAATGGAGGAAGCCAACCTTTCCGCACAACCTGGCCGGCCCAGGCCTCCGCTCAAGGCTACAAAGTTTCAATTATAGAAGATAAATAAATCCCAACAGAAATGGCTGCAGCCACAGAGCTGGAGAGAACCAGAGGCTTGGGTTTCCCTAGGGATGGAGGAAGCCAAGCTTCCTGCACACCCTGGCAGGCCCAGGCCTCTGCTCAAGGCTACAAAGTTTCAATTATAGAAGATAAATAAATCCCAACAAAAATGGCAACAGCCACGGAGCGAGAGCCAGCCGGAGGCTTGTGTTTCCCTGGCGATGGAGGAAGCCAAGCTTCCCACCTGCCCTGGCCTCCACTCAAGGCTACAAAGTTTCAATTATAGAAGATAAATAAATCCCAGATACCAGGGCCTCCACTTGGGTTGCCGGGGGGCATGGCTGGCCTGCAAACCACCATAGGCCCCTCACCCAGGCCGCCCGACGCCCCAAGGGAACCCCCACCCTGATCCGGGACACCCTTCAGGGCAAACCAGCTGGCCCCCACCCGTGCACCAGGCCTCTATCCTATCTAATAAAAGAGTAATATGCAGATTGACCATCACTCCAACACACAAGATGGCTGCCTCCATGTGGTCAAAGATGGTTGCCCCCATGTGGACACAAGATGGCCACCACAAGATGGCCAGCAGGAGAGGGCAGTTGGGAGGGACCAGGCCTGCAAGGGAGGGCAGTTAGGGGTGACCAGGCCTGCAGGGGAGGGCAGTTAGGGGCAAACAGGCTGGCAGGGGAGCAGTTAGACATCAATCAGGCTGGCAGGGAAATGGTTAGGGGGTGATCAGGCTGGCAGGCAGAAATGGTTAGGGGCAATCAGGAAGGCAGGCAGGCAAGCAGTTGGGAGCCAGCAGTCCTGGATTGTGAGAGAGATGTCCGACTCCCCTCGGACATCCCTCGAGGGGTCCCAGATTGGAGAGGGTGCAGGCTGGGCTGAGGGACACACACCCTCGTGCACAAATTTTGTGCACTGGGCCTCTAGTATATACATAGATCTCAGAGAGGAAGGGAGAGGGAGAGAGAGACACACATCAGTGATGAGAGAGAATCATGGATCGGCTGCCTCCTGCACGCCCCACACTGGGGATGGAGCCCACAACCCGGGCATGTGCCCTGACGGGAATTGAACCCTGACCTGGTCCATGGGTGATGCTCAGCCCCTGAGCCCCGCGGCCGGGCTACAAGTCCTGATGGAGGCCAGGGGCCCACTGAGCTGGGACAGCCGTGAGTGCTTTGGCTCTGGCCGTGATCACCTCAGCGTTAACTATGTCTGTTGATTCATTTACAAGAGAGATTGCTGCCCTGGCCGGTTTGGCTCAGTGCATAGAGCCTCGGCCTGCACACTGAAGGGTCCCGGGTTTGATTCCAGCCAAGGGCACATGGCCGGGTTGCAGGCTCGATCCCCAGGAGAGGATGTGCAAGAGGCAGCTGATCAATGATTCTCTCATCATTGATGTTTCTATCTCTCTCCCTCTCCCTTCCTCTCTGAAATCAACAAAGAAATATATATTTTTTAAAAAAAGATAGATATTTGCTGTGCTTTCTGCCTGATGGAGCCCATAATAGCACCGATATCTGAAGGGTGACGTTTGCAATGGGACAGCAGTTGGTCGCCACGGAGGCTCCCTGAACCCCGGGTTAGCATTTCCTCAGTGACAGCTTTTTCCAGAGGCTGTGTCTATGTCTGGAGCCTCTGTCTCTCCATAGAGGACCCTGAACCACTGAGCACCTGGTTTCCATTCCCGTCCGTAACCTGAAACGTGAAGGAAGCTGCCCGCTCGGGGCCCTGGAAGATGTCACCGCGCAGCAATGTCACACATGCAGCGTCTGTGTCCGCGCTGGACAGAGAGGCTCCTGGGAACAGGGCTCCATTATTCTCACTGAAGCCCTCACGGCGTCCAGACCCGACGTGTCCCAGTGCGTCCCTGCCGTGCGGTGTCCAGAGGCAAGGCTGCCTCCGGGCCAGCGGCCACGGACGCCTGCCCATCGGGGGTCGAAGCAGAGGAGGGACGTCGTCTCGCCGTCAAGGTCTCCAACACTGTGACTGACAGCACCCAGGCTCGTGTGCGTCCGTTGCTCTTGCCAGCAGCACTGGCATAGATGCATCACACGGGACATTTACTCATTTACGTTGGTCCCAAACAAACATGTCAATCCCGCCCCGGGCAAGACCCGGTGGCCGACTCGCAGGTGAGGTTGTGATCCCGTGCGGGGCGGGGCAGCGCTGACCTCAGACTCCCCACACCCACAGCAAGCAGGTTCACCGATCACTCAGCCAACAAGCATTCTTTTGAAAATCTCTTTTGGAGCCCGGCCGCTTGGCTCAGGGGTTGAGCTTTGACCTATGAACCAGGAGGTCACAGTACAAGTCCTGGTCAGGGCACAGGCCCAGGTTGCCGGGCTCCATCCCCGGTGTGGGGCGTGCAGGAGGCAGCTGATCCATGATTCTCTCTCATCACTGATGTTTCTATCTCTCTCTCCCTCTCCCTTCCTCTCTGAAACTAATAAAAATATTTTAGAAAAGAAAATCTTGTTGGGGTCTAGCATTAAACCAGAGAGGTAGCTAAGCTGGAACCGGATATTAAATTAAACATCCATTGTGTGGTTTTAGCCCTGCCACCGCGACAGGGCTGCCTAGAGAGAACCTAACACGATGCAGGAAACACGCCACACTGGAGGAGCTTCTACCGACACGTTCTCACGGGTGGAGCCCGTCAGGGAGTTCGGGGCCCGTCGCTGAGCAGGGCGCCCACCCCCTGGAGGCAGGAGGGAGGATGGTGTGGGAAGTCTCCCAGGGACCGCCACGCCTATGCCCGGGCCCCTCCCCTAAGGAAATGGGACTTAGTTTCCTTTTTTTTTTTTAAATCCTCACCTGAGGATATTTTCCCATTGATTTTTTTTTAGAGAGAGGGAAAGGGAGGGGAAGGGACAGAGAGAGAGAAACATCAATGTGAGAGAGACACATCGATTGGTTGCCTCCCGTATACGCTGACCAGTGCCAGGGATCAAGCCGGCAACAGGTACGTGCCCTTGACCGAATCGAACCCGGGACCCTTCAGTCCCCGGGCCGACACTCTACCCACTGAGCCACACCTGCTAGGGCTTAATTCCCTTTTTAAGGATTTATCATCTCTTCCAAGATATTCTTAGGAAAGTGGACTGGGGCAACGTTACCACCCTGTGATGCCACGGCGAAGTAACACATGACCTGGGTGGGAAACACTGATCTCTGAGCTGCGTGGTCACCGTGCATCGAGGGGGAGCCGAGGTCTGTCCCTCATCACATGGGCAGCGCCCCATTTCCCATCTGTGAGAAGGGAAGGAGCTGCCAGTCTGTCCGCAGCACCCCTGGCTGCAGAGACCCCTGAGCGCGGAGTCTGGGGCGTGGCCTCTGCAGGGACCAGGGCCGCTGAGAGCAGCCAGACAAGAGCAGGCCCAGGTCAGGCCCAGCCCGGGGAGGAAGATGGTCAAGAGCAGCTGTCTGCGTTTCTGTGCATGGCCATGTGTTAATTTTTAAAGAGCTGGAACCCTAGAACCCCCACAGCAGGCATCTGTATCCCCAAAAAGCAGGCGTGGGGTGCTGGCGGGGAGAGGAGGGCTCCGGGTGTTATGGCCAAGGACTCAGTGCCCAGGCCTGGGCGTGGCTCAAGGCCACAGGGAGATGGGGCTCTGGCCTGTGGCCACAAACGTAGGTGTGGCCTCCCTGGGACGGGGCGGGGGTGGGGGGGTAAAAAGAGCAAGAAAAGCACCCTGATGTCCCTGCACATCCCGGCCCCTCCAAGGTGGGGAGGGAGGTGACAGAGACGTGGGAGGAGATGGAGCCGTGCCCAGAGCCAGCTCCCCACAGCTGGCGGGGGGGGGGGGGGGGGGGGGTGGTAGCGGAGCCTGTATCCGTGGTTCAGTTCGCTGGGGCCCTGCCTCAGCCGGAGGGGATCTGATGTGGGGACACTCGGTGCCTGGCCCTGCGGGTGGGGCGGCTCCTGCCCACTTGGGGCCGGGGCTCCGCGTCTGTCCCCGAAATCCTGGGACCGAGGCCCGGCCCTGCCCAGCCAGCGTCCTCCGGGCCCCACCGTTCTGGAGTCAGGCCCTGCCCCAAAGCCCGGAGTCAGCAAACAAAAGACGCGCTCCGGGCTCAGAGCGTAGCCTGATGCTGGGTGTGCGCTCAGTGTCTCGCGTGGGAACATGTGGGCCCAGAGCTGCCCGCTCCGGGAAAGCCGAGGCGTCTCCCACACCTGCCCCGGCCCCTCCCACACCCACGGCTCAGCCTGTCGTCGGCCTGGGGTCCGTGCCGCCGGTGGGGTGTGGCCGGTGTCCCTCTGCAGAGGCCACACCTCAACATGGCAGAGGAGCGCGGCCTTCCCCGAGGGGGGGGGGGGCGATGGGGACCATGCTCCTCAGGAGCAAAAACAGCAGAACAGCAGGACGGGCTCCAGGCTCCGAGGGCAGCGCCCCCCTCCCAGCAGGAGAGCGAATTCCATCACCTCCGCGGCTCCGGTCCGGCCGCCCGCCAGGCGCGGCTGCTACCAGAAAGGACCGCTGTGCGCTCCTCGCAGCGGGTCGCCCCCTTTCTCCCCCCCCCCCCCCCCCCCCCGCCCCGGACAGAGGGAGGGGCAGCACGGACTGTGTCTCCGTCTGGACAGAAGGGGGCCTCGCCCTGCCCCTCCGGGTCACCATTCACAGAGCAGCCGGTCCGGGAGGCTGTCCCTGTCTACCGCATCTGGCAGATCTGCCCCAGAGCCCACAGCCAGAAACGCAAATCCCAGACGCATCACGTGAGGATGAGCCGGAATCACACCCAAAACCAGGGCCGGCGACAGCGAGGGCGCCGCCGGGAGCCCAGGACGCGGGAGCAGCACCGCCCCACCCAGACTCGGGGCGAGCCTTACAAAGGCTCCCGACCCGCGGCCGGGACCTCCTCCCGCTCCCAGCCCCGAGCAGGGCCCAGCACTTACGGGAGCGGCGCCTCCGTGTGCCCCGCGCCTGAGCCACGCCGCCGCGGGGAGCCCAGAGCCCGGACAGAGGAGCCCCCACTCCAGGGGCTGATGTCTCCGAGACACGGCCGCCCAGTGGCTTTCCAGTTCAGCCTGAGACGGCGGTGCATGTGCTCTGAGCGGCCAGTCCCGCTGCCCACAGCGCACCACATGACCGGCTGACATCACCGTCCCCGCTGCCAGCCCCCCGCCCGCCTGCCCTCGCAGCGAGCGCTGCAGCCCGCGGGAGCCTCGGGACGGATGGAAGCAGGTGGCACCGGATGGAAGCAGGTGGCACCGAGTAGGGACTGTGGTTTTGTCGCGCATACATATTTTTTTTACCGATTTCTCGTATTCTTGAAGAAGGGAGCCCAGCTGGTGTGGCTCAGTGGTTGAGCGTCAACCTAGGAACCAGGCGATCACGGTTGGATTCCCGGTCAGGGCACAGGCCCAGATTGTGGGCTCGATCCCCATTGTGGGGTGTGCAGGAGGCAGCCGGTCAATGATTCTCTCTCATCATTGATGTTTCTCTCTCTCTCTCCCTCTCCCTTCCTCTCTGAAGTCAATAAACAAATATTTTAAAAATAAGAATAAGCCCTGGCCAGTTTGGCTCAGTGGATAGAGCATCAGACCCAGGACTGAAGGGTCACAGGGTCAATTCCGGTCAAGGGCACGTACCTGGGCTGGAGCTCAATCCTCAGCACCAGTTGGGGCACGTGCGGGAGGCAACCAATCGATGTTTCTCTTTCTCTGTCTCCCCCCTTGCCTTCCACTCTCTAAAAATCAACGGGAAAATGTCCTCAGGTGAGGATTAAATAATAATAATAATAATAATAATAATAATAACAACAACAAAATAAGGGGAATGAGGAAGGACAGCGCTGGGCTGTGCAGCAGTGCTGACCGGCGTGTGGGAAGGACCTGGCGTCCAGCCATCCAGCTGCTCAGGACGGGAGGAGCTGCCTGCAGCCTGGGCGGTGCCCCTGCAGTGTCTGTGCACGCATTCATGTCAGAAAACACGCGTGGGTTCCGCCCGGACCTCTCTGTGTTAGTCACGCTGCCCCAGCTCACAGGGAGGCAGGGCCACGCCCAGCAACACGCTGAGAGGCCCGCAGACACAGACGGACAGACCGCACCCCTTCGTCACAACCCTGCACTCAGCGCCTGCGAGCAGCTGTTCGAACAGTCGGGGAGGCAATCCCTCCATCAGGACCCCTTATAACGTGGTCTGTGTGTGATGCCGAGTCCGGGGGCCCATAAGGGAACCACGCTTCGCCCTAACTTCATCCTGAGGGGGGTAATCAATGCCAACGCCAAGGTTACAACCCACGAGGCTCCTCGGAAGCCTCCTCACAGCCAGGCGAGGCCGCAGGGCCAGACACGCGCTCCTCCCCTGTCTACTCCGTCTGCACGGCTCCCCGGCAAGGCCTCACCCGCGTGGTCCAGGCATCTGCACGGAACAGACCTGCGGGCAGCTCGTCACCAGTGGCCGCGGGCATTTCGGTGTCACGCCCCGTGACTTACACATCACAGTGAGAACCAACAAACTGACTCAGTTTGATTCTTTCATTTTTAAATCTATTTCTATTGATTTCAGAGAAGAAGGGAGAGGGAGAGATAGAAACATCCATGATGAGAGAGAATCATGGATCGGCTGCCTCCTGCACGCCCCACACTGGGGATGGAGCCCAAACCCAGGCCTGTGCCCTGACCGGGAATCGAACCCTGACCTCCTGGTTCCTAGGTCGACGCTCAACCTCTGAGCCACGCCAGCTGGGCTGTTTCATTCTTCATACGCTTTATTCCCAACAGAGACCAATGGAAGTCCGTTTTCCCACGGAATGGCGTATGCAATGTCAGCCCCAAGCCACCGGGTCACCTTCTTGATGAGCACAAGTTCATGCAGAACCAAACAGCTGACTTCGATGTCGTCTGTAAAACTAGAGGCCCAGCGCACAGACTCCTGCACCAGTGGGTCCCTCAGCCTGGCCAAGCCCTCGCGCAATCCGGGACCCCTCGGGGGATGTCAGACCGCCCGTTTTGGCCCGATCCCCACAGGCTGCCAGATGGGGATGGGGTGCAGATTCGGCCTGCGGGGATGTAGTAGTGTGAGAGGTGGCAGGCGGCCGGGAGGAGCCTGCACATCACTCCACTCATCCCGGCTTCGCTGCACTGCCGCCACCGCTGCTGTTCAGTAAGCTCGCTGAGCAGCGCTCCTGCTGTGGGAGCGCACTGACCACCAGGGGCAGCTCCTGTACTGAGCATCTGCCCCCTGGTGGTCAGTGTGCATCACAGCGACCCGTCGACCCATCGTTCGGTTGTTCTCGCTCAGTCGCTTTGGCTTTTATAGATATAGATGACACCTGGTTATTAGGTAAATAGTTCTACAGATGATTACTACTTTGCACTATTTCCATAACCAATAGGATATGGGTAAGAGAATAGCACCACCCACTTTAAATGTAAGAAAAAAGGCAAAAGACGGAAAAACCAACAGTTTTCAGCAGCTACGGGTGTTCTATGGGAAAGAGCACATTCATAAACGAGACAGGAGACCATATCTTTTCTACTTGAGAAACGTCCTTTTGTTTAGAGTTTGTGGGCATTTTGCTCACCTTTACTTCATAAAAAGAATTAACTCTGAACATTTTAAAATAACCTTCCCGCCCGCCCGGTGTGGCTCAGAGGTTGAGTGTCGACCAAGAGGTCACGGTTCAATTCCCAGTCAGGGCTCATGCCCGGGTTGTGGGCTTCATCCCCAGTGTAGGGCATGCAGGAGGCAGCCGATCCATGATTCCCTCTCATCGTTGTTTCTCTCTCTCCCTCTCCCTTCCTCTCTGAAATCAATAAAAATATTTTTTAAAGGGTGTGCAGTAGACATTTAATTGTCTTTCAAAATTTTTTTAAATAAAAATAAATAACCCTTCCCCAGGAATATGTCTGTCCCAAGGCCCTGACCATTTTTTTTTGTTAATCCTCACCTGAGGATATTTTTCCTTCATTTTTAGAGAGAGGGGAAGAGAGAGGGGAAGACACAGAGAAACATCGATGTGAGAGAGACACATCAACTGGTTGCCTCCTGCACGAGCCCCAACCAGGGCCTGGGCCGGGGAGGAGCCTGCAACCAAGGTATGTGCCCTTGACCGGAATCGAACCCGGGACCCTTTGGTCTGCAGGCCGATGCTCTATCCACTGAGCCATCCCGGCTAGGACAGCCCGGACCCTCTGCCACCGTCTCTCCATGAGGGCAAAGGAAAGGGGCCATCTGACCTCTCAGATGACGTGCTCCTTCCAGCACTGCACGGCCGGGCGAGGCTGAGCGTGAGAGGCCGCCAGGCACTGAGCCCCAGGTCAGTGGCCACCGCCAGGGTCTCCTGTGGGGCAGGCGCTCACTGTCCTCCCAACAGCACTGACCCTTTCACCTACAACCTTCCACGCCCCATTGGTGTGGCTCAGTGGTTAGAGTGTCGGCCCTCGGACTGAAGGGTCGTGGGTTCGATTCCAGTCAAGGGCATGAAGCTTGGTTGCAGGTTCCTCCCCAGCCTCGGTCGGGGCACATGTGGGAGGCAACCAATCGGTGGTTCTCTCTCACATCGATGTGTGTGTCTCTCTCTGTCTCTCCACTCCCTTCCACTCTCTCTAAACATCAAAGGGAAGAAATGCCTCCTCGGGTGAGGATTAACCAAAAAAACACCACCCCCACGGTTTCCCATCTCCTCTCACTCCTGCCACGGCCCGCAGACCCTCCCACAGTGTGGTGTCCCCGCGCTTCTTCTCGGGAAGGAACGCACTGGCCAGGGCTCCTGCTGTGCTCCAGGTAACGGACACTATTTCCTGTGACGGACAACCCCAAGGACAGACAACCAGGTCAGGATGGAGCTCGGACCAGAGGCAGGGCCGGCCTCCTCCACTGGGCTTCCCACTGCCCATCCTGGGGTGCTGCCCAGCCTCCCCACACCCCCACATCCACACCCTCTCTGCCTAAAAGATGCTCACCCTGCTTCTTTCCCCTCTGCTGAGCACAGACCACTGTGACCCCCAACAGTGGGACCACCACACAGTGGGACCCCCACACACTGGGACACCCACACAGCAGGACACCCACACACTGGGACACCCACGCAGCAGGACACCCACACACTGAGATACCCACACACTGGGACACCCACACAGCGGGACACCCACACACTGGGACACCCACACAGCGGGACACCCACACAGCGGGACACCCTCACACTGGGACACCGACACACTGGGACACCCACACAGCGGGACACCCACACACTGGGACACCGACACACTGGGACACCCACACAGCGGGACACGCACACAGTGGGACACCCACACACTGGGAAACCCACACACTGGGACACCCACACACTGGGACACGCACACAGCGGGACACCCACACACTGGGACACCCACACACTGGGACACCCACACAGCGGACACCCACACACTGGGACACCTACACACTGGGACACGCACACAGCGGGACACCCACACACTGGGACACGCACACCCACACACTGGGACACGCACACAGCGGGACACCCACACACTGGGACACCCACACACTGGGACACGCACACAGCAGGACATCCACACACTGGGACACCCACACACTGGGACATGCACACCCACACACTGGGACACGCACACAGCGGGACACCCACACACTGGGACACCCACACACTGGGACACCCACACACTGGGACACCCACACACACTCACACACTGGGACACGCACACAGCGGGACACCCACACAGTGGGACACCCACACACTGGGACACCCACACAGCGGGACACGCACACAGCGGGACACCCACACAGCGGGACACCCACACACTGGGACACCCACACAGCGGGACACGCACACAGCGGGACACCCACACACTGGGACACCCGCACACTGGGACACCCACACAGCGGGACACCCACACAGCGGGACACCCACACACTGGGACACCCACACAGCGGGACACCCATACAGCGGGACACCCACACAGCGGGACCCCCACCCACAGAGCAGGCATATAGAAGGAAGGGGCCCCAGAACCACAGGACCGAGCGGCCTTCCCACCTGAGCCTCACATGCCGCTGCCTCTAGGAGGAAAGTAAATTTGTTCTTTCAAGACCGCACTTGGTCCCTCTCTGTCCGTCTGTCTCCTCCTGACTCGTGCAGGTGGTGGGACCTGCTTACCATCGCTCAATGCAGAGTGCCCACCAGCTCAGCACAGAGCCGGCACCAGCGTGTTCCTGATGTCCGCATTCTGAGCCCTAAATGCCGTTCCCACTAGAAAGAGACGGGGGTGGGGGATGGGGCAGCCTGGGAGGAAACGTGGAGTCAGACCTGAGGCCTGGATGTGTGCGATGAGCCCAGGACATGGGCTCTGCCCGAAGCAGGGCCTGGGGACCCACAGGCCGCTCCATCCACGCACCTGCCTGTTCCCAGGCCAAGCCCACTACAACACCTCTTCTCCCGCAGCCGTCTGGGCCGGCTCAGGGCCGGCACGGTCCCCTCTACTCAGCATCAACCAGCACCTAAAGGTGGGGCTGGCGGCTCCCGGGCTTCTCGCTCTTCCATGAGTCTGTGGCCGGGGCCGCACGTGAAGGGATGGACCAGTGGACTCTGCATCTGTGTCTCGGTCCCATGTGCTCCCTGGCTGGGGTGGCCCCAGCAGGGCTGGGTTTCACTAAAAGCCCGCGTCCCGAGAGAGGGCCGAGCAGTGATGGAGCCATGTGCATGTCACATTAGGGACCCGGGGCCCAAACCCTGCGTCGCCTCCTCGGTACACACCGTCTGTCACAGCATGAGACTGAACACTGAGCGGACGGATGCCGTTAAACCTGTGAAAACCCCGATGACACTCAACACAGAAAAAAGAAAACACGTTTGCCACTCCCCAAGGTGCTGGTGACACCAATTCCTCCCTGAAAAAACTGGTAAAGAGAGAGATTTAAGCACTAATCACGTGGACCTCTCTCTACCTCACAGCGACAGTCAGCCAGCGCCTGCTACAGAAGGTCTCCATCAATGAGACCGAAGGCCTCCCAGGACCCGAGAGGTGCGTCTGCAGGGAGCAGCTGGTGCTAAATGCATGGTGTCGGGTTCGTAGACTGGATGGTAATTCTTTTCTTCTTTTATATATATTTTTATTGATCTCAAAGAGGAAGGGAGAGGGAGAGAGAGAAACATCAATGAGGAGAGAGAATCACTGATGGACTGCCTCCTGCACACTCCCTACTGGGATCGAGTCCACAACCTGGGCATGTGCCCTTGACTGCAATCGAACCCGGGACCCTTCAGTCCACAGGCCGAGGTTCTATCCACTGAGCCACACCACCAAGGACCAACCTTTTTTTTCTTTATTGTGGAAAGTATTACCGATGTCCCCTTTGATTGTTTGTTTATTCCCCATTACCCCCTTCTACCCTGCACCTCTTCCCAGGCCTTCACCACTCTATTGTCAGTGTCCATATCTATAATAATAAAAGTGTAATATGCAAATCGACCGAACGACTATCCGGACGACCTTCCAGACAAGCACACTATGACACACACTGGCGCCAGACCAGCCAAGGCAGGTGCCACGCGATTGGTCAGGGGCCCCACCATCACCACACGATCATCCCGCAGAGGGAGGCCACTACCTCCAGCGTACACACCTACCTGCCCTACCTCCAGCGTACACACCCACCGGCCCCCACCTCCAGCTTACACACCCACCTGCCCCCACCTCCAGCGTACACACCTACCTGCCCCCACCTCCAGCTTACACACCCACTGGCCCCCACCTCCAGCGTACACACCCACCGGCCCCCACCTCCAGCGTACACACCCACCTGCCCCCACCTCCAGCGTACACACCTACCTGCCCCCACGTCCAGCATACACACCCACCAGCCCCCACCTCCAGCTTACACACCTACCTGCCCCCACGTCCAACATACACACTCACCTGCCCCCACCTCCAGCATACACACCCACCACCTGCCCCCACCTCCAGCTTACACACCTACCTGCCCCCACCTCCAGCGTACACACCCACCTGCCCCCACGTCCAACATACACACCCACCTGCCCCCACCTCCAGCATACACACCCACCTGCCCCCACCTCCAGCTTACACACCTACCGGCCCCCACCTCCAGCATACACACCTACCTGCCCCCACGTCCAGCTTACATACCCACCTGCCCCCACGTCCAGCATACACACCTACCTGCCCCCACCTCCAGCTTACACACCTACCTGCCCCCACCTAGGCGTACACACCCACCTGCCCCCACGTCCAACATACACACCCACCTGCCCCCACCTCCAGCATACACACCCACCTGCCCCCACCTCCAGCTTACACACCTACCTGCCCCCACCTCCAGCTTACACACCCACCTGCCCCCACGTCCAGCATACACACCTACCTGCCCCCACCTCCAGCATACACACCTACCTGCCCCCACGTCCAGCATACACACCTACCTGCCCCCACGTCCAGCTTACACACCTACCTGCCCCCATGTCCAGCATACACACCTACCTGCCCCCACCTCCAGCTTACACACCTACCTGCCCCCACGTCCAGCATACACACCTACCTGCCCCCACATCCAGCTTACACACCCACCTGCCCCCACGTCCAGCATACACACCTACCTGCCCCCACATCCAGCGTACACACCTACTTGCCTCTCTTTCCCATAACCTACGACAGTGGTCGGCAAACTGCAGCTCATGAGCCACATGTGGCTCTTTGGCCCCTTGAGTGTGGCTCTTCCACAAAATACCACGGCCTGGGCGAGTCTATTTTGAAGAAGTGGCATTAGAAGAAGTTTAAGTTTTAAAAATGTGGCTCTCAAAAGAAATTTCAATCGTTGTACTGTTGATATTTGGCTCTGTTGACTAATGAGTTTGCCGAGCACTGAGCTACGACTTTACTCTGCTCCTTTAATGCCAGGATCCAAGGTCAAGGGAACAACACTGCACTTGTTGCCTCGTGAATGCAGCAATGTCCCCTAATTACCTCACATCTTCAGGTGAGTGAGGCTGTGGAAATCACCGCTCCACTGAGGGCCTGGGATCCCTTGTCTGAAGCTCTGGCTCCTAGAAAGCATCCCTGGCGTCCCGCATACCTGCCTGCCCCACCTCCAAACTGCAGCTCGACCCCTTCTGAGCAGTTCAGCCAATTCTGTTCCTCAGATGAGCGTTCACCAAACATAGGTGTTTCTAGGAGTTATTACTCCATCTCATCCAATCCCTGCTGCTTGGTCGCCAGCTATGTTCCCCAGGTCAGGGGACCTGCAGACAATGGACTGTGTTACCCATTCCCGCCACGAGGGGGCGCCCACGCCCAGAGGCAGGGGCACGGAGAGTCAGTTCTCACCTTTTCCCCCTCAGTTTTGAGTTACTAAACACAAAATAGAACACAGGTTAGCGTCAAACATTTAGCAAATCTCACTCGTGGCTTAATCTTATCCTTTTCCGTCTGCATAAGTTTAAACTGACGGTTAAGCAGCGCCGTGAGGTAACAGAGGACAGGGAAGGCGGCGTGGGCTGGGGGACCTGGACCTGTGACCATAACAGACTGTGGCCCCAGCCCACGCTGCCTGGAGGAGGCCGGCTCAGCGCCGGGTGTTCTTAGAGACGCTGGGAACGCACACTCACCTGAAGCCTTTTCACCGGGGAACTGAGTGTTTCCCCTCGTGCAACCAGAAAGCCACCGCACCAACGACAGCAAAGCATGGGCCCAGGCCGTGGCTGAGGCTCCCTCTGCTTCCAACCACAGAGCTGGGCTGGGAAGGGCTTCGGCGACGGCCAGGCGTGGGGAGGACGCGGGCGCCCCAGGCCCGATCTGCAGCCTCCGCCAGGGGAGGAACACCGTGGCCGCCCAGCGTCAGTCGGATGAAGGCTGTGCGGTGACAGCTGACCAGGGGGCAGACAGGAAGAGCTGTGGCATCCAGGATGCCAAACGCCGGGGCAGGCGGCCGTGGCGGGGCCCAGTGCCCGGCCTTTAAGTCCTCGGAATCTGGCGGCTCTGCCACCAGCTCGGGCTCTGCTCGCAGCCAGGGCGCCCGGCTTGGCCATGAACTCGTTCACCGGCTGCAGGCCCCGCAGGGAGGACCTGCTGAGGCCAGGAAGGGGCTGCCAGCCGGGGGCTCCGAGACTTCGTGTTGGAGTTGAAGCAGGAAGCCGTGGCTGTGGGCGGGAACGTCAGAGACACTGAGGGGGAGCCGGGCTGGGATCGGGTCTGAGGACAGGAGGCCTGGGGAAGGGACGCGTGAGGAGGGCCCAGTGCTGCAGTTCTGGGCAGCGGAGGGGGGCCTGGGCCCCTCCTGGGGGGGGGGGGGGGGCGGGCGCTGGGCTGGCTGCCCCAGGACAGAAACTGGAGTCCCTTTTACTCCCAGCACAAAGGACAGGGACAGCCGCGGCGTGTGCCCTCTAAGATCATTTCGGCGGGTCAGCAGCCCCAGAGCCCAGACTGCTCATGCCCGTGCGGACCTCATGCCCAGCACCTGCCCCTTCGCCGGGCGCAGAGATCACGTGGGAGAAGCAACCCCTCACCCATGCATCCGCCCACTGAGCTCTGTGTGGGCTCCGTCCTGTTGGATGGCTGATGTCATCCTGCCCCTCACCCTGCAGGCGCCCCCTCCCAGGAGGCTGGCGTGCGGGGTGGCCCGGGGGCACCAGCGCGGGGAGGGGGGGACACGGGCCCGGGGGCAGCACAGCCTCGCCTGTCCTCTCAGCAGCGGCCCCGGCGGGCATCTGTCCCACCCCCACCTTCACGTCTCCAGCGTGTCCTCGGTGACCTCGAACAAGCCTGGTCCCCGCAGCCGCCCCCGTTTTTCCTGCAGCCCAGGCCCCTCCTCCTTCAGAGCAGGTGCGGCCCCAGGCCCCCCTGGACTGAGCTCACCTGTGAGGTTTGCAGGGATGTGCATGGTGCAGGTGGCGGAGAGGGCTTTGGAGAAATCTCCAGGCCCAAGGCCACGTACACCACCACGCACTCTCACATCACACTCACATCACACTCACATCACACTCACACATCACACTCACATCACTCACATCACACTCACGCATCACGCTCACATCACACTCACATCGCACTCACACATCACACTCACATCGCACTCACGCATCACGCTCACATCACACTCACATCGCACTCACATCACACTCACATCGCACTCACATCACACTCACACATCACTCACATCACACTCACATCACATCACACTCACATCACATCACACTCACATCACATCACACTCACATCACATCGCACTCACATCACACTCACATCGCACTCACATCACACTCACACATCACTCACATCACACTCACACATCACTCACATCACACTCACATCACATCACACTCACATCACACTCACATCACATCGCACTCACATCACACTCACACATCGCACACATCACACTCACACATCACACTCACACACCACTCACATCACACTCACATCACATCACACTCACATCACACTCACACATCACACTCACATCACACTTGCACGCGCGCGCACACACACACACACACACACACGGCAAAACCAGCACATCACAAAGTGGACCTGCCCCCCGTGGGGAGCTGCTGTCTGGGGGCCCCATCCTTTCTCTGTTCTCTCTGAGGAACCACAAGCACCTGGAATGGGGGGTACTGAAGGGTTCTCGACCACTCACCCCGTACAACTCCCCTCCCGGGGGCTGCCCTCCATGCCCGCCTCCTGTAACAGAAAGCGTCCCTCCGGAGAAGCCAGCCCCTCACACCTGGATGCGCAGGCGCTCACTCGCTCACTAATGACCTGTTTGGATCTTTCTCACTCGTGGGCACCAGGTCATAAAAAAGCTCAGTTTGGGACATCTATTTTGAGTTTCTAAGTCAAAAATGATAGAAGAAAATAACATGTTAGAAGGTGCCTACAGCTGAATCGTCCTGAAATGAACCCCTTTCATAGGTGAGGATAAATCTCAATGTCAAAAGCTGCTTTCTGCTCTGGCCAGTGTGGCTTGGTGGATAGAGTGTCAGCCTGCAGACTGAAGGGTCCCGGGTTCGATTCCGGTCAAGGGCACATGCTTGGGTTGTGGGCTCAATCCCCAGTGTGGGGCCTGCAGGAGGCAAATGACCAGTGATTACCTCTCATCATTGATGTTTCTATCTCTCCCCTCTCCCTTTCTGTCCCTCTGAAATCAATAAAAAAAATATTTTTTAAAAAAACCTGCTTCCTGTTCTGGCCAGTGATGCTCAGTGGATAGAACATCAACCCACAGACTGAAGGGCCCTGGGTTCGATTCCGGTCAAGGGCACGTACCTCAGTTGCAGGCTCGATCCCCGGCCCTGGTCAGGGCATGTGCAGGAGGCAACCAGTCGATGTGTCTCTCTCACATCAATGTTTCTCTCTGTCTCTCCCCCTCCCTTCCACTCTCTCTAAAAATCAATGGGAAAATATCCTTGGGTGAGGATAACAACAACAACAAGAAACCTTGCTTCCTTGTTCCCTGGCCCCCCAGACCCCCCGGCGCCTCCCAGAAAACACTGCTGCAGCCACTTCCGATCGGGCCGCTCTATTCAGCACAGCCCGCCACTCGGCTCCGCAGGCGGCCCGCTGACCGGAACGCCTGAGAGCAAACAGCCCGCTTTGCCCTACATTTTCTGAATGTAGCATTTCTCCCCGATTCCGGAGTTTATTTGGGCCCATTAACAACTGCTTGCCGTGAATATTTATGGGACTGGCCCGAGCCCATGAGGCTCAGTGGACAGAGCACTGCCTGTGGACTGAAGGGTCCCGGGTTTGATTCTGGTCAGGGCACATGCCCGGGTTGTAGGCTCGACCCCCAGTAGGGGGCGTGCAGGAGGCAGCCGATCCATGACTCTCTCATTATTGGTGTTTCTCTCTCTCTCCCTTCCTCTTTGAAATCGATAAAAAATATATTTTAAAAATTATTTATGGCTCTGTTTTGATACCTAAGTACAAACTCACTCAAGACAGCTTTTCCAGAAACTTGAACTCCTCACTGGCACGTCACAGGGCCATGCAGGCGGCTTCGCACAGGGCCGAGGCCTAAAGCGGGACTGAAGGTCAGGCCGTGCTTATTTACTTTTTGGATTTTTTTTTATATTTTTTTCCAGTTGCAGGAGACATACAATATTATATTAGTTTCAGGGGTACAACTCAGAGGGTAGACATTTATATGTCTCATGAAGTGATCACCCCGATATTCCCAGTGTCCGCCTGGCCCCAGGCGTGTTCCTATAATGATACTGACTGCGCGCCCTGCGCTGTGCGAACATCCCGTGACTGTTCTGGAACCCCCAACCTGTCCCCCTCAATCCTTCCCCTTTTCTACCCCCAACCCCCATCGCTCTGTCCTCTGCGTCTGTGAGTCTGTCCATTTACTTTGCCTTTTAGATTGCACACGGAAGCGGCGTCCTGCGGAGGATGCCTTCATTTAAGACGTAACTGTGCACGGGGCCGCGATGCACTGAGCTGGTTATCGGCGGTGCACGCGCCGAGTCAGCCCGCACCTCTCCAGCCCCGTCCTTCCCAGCCGCCCCGCTCCGGGGCCCTGCACCCCCACGGCCGCCCTGTGTCCCCATCCTCGGGGCTCAGCCAGGCGAGTCCTGTGAGCGCGGCCCCCGAGGCAGCAGGGAGGACTCAGGAGGCAGGGGCTGCGCTGAGGGCCCTCCTGCGGGGCTCCGGGCAAGGAACCCGCGGGGGCGCTAGCCTCTCGGTCAGGACGCTGGCCACTCACACCCCTCGGGGGGCCCGGCCTCCACGGCTGCCTGGGCCCCGCGTCTGAATCTCCCAGGTAATAAAACGCACGGCAAACAAAACCTCGCCTCCTCCGTCCACATCGAGCCCAGAGCAGATTCAGCCCGTCCAGCTGTCCGCACTCGATGCGTGACTTCCCGTTGGACACGTCAGCCCGCTCCTCCTGTGGTGCTTTCCCTGCGCCTGCTCCCCGCCCTCCCACCTCCGTCCTCCCAACAAACGGCCTTCTCGCAGTCAGACCGGGGGCCTCGGAGATTGTTTCTTTTTTTTAAATGTTTTTATTGATCTCAGAGAGGAAGGGAGAGGGAGAGAGAGACATCCATGATGAGAGAGAATCACGGATCGGGTGCCCCCGGCACGCCCCACACAGGGGATCGAGCCCACAACACGGGCCTGTGCCCTGACCGGGAATGGAACCTGGGACCCTTCAGTCCGCAGGCTGACGCTCTATCCACTGAGCCACACCGGCCGGGCTCAGAGTCTACTTCTGACTTGTGCACATTCACTCTGTAAAGCCCACGTGCCCGTGCTTGCTCACTCTCTAACAACGAGGACGTGGTGAATGCTTCGTAAACAGGCCAGTTGGGTGGCGCTCGGCTACTAATGGAACCCTGGCTCTGGGCTGGGGTGTCCCTTTCACATGGGGCTTCCCAAGGGGCACTCAGTGCCCACCCCCACCTGTAACCCCACGAGCTCCGGGCAGCGGGAGGCCTTTCCCAGAAGTGGGTGCAACAGCTCTCCCCACACCTCGCAGCCAACGCAGCCCCCAGGGCGCCAGCCACCCCCGCCCCCCGCCATCTCCTCAGTGCCCCAAGAAGCCCATGGCCACCCCCTCCGGCCGGTCCTCCCTGAGGCAGCGGCGAGCCCTGAGCGCGGGCCGTCTGGACGGCGCAGCGCGTCCGCCTCGGAGAGCCCCTCACCCTGGGCAGCCTCCTGCGTCTGCTCGGGGCTGGTGCCCGCCCAGCGCTGCCCACTCCATCGGCCTTTATCCTGTGTCCAGGGCAGCGGGAAAGCCAGGAACTAGGGGCCTGCCGTGGGCATCGAGCCCAGAGCAGATTCAGCCGGTCCAGCTGTCCACACTCGATGCGTGACTTCTCGTTGGAAAACCATCCGCTCCTCCTGTGGCGCTTTCGCTGCGCCCTGCCCCGCCCTCCCCACAACGAACACCTTCCCCTCCCAACAAAAGGCCTTCACGGGCCTAACCGGCCATTTTCACATGCAAATGCCCGCTGTTTACCGCCCTGCAGTGTGACTGCGGTTTTTACATTGAAGGGGGGGGGGCAGGCTTTAGCCCCCCCACACCTGGGGTCCCTGAGATTAAGATTTCGCTTCTAATTATCATTTCCTTTTGGTGCTAATGTGTTTGTTCCTAATTAGTGCCACTCACTGGCCCAGTGTAAGCCGGATTGAAAGACATTCCTTTGATTTTCCTGGTTTCAAAGACACAAAGAATTTCTCACTTTGAAAGTCCCCGAGGAGCTCTGGGTGAGGAATGCATGGCCTGGGGGGGGCGGGGGCTGCACCCCCCTGGGAGCCCCTCTGGGGCTCGGCCTCAGAGCTCTGGTGACTGCCTTTGGGGAGCATCCCTGGTGCTCCCCCAGGACACACCCTGCAGCCAGGAGGGTTCTGGGTGTGTGGACAGGGCCGCTGCGGGGGCGTGTGCAGGGAAAGAAGGCCGTGTTTGCGGTCAGACAGCAGGAGGGCTTCATCGGCCGCCCCGCCTCCGCTGTGAGCGGTACGACGTGAGCTGCCGGAAGCTGCACAATGAAGGCCTTCCCCAGACAGCGTGCCAGGCGCTGGCCCCGTTCTGGCAGGTCTTCAGAGAAACCATCTTCTTCAGCGGGGGAGCCCCCGCGAGGTGGGCGCTCCTACAGAAACGCACGTGCTCCCCCGGAACTGCGCGTGGGAAGCCGCAGGGGGCAGGACCCTCTGCCTTGCGTCCACGCGGCCTCCCCACGGCTCATATAACACCCTTATCTGTATCAGAGGCAAGAGCCAAAAAAGCCAGTTTTAGCTAAAGTCAAACACAGTAACGGGCTTTTGAAATATATTTGGGGAAAAACAAAAACCCAGATGTTTCAACCGGCCGTTATCATCTTAATGCCCTGTTGTCAGCAACACAGCAACTCCTTCCCTGAAGCAACGAGGAACCAGCTGGGCTTGTCCGGGGCCTGAGCACGGCCTTCGGTCAGAATCGGACGTGGAAGGTGGGCAGATAGGAGCCCGACTCTCAGCGCCGAGCTCAGGACGATGGTCGGTGCGTTAGGGTCTTCTCTGTCTGACCCCAGTCATGTGAGAGAAGAGTCCCCGAGGCCCTGGGCGATTACTAACCTGTCTGTGGCTTGTTTTCTCACCTGTAAAAGGAGAATGAAACGCCGGCCTCTTTGGGAGGAGTGAGAAGAAAATGAAAAGATGTTCACCAAGCACGGAGCCACAAAGCAGCCCGTGGACGTGACCTGAGCCACGGGGCGGGGCCGCATCCTGTGGGTCGTGGGACCTGACCGCCCTGCTTTGCTGAGGCCACGGCTCCAAGTCAGGAAGGGACTCCAGAGAGCAGACCGGATGAAACGAAAGATCTTCCACAAGATGCAGGCGTCCCGTGGAGGAATCTCTCTCTCACAAATATTCACACAGAACATTAGCCATTTTAAAACCTGAACTTGGACAGTGGCAGGGAGCCGCGTAAACCAGCAACGTTACGTCAGGATGGGTCTGGGACAGTCACCGCAAAGGCGCGCTCAGCCGGGAGTCCGTGCGGGGCTCTGCCAGGAGCTACAGGCTCCGAAAGGGAACCAGCCTGAGTCCGCCCCAGGGGACCCCGCGTCGGGAGAGCCAGGGCCTGGCCACTGGGCGGAGCAGTGGACACTCACGGCTTTGTTTTGCTGCTCGGTATCCCAATCCTCATAAATACAGGGATGCTGCCATTCAATAACAGTAAGTTAGATTAGATTAAATACATTTAGAAGACGACTCTTAAGAACAATGTAATTTCCGTTCCCTTCATTCTGGTACATTTTACTTTTGCTTTATTTTTATTTTTGTTGTTGTTGTTAATCCTCACCCGAGGATATTTTCCCATTGATGTGAGAGAAACACATCCATTGGTTGCCTCCTGCACGAGCCCCAACTAAGGCCCAGGCCCGGGATGTGCCCGCAACCGAGGACCATGTGCCCTTGAACAGACTCGAACCCGGGACCCTTTGGTCGGCAGGCCGACGCTCTATCCACTGAACCAAACCAGCCAGGGCTTGGTGCATTTTATTGATCAACAAAAGCTGGCCACACAGGCCTCTTCACTGTCACCCCAAACGTGTGGAATCTTACCCAAGAACTTCCGACGTCACAGCCACTGCAAAATGAAAGGTCAGTAGATTCCTTTAAATAGCTGAAGTGAGGAGTGGGGGTGGGGGTAAGCGGACAGAATTTATACTGTCTTGCAAACAGCAAATGTATTCTCCCTTTCATAGACAGGAATTTATCCGTGTGTCGTGACCTGCACGACAGGTGAATATCTGTAAACTTTGTAAGAATCAGGGGGAAGTAATAAAGGAAGGGAGAGGCTGACAATTTTGACCACCAACTTACGAATAAAGTAAAACAATATGCTCACTGGAATGTGAAGGTCCCACTCCAGCCGGGAGGAAAGGCGTGGCCACGGGTGACACAGGGGACCTCACCAGTCACCAGAGAGGGACGGACCTGCAGGCTGGAGCCGCGCAGCCTCACCGGCCAGGAGAGGGAAGCCCTCGAAGCTCATGGGGGGTGACAAGGGAAGGAACACGTGTTCATCCCGTGACGTGTGTTTTGACCATGAGATTGTCAAAGACAAAAACGAGTGAGCCCTAGCTGGTTTGGCTCAGTGGACGGAGCGTCAGCCTGCGGACCAAAGGGTCCCGGGTTCGATTCCGGTCAAGGGCACATGGACCTCGGTTGCAGGCTCCTCCCCGGCCCGGGGCCCGCTCAGGGCTCAAGCAGGAGGCATCCAATCAACGTGTCTCTCTCACATCGATGTTTCTCTCTGTCGCAGGCCCTGACCGTGGGGACAACTCAGCACCATGTACTGACATTCAGGGTGCACAGTGCAACCCAGTCCTGCCTGGCTCTCGTCCTGAGCATGAAGAAGTGGGAGCGAGGGAGACACCCCGAAAAGCAGGATGAGCCACCAAGGCAGTTAGATCTCCGCAGCCAGTGAGCAGCTGCCTGTGCCGTTTCATCCCGAAAGTTCCGTGGGAAACAGAAGACACAGAGCCGCGCATGGGTGTGAGTGGCAGCGTGGGACAGCCGAGCACGCACATAAGGACCTTGTCTCCCTTTCCCAGGCTCCGGTGGGGACGCTCTAGGAGGCACACTGTGCTGTGACAGGAAGTGCTTCCTTCTCAGTAAAACACGTCTGCAGAACTGACAGGAAGTGGGGAAATAACAGTGTGTAACAGACAAAGTGGGCCCGTGGGAGCCACACCCTTCCCACGCCTATCCCCGCGGGACTGCCAGGCGCCCCCAGCCAGGCCCCCCTCCAGCCAGGCCCCCCCAAGCCAGGCCCCCCACCATCCAGGCCCCCCATCAGCCAGGACCCCTCCAGCCAGGACCCCCTCCAGTCAGGTCCCCTCCAGCCAGACCTCCCTCCAGCCAGGCCCCCCACCAGCTGGGTCCCCTCCAGCCAGACCCCCCACCATCCAGGCCTCCCGCCATCCAGGCCCCCCATCAGCCAGGTCCCCCTCCAGCCAGGTCCCCACTCGCTCTAGCCATGTCCCCTCCAGCCAGGCCCCCCTCCAGTCAGGTCCCCTCCAGCCAGACCTCCTACCAGCTGGGTCACCTCCTGCCAGACCCCCCACCACCCAGGCCCCCCTCCAGCCAGGTCCCCACTTGCTCTAGCCATGTCCCCTCCAGCCAGGTCCCCTGCAGAGCTGCTGACCTGGCCGGCTGGGGCTGATGGAGTGCCTGCCAGCCCCGCCTCTCCAGGCTCAGGGGATGGGGATCAGGACCAAATGCCCCTAAATCTGCTATGGACTGTGGTGATGTAACTTTGGGTCATCTGGCATTTCATTTGGGGGATTTTTATTCAACTTAAGTTTTACTTTGTTTTTCTTCAAAGAAAATCTGGTCATGTCACCACTCCATGTACACAGGTTGCCGTTGTCCATGGGAGGGAGCCAGTCTTCCTATCAAGGCCAACAGGCCTCACCAGCCTCATCTAAGCCTCTCCTCAGCCTGCACCCCTACACACTCACTACCACACTCACACACACACACACTTGCACACACTCACATTCACACACTCACTACCACACTCTCACACACTCACACACACACTACCACACTCACTACCACACACACTCACACACTCACTCTCACATTCACACACTCACTACCACACTCTCACACACTCATTCACATTCACACACATTCACTACCACTCACTCACACACTCACACATTCACTACCACACTCACACTCTCACACACTTACTCACACTCACATTCACACACTCACTACCACTCACACTCACTACCACACTCACTACCACACTCACTACCACACTCACACACACTACCACACTCACTATCACACTCACACTCGCACACACTCACACATTCACACACTCACTACCACACTCACACTCATTCACACACACACTACCACACTCACACACTCGCACACATTTACTCACACTCACACACTCACTACCACTCACACTCATTCTCGCACACACTAACTCACTACCACACTCACACGCTCACGCTCATTCACTCACTACCACACTCACACACTCACACTCACAACCACACTTACACTCGCACACTCACACTCGCACACACTACCACACTCACTACCACTCACACACTCACTTGTACACACACACTCACTCACTACCACATTCACACACACACTCACACTCACACACTACCACATTCACACTCACACTCACACACACTACCATACTCACACACATACCCACACACTCACTCTCTCACACTTACATACACACACACATTCACATACATTCACACACTCATACTCTCTCACACTTATTCAAACACACACACATACATGCGCACACTCATACTCACACACACACACACGCTCACACTTGGTGCAAAGTCTGCTGAGGTTGCAGGGCTGCCCTCCCTCTCCTCACGGAGCCCTCCCCACACGTGTGCTGTTGTCCCATTTTATTGGATCTAAATGCTCATTCTCTGCTCTGAACAGGAACCTAGTCAGTCAAGTGGCCCGTATTTACCTGGAACACTGTGTGTCCCACCATTCACCTCAGTAAGGACACGGCTCTGAGAGGGTTTCAATCAGCTCACTGCACAGTGTGTTAAACCAGCATTTCCCAGCAAGAATGATGACTCCGAGTGGAATGAAAACGAAAGGTCTCATTATAAAAGTGCATCCCGAACAAACCTGACTCTGAGGTCTGAGAACAGCTGTGGGGGCCCAGCCCTGCGACGGGCCGCTCCCTGGGGAGGTTGGGCAGCTGTCTGTGCATGGGGCTAGGGAGGGCGCCAGGCGGGGGAACACGGCGCTTCTGGAAAGAGGGGGGCTCCTCATCAGAGGGGAGCTGGCCACAGACAGAGGCCTGAGCTCACCCGGTGGGGGGCAGCGCGGCCCGGCCCGGCCCGGGAACAGGGCAGGAGGGAGCGGGGAGCGGAGGGGTCAGGCTGGTGACTGGCCGGATGCTGATGCCCATTTGTTCGAGCTTTCCCTGTGTTTCCCTCCCTCCCGAACCTGGACCACAGGGGCGAGCAGTGAACCCCATTTAAAATAAATAAAAATAAAAGGAGCAGGTTGGCGGTGAACATTTGGAAAATAAAAGAGGCTGGGGACACCTGCCTGCAGCCTGGAGTTTTTATTTGAGAAGGTTGTCCCAGAGATAAGCACCCTGGGCCACTCTGAGCGCCGGGCTGGGCCTGGAGGGTGGAGCGCCCTTCGTGTCACAGAGGAAAAGGGAAACAGGAATGCCAGCAGGGGGCAGGGATGCCAGTGAGGGGAGGGATGCCAGCAGGGGGCAGAAATGCCAGTGAGGGGAGGGATGCCAGGGGGGCAGGGATGCCAGTGGGGGCAGGGATGCCAGCGGGGGGAGGGAGGCCAGTGAGGGGAGGGATGCCAGCAGGGTCAGGGATGCCAGTGAGGGGAGGGATGCCAGTGGGGGGAGGGATGCCAGTGGGGGCAGGGATGCCAGTGGGGGGAGGGATGCCAGTGGGGGCAGGGATGCCAGCGGGGGGAGGGAGGCCAGTGAGGGGAGGGATGCCAGGGGGGCAGGGATGCCAGCGGGGGGAGGGAGGCCAGTGAGGGGAGGGATGCCAGGGGGGCAGGGATGCCAGTGAGGGGAAGGATGCCAGTGGGGGGATGGATGCCAGTGAGGGGAGGGATGCCAGGGGGACAGGGATGCCAGTGGGGGGAGGGATGCCAGCGGGGGGAGGGATGCCAGTGAGGGGAGGGATGCCGGGGGGCAGGGATGCCAGTGAGGGGAAGGATGCCAGCAGGGGGAGGGATGCCAGCGGGGGGAGGGATGCCAGTGGGGGGGAGGGATGCCAGTGGGGGGAGGGATGCCAGCAGGGGGGGGGAGGGATGCCAGCGGGGGGGGAGGCAGTGGGCCTTAAGTTGGGGATGAAACAAAGACCTGATCCTGGCCTGGAGCCCTCGGCGAGGGCTCAGTGGGTGACTGGGGAGGGGCAGCGGCAGCCCCCCTTCCCCCCCCCCCCCCCCCCGTTGGCCAGGACCCGGAGGCTCAGAATCCTAACAAAGGGGTTTGGAAGAGAAGCCAGAATGTGTGGCCCGTTCAGGGCAGCCCACAGGGCCAGCAGCCTGGTGAGGACGTGGACTTTATCCCAAAGGCCAGGCCACATTTCAGACGAGGAGATAACAGGATCAAAGCTGAGACTCACAGACCCCCGGCCGCTGCCGCTGAGTGAGGGCCACTCCGGGGACAGCCCGGGAGGCAGAGGGGACTAGCGGGCCGGACCCCCCGCGGGAGGAAACCTGGCGGGGCCTGGACGCCGAGGCCTCATTCCTACGGGAACGTCCTGCTAAAGGCTCCTCCTCTCTCTGAACAGCACCCGCTCAGCCAAGTGGCCGCGTGCTCAGCGTCCAGGCCCGGGACATTGTTGCCCGCAAACAGAGCAGCACAGATGTGCGTTTTCCTCCCGTATGTTCCGGGGGGCGGGGGCGGGGGCTGCGAGGACACATGCCGAGACCGGGAGTGCACCTGCTCCATAAACTCTCCTCAGCGCTGACAGGAAGGGGAGGAATAACAATGCAGGAAACAAAGGGCACATCCCTGGGGCTCGGGGTGCCCCGCACCCCCTCCCCCAGCCCTAGGTCTGGCCGCTTTCCTGACAAACCCAGTGTCCCCAGCATGCCCAGTCCTTCCTGCGCACCGACGCTCACAGGGCACCTGCTTCTGACTCAGGGCGAACTGGGAGGCCCTGGGAAGAAGGGCACACGGAACCGCGAAGACAAAACCCTGCCTGAAGGGCGCCTGGCCGCTCGGTCCAGAGAGAGCCCCCGCCCAGCGCGACCGTCCTGCGGAGGTCAAACTGCCCGCCCGCCCGCAGAAAACACAACCAGGTGCGCGCACAGAGGGGGCGGCTGTCCTCCTGACGGCACCTCACCGCGCGTCCGCATCATCATTTACGTGAACATGTTAGGTATCGGCTCACACGCGTGCACACAGGTCTCCATGCATCTAGTCACAGGATTCATTCAGCGCCCGTGAGGGGCCGGGCGCCGGCGGTGGAGGCTGGGGAAGCGGGGCCCGGGTTCTGGGGGAAGGTGTGCACCTGACCGCAGTCCCTGACTTCCTGCCCTCTGCCAGCAAGGCCTGGCTGGCCGGCGCTGGGGCTCAGGGGCGGTGCCCTGGGAGCCTTTCTCTTTAAACGGCTGAGAACTCCGGTTACTATTTCTTCTCAAATATGTTTCATTGATCTGAGAGAGGGAGGGAGAGGGAGAAACATCCATGATGAGAGAGAAGCATGGACCGGCCGCCTCCTGCACGCCCCCCACTGGGGATGGAGCCCGCAACCCGGCATGTGCCCTGAGCGGGAATCGAACCTCGACCTCCTGGTTCATAGGTCAACGCTCAGCCACTGAGCCACGCTGGCCGGGCACATAACCATTTTTAACATCATAAATGACATTAGCTACTCCTTTCTCACCACTCATGCAAGATGGCAATTTGGGAAACACCGAAGTATTAAGAAGAAAGTAACAAACCATCCAACCTATTATTAACAACGAACCTCCCACCTTCCGTCTGCTCTCGGTCCCTCGCCCACCGCAGCCAAGTCACCGGAGGTCTGTCAGCTCTGGGTCCCACACACACTCACCCCCGCCCCCCACTCTGAGGGGCCACCATGCAGTATGCACGCCCATTCACACCCCACCTACCCCATCCGTGCCCATCCACACACCTCCACACGGAGCCAGTGGTTTTCACAGGGTTCAGATGATGTCACACACACACAGAATGCCTTCTACTTGTTTATTCGGCACTAGAGGCCCGGTGCACGAAATTCACCCAGGGCCGGCCTTCGCACCCTGGCAGTCCCAGCTGCCTTGCCGTAGCTCCAGCTGCCGAGGCCCTCACTGCTGGCTGTGTCGCGGCCCCACCCCCCGCCCGTGTCCATGCCACACACCCCGGTTCCCCGGTTCCACAGACCCCCCCAAACCCCCCCTCCCGCCGATTGATCAACCCGCAGAGGCCAATGGCCTGGGCCTCCCTCTTTGGGGCAATCGTGGAGCTCCTCAATTGATCACCCCGCTGGCCGGTGGCCTAGGCCTCCCTCTGCAGGGCAATCATGGAGCAATAGTGGGCCCCCCAACCAATCGCATCGCACCTGCCTTGGCTGGCCTGGCGCCAGTGCATGTCATAGTGTGGTCGTCCGGAAGGTCGTCTGGACGGTCATTCTGCTGTTCAGTCCCTCAGTCGATTTGCATATTATGCTTTTATAATTATAGATGACTAATTTTTTAATCCTCACCAGAGGGTGTTTTTTCCATTGATTTTAAGAGAGAGTGGGAGGGAGGTGTGGGGGGAGAGAGAGCAACATTGATGTGAGAGAGACACATCGAGGAGGCGGGAGCAAACCCGTGACCCAGATATGTGCCCTTTGACCAGGAATGGAACCCGTGACCCTTTGGTGCCCAGGCTGAAGCTCTAACCACTGAGCTCACCAGCTCGGGCCAGGATCCCTCCTACTGTGGAGGCAGATGACTGCTCGGCAGCCCACGAGGACCTGCTGCCCCACAGGCACCCGCGGCGCCTTCCCTCCATGGTTGTTCCGAGCAGTGACGCCCGCGCCACCCGCCCTGAACGCGTCGTCTCCCCGTGTTCACGGCCTGAGCACGGTCGGCCTGTGGCTCTGACCGGCCGCAGGGTGTCGGGGTGTTCCCAGCAGGAGGTCTCACGGGAACGTGCCCGCAGCCCAGCACGAGAGCGCTGTGAGCCGCGTGCCACGGGCATGCACCGCCACAGACACACACTCGGCTCCGAGGTCACGGGTCCTGGGCCCGAGCAGGACGCTGCCGGGATGTGAGCCGGACAGTGCGTCTCAGAGCCCGGAGCCGAGAACAGAGGGCCCCCCGCCGCCCCCCTCTCTCTCTCTGTGTCTTGTCTGTCTCTTTGTCTCTGTCTCTCTCTGTCTCTGTCTCTCTGTGCCTGTGTCTCTGTGTGTGTCTCTCTCTCTGGCTCTGCAGGACTCCTCCAAGGCTCCAGCCAAGAGAAATCATCTGCCATTAATGTCACCCCAAGGCAGTGACAAGAGTGGGCGTCAGTGACCAGCCCTCCCAGGCCTTGCAGAAGGACGGGCCTCCCGGTGCCCCCGCCGGACGCTGGGATCCGCCCTCAGGGGAACGCGTGAGCAGCCACACACCTCGTGGGCCCCTCTCTCCACGCAGCAGCCTCCTCTGCGAGCCAAGCCGTGATGGTTCTCTTTTCTGATTCTTGGAGATAAATTCGGCAGCCGTGGCGTTAAGTCAGGGAAGGGCTGTAAAATATCACGATTAACTGAAAAGGTGCGGCGACACCTGGAACTGAAGCCTCTGCTGAAACGTGGCGCCCAGGCCAGGTACCCACTGGGCGTGCGGCGACAGGGAAACAGAGCGAGAGCTGTCGCCGCCCGCTGGCAGGGCGCAGGGGCTGAGCGTCGGCCTCAGAACCAGGAGGTCAGGGTTCGATTCTGGTCAGGGCACAGGCCCGGGTGCGGGCTCCATCCCCGGGGGAGGGGGCGGGGGGGCGTACAGGAGGCAGGAGGCAGCCGGTCCATGATTCTCTCATCATGGATGTTTCTCTCTCCCTCTCCCTTCCTCTCTGAAATTGATAACATTCTTTAAAAAAAATTAAAAAGGAAATGAATGTCCCACAGTAACAGGAGTGATGTGGGACAGTAAAACACTGGAAGACTTGTTCTCCGCTTTATTGGTTTTCACGTCTCTGTGTTAATAAGCACGAGCCCCTTCTTCAACGGAAAGCCGCGGCCCGAGAAGCTGCCTGTCCAGTAGGCGGCGCTGGGGAGCGAGGGGCCGTGGGCCCTGAAACAAGAGCCACGGGCCCCGCCTAGGGGGCTCACACCTCCCAGCCTCTGCTCACCCGCACCCGCACCCGCACCACGGCGGCACCGCGGGGCGGGCGCTGTCTCTCCTGGTGCCGCGCCCGGAGCACGGTCTCCCCGCGGAGCTCAGGGCCGTCCTGGGCCGGTGACGGGCAGGCCCGGCCGGTGCCCGCGCCGAGCAGCACCGGGAAGGGCCGCTGCGCCCGCACGGGGCCTGTGCACTCCCCGCAGGTCCAGCAGCGCCCGCGGGGCGCCCTCCCCCAGAGAAAGCGTGCGTCTCCTCGGAGAGACTGCAGCTCGGCCTCCTCGCCGAGGGAAACGGAGTCGCGAGTGTGAGCTGTTGGGTTGGTCATCTCGAGAAGCCCAGGAATGAGTTCCCGGACAAGGGAGGGCAAGCGGAAGGGCAGCGGCACTTATTACAGCGACAGGAACAACGCCGCAGCCCGCGAGGGGTCCCAGCCGGCCCGCAGCCGCTCCCTCGTCCGGGGTGTTTCCTGCTCTTGGCCTCCACGGCTCTTTCAAAAAGCGCCAGCACCCGCCGGCCCTCTGCCCGCTCTCAGTCCGCTCCTGGGTCCGGGCGGCAGGCCAGGCTGGCCGGTCAGCCGCGTCCTGCTCTCGTCCAGCCCACCTGGCTCACCCCCTCACCTGCCGTCTTCCCTCCCGGCCCTCACCCTGTCGCCTGGTCCCATCTGACTCCTCAAAACCACGTGACCAGCTTCTTCCAGCTCCTCCCACAAGTGCTCTGAGCAGACACTCGCAAACCCGTATGTTCACACGCACGTCACATCACGTCATATCACTGCTCTGTCTCCAGTTTCTTTCTTTTTTTAATTTATTTATTTTTATTATTTATTTATTTCAGAGAACAGGGAGAGGGGGAGAGAGAGAGAAACGTCAATGATGAGAGAAAATCATTGATGGGCTGCCTCCTGCACGTCCCACATTGGGGATCAAGCCCGCAACCCGGGCATGTGCCCTGACCAGGAATCGAACCTGGGACCCTTCAGTCCGCAGGCCAATGCTCTATCCATTGAGCCACACCGGCCAGGGCTCCAATTTCTTTCCACCTCCAATGTACGTGACCTGTGCCCACAGTATGACCCTGCTGAGTGAACTGGATTACTGAACAGCTTCGAGGAAAATGTCATGGACTCATCCCACAGGAGCCAGATTTGAGCCGCGAGCCGGGGTGCACGGGGGCGCAGCCCGAGCAGGCGTGGGAGCTCGTAGGGTGGGTTCACACAGCCCGGGAGCTGCTGGTCTCACCGCTCGCTGGGCCCCGGAGGAACACAGACTCAGGGCTCTGTTCCGGGGTGTGCGGCGGGGAGGAGGCTGGGCCTCAGGGCGCCAGCCTCGGGAGGACCCACGCCCGGAAGCGGTGGTAGATATCAGCAACCCCCCTCCTCCCCTCCCGGCGAGGCGGCAGCAGTGGGTGCCCCTCAGAAGCGGAGGGGCCAGCTTCTCTGGGTCCACACACAGACCCACTGTGTGCTGTGGGTGGAGGCTGCGGGGTGAGCTCAGGCTGCAGCTGGCCTGTGGGTATACAGTTCCAGCTGGTTTCTGTGAAGTAGGGTGGCAATCATCTCAGGTAGAAACTGCTGTTTGGGTTCTGTACTTGTTTGTTTGCTAAAACAATAGAAAGTTATTTTGATTTTCTGAACTTACGTATGCTATCCCAATACTCCACTGATGGCGGTTTGAATGTCCCATTGATTGTGACCTCACTGGTCATTGAAGCACATTCCTGGGACCCACGACAGATCAATTATCCTAAATTGCCTCAGTAGCTACAGAGAGTGCATTCCTGTTGACTCAGGGATCCCAGAATCTGGACAGCACAATTATTCTAAATTGTCCCGGTGGTCCATCCCAGATAATGTGTTTCTGTCGATTCAGTGATTCGTAGATACTTTAGGTAACTAACTTGCTCAGTTTCACTTCTGTAAAATCGAGAAACAGGTTCCTCATTCCAGACCAAAGATGTAATCGATACTTTTGTGATTTTCTGCCCATATAAGCCAGAGTGGCAAGCTGTTCGGGGCCGCGAGGTCTGGAGTGCTTTTGCTCCCTCGTATGCCGCCGGCTTTTAATAAATGACTCCATAATTCGACTTTCTGAGGCGTCCTTTGTAAGATGGGGGTACACTACAACACTAAGAAACAACAGACGCAGAAACAGCCTTGACCCTCCCCTTCCCAGCCAAGACTCAGGGAGACCCGTGCAGGGAGGAGGCCCAGAGGCAGCCTCAGCCTCGGCCTCACTGCGACTCAGTATGGTCGCCAGAGGGCTCGGTCGGGAGGGGGCCCTGGGGGGCTGGAGCCTGGGGGTTGGGGCCTGGGGCTGGGTGGCCCCTGGGTCCCAGAGTCTCTGAGTCACCCAGGGGGGTTCCTGTCACCCGTGTTCCCTCCGCTCTTCCTCAACCGCCTGTGAATCGCCCGTTCTCACCTCTGAGCTCTCCCACCCCACCCCCTTCCTCTCTTCCTTTTGTCCCAAATGTCTCGCATCGCTGCTGAGGCGCCTGGTGTCTTAGGAATTTTCTTGGGTTTATCCTGTCTGTGTGGACTCCCCAGGCACGTCCTCGGCTTTGATGCTCCCTCCTGTGGGGCCGCCTGTTATGTGGGACCAGCAGCCGGAAGCGCTGAGGAGGCGGGAGGAGGAGCACCGTATCTTCTGGCCCGCACACTGTGCACGCTAATCTCACACATGGCGGCAGGTCCTCTGGTTCTGGAACGCTCACATACCTTTTCAGAACGACTAAGTGCACAGTGGGGGCCACGCCCCCCCCCCCCCCCCGTGGACATACAGCCCATCGTCTGCCTGCAAATGCCTTCACTACCAATTCTGTTGCCTCCGCCCGTCAGTCTCCCAACCCTCCCCCTCCCCCGCTTGGGAGAGTGGCCCTGTGGGCGCACGGAGGCCTCTGATGGGAGTGGGATTATTCACGACAGCGATGTTCTGTTCGCTTTCACAGCCGCTGGCTGGTGCCCCCGCCTGCTTTCCGTGAGCGTCTGGATCCCCGTCCTGAAGATGTGATTCCAGGTGAAGACACAGGCTGAGGGGACCTGTCACCTTCCAGAGGGCCTCCCTCCAGGGGCTGATATAACGGGACGGGCCCCTGGCCCCTGAGACTAAATGTGGTGCGCTCTCCCCATCACACAGATGCAGCTGGGGGCGGGGGGGAGGGGTTCTTTCGATCCATGAGCACGTGTGGGTGTGACAGCTCCTAGAACAGCATTCACAGCAAGCATCTGCACTGCGCACACAGCTACCGCACGCTGGCCACACACGTGTCACTCCGTGTTATACTCAAGGTCCATCCTGAGCTGCAGCTGAATCCGCACGAACGCTGGGCAAGTGCTCTGGGCGTCCGTTTCCCAGCAAACCCCAGGCTCTGACAGCAGGAAGGCCGCTCTGACTGCCGAGCCTTCGTTCACCTTCGCAAGACGGAGCTCCCCACGTGAGCTGCGTTTCTGACTCTGAGGAGACAGATACACTGCTCATTCTGGGTCTTGGAATTTGGGGGGAAATGTTCCTTTAGGAGAAGGCGAGACAGGGGGCGTGCTGAGTCCAGCGCAGGGGCTGCCTGCGCCCGTTACCGTCAATGGGTCCGAGGGTGGGACCCCGTCGCCTGCAGCGGGTCGGAGAGTGGCCACGTGTGGGACTCAGGCCCATGGAACCACCTGCTTTCGGACTGGCACTGCTGGCAGCACAGAGAACCCGCCCGTGCGCATTCCCGCCAAGACGCGTTCCTACACCCGGAAACGGGCCGCCCGCCCTGCCCCCCCCCCCCACCCGCACCGGCCCCGGCCCCGTCCAGAGCTCAGGGCACTGGCCCCGCTGTCTCCGCTGCCGGAACATTTGCCGGCGCTGCTCTTCCCCCGCTCCCGCTCCCCAGACGCCAGGCCTGGCTCGGCCGCCCCGCCCGCCCGGGGAGGGCATCTGGGCCGCGGGAGGGAAGCCAGCAAGCCACACCCCCATGCTCCCGCTCCTGCCTTCTCCTTGCCCTGATCACTTCCTTATACTTTCAAACTGTGGTAAAACACACAGAACAGCTGGCCCGTGTGGCTCGGTGGTTGAGCATCAACCTATGAACCAGCAGGTCAGGCTTCGATTCCCGGTCAGGGCACAGGCCCGGGTTGTGGGCTTCATCTCCAGTGTGGGGCGTGCAGGAGGCAGCCGATCCATGATTCTCTCTCATCATGGATGTTTCTCTCTCTCTCTCTCTCTCTCTCTCTCTCTCTCTCTGTCTCTCCCTCTCTGAAACCAATAATGAAAAATAATAAATAAATAAATTCAATTTTTCTTAAATCGCCATCTAATGTGGCTATTTAGCTGCGTGTGCGCCACCACTCACCCACCTACTGGCACATGAGCTCCGTGAAGCAAGGACTTCCTTTGTCACCTTTGTGTCCCCAGATCCTGCCACCGACAGGTGCCCAGCAAATACTGCGGGACAAGCTACAGACGCCACAGCGTAAAGGTTCTCTGATCCTAGCAGAACTGTTCGCAAACGGGAAGGTAAGAGAGCGTCGTCATAGGAATTACTGCACACGTGACCGGTAACGACCCCTTAGGACACTGAGTGTACAGTTCGGAGCCTGGTCTACATGGGCGACATTGTAACACGTAAACCCACATGTGAGCTCAGTAATGTCAGCTGAGGAATAACTTCCTCACACACATGCTCAGCATCTGCCAAGGCCTTGCATGTTGTTTCCATGATCACCATCTAACCCGCGTCCTAAACACCCTTACACAATGCAGTGGGTCCTCGGGTGACGTGGGAGATCCGCTCCCAGGTGTGACGTAACATGATTTTCGCCGTCAGTCGGAACCACCTACATAAGCGCCTCCGTCACTCACATGGAGCAGACACAGCAGTGATGAAGTGACACAGTGAGAAAATGTAAAAGGTAACAATTCCTGAGCTTTACTGTGGTAAATAAATAATAAAAAACATAAAGCACATAGTACAGACGTCGAAGTGACCCAAGTTTTTTAAATAAATAAATGGGAGATGGCGACGTAACCATCAGACGACGTACGTCGAGTCCGACGTAACCCGAGGACTGTCTGTACTGTACTGCACTGATCACCACGGAAACATCGACCACCAAGCTTCTCGCCTTCACAGAGACACCTCAGACAGAAAAGGACTTTCCTTGCATTGAGCCGGGTGCGATGAAGGTAAGCTCCGTCTGTAGCCAACGGAGGTAAGCAGCCCGGGAGCTAACCCGGGGCCATGGCACCGGGACGCTGAGTTCCAGCTCGAAGGTGCAGGAGGCAGTGTTGGCTCCCAGCGCCTCTCCTAACCCTGCCCACCACCTTGGTGAGCTGACACTGCCCAGGCCCAGCACGCTCCTGCTCTTCACCCCGGGGGCTTCTGGGGGTACGTGACCCAGTTCTAACAATGACATGAAAGGAGGCTTTTGCAAGATGGAGTCTCCGAAGGAGTTTCCTCCTGATAAAGTGGAAAGACCTGGCCTCCCGGACACCCTCCCCCTAACCTCGCTTCTGCTTTGGACACACTGACACGAAGACATGATGGCGGGGGCCTGGCAGCCACCTTGTGACCAAGCGGGATGACTCAGCCCACATTCGAGGGCAGCAAAGCAGGAGGACCTCAGAAGCTTCGGTCCCTCAGCCATGGAGCCCACAGTCCTGGCCGATCTCTTTGGCCTCCCTGCTGGGTAAACATGTGTCTTTAAGACTCAAGCACTTGCCCGGCCAGCAGGGCTCAGGGGTTGAGCATTGACCTGTGAACCAGGAGGTCACAGTTCAAGTCCAGGCAAGAGCACAGGCCCGGGTTGCAGGCTCGACCTCCAGTGTGGGGCGGCAGGAGGCAGCTGACCCATGATCCTCGCTCATCGTTGATGTTTCTGTCTCTCTCCCTCTCCCTTCCTCTCTGAGATCAATAAAAATGTATTTTTTTTAAAGATTCAATCACTTGAAAAACAGCCTAAGTAGTGTGTGTGTGTGTGTGTGTGTGCGCGACTGTGTGTGTTTGAGCGTGAGTATGTGTATGAGTGTGTGTGTGTGCGTGTGTGAGCATGTGTGTGTGAGAGTGTGTGAGCATGTGTGAGTGTGTGTGTGTGAGCGTGTGAGCGTGTATGAGCATGTGTGAGAGTGAGTGTGAGTGTGTGCATGTGTGTGAGTGTGTGAGCATGTGTGTGAGTGTGTGTGTGTGTGTGTGTGTGTAAGTGTGTGTGTGTGTGTTTGTGAGCTTGTGTGAGAGAAAGTGTGTGTGTGAGTGTGTGTGTGTGTGAGGTAGAGCTCCATTAAAGACTGTGAGTCTGGGCCACACATTCATCCTGTGGACAAAGATAAGAGCGAGAGCTGTGACCCCGTTAAGCGGGGCAGGAAGCCAGTGGCACCAGCCTGACCCGCCGGGAGCGTGCCTGACCCGGGAGGAAAATACCTCATGGCATTAAAGCGAACACAGACCTCGAAGAGAGAGGCCGAGTCCGTGGAGCCTGCGGGAGGGTTTCTGTCTGTTCTTCAAGCCCAGCCTGTGGCCCAGGCAGACACAGGCCAGACAGGCCCAGCCTCTCGGCTCCCACGGGCAGAGGCGTGACCCTCGCACACGCACCACCACAGAGCGGAACCCGCTAGTGGGTTTGAAAAGATGGCATTTCTGGGGCCCGGCTCTCAGCGCCCGAGGCTGGCAGCTCCGGTCCATCACGGCCGCGATGCACGGAGACAAGCAGCGGCCTGCAGACGGGAAGGCGCGTCGGAGAGCTGTGAGCGCTGCGGGGCCGTGAACGGGAGCACAGCTGTCGTCAGAGCCGCGGGGAACACAAAGACCTTAATTCCACGGAAAGGGGAGACAGCCGCCCACAGCACTCGCTGGAGGTCCGATCAAGTAATTAAATCGATCTCCTCCCTGGGGAGCTGACTTTAGGCCACGTCACAACGGACACTCCCTGTCGCCTAGACCACATCCCACTTGCCAAGACCCTTAATCCACCCTCCGCCCCGGACCTTCCCAGGATCCGGACCCGCCCAGAGAACGCTTTGCCCAGAAAAAGCCGCCTCGAGTCCTTTAAAATATCCGACTTCTGCCCAAGCCGGTGTGGCTCCGTGGACAGAGCGTCAGCCTAGACCAGGCGTCCTCAATCTACGGCCCGCGGGCCACATGCGGATGTTTTTGCCGTTTTGTTTTTTTACTTCAAAGTAAGATATGTGCAGTGTGCATAGGAATTTGTTCATAGTTTTTTTAAAATATAGTCCGGCCCTCCAACGGTCTGAGGGACAGTGAACTGGCCCCCTGTTTAAAAAGTTTGAGGACCCCTGTCCTAGACTGAAGGGTCCTGGGTTTGTTTTTTGTGTTTTTTGGTTGTTGTTTTTTTTTTAATATTTTTGTATTGATTTCAGAGAGAAAGGAGAGAAAGAGAGAGAGAAAAACAATGATGAGTGAGAATCATTGATTAGCTGCCTCCTGCATGCCAATGGAAGCTGGGACCCTTCAGTCTGCAGGCTGACACTCTATCCACTAAGCCAAACCGGCTAGGGTGAGGGTCCAGGGTTCGATTCCCTGTGCTTGACCCCCAGGAGGGGGCATGCAGGAGGCAGCCAATCAATGATTCTCTCTCATCACTGATGTTTCTATCGCTCTCCCTTCCTCTCTGAATTCAATAAAAAAAATATTTTGCCAAAACCGGTTTGGCTCAGTGGATAGAGCGTCGGCCTGCAGACTGAAAGGTCCCAGGTTCGATTCCGGTCAGGGCATGTACCTTGGTTGCAGGCACATCCCCAGTAGGGGGTGTGCAAGAGGCAGCTGATTGATGATTCTCTCTCATCGATGTTTCTAACTCTCTATCCCTCTCTCTTCCTCTCTGTAAAAAATCAATAAAATATATTAAAAAAATAAATAAATAAAATTAAATTAAAAAAAATATTTAAAATAATTAATTAAAAAAATAAAATATCTGCCTCCGTCCGTGGGTGCTGGTGCCATGGACACGCGCAGCGCACGGAACAGCTGTATGTGCAGCAAACACGCCGATTTCCTTAGATTTTACGTTGCAAAGTGGATGGAAATAGCAATGTTGCCTAAAATTACTGTAAAAAATTTTTGTTGTTGTTGTTGATTTTAGAGAGAAAGGGAGAGGAAGAGAGAGATAGAAACATCAATGATGAGAGAGAATCATTGATTGGCTGCCTCCTGCACGCCCCCACCAGGGATCCAGCCCGAAACCCGGGCAGGTGCCCTTGACAAGAATCAAACCTGTGACCCTTCAGTCCGCAGGCCGACGCCCTATCCACTGAGCAACACCAGCTGGGGCTCACCACCCTTGGCCCTCCTGCCTCCTGATCGGGACTTCCCCATCTCGGCCTCTTCACACACTCCCTCCAGGCAGACTGTGCGCAGGACACGTGAACACGCAGCCTCCACGGCCAAGTCCTGGCTGCACCCCTTCCCCACGCGCAGCTCCAGCAGCGGCACCAGCCTCAACCCAGACCCGGAGGACAGCAGGCAGGAGGCCGGAGAGGCGGCCCCGCCCAGGCGCACGGCAGGCCCCAAGCGGGACACTCTGGGTGCTGCCCGCTCGGAGCTCAGGTCCCGGGAAGAGGTGCTGACCCCACACACCCTCACCCGCACCCTCACCACCACCCTCACCCGCACCCTCACTCCCACCCTCACCTCCACCCTCTCTCCCACCCACACCAGCACCCTCACCCTCACCCTACCCTCACCAGCACCCTCACCCTCACCTCCACCCTCTCTCCCACCCTCACCTCCCCTCTCTCCCACCCTCACCCGCACCCTCACCCTCACCCACTCTCCCACCCTCACCCCCACCCTCACCCGCACCCTCACCCGCACCCTCACCCGCAACCTCACCCCCACCCTCACCCGCACCCTCACCCCCCCACCTTCACCCGCACCCTCACCCTCACACCCCCACCCTCACCCCCACCCTCACCTCCACCCTCACCCCCACCCTCACCTGCACCCTCACCCCCCCCCCCCCACCCTCACCCCCACCCTCACCTGCACCCTCACCCCCACCCTCACCCCCACCCTCACTCCCACCCTCACCTCCACCCCCTCCCACCCTCACCCCCACCCTCACCCCCCCCACCCTCACCCCCACCCGCACCCTCATTCCCACCCTCACCTCCACCCCTCTCTCCCACCCACACCAGCACCCTCACCCTCACCCTACCCTCACCAGCACCCTCACCCTCACCTCCACCCCTCTCTCCCACCCTCACCTCCACCCTCCCTCTCACCCCCACCCTCACCCGCACCCTCACCCTCACCCACTCCCCACCCTCACCCCCACCCTCACCCCACCCCCACCCTCACCCGCACCCTCACCCCCCACCTTCACCCGCACACCCCCCACCCCCCCCCCCTCACCCCCACCCTCACCTCCACCCTCACCCGCACCCTCACCTGCACCCCCACCCCCCACCCTCACCCCCACCCTCACCCTCACCACCCTCACCCGCACCCTCACCCCCACCCTCACCCCCACCCTCACCCCCACCCTCACCTCCCACCCCCTCCACCCACCCTCACCCCCACCCTCCCCCCCCCACCCTCACCCCCACCCCCACCCCCACCCCCACCCTCCACCCCCCCTCCCACCCTCTCTCCCACCCCACCCCACCCCCCCCTCCCCCACCCTCACCCCCACCCTCTCACCCCCACCCTCACCCCCACCCTCACCCCACCCTCACCCCCACCCCACCCCCCCCACCCTCACTCCCCCCACCCCCACCCCCACTCTCCCACCCTCACCCCCACCCACACCCACCCCCCCTCACCCCACCCCCACCCCCACACCCTCCCCCCCCTCACTCCCACCCTCACCCCCACCCTCACCCCCACCCTCACCCCCACCCCCACCCCACCCTCACCCCCACCCTCACCCCCTCTCCCCCCACTCTCCCACCCTCACCCACACCCTCACCCCCACCCTCACCCCCACCCTCACCCCCACCCTCACCCCCACCCTCACCCGCACCCTCTCTCCCACCCTCTCTCCCACCCTCACCCGCCCCCTCACCCCCACCCTCACGCCCACCCTCACCCCCACCCTCACCCGCACCCTCACCCGCACCCTCACCCCCACCCTCACGCCCACCCTCACCCGCACCCTCATGCGGCAGCATAGCTGTGGCCAGTGAGGCCCAGGGCGGCGGCTCCAGAGCCAGAACAGCCTCTGCACTGGGAGGGAGACCCAGGCCCAGGGTCACAGCCTGGCAGCCAGGCCGGCAGGGAGGGGGCAGCATCGAGGGGTCACAGAGACCCGGTGGGGACAGCCCGGGAAACGCCTGATGGCGAGGCCCTGTCCGTGGGCGCTGCCCCGGCACCAGCGGCCCGTGCGCATCCGCCCGCCGCTGCGGGCACTCAAAGGCCACAGCACATCGCGTGCTGGTCTTCTTCTGTTTCTGTCTGTTTTAATAGGTTTCGATGGATTTCAGAGAGGAAGGGAGAGAGAGAGGTAGAAACATGAATGACGAGAGAGAATCAGGGATCAGCTGCTCCTGCCACCAGGGACGGAGCCCACAACCCGGGCCTGTGCCCTGACCGGGAATCGAACCCTGACCTCCTGGTTCATAGATCGACGCTCACCACTGAGCCACACTGCCGGGCCCAGGTGCTATTCTTACACAGTGAAGCTGACATCGCTCCACAGACACCTGGGGTCTGGGTCCCCCGCCCAGCCCCGCCCGAATCTGGGTGAACCTGCGTGACCTCCATGACCGTGTGTGACTTCCAGGGCGAGGTCACAGAGGTGCCATTGTTCCTGCGTGAATCTTAGAAGCCAGTCCCCCTGCTGTGAGGACCAGTGTCCCCATGCAGTGTCCCAGCCAGCACTGGGCACACCTGGAGCTGAGCAAACCTCAGCCGCTCCCGGCCAGCCCGAGTCACCCCCTGCCCAGCCCAGGCCACTCCCTGCCCAGCCCGGGTCACCCCCTGCCCAGCCCGGGTCACCCCCTGCCCGGGTCACCTCCTGCCCCGGGTCACCCCCTGCCCAGCCCGGGTCACCCCCTGCCCAGCCCGGGTCACCCCCTGCCCCGGGTCACCTCCTGCCCAGCCCCTGGGACTATATGACACGTCCTTGCCACACAAGCCAGGTACACAGACTGCTGAAAGCAAGGCCGCAGGTGTCACTGGGCACAGGTCATTGCTCCCTCGGGGGTGCCCCCCCCCCCCCCCCCCCGCACCCTGCGTGACAACCTTAAGGAACAGGCCCTGTGCATCCTCTGGAGCCGTGAAGGAGCTGAGGCCCTGTGTGCTCCCACCTCAGGCCCAGGCCCAGCGCAGCCGCCGAGAACTGTGCTGAAAGCCGTGGCCACGGGGCAGGGGCGCCGTGGGGCAGAATTCTGTCTCCCCACCTGTCTTCTTGGTTTTCTGGGACACATCCCACTTTCACAAAGGCTTCGACCCTGGACATGAGGCCTTGCCTCCACCTCTGCATGATGTTTAGACTGGAAATCAGGTAAATGGTTTTAAACAAAGCCAAGGGCACATTACTATCATTACAACTGTCTTGAAATCTACGTAACACATGGGCTTTCCTAAAATCTGAAAAACTCCAAATATCTGACTCCAGAGAATAGAGCCCAGAAATGAACTTGTGCCAATATGTCCATTGATTTCTGAATAATGATTCAAACACAATTTAATGGGCAAAGCAGCGTGATTTACAACGAAGGGTGTATGCACCACAAATACCAACTCAAAACGGTTGACTGACTAGAATGTAAAATGTCAAAACTATAAAACCTTTAAAAGAAAACATGGGAAACTGACTTTGGGCTCAGGGAAACAGTTCTTAAAGATGATAAAAGCACAGCCTGTAACAGAAACAACTCTGGTCACTGGACCTGGTCCAAAGGAACGCCTTTGCTCTGAGTGGGACCCTCAGAAGGCGGAACAGGAAATGGACTGAGAAACTATTTTCCAGTCACACACCTAACGAAGACCCTGCACCCAGAATACACAGACACTCTCTGAACCCAACCATCAGAACACAACAACCCCATTTAAAAGATGGCCAAAATAGCCCGGCCGGCGTGGCTCAGGGGTTGAGTGTTGACCTATGAACCAGGAGGTCAAGGTTCAATTCCCGGTCAGGGCACAGGCCCAGGTTGCAGGCTCAATCCCCAGTGTGGGGCGTGCAGGCGGCAGCCGATCAGTGAGTCTCTCTCATCACTGATGTTTTTATCTCCCTCTCCCTTCCTCTCTGAAATCAATAAAATATATTTTTTAAATAAATATATAAAAAATGGACAAAATATTGGGACGCGTGGACAAAGAACATGTAAGGATGGCAAATAAGCCCACGAAAGTGTCTGCGTCATTGTTCATGAGGGAAACACCAATTAAAACCAAGGAGATGCCCCTGCACACCTCTGAGCACCCGACTCCAGAACAGCCACCCACAACAGCAAGAGCAGGCAAGGCTGCGGCGGTGAGAACCACGCGCACTCCCCTGTGACCAGCACCCCGCGTGCCCAGGTGCACGCCCCAGAGAAATGAAAGCCCACGTCCACCCAAAACCTGTAGCGAATGTTCCACAGCAGCTTTGGTCACAATCGCTCCAGCCTGGGGTCACCAGACGGCTTCGTCTGGCCGGCTAAGCAGTGGTCTGTTCGCCACATGATGACACAGCTCACACAGGAGGGACGAAATCCTGGCACGCGGGGACTAGAAGGCTGCTAAAAGCGGTATGCTGAGTGAGAAAAGTCCACTTCCAAAGGTTATATTCTGGCCCTAGCAGGTTTGGCTCAGTGGACAGAGCGTCGGCCTGCAAACTGAAGGGTCCCGGGTTCGATTCCTGGTCAGAGCACATGCCCGGGTTGCAGGATCCATCCCCCGTGTGGGGCATGCAGGAGGCAGCCCATCAATGATTCTCTCCAATGCATTAGCCTCGGGTGTTTGGGGGAGGGAAGGATGGGGTGAAGGGGTGGGGGGGTGTTTGGGGAGGGACTGCTCAGTGCCCGGCAGATGCACAGGATTTTTCACACTGTGTCAGTGCATTTTACTGTCTGTAAATTAAACATCAATTTAAAAAATCTAAACCAATTATGCCGATGCATTGTTACATCCGTTTATTGCCTTTTTCTCCCATCCCTTTCCTGTCAGAGTAAATTATCCTCTTTTTTTCTTTTTTATTTCAGAGAGGAAGCGAGAGGGAGAGAGAGAAACATCAGTGATGAGAGAGAATCCTTGATCACTGCCTCCTGCACACCCCACATTGGGGATCAAGTCGGCAACCCAGGCCTGTGCCCTGACCGGGAATCAAACCGTGACCTCCTGGTTCATAGGTTGGCACTCAACTGCTGAGCCTCGCCGGCCACACGCCAGCCGGGCAGAACTGCCATTTCTTCATGTTTTCTTTCACAAAGTCAGACAGTGAATAGCACAGGCTAAAACCCTGAAAATGTGCCTTTCCACTTTGGTAACTGGTTTGACTTAAAGCTTAAAAATGTCAGCAAGCTTCTGGACCCTTATCATCTTTTTTTAGAAAACAGAGAAATACACCTTTTCTTAAAAAGGGTTGGAAACCTAGGTTTTAGCCACACCAAATGGGCCTGGACTATGTTAGCATGTTGAGCTGTATTATCAGCATTTTCCAAAAGCTTACTAAAAAAATCTTTGTCCAAAAGATCTAGTTGTAAAAGTAATATGTAGAGTTTGTGATATGTATTGTAATAATATATTAGGTAATTAAAATGTTGCAGATATATCAGAAATATAGCAAACAGATGCAAACATAAATTCAGTCACACAGTGACTTTTTAGGTCTATGCAAACTTTTCAGGCTTGTTATTACAGAAATAATCAAAACATAAAGCTGGAAAATAAATACTGGGGGGGAAATAATGTGGAAAGGGCCCTATGACAATTCAAACTTCAAATACTTTACTACTTGTCTTCATTAAAATACCTGCACTGCTCATGGGTAAGATCTTTATCCACTTCATTTCTTTGCTTTAGGGCATGAAACATTACTTTATGTTGAGTAAATGAATCTTCACATAGCATCTTTTCATGAAAATTAGCAGTCAAATATACTAATTTATCAACTAATTATATTTATAGTCACCAAAAGCCTTTCTAATATTTTTATTCCTAAATTTCCTTATATAGCCCTAGCTGGTTGGGCTCAGTGGATAGAGCGTCGGCCCTTGGACTGAAGGGTTCAATCCTCGGTTGCAGGCTCGATCCCCACCCTATCAGGACACGTGTGGGAGGCAACCAATCGATGTGACTCTCTCACATCTCTCACATCAATGTCTCTCTCTCTCTTTCTCTCCTCTTACCTTCCAGTCTGTCTAAAAGTTAATGGAAAAAATATCCTTGGGTGAGGATTAACAAGAAAATAAAAAATTTCCACATAGAATTAAAATTATAACCAATAAATGTTTCTGTTGTTGAAATCCATGTAATGTCTTTCATTAAAATCTTCCGCTCCTTTGGACCTGCACTTTTTCAATTATACTTTTCCTCTCAACCATGTTTTACAAAGAAAAAGGAAACCAATTCCTGTTTTCGTTCAATTCTGAGTGAACCCTGAATTGACTTGAAAAAGTACGGTTAAAGAACCGGAGAAGCACGTCTACAGTGATCCCTTTAAAATGCACAGGGACTGGGCCCTGTGTTTCACCCTTGGCTCTCCCCGCCCCCCTTTTCCCTTCCACTCCTAATTTGCTCAAGACCACTGGCAGGCGAGGTGAGGGCCCGTGCCCTGGGCCGCCCGCCCGGACGACGGCGCTGCCAGCGTGACCAGCAATCCCGCAACCTGTCCCCACCGCCTCTAAGCGGGCCCAGCCGCCCGCTCCAGCCCGCCGCCGCCGGCGCTCGTCTCCGCCGGCCTTTAACCGGCGCCCATCCGCACAGCAGCGGCGCCGCGCACACTGCCAGCCACTGAGGGCACCGCGCCGAGGCGGAGGGGGGTCTGGACGTGGAATGAGGTGCCGCGTGCATTCTGTTTAAAGCCGCACCGGTTCATTTCGCTTGTCCGTGCTTCTGTCAGTCCACGCGCACACATTCCTACGGACACACGTGGCCAATCAGACAGAAAAACCATGTTTCCGCATAGCGTGTGACCTTCTCTTACACTGAACACAGCATAATCTCACCTTGGTTCTTAGGTGCGTAAGCACCGCAGCCAGACGGAAGGACCCTGCTGCCGGGGGCCGCGGGGGCAGCGGGGCAGCGGGACAGCGGGGTGAGGGGGGGCAGCGGGGCAGCGGGGGCAGCGGGGGCAGCGGCAGGGGGCAGCGGGGCAGCGGGCAGGGGCAGCGGGGCAGCGGGGGTCAGCGGGGCAGCGGGGTCAGCGGGGCAGCGGGGTCAGCGGGGTCAGCGGGGTCAGCGGGGTCAGCGGGGACAGCGGGGACAGCGGGGTCAGCGGGGTCAGCGGGGTCAGCGGGGACAGCGGGGGGGGCAGGGGGGGGGGCAACGGGGGGCAGGGGTCAGCGGGGTCAGCGGGGACAGCGGGGTCAGCGGGGTCAGCGGGGGCAGGGGGTCAGCGGGGCAGCGGGGTCAGCGGGGACAGCGGGGACAGCGGGGTCAGCAGGGGCAAGGGGTCAGCGGGGTCAGCGGGGGCAGCGGGGGGGGCAGCGGGGGGCGGGGGTCAGGGGGCAGCGGGGGCAGCGGGGGCAGCGGGGTCAGCGGGGACAGCGGGGGCAGCGGGGTCAGCGGGGTCAGCGGGGCAGCGGGGGGCAGCGGGGACAGCGGGGACAGCGGGGTCAGCGGGGGCAGCGGGGGCAGCGGGGGGCAGCGGGGGCAGCGGGGGCAGCGGGGTCAGCAGGGGCAAGGGGTCAGCGGGGGGGCAGCGGGGGCAGCGGGGGCAGCAGGGGGGGCAGCGGGGTCAGCGGGGTCAGCGGGGTCAGCGGGGTCAGCGGGACAGCGGGGTCAGCGGGGTCAGCGGGGACAGCGGGGACAGCGGGGCAGCGGGGACAGCGGGGACAGCGGGGTCAGCGGGGACAGCGGGGTCAGCAGCGGGGCAGCGGGGGCAGCGGGGCAGCGTGGTCAGCGGGGTCAGCGTGGTCAGCGGGGCAGCGGGGGGCAGCGGGGGGCAGCGGGGCAGCGGGGGGGCAGCGGGGGCAGCGGGGGGGGACAGCGGGGACAGCGGGGCAGCGGGACAGCGGGGCAGCGGGGCAGCGGGGGCAGCGGGACAGCGGGGGCAGCGGGACAGCGGGGACAGCGGGGTCAGCGGGGTCAGCGGGGTCAGCGGGGACAGCGGGGTCAGCGGGGACAGCGGGGTCAGCGGGGCAGCGGGGGCGGGGCAGCGGGGCAGCGGGGCAGCGGGGGCAGCGGGGCAGCGGGGACAGCGGGGACAGCGGGACAGCGGGGTCAGCGGGGTCAGCGGGGTCAGCGGGGCAGCGGGGCAGCGGGGGCAGCGGGGGCAGCGGGGCAGCGGGGCCGCGGGCCACGCCGTCCTACGTCAGCGCGGCCCCCGGAAGAGTGAACACCCTGCGCTGCTCTTTGGGACGCCGTGCTCCTTTCAGGGCACGTCAGTTTCCGGTCTGCACGCAGAACGCACATGGGCCAAGGCTGCCCCTAAAGCAGCGCGGCCTCTGCACGTCAAAACCCAAACGTGGCCGAGGCCGCGCTGTGTCCCCACACTTCCCGTCCCGTGTGCACCAGCCCCTGGGATTCCCACACCCCGAGAGCGAGGCCGCCCGGCTCCTGCCCCGGGGGGGGGCTCACCGGCTCCTGCCCCGGGGGGGGCTCACCGGCTCCTGCCCGGGGGGGGCTCACCGGCTCCTGCCCCGGGGGGGGCTCACCGGCTCCTGCCCCGGGGGGGGCTCACCGGCTCCTGCCCCGGGGGGGGGGCTCACCGGCTCCTGCCCGGGGGGCTGGGGGGCTCACCGGCTCCTGCCCCGGGGGGGGGCCTCACCGGCTCCTGCCCCGGGGGGGGGGCTCACCACCCGCCTGTTTCCCAGCGGAGCCCAGCCCTCCAAGGGCGCCGCCCCTCGGTCAGTCCTGGAGCAGGTCGCCCCTCCACCACCAACAGGGCCCGCAGAGCCTGCGCCCAGGGGCACCCTAATCGCCAATGCGGCGGCTCCTCGGGTGGCGGCAGAAAACCAACTGCCGGACGCGGAACCACCGCCCAGCCGCGGGGTCTCGGCTGCGGTCACGTCGCACACGGAAACAGGGCGGATCCCACGCCCAGCCCGCGCCCTGCCGCGGGGGCACGTAGAGGCGCTGCCGCGGTGGGCGCTGCCGGAGGCTCCCCCTCCCGCTGGGGGGAAGGGATGCCGCCAGGGTCCCCCCCACGCCCCGAGGTGGGGGAGGGGCACTGGGTCGGGGGTGCGTGTCCCCAGGGCACCCTGGGCTCCTGGGAACCGAGCCGCCCCGTGGTCACGTGACAGCGGGGTGTGCACCTGGCGCGCCGCTAACGTGTGTCCCTGGGTGTGACCGTGTGTCTGCGTGTGTGCGTGTGTGCATGACCGTGTCTGAGTGAGCGTGTCTGGGCGAGTGTGAGCTGTACGAGGGCGCAGAGCCCCCCGCCGCCCTCGGGCTCGGCGCTGGGTCCCCCGCGGGCGCCGGGGAGAGCGCGGCCGCACTGCGCACCCACCTGACGCATCCGCGGGGGGCTCGGCGGGGTGCGGGCCGGGGCCGGGGGCGACGCCATCCTGCTGCGCCCCTCCCGGGGCTGCCCGGCGCTCTCCTCCTGCGCCGCGCGGTGAGGGGCGAGGGCGGGCGCCGGCGAAGCTTCCTGCGCCCCTGCCTCCTGCGGAGGAGCCGCCCAGGGACCTCCGGGCGCTGCGGTCAGACCGGGACTGGCCGGGAAGGCGGCTCCCGGGGCTGCCCCGCCCGCCGGGACGCCGCGCACCGACCGCTCCAGGCGCGCCGCGCGGGGAGGGGGGGCTCCGCGCACCCGCAACGCACTCGCTCCGTGCACACTGTCTCCTCCGTGCACACTCACTCCTCCACCCACACTCACTCCTGTGCACACTCACTCCTCCACCCACACTCACTCCTCCACCCACACTCACTCCTGTGCACACTCACTCCTCCACCCACACTCACTCCTGTGCACACTCTCTCCTGTGCACACTCACTCCTCCACCCACACTCTCTCCTGTGCACACTCTCTCCTGTGCACACTCACTCCTCCATACACACTCTCTCCTGTGCACACTCACTCCTCCACCCACACTCACTCCTGTGCACACTCACTCCTCCACCCACACTCACTCCTGTGCACACTCTCTCCTGTGCACACTCACTCCTCCACCCACACTCTCTCCTGTGCACACTCTCTCCTGTGCACACTCACTCCTCCACCCACACTCTCTCCTGTGCACACTCTCTCCTGTGCACACTCACTCCTCCATACACACTCTCTCCTGTGCACACTCACTCCTCCACCCACACTCTTCAACAGGCACCCTTGGAATTGGTTATTCGGTGAATGTGGTGTAAACTGCAAGGGGACCTAAGCCCTGTCCAACTGGCCGTGTCTGTGGCTTTGGTGCTTGGGGAGGCCCCTCCCACCCTCTGCGTGTGACGGTGGAGATGCCTGTCCCCTCCGGGCAGTGTCCTCTGTCCCCAGGAGCACTCAGGGGAGGCGGAGCCAGGCCTTGCAACCCAGGTCTGTGTGAGGGCCCACTGGCAGAGGGTGAGCCTGTGGTGCGGGTGCAGACAGGAAGGGAGAGGGAGAAAGACAGGAAAATCAATGATGGGAGAGAATCATCGGTTGGCCGCCCATCCGGGACCCGGGCATGTGCCCTGACCGAGAATCGAACCTCCTGGTTCATAGGTCGATGCTCAACCACGGAGCCACGCCGCCGGGCCTCGGGATATTCTAATCTTTGCTGCACCTCACTTTTGATCCAAGAGCAAGTCCTGTGGCTCCACCTCCTACAGACTCCGGCCACTGGGCCGCCTCACGCCTGTCCCTGAGCCCAAGCCGCCACCCTCCCCCGGCCTGGGCGCTGCCTTCCTGCCTCCTGCTCCTCTGGAAGGCAGGCCTTTCCGTGTGTGACGCGGAGCCTTGTGGCCGTCCTCCACCACCAAGGAGCCGCCCGCCCGCACCCTGGCTCACACCAGCCTCCAGGGCCGCTGGCCTTGTTTCTGCACCCCCAGCCCTCCAGGTCTTGTAGGTCCTGGCACCTGGGCCACCACCGCCCCCCCCCCCCGGCCCCTGCCCCCTGCCCCCTGCACCTGACTGGGCCACTCCCTCACCTCCTCAGGCTTCTGTGCCCACCACCTTATCAGTGAGGCCTCCCTGAGCACCTGTGTTATGGGGAGAACTGTGTCCCCAAAATTCCTATGTTGAGCCCTGACCCCAGGGCCTCGGAAACAGTGTCCACAGGGACACATTCTATGGAGGCCTTATCCCAGGAGGTGGGGATGAAGGGGAGTGTGGCAGGGAGGTAGGGATGGAGGGGGGATGTGGCAGGGAGGTTGGGATGGAGGGGAGTGTAGCAGGGAGGTTGGGATGGAGGGGGAGTGTAGCAGGGAGGTTGGGATGGAGGGGAGTGTAGCAGGGAGGTTGGGATGGAGGGGGAGTGTAGCAGGGAGGTTGGGATGGAGGGGGAGTGTAGCAGGGAGGTTGGGATGGAGGGGAGTGTAGCAGGGAGGTTGGGATGGAGGGGAGTGTAGCAGGGAGGTTGGGATGGAGGGGGAGTGTTGCAGGGAGGTTGAGATGGAGGGGGAGTGTTGCAGGGAGGTTGGGATGGAGGGGAGTGTGGCAGGGAGGTTGGGATGGAGAGGGAGTGTGGCAGGGAGGTTGGGATGGAGGGGGAGTGTTGCAGGGAGGTTGGGATGGAGGGGAGTGTGGCAGGGAGGTTGGGATGGAGAGGGAGTGTGGCAGGGAGGTTGGGATGGAGGGGGGGTGTGGCAGGGAGGTTGGGATAGAGGGGGGTGTGGCAGGGAGGTTGGATGGAGGGGAGTGTGGCAGGGAGGTTGGGATGGAGAGGGAGTGTGGCAGGGAGGTTGGGATGGAGGGGGAGTGTGGCAGGGAAGTTGGGATCGAGGGGGAGTGTGGCAGGGAAGTTGGGATCGAGGTGAGTGTGGCAGGGAGGTTGGGATGGAGGGGGAGTGTGGCAGGGAGGTTGGGATGGAGGGGAGTGTTGCAGGGAAGTTGGGATGGAGGGGGAGTGTGGCAGGGAGGTTGGGATGGAGGGGGAGTGTTGCAGGGAGGTTGGGATGGAGGGGGAGTGTGGCAGGGAGGTTGGGATGGAGGGGGAGTGTGGCAGGGAGGTTGGGAGGGGGAGTGTGGCAGGGAGGTTGGGATGGAGGGGAGTGTGGCAGGGAGGTTGGATGGCGGCCATGTCCCTGGAGGTTATGGTGGTGACTTCAGTGACTGCCTGGGAGCCATTAACCTTCTATGCTGTAGTCTTCTTGTCTGGGGAATGGAAGGAAATAATAATAGCAGTTACCTTCCAGGGTCTGTGTGACCTTGAAGTGAGGTCACGCACACAAGCACTGCAGACATCAGCACGCAGCCAGGCGCCCACGTCTGTGATAATGCCCACCTGACAGCAGGAGGCAGGCGGGCTGTGAGGACCCTTTATCTGAAAGGCAGGCAGCGTGAGGGTGGCTGAGGGAAACGCTCTGTGTCCACAGGAGCCCAAGCCGCAGCCTCCAGTTCCATGGCCTCTGAGCTCCTCATTCAAACAAACAGAATGAACAGATCAACCCATAGCATTAGGTTTACCTTCAGACAGACGTCCTGCAAGTGTGACGCCCCTTTCCCCTTCCATAAGTCCTGGCATCCTGGTCGCTGGCCCAGCCGAGGTGGGGCTGGTGTTGTCTGACCTCGCCATGCCCTCAGCCCTGGAACTGCTGCTATGGCAACAGCAGCACCCTACTTCTCTGTGTCTTCTCCGCCCTGCTTCTCTGTCTCATCTCCGAGGTGCCCTGGCTCTCAGACGCCCTGGAGCAGCCTGCGGAGTTCGGCCAGAGGCCTGCGGGAAGAGAAGAGGACGGTCCTCCCGATGGCCGAAGGCTGTCTGCTGCCTGAGGATAAAAGCCACCCCCTGTGCTTCCTGCTAATACCGTCCCGACATTCTGATCTCCGAGAGGAAGGAGAGGGAGAGAGACATCAGTGATGGGAGGGAATCACGGACCGGCTGCCTCCTGCACACCCCCCACTGGGGATCGAGCCCACAACCCAGGCCTGTGCCCTGACCAGAACTGAACCTGGGACCCTTCAGTCCGCAGGCCGATGCTCTATCCACTGACGATCCTCCTGGTGCTGGGGAGGATGTTCAGGCTGACGGCTATCCTCTCTAATAATAGACAAATATGCAAACTGACCATACCTCTGACACACCCACAAGCCACGCCCACAAGCCACGCCCACCATCCAATCAGAGAGAGCATGCAAATTAACCCAAACCAAGATGGCTACAGCCACAGAGAGTAAGGTTTCCCAGGTAACAGAGGAAGCCAAGCTTTCCGCCTGCCCTGGCCAGGCCTAAGCCTCCACTCAAGCTACAAAGTTTCAATTATAGAAGGTAAACAAATTCAAACAAATGGCGGCAGATTGGAGCTTGAGAGAGCAGACCAGGGTTGCCGCCGGCAACAGGGGAAGCAAAGCTTTCCGCACACCCTGGCTGGGCCCACCCGCTTAAGGCAACAAAGTTTCAATTATAACCCCAACAGAAATGGCTGCCGGCCGCAGAGGGAGCCCCAGGCTTGGGTCCGCTCCAGGCTACAAAGTTTCAATTGTAGAAGGAAAATAAATTCCAGATACCAGGGCCTCTGCTTGGGTTGCCAGGGGGCGTGGCCGGCCTGCAAACCACCACAGGCCCCTTGCTCAGGCCGCCCCACGCCCCAAGGGAACCCCCACCTGATCCGGGACACCCTTCAGGGCAAACCAGCTGGCCCCCACCCCTGTACCAGGCCTCTATCCTATCTAATAAAAGAGTAATATGCAGATTGATCATCACTGCAACACACAATATAGCTGCCCCTATGTGGTCAAAGATCCTGCCCCCATGTGGACACAAGATGGCCACCACAAGATGGCCAGCAGGAGAGGGCAGTTGGGAGGCACCCGGCCTGCAAGGGAGGGCAGTTGAGAAGGACCAGGCCTGCAAGGGAGGGCAGTTGGAGGTGATCAGCCCTGCAGGAGAGGGCAGTTAGGGGTGACCAGGCCGGCAGAGGAGGGAAGTTGGGGGCAAACAGGCTGGCAGCAGAGTGGTTAGGGGGTGATCAGGCTGGCAGGCAGAAACGGTTAGGGGCAATCAGGAAGGCAGGCAGGCAAGCAGTTGGGAGCCAGCAGTCCTGGATTGTGAGAGGGATGTAAACGGGCAGTCGGACATCCCTCGAGGGGTCCCAGATTGGAGAGGGTACAGGTTGGGCTGAGGGACAACCCCCCTCCGTGCACGAATTTCGTGCACCGGGCCTCTAGTAAAAGGATAAAGGGGAAAAGGCCGATCAGTTGTTCTACATAAAATCATAAAACTTTATATCAAAACTCACTCTATTATAATATAGGGATGAAAATGTATTATACACATATGTGTGTGTATTTATGTTTATGTGTATAAACAGAAAATAATTAAAAGCTAAATGGCTCACCTTGGCTGGTGTGGCTCAGTGATTGAACATCGACCTATAAACCAAGATTCCCGGTTTGGTTCTGGTCAAGGGCACAGGCCCGGGCTGTGGGCTCCATCCCCAGTGTGGGGCATGCAGGAGGCAGCCGATCAATGACTCTCTCTCATCATTGATGTTTCTCTCTCTCTCCCTCTCCCTTCCTCTCTGAAATCAATAAAAAATATATATATTTTTAAAAAGCTAAACAACCCAAGCAGAAAGCGTTTATACATGTCCCTGGGCCAAGGGTGTTAATGCTCCACGACAGACAACACAAGCGAGGCCTCAGGAGCTCACAGGAGGCCGGTGACGTCAGTGAGCAGCGGAAACGCGTTCAGCCTCGTCAGAAAGAAAAGAAATGCAAATTCCAATGACAAGACACCACTTCGCCTGCAAAGGGCAGCAGACACGGTAGGACATGACCGTTCTCCGGGGCTCCCGGAAGAAGGCCGGCCGGGCGCTGTGGGTCGGGGTGCACGGCTGCCCTGCCAACACCCGAAGGGTGTTCTGTCACCCGGACAAGAAGCCTTAAAGATGCACATGATTTTTTAAAAATGTATGTTTTTATTGATTTTTACAGCGAGAGGAAGGGAGAGGGAGAGAGAGAGAGGAACACCACCAGTGAGGGGAACATCATAGACCGGTTGCCTCCTGCATCCGCCAGTAAGCCGAACCACAGCGAGGCATTTCCCGTCCACAGAACACGCCAACAGCCGGTCCATGGTGGTTTTCATCCCAAAGGTGTCAGTTAGAGAAGCAGGACCTCAGAGGGAAGGCAGGGGAGGTGGGGCAGGGGGAGAGATCAACCACAGGACTGTCTGCATGCGTATGCAGTGGGTCCTCGGGTTCCGTCGGAGATACGCTCCCAGGCGCGACGTCAGTCGGAACCACCTACATAAGCGCCTCCGTCACTCACATGGAGCAGACACAGCAGTGATGAAGTGACACAGTGAGAAAATGTAAAAGGTAACAATTCCTGAGCTTTACTGTGGTAAATAAATAATAAAAATCATAAAGCACATAGTACAGACGTCGAAATGACGCAAGTTTTTTATATAAATAAATGGGAGATGGCGACGTAACCACCAGACGACGTACGTCGAGTCTGAGGTGACCCAAGGACTGTCTGTAAGCCTAACCAATGGACACAGACACCGGGGGGGTGGGGTGAGGGCTTGGGGGGGGGGCAATGGGGCGATAAGGACACATATGTAACACCGTAACCAATAAAGAACTAAATACAGGCACTAGTTAACTGTGTCTTGTCCTCAGGGCCCTTCCTGACCTTTCCCACCACCGCCTTCGAGCCTGAGCCCTGCGCTCCCGCCCTGGCCCTGCCCCACGGCCGCTCCCACCTGCCAGCGTGCTCACCTGTCACCGGCCAGCATCTGAGGACGCTCGTTCTGATCCCCGGGAGAGACCGGCCTTTGTCCTCTGTCCCCCAAAAGCGATGTTCCGGGTTCGCGCTCAGCACCTGCTCATCTGTCGTTTGTCCGCTTCACACTGACCTCCCACCCTGACCCGGGGCCACGGCGTCCGATCGGGTTATTTGTGCTGCGGGCCCAGGGCCTGGCGGCCGCTGCACCTTCTCCCACCCTCAGTAAAGCGAGGACTTTAAGATGAGGAGTCAGAACCCGTGACACAGGAGCTGACGGCGAGGTGCCGCCAAGCTGGGTGTGTGTTGGTGTCATTTGTATCAAATATGAAGCTAAGAAAGCAAACCACGGGATTTCTACCTTACGTTCTCAGAAAACAGCCCGCACTTCTCAAAGGTATACGCTTTGTTGCTTCCAAGAGGTATAAATTCCTATAGAGTAACAGAAATTTACACATAAATGTGTATGTCTTATATTTTCTTTTTTAAAAAAACTTTTAAGAAATTATTTCAGTGTCAATTGATTTTTTTATTTTTTTTGTTAATCCTCGCCTGAGGATATTTTCCCATTGATTTTTTGAGAGAGTAGAAGAGAGAGGGAAAGACAGAGAGAAACATTAATGTGAGAGAAACACATCAATTGGTTGCCTCCTGAATGCACGCCGACCAGGGCCGGGGAGGAGCCTGCAACCGAGGTACGTGCCCTTGACCAGACTCAAACCCGGGACCCTTTAGTCCACAGGCCAATGCTCTATTCGCTGAGCCAAACTGGCTGGGGCTATATTTTCTTAGATACACAAAACTCCCTCAGTAGTATACGCACCACACTACGTTAATAGGTATGCTGGAAGCTCGCACTGATTAACATTTCATTCAATGAAGCTTCAAAAACCTTGCGCCCCAGTGGGTCAGCTGTCTGCAGCTGCTCATGTCTCCCATCCAGAGAGACTCAGCCCCATCCTAGCCACATGCCTGAGACTGTGCCGGTCCAGAACTAACATGCGTGTTCAGCAGTGACAAAGTGGCTCGGGTTTTGGATTCAGTCTCTGTAATCTGTAACCTCTCCCAAGTTACCTCTCTAAAGCTCACAGGTTGCCCGGCCAGTGGAGCTCAGTGGTTAAGCATTGACCTATGAACCAGGAGGTCACGATTGGATTCCCAGTCAGGGCACATGCCCGGGTTGCAGGCTCCATCTTCAGTGGGGGGCGTGCAGGAGGCGGCCGATCCATGATTCTCTCATCACTGATGTTTCTATCTCTCTCTCCCTTCCTCTCTGAAATCAATAAAAATATATTAAAAAATAAAATAAAGTGCACAGGTGTGTGTGTGGGGCGGGAGGGGGTGGGTTCTGAATAGGATAGAAATCACGTATCTTCTGTCTGGAGGCTCGGCGAGTTGGAAGTGGGAATGCCCCCTTGTTCGTGGGCATCTGCGCCCATCACACACGGGTCCTCAGGATGACCCCTGGAGTTGCGAGTGTTGTGAGTAGGTCTATGATTAAGGAAATGAGACCCAGGACCCGGCAGATCCGCCCCAAGTCACAGGGCCAGGAAGCCCTTGTCCACACCTTCCGTGAATGATATGATACGGGCCTTAAAAAAAAGTCACAGGGCTCAGCGAAATCAGCCAGCCAGAGAAAGACAAGTGTCACATGACCTCACTCCTATGCGGAATCTAATGAACAACATAAACTGACTAGAGGCCTGATGCATGAAGATTCATGCAAGAATGGGCCTTCCTTCCCCTGGCTGCCGGCACTGCCTTCGTTCCGGCCGGAGCCGCCTTTCTGCCTTCCCACGCTGCCCAGAGGCCAGAAGTGGCTGGGGCGGTGTGGAACGCCTGAGTCATTGCCATGGCGATGACACAAGTGTCCCACCACGCCCCCGGCCACTCAGCTCCTGTGTATGCAAATTAACCCGCCATCTTTGTTGGGTTGATTTGCATACTCACTCCTGATTGGCTGGTGGGCATCATGAAGGTACGATCAATTTGCATCTTACTTTTTTATTAGTGTAGATGAGCAGAATAGACTCAGAGACATAGAAGCATGAACAGACTGTGGAATCTCAGAGGGAAGGCAGGGGCGGGTCGGCGGGTTGGAAGAGATCAACCAAAGACCTTGTATGCGTAGATGCATCACCCATGGACACAGACAATGTGGTGAGGGCCTGTGGGGGGGGGATCGGGCAGGAAGGGGTGAATGGGAGAAAAAGGGGGACATGTGTAATACTTCCAACAAGAAAGATCTTTTTAAAATACAGGTGTGTTCTGATTCTGACCAAAACACACCTTTCTTCCCCTCTACCTGCTTTGCCATTTGCTCAAACGAACTGAAGACTCTAACTCAGACACAGAGTCAATGTTTCCATTTGTAAACGGCTGAAGTTGGGGGTCTGCTGCACCCTCACTCAGGCCCTCTGGCCTCTGTCGGGGCACATTCCCTAGGATCAAGTCTGTGACAGCTCACAGCCCACAGGGTGTGGCCCCCGGCCCCCAGCCCATGGCACACCCATGTGCAGAACTGCTGCCCTCAGCATCGGACCTGCCAGTGTCTGTAACCAGCCTGCAGGTACCCCCGCCCCCCCATATAACTGGAAAAGAAGCCGAAGCCTCATTCACGAGAGGAGAGAGCTCCGCAGGACGATTGGTGTTTCCGTGGGATCCTCCTCTCAGGCTCCTAGGCCTGCTCTCCACACTATGTGCTAACGGAGGTGAAAAAGGCTGGCCAAGCCCTGGTCGGTGTGGCTCAGTGGATAGAGTGTCAGCTCACGGATTGAAGGGTCTCAGGTTTGACTCTGATCAAGGACATGTACCTCGGTCACAGGCTCGATCCCCAGCCCGTCAGGGCTCATGCAGGAGGCAACCAATCGATGAGTCTCTCTCACATCGATGTTTCTCTGTCTCTCCCTCTCCCTTCCACTCTCTAAAAATCAATGGGGAAAATGTCCTCGGGTGAGGATTAACAAGGACAAAAAAAGCCCTCCAAGGCTTCCAGGCAAAATAGAGGGGGTGATAAATCTCTACAGAGAATCGGCCGTTCCCAAATAAACATATTAAAACAATATACTTAAGATCCAAAACAGTCTTTTTAAAAAAATTAATCTGAGAGAAAAAGAGCGAGAGAGAAACATCAATTTGTTGTTCTACTTACTTATGCATTCACTGGTTGTTTCTTGTATGTGCCCTGACCAGGGATCGAACCTACAACCTTGGTGCATCAGGACAATGCTCTAACCAGCTGAGCTACCCAGCCAGGACAATCCAAAACAATCTTAAAACTAGTCAACTGAGCCCGGCCAGTGTGGCTCAGTGGTTGAGCAATGACCTATGAACCAGGAGGTCACAGTTCCATTCCCAGTCAGGGCACAGGCTGGGTTGCAGGCTCGATCCTAGTGTGGGCCAGCAGGAGGCAGCCGATCCATGAGTCTCTTTTTTCATTGACGTTTCTCTCTCTCTCTTCCTCTCCCTTCCTCTCTGAAATCAATAAAAAACAAACAAACAAAAAAACTCGTCAACAACAGCTACAGAAAACAAACCAGTAGCCTGAGGTGCAGATATTCTCACTTGCACAGCTCTTGATCCAATTTCTATTACCTGGAGATCTTGTTTCCACATGAACCTGAACGCCCATGTTTATTTCTGCTTCCAGCAAGAGTACCATCGGTTTCTCTGCCCGCCGGCACCCGCCCTCGGTCACCCACTAGCACCTGCTGTCTGCATCGCTGAGTCCGGGTGCCTGACTGAGCAGGTGTCTGTCAGGTTGGAGTCAGGGACCAGGTCACATGCCTGCTTTTGTCTCCAGGACCCAGGCCATGTTCCACGATTCGCAGGCAATGAAGAAAGGATCACTGTTAAGATTTAAAGAAGTCACCGGAAATTAAAAAACAAAACAAAAAACAGACAACGCTAGAAATGGGTGTTTTGGGTTTTAAAGACAAGTGTCACATGACCTCAAGTTTAAAAAGAATTTTTTTTACTTTCCTGTAATTTTTGGTGCCTTCAAAGTAATAGGGGGCGGAGAGAGGCCACTTCTGAGGACACACGGGGCTTTAGCTGACGACTCACTGAGACCTTATCACTTGCAGCCACTGCAGAGGTTTGGACCCTCCTAGTTAGAATATATGTCAGTATCTCACAACATCTTATTACCATTCTAATGGGCATTCAGCTGTGATCTTTGTTGTAAGATATTAACACAAAGGCCATACGTGCTCATGGCATCAACACACCAAGTTGAACCCTAGCTGGTTTGGCTTAGTGGATAGAGTGTCGGACCGAGGACTTGAAGGGTCCTGGGTTCGAATACAGTTGAGGGCGTGTACTTCGGTTGCAGGTTCCCTGGCCCTGGTTGGGGTGTGTGCAGGAGGCTACCAATCGATGTGTCTCTCTCACATCGATATTTCTCTCTCTCCCTCTCCCTTGCACTTTCTCTACCAATCAATGGAAAAATATCCTCTGGTGAGGATTAACTACAACAACAACAAAAAAAACACCAAAAACACCACCAACAAAAAAATACCAAGTTGAGGGAAGTGCACAGAGTGGAAAGTAGGTCCTAACTCCCCTCTTCCCCTCCCCTCTAGTCCTCACCTGTGGCTGTGGGCGGGCCTCCCACACTTGTGGTGGGGCGCCCTCCCCCTGTCCTGGTCTCCACTCAGCACACACATGTCTCCAAAGCTGTACTAAGCACCCTAGGTGGGAGGGGGGTGTTACACCTGCTACTTTACCTGGTGCTTCTCACTCCACAATCCAGCGTTTCCACAGTGGTCCATACAAACCTACTTTGCTTTTTGAACTTTCATACCTACAAACAGCTCATGTAACAAACGTAGAAAATTGAACTATGAGAAGCCTATATTGATGTAATGAAACTACGGCTTCTCAACATTACTTTGCATTAAACTGACGTTTTGTGTAGAAAATTGGAGCCAGGTGCAGCAGCAGCAAGTAAGATGGCAAGGACCGCCCGGCCGGCGAGGCAGGCTCAGTGGGTGAGCATCGACCCAGGACCAAGAGGCGCAGGTTCAACTCCCGGTCGGGGCACAGGCCCGGGTTGCAGGCTCTATCCCCAGTGTGGGGCGTGCAGGAGGCAGCTGATCCATGATGTTTCTCTCTTATCGATGTTATCTATCTCTCTCCCTCCCTCTCTCTCTAAAAAATCAATAAAAACATTTTTCTTATTGGCGAGGACCTGTGTGCTCATGCGCCAGGGCCCGGGTGACCTTCCCAAGCTGCAGGACAGCGTTGTCGCCAGGAGACCGGTGCAGACACAACCCACACCCCCTCAGCTGCCCGTGTTCGCTGTGCTCCCCTGTGTGTGCGTGTGTGCGGGTGTGCATGTGTGTGAATGTTCTACACGCTCTCACCATGTGGATCCCACCACCACAGGCAGGACAGGGAGCAGCCCCGCCCCCCAGGCCCTCCAGGCAGCCTGTGGTGACCTGGGACCCCGGTCTGTCCTGTGTTGCTAAAATACGCCTGACACTCCCCTGCGCAGAGTGGCCACAGGGCCTGCCCATGCGCTGGCTCAGTCACGTGTTCGGTGAAAAGTTAAAAAAGGAAGACGTTCTCTGAAAGGGATCACACGCAGGCTACCTTTAGACTGACATTTTTGCTCCCAGAAACTCCTGGTGATTTGCCGAGTTGGGGCATGCCTCCGGCCAGGCCTTTTGCTGCGGCGTGTCAGGCGGAATCTTAAATCCGTAAACAGCTCAGCGGTGTTATCAGACACCACCACACGTTGGGAGAGGCCAAATGCCACCTGCTCCGAAGGTCACGGCTGTGAAGTGAGTGTGGCCCAATCTTGGCTCCGGAGTGTGAGGGTAACTGTGGGAAGACAGTCCTGGGTGAGTGAGGCCCAGCAGCCTTTCCCGCAGAAAATGAATAAAGTTAGAAAACACCACGATGTTGGTATGTATTTTAAAAATATATATTTTTATTGACTACAGAGAGGAAGGAACGGGGAGAGAGAGATAGAAACATCAAATGAGAGAGAATCATGGACTGGCCACCTCCTGTACATCCCCTGCTGGGGATCGAGCCCACAACCCAGGCATGTGCCCTGACTGGGAATCGAACAGTCACCTCCTGGTACATAGGTCGATGCTCAACCACTAAGCCACACCAGCCAGGTCAGATATGTTTTCACGTTAATAAAAATAGATAGTTCCAAACCGAAGAATTAAAATAATCATAATTATTGTTATATTTATTATGTCTTTTACTGAGAATTCAACTGTAAACAGAGACATCAACTGTACCTGCCTTACAGGATGGTGTTAGAGATGAAAAAAGGTGATGTGTGTAAAGATCAGAACAATCGGCCAGTAAGTGGGTGTGAGCCATTATTGTTACAGAGTCAGGGAACACTGGCGCGCCAGCTCACGTGTCCTCGGGGCGCCTGGAAGGGAGCCGTGAGGCCCAGAGAAGGGAAGGAACTTCCTGAGGTCACAGCTGACGGTGGCCGGACCACATACAGCACGGACACAGACCACATACAGCACAGACACGGACCACATACAGCACTGACACGGACCACATACAGCACGGGCACGGACCACATACAGCACGGACACGGACCACATACAGCACGGACACGGACCACATACAGCACGGACACAGACCACATACAGCACAGACACGGACCACATACAGCACGGACAAGGACCACATACAGCACGGGCACGGACCACATACAGCATGGACACGGACCACATACAGCACGGGCACGGACCACATACAGCATGGACACGGACCACATACAGCACAGACACGGACCACATACAGCACGGACATGGACCACATACAGCACAGACATGGACCACATACAGCATGGACACGGACTACATACAGCACGGACACGGACCACACACAGCACGGGCACGGACCACATACAGCATGGACACGGACCACATACAGCACAGACATGGACCACATACAGCACAGACATGGACCATATACAGCACAGACATGGACCACATACAGCACGGACATGGACCACATACAGCACAGACACGGACCACATACAGCACGGGCACGGACTGAGCAAGGGTCCCAGCTCTGGGCCTCTCCACTGTGCAGAACAAGGATGGTTGTAAAGGAACTGAAACAGATGAGCAAGGAGGAACATTCAAATTCCCCGTCAGCTGGCTCTGCTCTGTGCACATCTTGGTTTAGTTTTCCAAGTATTTTCTATTTTTTTTAAAAAAATGCAATCAGCCCTGGCCGGTGTGGCTCATGGAAAGAGTGTCCAGACTGAAGGGTCCCGGGTTTGATTCTGGTCAAGGGCACGCACCTCGGTTGCAGGCGCGATCCTCAGCCCTGGTCCTGGCATGTGCAGGAGGCAACCAAGTCGATGTGTCTCTCTCACATCGATGTTTCTCTCTGTGTGTCTCTCTCCTTTCCACTCTCTCTAAAAAAAAAATCAATGAAAAAATATTCTTGGGTGAGCATTAACAAGAACAAAAAAACACATAAAAAATAAAATCATTGTACTATTTTTTTAAATGCAGTCATCTGATTCATTTAACTGAATCATATACGACAAATGTTTTTAGTAAGCGTGATTCCACGACACCGCTTCTGGCCGCCGAGAGCCTTACTGCACGAGTAAGTTAGTATTTACTCGGTTATTGGTTTTTGGCCCTTCGGATGGTTTCCAGTGTCTGTGTCACAGCAACTGGTGCCAGCGACGCTGTAGCGGAGGTCCTGGGGTTGAATGACCCGCGCCTCCTTCCTCACGGCCGTGGACTGAATTCCCAGCCCTTCAGAATGCAGACGGCGGACCCTGAGCAACACGGGTTCGAACTGCAAGGGCCCACTACTATATGGATTTTTTTAAATAAATTCTGTAGCCCTCGCCAGTTTGGCTCAGTGGAGAGAGCATCGGCCTGTGGACTGAAGGGTCCCGGGTTTGATTCCGGTCAAGGGCACGTACCTTGGTTGCAGGCTCCTCCCCGGCCTGGGCCCTGGTCAGGGCGCGTGCAGGAGGCAACCAATTGATGTGCATTGATGTTTCTCTCTGTCTTTCCCTCTCCCACTCTTCCTAAAAATCAATGGAAAAATATCCTCATGAGGATTAAAAATAATTTTTTAAAAAATAAATACCGATACTGTAAATGTATTTTCTCTTCCTTGTGATTTTCTTTTCTCTAGCTTAATTTATTGTAAAAATACGGTACACAATTCGTACAGAGTGCAAAGTATGTGCTCATTGGCTGTTATCCGTAGGTCTTTTGGTTAACTGGGGCTCTTCGTGGTTAAGTTTTGGGAGAGTCACATGGATTTTTGTGTGTCAGGGGGAGGGGGTCAGTGCTTCTAGCTCCGATGTTGTTCAAGAGCCAACTGCAGCCCGGCTGTGTGGCTCAGGGGCTGAGCGTCAGCCTAGGAACCAGGAGGTCACAGTTCAGTTCCCAGGTCAGGGCACAGGCCCGGGTTGTGGGTTCCATCCCCAGTAGGGGGCGTGCAGGAGGCAGCTGCTCAATGATTCTCTCTCATCTTTGATGTTTCTCTCTCTCTCTCTCTCTCTCTCTCTCTCTCTCTCTCTCCCCCTTCCTCTCTGAAAACAATAAATATATATTTTTAAAAAGAGTCAACTGTACTTTTATTGACATTTTGAAGCTTTAGGTACGTAAATACAAAAGATTTCACAAAATCACATCCCCCAGCAGCGAGGGAGTGTGTGAGCAGCCTCTCCGGCATGTTTCGGAAAGCCTGCGTGGTCTTCGGAGCCTTCCCACGCCGGTAGGTGCAGCACTCCGTGCCTCTTCCGCTGCGTCCTGATGGCTGCGAGGGAGCCCGCTCTTCCTGCGGCACTGGCTCTGCTGGGCGGGCACCGCACACGCTGTCCTCACGGTCCGCACCTCGGGGAGAACAGGCACACGGGCACCGCGCACCGTTTGGGGCTGCGCTCAGCACGTTACAGGTATCCGGTGACAATCTCCACAGCAGGCCAGCAGTTACCTGCTGCTGTTACCCCCATTTTGCAGACAAGGATGCTGAGGTTTGGCAGAGATGACGGCAGTGAGGAGCCGAGCCATCGGAATGGGCACAGTGACCGACTGTGACAGCCAGTCCCCCGGCCCCCGAGGCAGCTGGTGGCCTGCTCTGTGGGCCCCGAGCCGGCGACAGGGGCCCAGCTGCCGCAGGGAGGCTGGCCCCGCCGGCCCACAGGGTCAGCCAGAGCCGCAACCCGGGAAGAGGCAGCAGAGAGGACCTCGGCCGCAGCTCCGCCTGCGCTGCCCCCGTCGCGGGAGCCGGTGTTACCCAGTGCAGCCCGTTTTAGAAGCGATCCGTCTAATAGCCCTATTTTGGCCCGGCCAGTGTGGCTCAGTGGCTGGGCGTCGACCTATGAGCCAGGGGGCCACGGTTCGATCCCCGGTCAGGGCACAGGCCTGGGTTGTGGGCTCGAGTCCCAGTGAGGGGCGTGTAGGAGGCAGCCGGTCCATGATTCCCTCTCATCATTGATGTTTCTCTCTCTCTCCCTCTCCTTTCCTCTCTGAAATCAATAGAAATATATTTAAAAACATTCCTCTTCTGGTCCCGATACAAGCTACCTGCGCGCCGGTGTCTCGTAGCTCTCAGGGCGCCCAGCGGGCGTTTACTCACAGCGGGGACAGTGCCGAGCCCCCGGCTTCAGACCCGGTCAGAGGAAATGGAGTGAAGGCACCCCGCCTTCTAGTCGCTGAGATAACTCGGAGGGGAGAGCGTGGCACTGATCTTCTGAAAGAATGTCTTTAATTTTCAGAACAGCCCTTGTGTCCGGACGCACAGACCACACAGGCTGCTCTAATGGGGCTCACACTGCCGCCGGGAGGGGAGGGGGACGTGACACGAACATGCGAGCTCAGGGGTCAGGGGCTCTGAGGAAAGACGAGCGGACAAACACGCAGAATGACAGAGTGACGGATGGAGATGCTGCTATTTTTAACCCGAGGACCTGGGATGGCTCCTGGGCTGACAGGTGACAGGGACGGACGGAAGGACACGCAAGCCTGGCAGTCACTGGGGAAGGGTGTCCAGCAGAGGGAGGCGCACATGACCCACGCGTGTGCCCGCAGGGCCAGCCAGGGCAGAGGAGGGAGGTGCGGGAGGGCCAGGGCACCTCAGGCCATGGAAGGACTTCTGGGTGGGGGGGCAGTGCTGAGTCACCCTCTGCTCTGGGAGGGACTGGAGTGGCAGGAGTGGAAGTGGGGACTCGGAGGCTGCTGTCCCTCATGGAGCTCAGACTAGGGGAGTCCCAGGTCACACAGGTGGGGAGAGGAGAGGGGGTCTGAGAGGGCCTGGGCGTGACAGTGGCCCGAGAGCCAGGGCTTGGTCTCTTCCTTTTATTTTTTAATATCTTTTTTATTGATTTTTTGGGAAGAGAGGAAGGGAGAGGGAGAGAGAGAGAAACATCAATAATGAGAGAGAATCATGGATCAGCTGCCTCCTGCACACCCTATACTGGGGATCAAGCCTGCAACCCGGGTGTGTGCCCTTGACCGGGAATAGACCCCTGACCTCCTGGTTCAAGGTCGACGCTCAACCTCTGAGCCAGGCTGGCCGGGCTGAACTTGGTCTCCTCCCTCCATCCCTTCCCTGTGCACCCCCCAGGCTGACAGAGACAGGGAGGCAACCTTCCGTCTCGTGGATGTCACAGCACATTTCTCAGGAATGTGTTTTCTGATTATACAACTAATATGCATTTAATTTCTTTGGAGAGAATGAAGAAAATATGAAAAAGTAATGTCCCCACCAAGACATTAAAGCCTGGAAACGCCGAATAAGTGTGCACAGCTTCCCCCTGTCCCCTCTGGTTTACACTGGTCCAGGCGCAAGGGCCAGCGGCCTCGTCCCTGGGGGCTGCTCCCCTCACACGCCCCGCAGCAGGCGGCTGGCAGTTCTCACCTGGGCCTCGCATGGACCCGGCTGCTTCATTCTGTGAATATACCAACTTCCACGGCGACGCCCACATGCCTGATTATTTTCTTCGGAAGAAAACAATTCTAGAAATGGAGCATCTAGGCCAAAGAATACATTTCTCGAGAAATTAAACATTTCTCTTGACAACTGAGTGATGTGCCTGCCGACCGGCAGCTTCTTCTCGCCGGACCCTGTCAGTGCTGGGTTGTAAGTTCTTTCAATCGCCAATTTCCAAAGCGAAAGAAAAGCAGACAGTTCGTTATTGCTTCAGTGAGTGTGTCCTTGAATACTTAGACATTCACATGCTGAGTCGCACCTACATCTTGGTTACCTCCTCTAATGTTTGTGCTTGAGCCCTAACCTGGAGGTCTGAGGGGGGCCTGGGGCGATTCCCAGTGAAGCTGACTGCACCCGGAAAGACGGGAGTCCCTGGCGGAGATCTGCGCAGGCGATGGTGCAGGAGGTCGGACTTTCCTCAGAGCCTCCGGCCCGGGACCTGGACTCCATACCAAGGACGGCTCGATCCCCAATGGGGGCATGCAGGAGGCAGGCGATCCATGACTCTCATCATTGATGTTTCTATCGCTCTCTCCCTCTCTGAAATCAATAAAAAATCTATATATTTAAAACAAACAAACAAAAAGTAGATGAGACATTTTCTCAGACCCCAAAGATTCCTGGGCTGATGTGCCCCACCCAGCTCAGCGGTCTCAGCGGAACCTGCCCTGCAGATGCAGGTCCTGCCCGGCTGAGTCAGGTCCGCAGGTGCGGGTCCTGCCCAGCTGCCCAAGAGAGTGACTCCTCTCCACCTTCGGCGCCCAGAGCCTGGTCACTTCCAGGGGGCGGCTTCTCCTCTCCCTCAGAATCAAAATAAATTTCTCAGGGTGACCCCAGGCCCTGCCCTTGGACCTTCAGTGGCACCCGTGGCTCCTGTCCTGCCTCTCTCCCCCATGTTCGCTGCACCCCAGCAGTGTGGCATGCTTGCACCTCAACATCCGAGGAAACCCCACCCCGGGGCCTTTGCACCTGCTGTTCCTGGGCTTGACGGCAGCACGGCTCCCTACTCAGGCCCTTCAGCTCATGTGCCATCTTCTCAGTGAGCCCAGCCCCAAGTGCCCGATTTAAAATATGTGCAGCCGCCCTAACCGGTTTGCTCAGTGGATAGAGCATCGGCCTGCGTACTCAAGGGTCCCAGGTTCGATTCCGGTCAAGGTCATGTACCTTGGTTGCGGGCACATCCCAGTAGGAGGTGTGCAGGAGGCAGCTGATCGATGTTTCTCTCTCATCAATGTTTCTAACTCTATCCCTCTCCTTTCCTCTCTGTAAAAAATCAATAAAAATGTATTTAAAGAAAGAAATAAATAAAATATGTGCAGCCTCCCGGCTAGCGTGACTCAGTGGGTGAGCATCGACCTATGAACCAGGAGGTCAGGGTTCGATTCCCGGTCAGGGCACAGGCCTGGGTTGCGGGCTCAATCCCCAGTGTGGGGCGTGCAGGAGGCAGCCGATCCCTGATTCTCTCTCATCACTGATGTTTCTATCTCTCCCTCTCCCTCTCCCTTCCTCTCTGAGATCAATAGAAATATATTAAATAAAGTAAAACATAAAATATGTGCACACACCCTCACCCTCCAGCTCCTTCTCCCTGCCAGGCTTTATTTTTCTCCACAGACTGTATCCCGGCCCAACATGGTACATGTGTTCACACGCCTACACGGAACATGTGCTCACACACCTCCCTCACTAGGAGAGTGAGAGCTCAGCAAGGGCAGGTGTTTGCCACGGTCACCGACACGCAGCCCCCAAGCTGCACTGGGAGTGCCTGCCACACGCATCCTCCCCGTCACCATTGGTGATGGAGGATCCAGGCAAGCATTTTTTAAAATATATTTTTACTGATTTCAGAGAGGACGGGAGAGGGAGAGAGAGAGGCATCTATGATGAGAGAGAATCATGGATCGGCTGCCTCCTGCACGCCCCACACTGGGGATGGAGCCCACAACCCGGGCCTGTGTCCTGACTGGTTCATGGGTCGACGCCCAACCACTGAGCATGCGGCCGGGCGGGAAGTGTTTTAAGAAAAGCACATCCACTGCGGGGCATCTGGACCGAGCCTGGACTCAGAAAGGCCAGCCTCGGGCGGGCGGGCACGGGCACCGTTGCACGTCCAGAACAGCTCCTTCGCCCACATGGTCCAGGGCACTGCCTCCGGGCCACTAGGGGACTAACCGATCCGTTTCCACGCCGCACTGCCCCGTTCTGTGGCCTCTGTCCACTCATGTCACTATGTCCGTCCTCTTCCTCACAGGGCAGCAGAGAGAGGGGGAAAAGACTCGCGGGCAGAGGGAGTGGCTGACTAAATATAGCGCCCGCTCCGGGAGTCAGACTGTGCGGCTGCCAGACAGACCCCATCCGCAGGGGCCGGCGGGCGTCCGGCAACCTTGACGGAGGAGAGGTTACAAAACTCGGAGCTGCAGGTCTCCGCCTGCCATAGAAGGACGAGAATTTAAAGTGACCTGGACCCTGCTTTCCAAGTGCAGCCTGGTGTCACAGGCAGGGCCGACGCGACCGTGATGGTGACCTTGACGGTGACCGCGCCGTCGGGCCGTGTGCCCCCCCAGCTGCTGCGGGGACATGAGTCGGTGCTGACGTGCTGTCCTCACAGGACATGGCGCCCCCACCAGGCCCTCAGCCTGGCCGGGCAGCTCCCCTCCGGCCTTCTGGCTTCATCCCGAGTAAATGCACCGCCCACCGGCGCGGCTCAGTGGTTGGCGTTGACCTATGAACCATGAGCTCCGGGTTCGATTCCCGGTCAGGACACACCCCAAGGCAGTGACAGGCTGAGAACAGTAAGGATGGCGGACGCCCAGTGAGCGCGGATTTAGGGGTGACACCCACGGTTTGTGCTGCTGCCATCGAAGCCGCGTAAAGCAAGAGCGACTGTGAGGAGACCGTGACAGCCAGGCTGCTCCGTCCTTCTCCCGTCTGCCCCTCAGTGGCTTCCCCCGGGCCTGTCCCGACCTCACACGTAAACAATCTCACCTCTGTGCTGGGAAGAGCCTGTGGCTGAGCAGCCCCTCTCCGGCCAGCTAGTTCCAGTTTCCTGGGCTCTGCGGGCACCAGCTGTGGCCCCTCCTCGCTGAGCCCTCACCCCCACCAGCCCCACCTTCTCCCTCTGTCACTGGAGCAGCCCTTAGAAATCTGGGCGTTTTTTGTTGTTATTAAACATTTTTTTAATTGATTTTAGAGAGGAAGTGAGGGAATCATCAATGATCGGCTGCCTCCTGCACGCCCCACACTGAGGATTGAGCTTGAAACCCAGGCATGTGCCCTGACCGGGAATCGAACCGTGACCTCCTCGTTCCTAGGTCAATGCTCAACCGCTGAGCCACACCAGCCAGTCTGACCAAAAACATTTAGCTACCAAGAGCAGGACATGGATTGGAGTCCAGAGTCATAAACTTCATGTAATGATCCCTGATTAGGCTACCAAGCTCACTGTCTAGGGGGAGAAATATCCAGAAGACCCCAGGTCTACAGTCAACATGCTGGCATGTGACTGCACAGGGGAGGCCTCACCGATTAGATTAGTGGGAAAGATGTTTGAATTAGCTGGCATCTGACTCAGAGGAAGCGGAGAGTCAGTCTATTCGGGCATGTGTTCGTCGGCAGTACTTCAAGACACAGTGACAGTGTGAGAGGCTGTCACTAAGGAAGTATGCTTTGAAATCAATATCATATGGTATGTAAATGGATATTTGTTTCTTTTTATTGTTGACATTACAGATGCCCCCCAATTTCCCCCCTTACCCACCTCTACCCAGCCGCCGCCGCGCCCCCCCTCCCTCTCTGGCCACTGCTGTCTGTGTCCATGGATTCGGCATATGTGTTCTTGGGCTAATCCCTCGACCTTCTTTCATCCAGTCCCCCCACCCCCTCCCCTTTGACCTCTGTCAGTCTGTCCCATGTACCCATGCCTCTAGTTCTATTTTGTTCCTCAGTTTATTTTGTTCATTAGATTCCACATCTGAGTGAGATCATGTGGCATTTGTCTTTCTTTCTCTCACTGGCCTATTTCACTTATAGCATAATAATCTCTAAATGGATGTTTTTTAAGTAATCAAAACTAGTTTATTCCTGAGGTAATTAAAATAGGCTTACTCTATAATCCCCTGTAAGGGTGCACAATGGGATTTATTGTATGCATACACTGAAATGAACACATCCATCATCTCACATATGTACCAATTTTTTATTTTTTCGGTGTGTAGTGAGAACACTACAGATTCACTCATAGTCTATGTCCAGTAAACATATTAAAAACAAAACAAAAAACACACACATGGATATTCACTATGTTATACAAACTTTAGTGCAATAGACAAAGTTAAGTCCCACCCACAGGCACTCACCCTGTGAGGAGGACAAGGCGAGGAGGGCAGGCGCCTGCAGAGCCAGGCCCAGTGCGTCTGCGTGGAGAGAAGAGTGCAATAGAGACGATGGCCATGGGTGAGAGGGTGAATCCAGTTCCTCGCTGACACTATGGAGGCAGCTCTTCTTTAAGAGTCTTCTAGGAGAATCTGGTGACAGATGAAACTGATAAGGCCAGCACCCACCCGAACTGTGTCCCCAGAAGCAGAGAGCAGGCCCGAGGCCCAGGGGGACTGCGGAGGGTGCGGTGTGGAGCGCGCAGGAGCAAGGACAGCCCACGCTGAGAGGGGCAGGCCTCAGCAGACCCCTGAACACTGCAGGAGCTGGGCTGCAGGCCAGGACACGTTTCAGAGCTAAGAAACACTGAGCTCCTGCCCAGCCGGCATGGCTCAGGGGTTGAGTGTTGGCCTATGAACCAGGAGGTCACGTTGGTTCCCGGTCAGGGCACACGCCCGGCTGCGGGATTGATCCCCAGAGGGGGATGTGCAGGAGGCAGCCGATCCACGATTCTCTCTCATCACTGATGTTTCTCTCTCTCTCTCCCGTCCCCTCTCCCTGAAATCTATCAAAACAGAATAAAAAACAACAAAAACAAAACCAAACCGAGTGCCTTAGGAGCGAGGCGCTCCTTCCTCCGGCTTCTCCCGTTTCACTTTGCAGGTGGGCGGAGAGCCGCGCCGGGTGACCACAGCTCGTGAGAGAGGTCAGCCTGCCGGGAGCAGTGACGCCCACTGAGGGCCTGGGTTCCCCTCCCCAGGGACCGGTCCCCCCTGTCCAGCCCACGCACCTCTGCCTTTGGCGCCGGTCTAGGCAGCCGTGGTCCTGAAAGCAAGGGAGGCTCTTGACGAGCCTGGCACCAACTAGAGCGACGTTACAGGGACCAAAGTCACAACACAGCACAGACAGCTCTCAGAACCACTGCGCAGGCCTCACTCGGAATGCGCGGGCCTTCCCGGGTCCTGCCAGGAACACTCCCAGGAATTTATCCTGAGCACACAAATATTTACAATGATCACAGATAGGAAATTCAGTGCTGAGCAATGGACCGATTGATAAGGTAGCAGGTAACACAAAGGCTGTTAAAAGCAACGGTGCTGTTTGGGGGAGACAATTGGCGAGAGAGTACATACAGCACACACATCCTAGGCGGTAAGTCAGGCACTGCCTCTCGTGCATAGTAAGCACCGGACTGGAAGACGGTAATTATTGACAGAAATTCTCCATAGCACACTGTCCAGTGAGCAGAGAAGTTATGAAATAGTGGAATGCATAGAAAATTGCTGACTTCCTTTTCTTTCTTGTCCTTAAGAATTTTCTAATATTTTCCTTAAAAACCTGTTATTTATGTAAAGAAATATAACAATGGGAACAATTTTTAAATTGAAATTTTAGTCGTTTTTCAGTACTTGAGATAATTTTAAAATATTTCTTCATTCCCTTATTTACTTTCTTCATTACTTTTTATCAGACTTTTTGGCTTTTAAACAAGTCTAGAGACGGGCAGACAGAGCTGGTTTCCTCAGTAACAGCAGCGGAAGCTCCCAAACATCCCCTCCTCTCTGCTTTCATTCCTCCCGCGGACCTGCGGGGTTTCCTGGCTAAGAGGTGTGCATACCAACTAGCGGCCCGTTCCGTTCTAGGAGCTTAACATGATGACTGTGAAAACAACCGGATTCAAAGCTTAAACCCACAATTTTATCCTATTTTTAAAAAATATGTTTTTATTGATTTCAGAGAGGAAGGGAGAGGGAGAGAGAGATAGAAACATCAAGGATGAGAGAGAATCATTGAGCAGCTGCCTCCTGCACCCCCCCACTGGGGATCAAGTCCGAAACCCAGGCATGTGCCCTGGCCAGAATTGAACCCGGGACCCTTCAGCCCACAGGCTGACGCTCTATGCACTGAGCCAAACCAACAATTTTAACAGCTTAAACCAACAAGTTTAAGTGGGTCACCGGTTCCTCCTGGAATGCTTAGAACTGTTCAAAACTGAAATGGAAGCGCCAGGGCCAACGTCTTGTTGCAGATGTCAGCCAGGGGCTCCCAGGAAGCGTAAAGAGTACATGTGAAGGATTCTTCAACTTCCTGTTCACATTTTTAAAATTAGAGATTCACGTTCAGGGAAACATGGAAGCAGGACAGAAAGACATGCAAGTGTCCACCTTTACTCCGGTTCTTCACCAACCGTGTCCTTGTGATCAACTTCCTATGTGTTATTCTAACACATAGTCAATGTTATTGCGGCGCACACAGGACACATGCTCTTATCTACTTATTCATTTTTAATTATTTTTTAAAATATATTTTTATTGATTTCAGAGAGGAAGGGAGGAACGAGAAATAGAAACATCAATGATGAGTTATGACAGAGAACATCATTGATGGGCTGCCTTCTGCATGCCCCACACTGGGGATTGAGCCTGCAACGCGGGCATGTGCCCTGACCGGGAATCGAACCGGGACCTTCTGGCTCAGAGGTCAATGCTCAACCCGCAATCTTGGTGTATCGGGATAACGCTCTGGCCAGCTGAGCCACCTGCCAGGGCAGTTATGTGCTGCTTGACAGGGGTGCTGGTACCCACGTGTTGCTTTTGTGAAATCTTCACTGAAACTCTGAAGTCCAGTTCTCAGTGCACATGTTCTTCAGGAAGACACTGGACGGTAGTTGTTAGCACAGCTGCTGTTTGAGGATTTAAACCGACGCTTCATGCAGCTCAGTGATGAGCTAGGCTGTTTGGTTTAGCTGTGCATTTGCAATTAAAGGAACAAGTAGATGACTGACACACTTCTCCAGACTTCCTTTGGGGAACCCCACGCCCTGTTTTGGGGGTCTGATCGTGGTTCCTATTTAATGTCACAGGACATTCCCTAGAGCTCCACCCCCAAACTAGCCATTTACAAGCTTACACCCCCACCCCCATCCCACAGCGCACCTGAAGATCAGCCCTCCTTCCCTCTCCACACTGTTCTGCACCGACGTCTCCGAGGGCATCAGCCTTCCAACCAGGCCTCGCCCTCCTCTCCTCCCCTTTCGAGACTCACTTTTCCCGAAGGTTTCTCACCTTCTCTCAGACACCTTCTTCCTTCTCATTAAACAGATGCCGTATCGGTGTTGGTTTGATTAAACTGGTGCTTCCTATCTCCCTTTAAAATATTTTTGGAGCTCTAGCCGGTGTTGCTCAGTGGATAGAGCATCGGCCTGCGAACTGAAAGGTCCCGGGTTCGATTTCAGTCAAGGGCACATGCCCGGGTTGTGGGCTCGATCCCTAGTGGGGGACTTGCAGGAGGCAGCTGATCCATGATGCTCTCTCATCATTGATGTTTCTATCTCTCTCTCCCTCTCCCTTCCTCTCTGAAATCAATAGACATATATTAAAAGAATATTTTTTTGTTGTTTTTATTTCAGATAGGAAGGAGAGGGAGAGAGAGGGAAACATCAGTGATGAGAGAGAATCCTTGATCGCTGCCTCCTGCACGCCCCACACTGGGGATAGAGCCTGCCACCCGGGCATGTGCCCTGACCGGAATAGAACCCTGACCTCCTGGTTCATAGGTTGATGCTCAACCACTGAGCCACACCAGCAGGGCCTATTTCCCTTTAAAACGCTCATGAGCCTGACATTTGAAATATTCTATTGCTAATCCTGATGCACCTGCTCCATCCCTTATCTTTCCTGCTCCATTTCCACCAGCCTCCCCAGCCGCAGAGCTTCTTTGCTGGGTCACACACACACACGCCAAGCGCATGCTTCCTTTAGTGTTTCACACGAACTGTTCCCTTGCAGTTAGGGCGTCAGTGCTCAGCTGACAACGGGGTCGCCTTCCAAGGAAACGCCTCTCCAACTGGAGTCCCGGTGAGTGTGCCGAGCACCCCTCCTGCACCACTGACCCAAGTACACCCACAGGCCTGTCCCCGGAGCCCCTCCTGGGGTGGAGCTCGCGTGGCTGCCCCTGCGTCCCCAGATCCTCAGGCCCGTGAGCCGCCTGGGATTCTCACAGCACTTCCTTCCCGCAGCGCAGACTCCTCCCCTCACCAGGACTCCGGGCACAGCTTTCAGCGTGCCTGTGTGTCAGTGTCTGGTTGCAGCAGGGCTAACTGAAGTTTCCCTCAATTAAGTGAATTAAAGAAATGAAAGCATAAGCGAGAGGGCTTCTCGCCCTCCACTGTTTAGCTTGTCCCTCGGACTTACCTTTTTCACTCATCCGTTTACTGCCTCTGCCCCGGGGACACAGCCCCAGGAGAGGGACCGGAGCCCGGGCCACGGAGACTTGTCTTGCCGTAAAAACGGCGGGGAGCGTTCAGAAATCTTACCTGATAAGCTCTCCAGTTTCTGTAGCCTCTCCTAAGGGCCACTGAACTCCTGAAACATTCATTTACTAGATTATTCTGGGCCAACGGGCGCGTATTTCACCATAGCCTTCATAGTGTTTAGTAACTGAAAGACGAGACAGAGGGCCGGAAACCAGGACTACAGGCCTTATCAGAGGAGGACCCTGCCGGGCTGCCTCGCAGGGGGAGAGTAGCAGCACGTGCAGAGGTGAACACGCCTTTTGAGGGGAGGAACGGGAAGGGATGGGGCTTAGGGCACTCAGCACGCTCTGATCGGTGGCTTCATATAAGGCACATGATTAGGCACTTAGGAATCGAGGGCTTAGGGTATTTGGCAGGTGCTGATTGGTGGTTCAATGTAGAGTCCATATAAGGTGCCTGGTTATAGGTGCTCAGGTATGTCCAGGCCGCAGGTGCAGGTTACATATACTCCGCCCACCAGTTGGGGGAAGGGAGGAGCGATCAGTAACTACTTTCAGGTCTCTCTCTGCCTCCAGCAGAGTGTCTGCTGGTTTTCCTTCATGGAGAGGCGAGTGGGTGAGCTGCCAGGACACCTCTGTGGTAGTAACGCTAATGTCGCCCCAACAGGAGGTGGCCCATGTCCTCAGAGCTCTGACCACAGGCTCCTGTGATGTGCGAAGAGGTAGCGGATGGAGGGCCATCGCTGGACGGAGCCGAAGGGACGGGGTTAGCAGCCTGAGGAGTGAGACCGGGCTGCGCAGGGCACGCCCTGACACCTGGTGGGAGACTGGGAGACAGGAGCGGCAGCCGGCAAAGGCCTGGGAGTCCCTCAGTGAGGCCTCACGCGGATTCCTCCATTTTCTCCCCCGTGTGTTCATAACCCTTTGAACGCCATCGGCGTGTATAGACGCAATTAAATTCAAAATATCTTGGCGTGTGGGGATGGTTTCCGTTTTGGACGCGTGGCAGTCAACTGGTTAATTAATAGCGTTTGAGCATTTTATTTTTGTCTTCATTTATGGAATACAAACTCAGTACTTTTAAAATTTAACATTTTAATTGGAAACAGTTCATGTGGCCTGCTCAGCGGGAACACGGAGGGGCAGAGAACAGTGCACAGAACAAAAAGATCACACATCTGTCTGCACAAACCAGCCTGACATGACGCCCAGGACACTGGAAGTGGAAAAAGCTACAAAATGTTAAGAACAGTGAGAGCCTACACATTTTTTCTAAACTACATCTTAATGTAGTACTGATTTTTTCCGCACGTTGTTTTAGTAATTTAAAAAAAAAATTAATGATAATGTTCAAAGCACTTACTAATTCAATGAGAATGATTTATGTAAGCATTTCAACAAATAAAATTTTAATGAAAAAATGCTAGTATACAATGTACTTGTCTCTAGAAAAAAAACCTTATTAACAAGTTATTTTAGGTAAATGTGGTTTTAAAAAAAACATTCATTAGGCATTACTAGCATAATAAAAATGGATTTCTTCAACAGCTCCAGCATCCAGTGGAATCTTAAGAGGTGAACCAAAATTTTTTCAATTATATTGAGAAAATCTAATATGTTTACTTGCTTGTTGAGTCTTTTCGAGTCTAATCTTTTCAGCTTTGGTGATTAACTATGGAGAAAGAAATCAGAAATTAGAATGTGTTGGTTACCTAAAAACAAACAAAATATAATTATGTCTAAAAAAATTTCACAACTATCATCAGCTTGAATAAAATATTTCCAAAAGGGGGAGAGGAAGACAAATGAGATAATTAGGCTTAGGCCAAATCCATCACAGAAAGAATTATCAGGTATGGTCTATAGGTACTCAATCTTTCAATTATCCAAAACCCTCCCACTTTAGTTCCAGATTAAGAACCATTTTTCAATTAAAAGGAGCCACACTCCATGCAGGCCACTTTGTTACCTGCGAGTCAGGACCACCCTACTGGCTGCTTCCTCCCCCCGGTGCCAGTCCTGGCCACTAAGTCACTCCTTACAGGCTCTGTGGTCAGTCACGCACCGTGCTCGAGAATCATGCGCTACTGGAACAAGACGGAGTACTTCCGGCAGAGTGCTCACACAAAGGTTTGCTTACAAATTTGAAACTAAAATCTCAAACACAGCCCTGGCTGGGAAGCTCAGGTTCAATTCCCAGTTAGGCTGCGAGTTCGATCCTTGGTCAGGGCTGGGCAACCAATCGAAGTTTCTCTCTCACACTGTTGTCTCTCTCTCCCCCTTCCCTTCTCTTAAAAAAAAAAAAATCAATAAAAAATCCTCGGATGAGGAAATAAATAAATGTATGTATGTATGTATGTCACAAGTATGGTCTGCTACTGGAAGTACTTATTACTCCAGAATACAAACACGTCAATATTTTCAAAGAAGGCATGAAGTTATGTGGGATGAAGATCATTTAAAATACCTAATATTACAAAAGCTTTCTTTTTTAATCCTCACCAGAGGATTTTTCCATTGACTTTTTAAAAATTTAATATATTTTATTGCTTTCAGAGAGGGAGAGGGAGGGAGAGATAGAAACATCCATGATGAGAGAGAATCATGGATCGGCTGTCTCCTGCAAGTCCCCCAATGGGGATCGAGCCCACAACCCAGGCCTGTTCCCTTGACCAGAATCAAACCTGGGACCTTTCAGTTCACAGGCTGACCTCTATCCACTGAGCCAAACCGGCTAGGGCAGCCATTGACTTTTTTTAGAGAGAGCGGAAGAGAGGGAGGTGGAGGGGGAGAGAGAAGCATCCCTGCGAGAGACACATCAACTGCCTGCCCCCCCATGTGCCCGACTAGGGCAGGGATCGAGCCTGGAACACAGTGCACGCCTTTTGAGGGGAGGAACGGGAAGGGATGGGGCTTAGGGTACTCAGCACGCTCTGATCGGTGGCTTCACATAAGGCACATGATTAGGCACTTAGGTACTTAGGAATCAAGGGCTTAGGGTATTTGGCAGGTGCTGATTGGTGGTTCGACGGTCAAGAAATCGAACCCTTGACCCTTTGGTGTGCGGTCTGACGCTCTAACCACTCAGCAATACTGGACAGGGCCCAAAAGCTTTCTTGATAAAAACATTTAAAATATTTAGCTTTGGAAGAAATGAAAATCTTATTCTCATAAAAACACAGATTCTAACGAGTAATCAACCACCAACATAGTTTCTTTAAAGTGTTTGGTGACATGTGGCCATTGGCAGGAAGTCGCTTTTAGGTTACCCAGAAAGCCTGTTCCTCCTGAGGCGAGGCAAGATGTAAACACTGTCCCTCCCAGGCGTTCTTCTCCAATTTATGAACTATGCTCTTACCTGCTGGATGTCTGACCTATCAGTTGTGTGTAAGGAAAAAACCCATTTTGATAAAAAGCAACACAAAATTAAAAGAGGGAGGGTGAGTGGGTGGGAGGGAATCAACCAAAGACCTCTTATGTGTATGTCCATAACCCACGGACATGGACAATTAGGTGGTGAGGCCTGGAGTGAGGGTGGGGGCAGGTTGGAGAGGGTTAATGGGGAAAAAAGGGGACAAAGGTAATACTTTCAACAATAAAGATTAAAAAATATTAAAATATCCTCTAAAGGCTAAAGGGAAAGGAGAGAAGCCTCATTTTGTATCAGGTGCTCCAAGTGATGGGCCCCACATGCATGCCTGGCAGGAATGGGGAGGCCGTGTGGGCAGCTCTCTCCGGCCTCTCACTGCCCGTGAGCTCTTCATTGCATTTCTCCGCTCTAGACTCTTATTCGTAGGAGTCCATGTGTAGCAGTAACATTTCCTTTGCCTCTTCCTTTCCTCTGCCTATGCCGACCAGGACTGAGGACACCGTCCCCACTGCCTGCACCTCGATGGGAAAACAAAGACCAGGGTTCACAGTAGCGCTTTTCTCTCCCTTGCAGGCCCTGGGCTGTCAGTAGGTCTCTGTCTCACTGTCTGGCAAACCTTCTCGGAACCCTCAGCTCCCCTGACCGAGAGGCCTGCTCCAGCTCCCCAGCGGCATTGCTCCCCGACCCCCGGGCCTCCTGGGAACCCGGCTCCCTTTGCCGAGGCCGCAGAGACGCCAGGGACCAGCCCCTGGGTGTGAAGCCACCCGGGCTCTCGTCTACTCCGCCCACTACGCGCCTCTCGGGGTGTGTCCTCAAGAGTGGCTAACACCAACGGGCACTGGGAAATATTAACGAAATGAACGACCAAAAAAGGTGGCTGGCAAACTAATCACGGTCTAGCCACTCCTCTGAACAGCGACTGTGTGTGGCTCCAGTTTTGCTTAGGACAGAGCCCACTGGCTGCTTCCCGGCCAGGAGCCGGATGTGGCCTGAGGTGAGCAGGTAAGGGGGTTGGAAAGAGCTGCGCTCCGGCCAGCCCTCACTGGGCTCCAAGCCCATTCACAAGACGCCCGAGTCAATCTTTTTCCTTGCCTCAAACTTAGGAAAATGGGGTCTTTCTGGAAAACCCCCCCACTAATTCCTAGTTCTACAAACATAAAATTTAAATAAAATGACACACCAACTGGAAGATAAATATTATTTAACAAAGTGGTTTCATTTTAGTGCCGAGTTCAGGATTAGTGACTTTAACATTTAAATAGCCTCAAGCAGGCTTTCCAATTAACACCTCCCAGAGCGGAGTGCCCCCAGGAAGGAAGGGGGCCCCTTCGGAGCAGCTTTTGCCTTCGGAGACAGAATCACAAAGACCAGGGGACACCTCCCCACAAATCATCTACATTCCAATGGATGCGGGCGATGCTAGGCTGAGGAAAAACACTCGAGTTTTAAGTTAAGGAAAAAAGAATTTTGTAAATACGAATCCAAGCCATCACACCTGGAACACAGAAAGCATGACTTTTCAAGTGCTGACCAATGACCAAAGAATGTACATCTCTGTAGGTTTTTCTGATTTTTACAATATACGTTCAAACATTTTGATAATAGTAATTTAGTTATTATGTGCCCTGTTCTTTTCTAAGTACTTTAAGATGCACTAACCTTTACATGTATAATAATTTGTTTTAAAATAATAAGCTTGACATCTCACTAGAAACAATAATGATTTAATAAGTTACTCAGTGTCATTTAAAATAAAATTATTGAATAAGAAGCTTGCTTTAAATTATTTAATGTATTTAAAGTTGTTTATATCACTTGACTATCCAGAGAAAAGTAACACAGCTTATCACATTTAGGGAGTGACACGTATAAAGGCTCTCACTCTTATCTCTGGAGGCGCCTGTCCTTACAGACCACACTCCACAGACACTGTTTTTTACCTTAAGAGAATGTTTCAAGAATCACTTACCACCCAGCTGAAAACCCAGCAGCCAAAAGCAGGACTGCTTTAAGTCAGCACACAAGTTAAAAAAAAAGAAAAAGGCCAAAGGGAAAACTCCAAATTAAAACCATGCACCCTCGTGGGGAAAATAATTCTAATTTTGTGTACCTCAAAATCTAGAGAGTAAGTGTTCCCTCTCAACCTAAAGCTCAGTGCACGCCACGTAAACCCGCCACCTCCTGCAAAACCAGCACTGTTTTACACCTGCACATGGCTTTCAGAAGTGAGTCAGCCTTCGCAAAAGCTTAGGCTGCCCTCCAGCCCCCCAAGACCAAGCAAAGAATAACGAAACTAAATAAAATCAACCGGCTACCTTCTCAGTGCCTCTTTTCTTCTCGCGAGGCTGGTTCAGTTTGGCCTGCCTGTCTACCAGAATCTTCTGCCAGTACCTCTGTTCATGGTCACCTGAAAAACACAGAACATGGAGCTCTGCATACAAGGGCACATAGGAGAAACACACTCAGGGCACTATGCTCTCCATAGAACTAAAGTTTAATGCTTTAAACTTGATGCATGTAAGAGCACAAAAAAGACTAGTTTCATTAGCCAAACTCAGACAGCATCACACAGTCACCCCCATCGGCTTGTTGAAAAGGAAGGTCCATGAAGTTTTACCAGAGAGAATCTCGAGTTTCCAGCAGTGCTTCTTTTTAATTTCCGCACATGCGTGCATGACGGCTTGAGCATCCTCAGGAGACTTAAACCTCGCATGGCACTCGGTATCTCCTTCCAGCAAATCCACATACACAACTTCTGAGACGGCGGCCAGCGTGTCCTGCCGCACAGTAGAGAGGGAATATGAATAAAAGGTCTCACACCGTGGCTAACATGCTCCCCATGGCTATGTCAGAATGTGTTATGCCATCTGAAGCTTAAATGAGAACTACCCTACATTAAACATTTCTTCTGAAATATATACAAATGCTCTTAAAAACCTAACACGGACACACCTGAGAACCCACTCAACATCGCCTCTAATCATATCTTCCCTTACTCCACCACATCCTTCACATCTCCCCGGAGGGGAGACCTGTCTGGGGAGCACAGACATGCAGCAGAGCGCACCACACCCTCCCGCCATCAACAAGAGGGGCGTCCTGTCCGGGAGCAGTCAGAATAAGGGCTGGGATTAAAAACAAAATAGAAAGAGCCTCCATGGACTGGGGAAGAGTTGTGTTACCCCTCACCTGTACACTTATGACTTGTGACTTAAAATATACATGAAAACATTCAACTTCTTATAACAACTCATGCAAAAAAAAAGTTTCAGTGAACCTACACAAATTCTAGGTTCCTGAGTGGGTCTTTGAAAATATAGCTCAAAAGCTCTTCCTCTTTGATGAAATACCTAAACAACCTCTGCTAAACAAGTCGTGTCACCCAAATCCAGGAGAAGTTTCTCCACCTCGCCTGCTGGGAGGGCAAATTAACAAGATTCCTGCATTCACAGCAGGCTTCTCAGCAAACACAGGCGATTATGCAGGAATGTTATACCAGGTCCTAATTTATCAGTCTCCATTCATGAAGCTAAACAAATAACTAAGGATTCTCAGCCAAAAACAGGGCCTTATCCATCTCGTCCCATTCAGTTTTGACCCAAAAATTCAAGCCACAAGTAATTTAGGTTACTTTTATATGTTGGATTTTTAAAGTCTGATTTACACAGAACTGAGAAACACCTGGAAATATTGCTTCATCATAGAATAAGAGAAAAGTGTATTAGTTAGTAATGAAGCTTAGATATATAAAAACCTGTGAGTCTGTAGAAACAGGAACTAAGTCTTAACTCATCCTATCCCTATCATCCTGCCTATCACAGAAGAGGTACCTAATGTTTGCTAATTCAATAAAAAAAAGAGAACCAATATACTTGTCATTCTTCCCATTTCTTTAGTTAACAGTACTAAATTTAGAGACTAAACAAGAAAAACAATCAGTTTCAAGTTGAAAACGTTTGACTCTTCAATGGTAGCATAGCCACGTGATTGATTTATGTGACTGATTTATAGGAGTACCTTTCAAAAGACATTTACTAAACAGCCTTCATAATGTCAGGGTGACCTCAGAACGACAATTAGCCTGGCAATCGTACTGGGCAAGGCACAAACCGCCACCAACATCCTCCTCGTTCAGGTTTGTTCAGCAAACTGTAAGTAACTAGGAACTTGATTAATAGTTATTTTATGATTTCAATGATCATAAATGAAGAATTTGCAATCGATATAAATTTATGCTATGCATTCCAAATAACAAACCAAATAATTTTTCTATTAAATCTTAAGAGAAAAACCAACCAACTCAACCAGCTACACCAACCACAGCAGCATCTCCAAGCTCAGTCTTATCCCTGCGTGTGAAGTTCTCCCGGCCACAATGCTCTGCAAGATAGTGTCCGCGGGGGACTGCCCGCACCCTCACCCACAGCCTGGGAGAACCTCACCTAGGTGTCAGTGAGCTGCGGAATCTCAGGAAAGTGTTTACACCTCATCACAGTGAGCAACCTCAAAGGTTACGCAGGTAAAATGTGACTGGTATGAGGAGGAAAGCCAGTGTCAAAATGTAAATACGTTTGCTGTGTTACAGAAGGCTTTACATAGTTTGAGAAGACAGTGTCTCACCTAATTGGGTGGCAGGTTAAGGGCAAATAATATATGGTACTGCCTCCCAAAAGAACAGATGAACAAGAAAGGAATATTGCTGTACCGGTGTACAAAAGGCTGTTAGGTAAATCATAGAAAGTGAAAAAAGGAGACAGACTGTCAAACAGTATTTGCAATGTAAATTATGTAGAACTCTGGGTATATCTGCATGCATGCAAAACTGTAGTTTTTCAAAATACTTTCCACTTCTCTGTAATTGTTTCAAATTTCTTAAACAATCGGCATGGACTGAAAATATTAAAAAAAAAAAGTTAAACATAAAATTAAGAAAAGGCTTTTTTTCAAAACACACTACATTTCTTTCAGAAAAAAAAGTTCTATTTCAATTCACGAACAAAAATAAACTAAATTCATTCAAAGAAAAAATATATACATATTATCTCTTTTATTCCAAAACAATTTTGACTTCAGGCAAAAGAAAATTGAGGCGTCTGTTGAAAGCTGAGCGCCAATGAAAACAAATCACCAATTCTCTAGTTTGCTCCAAAATCTGACAGCAGATGCTTAGGATTTTAAAGTAATTTCAGAGCCTCTATTGCTGAGGGAGTCCTCAGCACACGTGGCACTCCTCTTCTAAAACCCGCTTCTCTGAGAACAAAAGCCCGGAAAGGAGCACGGGGAAGTGCTCTGCTGCCTCCTGCCTCCGTTAAGGAGGACCAGAGTGGCTTCCTCAGCCCACGGCCACCAGCCAGAGGCGCCGTGGACAGACAGACACTGCAGGCCTCCTGCAGGATGTGCACACAGCACTGGCATCCCCCAAGAATTCAGTGTTTGGATTCTGCTTCGGTCACATTTCAGTCGCTCTGGAATCAAACCTGCAGGGACTTGACCACAGAGGAACAGGCTCTAATGGGATTGGCTGTGTTTTCCAAACGCCACCCACTGTCACAGGGAGTCCTGAGGAGGAGAGTACAAGCAGCCGGGACCCTCAGGCTCACCCTGACGAGCTTCCTGCCGGGCAGAGGCTCCGGGCTGACGATCTTCACAATCACGCCCGCCGTGAACTGCGGCCCCGCTGCCTGGGCCTTCTCCGGGGGACGGCCCTCCTCACTGCTCGCTGCTCATCAAGCAGAAAAAGACCAGAAAGAACTATCACACTAAGTCATTTAACACTTGGGCCTCTTTATACTGACATCGTTGTTTCTTAGGCTACTTAAAAAGTAATTTACTTAATTTAAAACTTAATTGTAACCTAAGTTATGTAACTAAGGAAGTTATACATTGTAGATCATTGGGGCTCAGAACAGGCCTCCCTGACAAAAATCACACTGCTTACTGCAGATTACCATGAAATAAAATACACAACTGTAATTATTGTAAATGCAAACTGTTACTTTTATAACACTTGTAACATCTTCCCCCCAAAATGCCCATTTTCCCTGAACCAAAAAACAAAAAGTACCTAATAAAAGTAGATAGATAAACAGGCATGGAATACTATAGAATATTCTATATAATAATTCAGATGTGAAAATTAATTTTCATTATAGGAATTTAACATATATCCTAATATAAATTTCCTAAGAATCTTATTTTGTGTTATTTCTGCTTGTGGTTAATACTATGAAATAAATTTACAAGTGTGAAATAACAATCTTTGTAATTAAATTACAAACATAATTCATGAAGTAGATACTCATTACTAAATCTGACTAACAATGAGAACTACAGAAAATTTAAATAACTGATTAGAAAACATACTGTTTAAATGAGCCCTTCAAATGTTCTTATATCAAGAATAAGTCTCACATCTGAATAACTTGCCAAATGAGTAATTTCTGTAATGATTATTGTATAATTAAGTTTCTAAAAATTAAAGTTAAGCCTATTAACTCCGAAATAGTATTTTAGTGTATAATATAATGTTACAAAAACTATCATTTTACTTTTTTCATTTTTCAGTCCAGACTTATTAGTTACTCCATGGTCTATTTCCATTTCTGACTCCGATTTTATTTGGGATATTGTTTTTTTTAAAGAAGCCATACTGGCTTTTTGCAGGGCTAAATACTCTTTTTTCAAATCCATCCATTCACTCCTGTAATAAAAGAAAAGTACATGAGAAATAACAGATGATTAGGGATGTCCCCTCACAATGATTCTGAGTTCATATCACCCAGCAAGCAGGCAAAGGCAGGGCCCAGGCCAGCACCCAGATGAACCGGCTTCAATCTGCCAGGTCAGTTCCTGAGTATACTTCAATGATTTGAACTTTTGGAAATGAAGGTTCTGAATTAATTAACTGATAACATTTACTAAAACAGTTGTCTCTGGGGGAAAAGGATAGACTGAAATTTAAAGATGACTTGCATTACTTGTTAAACTGCTCCCAATTTCAGAGATAACATTCCTTAGTATTTACTAGAATGAAAAGGAATTTCTAAGAGGGAAAAAACACCCCCTGGAAGCAACCTATTTACATGCATTTAACATGTGGATGCTTCCTCAAACAGCTTGAGCTCCTCCAGAGAGGAACACAATGGCCCTCTGGGCTCCTACAAGCGCTCATTGTTAGCCCTAATCTACGCCATCAAACACGCAGATAGCAGAGTTTAAGGAGGAGGAGATCTGCTGGTGATGGGTTTAGCAGTTAACACTGGCATCTGTATACTTCAAAAAAAAAAAAAAAAAAAAAAAAATCCCAACCCACCCAGGATCCTACCTTCCCAAGCTGAGTCATTAGAATAACAAAAGGCCCTTAATGATTCCCTAAGATAAAGGCTGAAGGAATGCAGAGCTAAGGATCCTATAAATACAGCAGCTCCAAGTCACTCTCTTAGCCTTCCCAGGAGGACAGGACTTTGGGAACAACTTTCTTCTGAAAGGTATGCTGTTTGCTTTGTCCTCCTTGGCTCCCACCTAGTTAGTGTCCGCGGGCTCCCTTCCACTTTAACATGGAAATGCTCTCTGTGGCCTACGTAGTAAGTGCTTCCATGTTTTAGTACAAGTGAGCCCAATGATCCCTCCGCTGCCACACAGGAACCTAGTCTGTCTCCAGAGGCCACGGGGACTCCTCTGCTTTAACCTGGAGGCACCTGCTGTGTAAAGTAAAAGTAAGTGCTTCCATGTTTCAGTGGAGGTGTCTCCAAACCGACACCATTTGGGGCCCAGATATGTGTTCTAGACCCACTTTCCAGGTTAAAGCCAGGTCCGGTTGGCAAGGTTCTCCAGGACTGGGCTCCCCACCACTTAAACGTGGATGTACTTGCTTTGGAATAAAAAAAGTAAGTGCTTCCATGTTTCAGTGATGGTAAGTCTTGCTGTGCATTTTCCCAAGCCCACAAGCCTGACCTGCCGCCTGGTGTATCTGAGCGGAACCCTTACATCTCTTAAGAACACCCACCACTTTAACATGGAGGCATTTGCTGGACAGACGGAAATAAGTGCTTCCATGTTTTAGTGTGGTTGTTGCTTTGTACCCATCAGTCCTGCTGTGCGCAGACCCGGGCGCAGGCCGTGACTGTTGCTAACATGCAACTCTGTACACAAGCTGGAATTGCACTTTAGCAATGGTGACGGCCGGGCGCCGACCCCGCCACTCACTTGGACAGCACGCGCAGGGGGATGACCTCCTCCCCCATCTTGTGCCTCTCCTTGTGCTTCTTCTTGTGCTTCCGCTTGGCTTTTAGGAGCGACCCGTCTTTTATGTCTCCCGCTTCCTTTTCCTCTTCCGTGGAGACTTCTACCTCTTTAAGAAGAACACAGAAATCAGGTGTCAAAATCAACTGTATTTGTGGAGCCCTAACCGTAAGCCAAGCCAGAAGTACCTTTGTTTTCTTTGGACACTTGGGAGGCCTTTTTCAGGTTGTCTTTCTGGGCCGTTTTCCTGACTTTGGACCTGGGAGCCGGGCACCCTGCGTCCTCGGAGCTGCTTCGCTTCCTCTTCTCTGCTCGCACCGGAGGTAAACCAGCTGCTTCAGCTCTGACCCGCTTTTTTTTTTTCTTTGAGGGTGGCTTTTGGGGTTCAGCGCCCTCCCCTTCGGAGCCGTCCGACGTGGCCCTGGGCTCCTTCACCTCACCGGTGCTGCTCTCCTTGCCGGGGTCCACGTGCGCCTCTTTGGCCTGGCCGCTGTCTTCCTTCTTCGCCCGGCCTTTCTTCTTCTTCCTCTTTTTCTTTTCTTCTGTAACAATGCTACCATCAGCTTCCACCTGACTGCATGCACACCCACTTGCAGTGTGCTTACACTCACCTGCCACTCCCAGGGCAGGAACGGGCTTGTTTTTCACCGTTTTAGGAAATATCCCAGGTTTCCTCGGTGCTTCCTCTGGCGGGTTGTTAAGAAACTGAAATGAAATCAGCACAAATTTTGTCGAATTAAAACGTGATCATTTTCTTTTGCTAATTGTTTTCCTTATAGGTTCTGGACCTACCTCAATAGCTTTTGCTGCCTGTTCTTTTGTCTCAAATTCCACAAAGGCAAATCCCTTAGGGTCTCCCGTAGACTTGTAGTGCGGGATACTCACGTAAACGACATTGCCACATTTCCCAAACACTCTCTCAATCCAGCTGTGATTCACATTTTTGGGAAGTAACTCCTACAATAAATTAGTTACATGGTTAATAATGCTTCTCTCTTCTTACTCACGGTCACCACGTGTTTACTTGTATTCCAGAACAGGCTTACCACGTACACAGTCCGCTCCTCCTCATCCTTGGGTCTCTCCCCCAGAGGCTGCTTCCTCCTGATCCTGGTGCCTTCCAAGTCCAGCTGCAAAGCACACCGTTAGTGGGCTGCGAAGTTTGTGTGACTGCGGGAATTTATGGGGTAGAAAACAACCTTACCTCTACAACAGCTGAACTCTTCAGTGCTCTGGCTATTAACTTTTTGTCAGTGGTCAATTTTTTCATTTTGTTAAAAGACACCAGAAGTGATATATCAACATCTAAAATGTAAAAGTGAGCATAAATGAAATTTCAAGCTGCTCCTGTTACAGTCATGGTTGAAAATCCCTGTCCCATTTGAATTCTTACATGCCTCCTTTTAAAACTAATAAAAGTTTATGATTTTGTAATATGTAAAGTGCTTTCTTGGGACATGCCTCTAGTGCCTGTCCATCTCAGCACTGAAATACACTTGGTGGGTGAATTAATTGGTTTTTCAGTCCTTATCATAGGAGTACAATTCCACAAAGTCACTGTCCATGTATGTCCACACCCTCTGTACCTCCCCCATCTCCACTCACTTTTTAATCAAGTCTAGTGTGCACACTGTCTAAAATATATAATATAGTGTATATAGCACAATATATACACCATACATAAAACAGAAATACTTAAGAATAGTGTAAGTAAAACAGTACAAAAGTACATGCCAATTAATACAAACATACTATTTCAGAAGTAAACAAGTTAGTACATCAAAGGCAGTGCAGCTGAAAATTGGTCCCATTATAAACGGAAGCAAACTTACATCCATCTCTAGATTTTTCTATCTGCTCTCGAAGAAATCTATCCTTGTGAAGATTTGCATCTCCAAACCAGAAATCTACTTGCTTGGTGATATCTGCAAGCACCTGTTTCACTCGAGACCGCTTCTTTTTCTCTACCTCTTTTTTGTTTTCAGTACTTTCCTCTTCCATCGCCTTCTCTTGTTTTCCTCTTTCAGTTTCCATTCCCGTGAATTAGAGGTAAATATGGAAGTCTGGTAACAGAAAAAGTTAATCAGTTGAATAAACTTTCATTGGCTGTCAGTTCATTTAAAAATTTTTAGCTTTAGAATATCTTGCTTCAGACATCGTAGGTCATAGCTTTACTTTTTAGGCCTTTTAAACTGCAGGACTAGATTATTCTATAAAATCTTTATCACTTAGCTACACTTTAAGAAAGTGTAAGATTAAGGAACTCAGATATTTCATCTCAACAGACCTCAAAAATTTACATTTTTAGATACAACCTCCAACGAAATAGTTGATTCCTGATTTTGAATTTTTAAAATGTTTATTTCTCTTCACTATAAGCAGAGCTTAATAGGTAAGCTGTAGAATCAGCCCTTTTCAGGTGACCATCCCTTCCCAGTATTTACTTCTTGCGCACCAATTCCCAACCCCCTCCTTTCAAGTTATGCTGACCGCCTCCTTTGCCCCCCGGGCTCCAGCCTCACTCCTTGGCTGCTCTTGTTCTGAAACACTCCCCTAGGCAACATGGCTGGCTCCCTCACTTGCTGAAGTCTTGTTCAAATGCCTCTTCAGTGAGGTCTCCTTTCACAACTATATTTAAAACCGCAAATTTCTGGACATTTTGTCTCCCCACCCTTACTGCCCATTGCACCCAGTTTACTTGTTTGTTCTGCACCCTCCCTAGTGTGTGGGATGGAGGAAATCAGTGCTTTTTGTATTAGTTACTGATGCATCCATCTCCAGTCCCTGGTACGTAAGAGTCACTCAAACGTTCATTGACTGAATTTTGTCTTCTTAATGAAGTCTCTAGAGGTACTTGCACACAAATGATCACACGAGCAAAGGCTTACCATTGGGTCTGGGATGATGCAGGCCTGCCTGAGAATAACCAGTCTCACATAAGATGCTTTTCTTGGAAAGAGGAGAGTTAAGACACACATCTCTTTAGCCACTCTTAGCTGGCATGCAGGCCTTGGGCCTACATGACCAGAATGACATAATAGACTGGAGGGCAAAGGGGGGGGGGGCCTAAAGCTTTCACGTACCAGAGTAACCTCAACACTTTGGCCTTTATCTGTGGAAGTCACAGGTCTGTGGCAGGTGAGGGCCAGTGGATGTGGGTGCAGTGCTGGACTGGGGAAGTGCTGGGGCGGGCAGGCCTCCCTGAGGCAGGGAAACGCTGCCCCTGCTCTATATGCTGCCTCTGTGCCCTCCTGTAAAGCTCAGTAAACGAGGCACCAGATGGAAGCCCATTTGCGCCTCAGTCTCAGCAAGGACCTGTCCCTGAGGGCAGCAGATGCAGTGACAGCGGGCAGAGCCCCCTTCATTCTCCAAGGTCAACAAGAGAGAACTCGCACTCTTAGAACAGGCTTCCTGGATCAGTCAGCCAAGTGTGGATTTTAACGCAGACATGTAAGTATTAATTTACATGATGCCAGCATCACACAAAGATGGAGCTCCAGGTCAGAACCGGTCATCAGAAACAATCAGGTGTCCTAGTGCTGCAGCCTCACCCCTCCCCTGGTGCCGCACCTGGTGCCGCACCTGGTACCTCCCTTGGTACCTCCCCTGGTGCCGCACCTGGTACCTCCCCTGGTACCTCCCCTGGTGCCGCACCTGGTACCTCCCTTGGTACCTCCCCTGGTGCCGCACCTGGTGCCTCCCCTGGTACCTCCCCTGGTGCCGCACCTGGTACCTCCCCTGGTGCCTCCCCTGGTACCTCCCCTGGTGCCGCACCTGGTACCTCCCCTGGTGCCTCCCCTGGTGCCTCCCCTGGTACCTCCCCTGGTGCCTCCCCTGGTACCTCCCCTGGTGCCTCCCCTGGTGCCTCCCCTGGTACCCCTCCCCTGGTGCCTCCCCCTGTACCTCCCCTGGTGCCTCCCCTGGTGCCCCCCTGGTGCCTCCCCTGGTGCCTCCCCTGGTGCCTCCCCTGGTGCCCCCCACCTGGTACCGCCCCTGGTACCTCCCCTGGTGCCGCACCTGGTACCTCCCCTGGTACCTCCCCTGGTGCCGCACCTGGTGCCTCCCCTGGTGCCGCCCCTGGTGCCGCCCCTGGTACCTCCCCTGGTGCCGCACCTGGTGCCTCCCCTGGTGCCGCACCTGGTGCCTCCCCTGGTGCCGCACCTGGTGCCTCCCCTGGTGCCCGCCCCTGGTGCCTCCCCTGGTGCCGCACCTGGTGCCTCCCCTGGTGCCTCCCCTGGTGCCTCCCCTGGTGCCTCCCCTGGTACCTCCCCTGGTGCCTCCCCTGGTACCTCCCCTGGTGCCTCCCCTGGTGCCTCCCCTGGTGCCTCCCCTGGTACCTCCCCTGGTGCCTCCCCTGGTACCTCCCCTGGTGCCGCCCTGGTACCTCCCCTGTACCCGCCCCTGGTACCTCCCCTGGTACCTGCCCCCTGGTGCCTCCCCTGGTGCCTCCCCTGGTGCCGCCCCTGGTACCTCCCCTGGTGCCGCACCTGGTACCTCCCCTGGTGCCTCCCCTGGCCGCCCCTGGTACCTCCCCTGGTGCCTCCCCTGGTACCTCCCCTGGTGCCGCCCTGGTGCCCTCCCCTGGTACCTCCCCTGGTGCCTCCCCTGGTGCCTCCCCCCTGGTGCCTCCCCTCCCCTGGTGCCTCCCCTGGTGCCTCCCCTGGTGCCGCACCTGGTACCTCCCCTGGTGCCGCACCTGGTGCCTCCCCTGGTACCTCCCCTGGTGCCGCACCTGGTGCCTCCCCTGGTGCCGCACCTGGTGCCTCCCCTGGTGCCGCACCTGGTGCCTCCCCTGGTGCCTCCCCTGGTGCCTCCCCTGGTACCTCCCCTGGTGCCGCACCTGGTGCCTCCCCTGGTGCCGCACCTGGTGCCTCCCCTGGTGCCGCACCTGGTGCCTCCCCTGGTGCCGCACCTGGTGCCTCCCCTGGTGCCGCACCTGGTGCCTCCCCTGGTGCCGCACCTGGTGCCGCACCTGGTGCCCTCCCTGGTGGTGCCTCCCCTGGTGCCGCACCTGGTACCTCCCCTGGTGCCGCACCTGGTGCCTCCCCTGGTGCCTCCCCTGGTGCCGCACCTGGTGCCTCCCCTGGTGCCGCACCTGGTGCCTCCCCTGGTGCCGCACCTGGTGCCTCCCCTGGTGCCGCACCCTGGTGCCTCCCCTGGTGCCGCACCTGGTGCCTCCCCTGGTGCCGCCCGTGGTACCTCCCCTGGTGCCGCACCTGGTACCTCCCCTGGTGCCGCACCTGGTGCCTCCCCTGGTGCCTCCCCTGGTGCCTCCCCTGGTGCCTCCCCTGGTGCCTCCCCTGGTACCTACCTCCCCTGGTGCCTCCCCTGGTACCTCCCCTGGTTCCGCACCTGGTGCCTCCCCTGGTGCCGCACCTGGTACCTCCCCTGGTGCCGCACCTGGTACCTCCCCTGGTGCCGCACCTGGTGCCTCCCCTGGTGCCGCACCTGGTGCCTCCCCTGGTGCCGCACCTGGTGCCTCCCCTGGTGCCGCACCCTGGTGCCTCCCCCTGGTGCCTCCCCTGGTGCCTCCCCTGGTGCCTCCCCTGGTGCCTCCCCTGGTGCCGCACCCTGGTACCTCCCCTGGTTCCGCACCTGGTGCCTCCCCTGGTGCCGCACCTGGTACCTCCCCTGGTGCCGCACCTGGTACCTCCCCTGGTGCCGCCCCTGGTGCCTCCCCTGGTGCCGCCCCTGGTGCCGCCCTGGTGCCCTCCCCTGGTGCCGCCCCTGGTACCTCCCCTGGTGCCGCACCTGGTACCTCCCCTGGGTGCCACCCTGGTGCCTCCCCTGGTGCCGCACCTGGTGCCTCCCCTGGTGCCGCACCTGGTACCTCCCCTGGTTCCTCCCCTGGTGCCGCACCTGGTGCCTCCCCTGGTGCCTCCCCTGGTGCCGCACCTGGTGCCTCCCCTGGTGCCACACCTGGTGCCTCCCCTGGTGCCGCACCTGGTGCCTCCCCTGGTACCTCCCCTGGTGCTTCCCCTGGTGTTCCGCACCTGGTGCCTCCCCTGGTTGCCGCACCTGGTGCCTCCCCTGGTGCCGCACCTGGTGCCTCCCCTGGTACCTCCCCTGGTGCTTCCCCTGGTACCTCCCCTGGTTCCGCACCTGGTGCCTCCCCTGGTTCCGCACCTGGTGCCTCCCCTGGTGCCGCACCTGGTGCCTCCCCTGGTTCCGCACCTGGTGCCTCCCCTGGTTCCGCACCTGGTGCCTCCCCTGGTGCCGCACCTGGTGCCTCCCCTGGTGCCTCCCCTGGTGCCGCACCTGGTACCTCCACTGGTGCCACACCTGGTGCCTCCCCTGGTGCCGCACCTGGTGCCTCCCCTGGTGCCGCACCTGGTACCTCCACTGGTACCTCCCCTGGTGCCGCACCTGGTACCTCCCCTGGTACCTCCCCTGGTGCCGCCCCTGGTGCCGCACCTGGTGCCTCCCCTGGTGCCGCACCTGGTGCCTCCCCTGGTGCCTCCCCTGGTACCTCCCCTGGTGCTTCCCCTGGTACCTCCCCTGGTTCCGCACCTGGTGCCTCCCCTGGTTCCGCACCTGGTACCTCCCCTGGTGCCTCCCCTGGTGCCTCCCCTGGTGCCGCACCTGGTGCCTCCCCTGGTGCCTCCCCTGGTGCCGCACCCGGTACCTCCCCTGGTTCCGCACCCGGTGCCTCCCCTGGTGCCGCACCCGGTGCCTCCCCTGGTGCCGCACCTGGTACCTCCCTTGGTGCCTCCCCTGGTGCTTCCCCTGGTGCCTCCCCTGGTGCCGCATCTGGTACCCTCCCCTGGTGCCTCCCCTGGTGCCTCCCCTGGTACCTCCCCTGGTGCCTCCCCTGGTACCTCCCCTGGTTCCGCACCTGGTGCCTCCCCTGGTGCCGCACCTGGTACCTCCCCTGGTGCCGCACCCGGTACCTCCCCTGGTTCCGCACCCGGTGCCTCCCCTGGTGCCGCACCCGGTGCCTCCCCTGGTACCTCCCTTGGTGCCTCCCCTGGTGCCTCCCCTGGTACCTCCCCTGGTGCTTCCCCTGGTACCTCCCCTGGTTCCGCACCTGGTGCCTCCCCTGGTGCCGCACCTGGTACCTCCCCTGGTGCCGCACCTGGTACCTCCCCTGGTTCCGCACCTGGTGCCTCCCCTGGTGCCGCACCTGGTGCCTCCCCTGGTGCCGCACCCGGTACCTCCCCTGGTTCCGCACCCGGTGCCTCCCCTGGTGCCGCACCCGGTGCCTCCCCTGGTGCCGCACCTGGTACCTCCCTTGGTGCCTCCCCTGGTGCTTCCCCTGGTGCCTCCCCTGGTGCCGCACCTGGTACCTCCACTGGTGCCACACCTGGTGCCTCCCCTGGTGCCGCACCTGGTACCTCCCCTGGTGCCTCCCCTGGTGCCGCACCTGGGTACCTCCACTGGTACCTCCCCTGGTGCCTCCCCTGGTGCCTCCCCTGGTGCCGCACCTGGTGCCTCCCCTGGTGCCTCCCCTGGTGCCGCACCTGGTACCTCCCCTGGTACCTCCCCTGGTGCCTCCCCTGGTGCCGCCCCTGGTGCCGCCCCTGGTGCCTCCCCTGGTGCCGCACCTGGTGCCTCCCCTGGTGCCTCCCCTGGTGCCGCACCCTGGTACCTCCCCTGGTTCCGCCCCTGGTGCCTCCCCTGGTGCCGCACCCTGGTGCCTCCCCTGGTGCCGCACCTGGTACCTCCCTTGGTGCCTCCCCTGGTGCTTCCCCTGGTGCCTCCCCTGGTGCCGCATCTGGTACCTCCCCTGGTGCCGCACCTGGTACCTCCCCTGGTGCCGCACCTGGTACCTCCACTGGTGCCACACCTGGTGCCTCCCCTGGTGCCGCACCTGGTACCTCCCCTGTTGCCGCACCTGGTACCTCCACTGGTACCTCCCCTGGTGCCGCACCTGGTACCTCCCCTGGTTCCTCCCCTGGTGCCGCACCTGGTGCCTCCCCTGGTGCCGCACCTGGTACCTCCCCTGGTGCCGCACCTGGTGCCTCCCCTGGTGCCGCACCTGGTGCCTCCCCTGGTACCTCCCCTGGTGCCGCACCTGGTACCTCCCCTGGTGCCGCACCTGGTACCTCCCCTGGTACCTCCCCTGGTGCCTCCCCTGGTGCCGCACCTGGTACCTCCCCTGGTACCTCCCCTGGTGCCTCCCCTGGTGCCGCACCTGGTACCTCCCCTGGCCATTCGGGTGACACTGAGACACATCAGATCCGCGTCTGACCCTCAGCAGCTGGAGGTGAGGATTCCCTGAGACCACTTTCCTCATGCAGCTTGAGGAGGGTCCCCCTTAAGTTTCCTTTTCTGGCCCCTCCCCCTGCCCCTCTTGGCTTAGTTGGGCACCCTTCTGACTCACACGAATCCTTTCCGAGAGTCCCCGCTTTAAGCTGCTTGAGTGTATGCTGACAGTTTACAATCTAAGTTCTCCAGCCCTTACTTCTCCCCTGAGCTCCCCATTCTAATATTCAACTGTCTGTGCGATGTCTCTACTTGTTTATCCGACCTACATCTCATGTTTACAATGGGAAAAATTAAACTCAAGTTTTAACAAACGTATGTTTTGTCTAGTGTCCCATACCTCAGAAACCCAAGTAAGAACGGCAAGAGGGCAAAGCCCTGGAATTGTCCTAATCCTTCTCCTCACAGCAAAGACAACGCCTCAGCATCAGGACCCCAGGGCCAAGCTAGCAGGTGCCTGCCTGAACTACATGGAGCGCCCAGACAAAGGCCCGCTTCTGCCTCCTCCATTGGCGCCGACCCCCCGGACAACAGCCAGATAAGCATCTAAGTATGTAAAGCAGGGCCTGTCCACCTCCGGCACAAAACCCTCCAGACTTCAGATCACACCCAGGATAAAACCCACAGTCCTCACGGTGGCCTACAAGGCCCTAGTCCACTGGCCCTGGGGGCGTCTCTCTAACTTCATCTCTCACAACTGCTTCCAGCAGGCTCATGGCAACCAGGACATGGGGCTGAATGGCGAAGGCCATTCCCACCTCAAGGCCTGCACATCCACAGGTATTACTTCCCGGTTCATTCAGGTCCCTGCAAAGGTCACCTGCTCAGAGGCTTTCTCTTCGACCAAATCTAATATATTCCCTCCCTTCTAACCTTAACCCTAACACAACCTCTGTCACCACTTTCAATCCTGTCTCCTCTTGTCACCACCTGGAATTGACAATCCTGTCTGTCTCCCACAGACTGAAAACACTGTCAGGGCAGGGACTTGAGCTTGGCCACAACCTATGCGTCTATTGAATAATTAAATACTGTATTTTAAAGGATTTTACAAACTGTCAAGTGTTAAGCATTACAAATTCTTTTTGTAGGGGTGGGGGCAGAATTATAAGTAAAATTCAAACGAAGTCTGTGCTTATCACTACAGCAGGATCCAGGGCTAACTTCCCTTTCTGAACAAACTAGAAATTACAAAGGGCAGGTCACCAGCTCTCCAATTCCTCTGCTGTCAAAGCCGCCATCTGAGGAAGAAGCAACAGATCTGCACAAGCACAGAAAGTCACAATTCTCCCAGAAACCAGACTTTTCCCACCATCCTCTCATCTCAGCCCAGAGAATCTCCTTCATTCCTTCTCCTAAGGATTCATATTGGGGCTTGGAGAATCAAGTCAGAAACTCTTGCCTGGGTACATAATACCTGCAATTGTGCTCTGTAGACAAACAAATATGCCTTCACTTTAGAGGAAGCTATGGATTAAACAGAAGGCAACAACCTGGTACAACTTACCGTCCCTACACATCGGCTGGGAAAGACCAGAAGTTCCACAGTCAGACTTGCTTGATCTCAAAGCCTACTTGCTCACCATCCTGGGATAACAAACAGGTGTGTTGTCACAGCCATCCCATTCCAAATCATTATCTTTCCTACTCAGGCTTGTTCTTCTTACTTAAGGATCCATAGTCTGCTGAGTTAATCAGCCAAACTATTTACTAGCTGTGTGGGTTCTGAGCAAGTTACCTCACTCTCTCTCTAGGAGCAATATAAAATGTGGATAAAAACCATACCTATGTAGTAGGATTTTATGGAGATTAATCAAAATAGCGTATACGTGCCCTAGCTGGTTTGGCTCAGTGGCTAGAGCATCGGCCTGGGGAATGAAAGATCCCGGGTTCAATTCTGGTCAAGGGCACATGCCTGGGTTGCGGACTCGATCCCCAGTGGGGGCATGCAGGAGGCACCTGATCAATGATCCTCTCATCACTGGTGTTTCTCTCTCCCTCTCTCTTCCTCTCTGAAATCAATAAAAATGTATTAAAAAGTGTACATAAAGCACTTCAAATTGCTGCTACATAGCACACACTCAATAACATGGAACCATTATCGTTTATCGTTATCGTTTAGCAATCTGTCCCCATGTCCTAGCAATGCGTCCAGGGGAACGGCTCTCATGTGCATCCAGTGTTCTCAGCAACCATGGTCACTGTAACAGGGAACAGTTTATAAACTGTCCTAACGGCGTCCGTTCTTCCCAGGAGCTGTGCAACTAAAACGCACTTCTCAGGTTGACTTGGATGTTAAAACATTCCCTCGAAATTCCTTAGCACCATCTTATAGCAGAATATGTATTTTTCAAAAACTGTTAAATGAAGCGTTGACAGCTAACTGGTTTCTACACAGGCTTTAAACAAGGAATAAAACTTGACAGCGCCAATCAGTTCACACAGATTATTTTAACTCCTCACAATCCCACAAGCGGTTTTCTCCAACTTCTTGTTACAGAGGCTTGAGGCCGAGACAGGACATAGCTCAGGGAGTTGGGGAACCCGCCCGACTTCGCCTCCTGCCCCCATGCCTTCAGTCCATGTTCTGGCTGGAATTGGAGGCGTTTAGGAATTCTTGGGAATCCCATGAACTTCTTACATGATACATTTTAATGAAAAGGTAGTCACTAGTCTTGCACACATACAAAATGAACACGTGTCCACGATTTTTAAGTCATTAACCTGGGAACTAGTTAAGTGTTAGAACCAGTTCAAAGGAAAATTAAACCCGATGCACGAATATAGCAGTCTACCTGAAGGCGGAAGTTCGTTCGTTAACTGGCGCAAACTGGCCAGGGCAATAACTGCACAGTTGGCTGCAGGGCCCACTCGGCGCAACTCGCCAGCGGCAAAGCGGCCCCGAGAACGAGGCAGCCAGCGTTTTTCTGTCCAGGCCATTCCAAAGGCTCACACTGGCAAATTGTGTGCACAGTGTCTAGACACCTGCAAGCATTTCCCCGGGGAGGCCCATCCATGGCCTAGATGGTTTTTTTTTTTTTTTTAATATATTTTATTGATTTTTTTTTTACAGAGAGGAAGAGAGAGGGATAGAGAGTCAGAAACATCGATGAGAGAGAAACATCGATCAGCTGCCTCTTGCACACCCCCTACTGGGGATGTGCCCGCAACCAAGGTACATGCCCTTGACCGGAATCGAACCCGGGACCCTTGAGTCCGCAGGCCGACGCTCTATCCACTGAGCCAAACCGGTTTTGGCCCGGTTTTGGCAATGGCCTGGATGGTTTTTAAGGGAGATGGTGCGCTCAAAGGCTGAGAACCCCGGCCCCGAGCCCGGGCGACCCGCCTCCTCACCCTCGGCTCAACTTCCAACGCCTGGACCCACCCCCGGGTCTGCGGCTGCCCCGCGGGGCGCCGCCCTCGGACCCGTGTCGGCTCCCCAAGCAGGTGCGCGAGGGCCCCCGGTTCCGCACGCAGCGCTCACGAGGACTGGGGCCCAGGTCCTGGGAAAAAAGGACTGGGTTAGAAGACACGGGTCCTCCCTCCCGTAATCTTAGCGCCCAAAGCTCAAGTCCGTGACGCAACGTAACTTCCGCGTGCCCCACCCTCGCCTCTCCGCACCGAGGCCGCCCTTCCGCGCCGACTCCGCGCGTGCGCAACGACGGGCTCGAAGGAAGGCGGCAGGGGGCGGGGAGGCGGGCAAAGGGCGGGGCACGAGGGTGACAGACGGCAGGGCGCACGGACCTCAGCTCCCCTCGGCGGCCCCAGAGTCCCCTCGGAACTTACTCCGTCCAGTCTCCAAAATACAGGCCAGAGCCTGCGTCCTCCAGCCCTTTCCGTCTCCCGAAACCCACAGTGGAGGATGTGAAGCGTCATACGACGCGCGACACGGGTCTCCGAGCGCCTCCTAGACGCTCCGAGGCGCAGTGCGTCACTACGTCTCTGGCGTGCGGCTCGCGGGGCGGGGCCTCGGGGCACGCGGCCAATGAGGAGTTTGATTGGCGGGCGGAGTCGGCGGCGCGAGCGGAGCGTTGGGCCGGCGCTATTGGTGTCCGGGGTAGCGACGTCACGACGTTTGGCGGGAGAATTGGAAGCGGGTTTTGCGTTGGGCTTGGGAAAGGCGGGCGGTTCCCGGCTTTCCGGGACTGAGGGCGCGGAGCCGAGGCGGCGTCCCTGACCTGCGGGAGGGACGAGAGAGCCGCCCCCGAGCGGACGGTGAGGACGCCCTGCGGCCGGTGGTCCCGGGTCTGCAGCCCCCGGATGTCTGAGGTGGGAGGGTTCGTCTTCACCGTCACGGTTACACAGGGTCTCGGCCAATGAAGTGGGGCTTCTCCTTATTGCGATGTGGCTTTTTAAAAAAACTGTAGTTTTGGGGTTTTAAATATATATTCCTTATTGATTTCAGAGACGAAGGGAGAGGGAGGGAGAGAGAGACAGGAGTGATGAGCGAGAACCATGGATCCCATGGATGGGCTGCCGCCCGCACGCCCCCAGTGGGGATAGAGCCTGCCACCCGGCAAGTGCCCTGACCTCCTGGTTCACAGGTCCAAGTTCAGCCAAGGCGCCCCACTGGCGGCGGGATGTGGTTTCTCGAAGGACGGTGGTTCGTGGCTCTGAGAGCCGGTAGGTTGGGGAGGAAGGCCACAAGCCGGCGGGGACCGAGGCCGCGGTGTCCCGGGCACAGCCGCGGGCCGTGCAGGGCGCCCTCACGTCCGTGGTCCTCGGGAACGCGGGCCCCTAACCCCCGGGAAACTCGCTAGCGGGGGCGGCCTGGAAGCCGCCGGCAGGCCGCTGTGCGTAGTGTGCAGGGAATGGGGGTGTGTTTGCAAAGGCCTGTGTCCTGTCCGAGAACGAGGCCGTGGGGCAAGTGTTTGCTTCACCCGCCCCCCCCCCCCCCCCCCCAGTTGTAAGGCCAAGTCAGACGGCCATCTTCCGAAAACCCTCGGGCCTCGTGTCTTCAGGGAAGTCCGGCCACTCAGCAGAGCAGGCGGGCCTCCGAGCCCTGTCCCCACTCCCTGAGGCCCCTCCCTCTGCTCGGCTCTTACCCCTCCTCCGTGCCGGTGCTCCTGGGAGTCCCGGCGTCGCGCCTCGCCGACTTCGCGGGCCGTGTCCGTGCTGATTGCTGTGGGAGAAACCTGCCCTGCTCCTCCCTGCTTAGGGTGATCTCAGCGTGTGGCTCGACGTTGCGTTCTGGGAGCCTTGATTGATGCCCTAGCCCCCATTCCTGTCACATTTATTTATTTATTATTTTATTTTTTAAAATACGTTTTTATTTATTTCAGAGAGAGCGAAAGGGAGAGATAGAAAGATCAGTGATGAGAGAGAATCATCAATTGGCTGCCCCCTGCACACCCCACAGTGAGGATGGAGCCAGCAACCCAGGCGTGTGCCCTTGACCGGGACTCGAACCCAGGACCCTTCAGTCCACAGGCTGATGCTCTATCCACTGAGCAACACCAGCCAGGGCCACCCCATTTTTTTTTTTTTTTTTTTTTTTTTTAACAAAAGGAAAGTTTTATTACAGAAAAGCTCCCTGCAGCAGGGAGGGGACCCAAGAGGGTTGCCTGCCTGTCACATTAAAAAAATGTTTGTATTTTTATTGATGTCAGACAGGAAGGAAGAGAGAGATAGAAACATCAATGATGAGAGAAAATTATTCATTGGCTGCCTCCTGCATGCCCCACAGGGGATCTAGCCCACAACCTGGGCCTGGGCCTGACCACTGAGCCACACTGGCTGGATTTCTTGAGGTTAGGAATGGTGTTTTGTTCATTTTACTCTGGCACCTAGTAAGAGCTAAGTAAATGTATCTAATTTATAAGTAATGTGTAGGTGGTCTGTTTTACATGTGTAAATGAGAAATGGAATCCAGAATCGCAGATCGCAGCTTTATGGAACCCCTTGAGGTCTTTTAGGGCCGGTGCTCGAACTCAAGCGTGCATCACTAGCACCCAGGGCTTCTCGACACATTGCGGGGCCTGACCCCACACTTCCTGCTTAGTAAGGCGGGTGGAACCCACGAATTTGAATTTCTAATTTCCAGCTGATGCTGATGCTGTCGGTCCAGGGGTCATGGCTTTGCAACCAAGGACAAAAATAATATTCTTTTATCATCTCTATTCACGTCTTCATCAGCAATGATTTTAGATTTCCAAATTTGCCCACCATAACAATTTTATCCCGTGGCATGGAATAATTTCAGAACTCATTGCAACGGCATTGAAAAGACCTTTTTCCTTGCAGAGGAATTACGTATATCTGGTGTTGGGTCCTGGAGTGTTGGCTGAAAGATGTCAAAGGAAACATGTAAAAGACAAGGGGGCCCTCTTGTGGTGACCATGGCAATTCAGAGACTGAAAGCCCAAGCTCCTCCCAGGACCCAGTGGGGCGGGGATCATTTCTGGTACCTGTAAGGCCCCGAGGAGAACTGGTGCCGACTCCTCAGCACTTCATTTCTGCTGCGTTCCTCTGGCCTGACACATTCCTTTCCCACGGTGTGGTATCACCGTGTCCTCAGTGGCAGGTAATTTGACTGCACCTGTGTTTCCCTTGATAGTTACATAGTCTTAGAACTCGAATTCCTCTCTTGGGTCAAGAGTTTGTGAGGAAATTGTATTTGATACTTATTCATTTCATCAGGGTTGAATATTCTTTGTCATTTTTCAATTTAGGTGTTATAAATAGTTGAATAACCACTGATAATTTCTGGACCTGACTGGTTTATAACTTCAGAAGAAACAATGGAAAGCCAAGAATTTATTGTAAGTCTTACCACTATTTTTTTCTTCCTTCCACATTTTACAAACGTTGCTTGAGTTGCCAGATTGAGAAAAAAACAAAACAAAACACAAAAATCCCCCAAACAAACAAACCCCCCAAAACCCAAAACCTAAAAGCAGGACATTCAGTTAAATGTGGATTTTAGATAAACAGTGGAAGTTTTTTAGTATAAGTGTGTATGTTTCAAGTGTTGCCCTGTATTTTAACTGGCAACCCTCTCTCTTGTCACCTGTTCACATTTGTTATACAAAGTCCTTTGGAACAAAATCTCAGGAAGCTTGGGACCAGGAAATAATCTTTCTCTTGAAGAACTGACGCGCCTCTCATGTGCATCAGTGGTCTCAAATTGTTTGGTCTCAGGATCCTTTTCTACTCTTGAAAATTATTGAGGACCCCAAAGAATTTTTGATTATGGGGGTTATATCAATGTCTTTCATATTAGAAATTATAACAGAAAGTTTAAAAAATACTCATTTACTAAAAATAATAAATTCATTAGATTTAACATAAATTACATTTTTTAAAGAAAATAGCTATATTTTCCAAAATAATAACCAAGAAACATTGACAAGAGTAGCATTGATGTACATTTTTTGCATGTCCTTTTAACATTGGATTTAATTCTCTGCTTCTGCATGAAATCTGAAATTGAATCTTACACTGTTGCACATAAATAACCTGCAATTAACTCCACTGTGCTTCCCTGAAGGAATGAGAGAGAGAAGGCAAGTAGCTTCGTGAAAATAGTTCTGCCCTCACAGACCCGTGAGGCGTCTTGGGGACCAGGCGTCTCTGGACTGCACTTGGAGAACTGCGCAGACCATGAGTGCTGTGAACCCAACACATTTTCCCTTTCCCACTGATGACTAAGAAGCTCCAAATTACTTTTGTTACCAGTTAACTTCAGTTTTTATTTAGAATTTACTTCTCCTTTCTCCACCCCCTTGCCTTTTACTGCCTAGTTTGTTTTTTCAATGGATTTTGTTTTGTTATTGTTATGCTGTCTGTGCTTTTATATTGGTAAAAGATGTCCTAAATATATTTTTTGGTAGAAGGGTATAAAATGTGAAATGTTTAATATATATACACTAGAGGCCTGGTGCATGAAATTCGTACATGGGGCAAGGGGGTCCCCTCAGCCTGGCCTGTACCCTCTCCAATCTGGGACCGCTGGCTCTTAACTGCTCACCTGCCTGATTGCCCCTAACCATCTCTGCCTGCCTGTCTGATTGCCCCTAACTGCTCCCCTACTGGCCTGCCCCTAACTGCTCCCCTGCTGGCCTGGTCGCCCCTAACTGCCTCTGCCTCATCCCGCACCTGGGACTCGGGCTTCCCTCCCTCTGGCTGGCTGCAGGCACCCAGGACCTGGGCTGGCTTCGCCCAGGCCAGCCGCAGCCGCAGTGGACTGTGGGCAGGCAGCTTTCCCTGGGCCGCAGCCGCAGGCTCCCAGGACCACAGGGCAGGCGGCTTGTCCCTCTCCTAGGCCTCAGCCTGGCTGGTCCTCATTACTCTATTGCGAGCTCATTTGTGTCTGTCTGGTTCCCATTCCCCTCTCCCCAGTGTTGAGCCGTTATGGTGTGACGGCGTGAGGGTGTGATGACCATTTGCATATTAGCTCTTTATTATATAGGAATTATATAGGATAGAAATCATTTCTTCACTTGGAAATAGGTACTGTATACTCATCAGAAGACGAAGAAGTCAAAAGTGTGGCAAGATGGAATTTTGAAGATCGCTCACCTAGGAAACAAAGTAAGTGCAGAGCAGCCATGGACAGAATCCAAAGCTGTGTTTAGTTTCAGTAACAGCAGTCTGTATGAGGAGGCCATGCCCTGTGGAGAGGGTCAGTCCCATAGTGGACATCTCCACGTTCAAGTCATGTTATTATCCTTTTTTAATTGAATTTATTGGGGTAACATTGGTTAATTCTTCTCATTTAAATAGATGAGTGTTTAGCCTTCTCCCTCCTAAATTTTTTATTCATTTATCTTAAACTAATACATTCATTCACTGTTTGATGTTATTCTGTGTAATTGTTTCTTTTTGGTTAGGGTCAAGTCTTCAAAATATTACAGATTTAGTCTTATGTTAAAACTAGTGGCCTGGTGCACGGATTCATGCACATCGAAAGGAAATTAATTAGAAGAAATATTTTAATATAGCTATTTGCCCTTTCTCTATAATAGAAGTGTCAACCAAATTCACGATTGACAATGACAGATCGAAGCATACACATGTGATTGGCACCATGTGCGAGTCAATGTTTATTTTTAAATTGCCAGTGCGTGTCATATGTACTGGCCGATCGGTTGGTTGAACGGATGGTTGGTTGCTTAGCCTTTTATATATATCTAATTGGATTCTGAATATCCATCATGTCTTCTTGTGATACCAAATCATACTATTAAGGTCAGGCTAGTGGTATCCAACTTTATCTTCAGTAGTCACATGTGTTTATTGTGTCCGTTGTATACCTCATACTAGTAGGTTATAGGAAAACAAGATGAATTCAAGGTAGCACCAGAGATTCTCTGACCCAGGAGAGGTAATAATATCAGTCTATCCTCAAACACTGCTTGCTCTCGTAATGCCTTTTCTCTGTCTATCCAAACCTTTCTGTCTCCCATTAGTGGCATCATCGCCCAACAAGCATACTGCTGGTGGGCGGTGGGGAAAGTGAGGTCAGCCATGGAGTCAGTGTAAAGAGCTGTCATGCCAGGCAGACCTCGCTGGCGGCCTGGCTCTCCACCTGTGGGTGTGTAACCTTGGCAAGTTATTTAGCTTCTCAGGCCTCTAGTGTCTTCCTAAATGGGGACAGTGATACCTGTGAACTTGTCCAGAGGGCTAAATGAGAAAACATGTAAACCTTTAACAAAGTATCTGGCATGTTGTAAGCATGCATTGGATGGTAACTGTTTTGTAATTTTTGTCTTTAGGGGACTTTTATCTAAGAGCATACGGATCATACCATGTACACATATATGTTTAGGGCTCTGATTACAAAGGAGGGACATCAAAATCTGACTCTGGTTTAGGAGTCTTTCCAGATAAAGGGTTTGCCTTGTACACAAAATTGATAGGTTGAGGGAAGAGGGGCTGAAGATGGTGCTGTAGCTACAACACGGAGGTACAGACCAGTAGGCAATGTGTGGGGAGCTACAGGTGCAGGTTGTGACTGGAGAGGCCTTGTTGGGCAGTGGCAGCAGCCACCTCGTGATGGACGGAGAGCGCAGCTCGAGGAGCGGGAAGAACAGCAGAAGAGTGACAACCAGGTTCTATTTTAGGAATTATTTTGGCAGCAGTGTCAAACAGAACTTTTAAGTTCCGAAGGGTGAAAGTCAGACTGGACTTAGGGAAACAGTTGTAGTGAGGGACAGCAGTAATGTAGACAAAAAGTGATGGGGTCTGACTAAGCGGTGACAGTGAGAGAGGGATGACTAGCGAGAAGTTAGGAAAAGATCATAGAATCTTAAGTTCTCGATACGGAAGGTAAGGAGACTCCAAAATTAGTTTCCGGTTTCTGTATGATTAATGTACTAGTTAGGGTGTCTCCAAAAAGAACGCCAGCTTGGAGGAACTCAGAAGATGTTGAGTTCCGTTTTGAACGTACTGAATTTCATGGTCATGGAAACATTCAGGTAATTGGCCTGGGGACCTGGGACTCAGGAGAGTCCGGGCAGCTGAAGGGAGTGTGTGGCTTTTGGGTGATGCTTGCAGCTCCTGGAGTGGATTCATTGGTTCATTTATTCAACAGTTTTTGAGCTTCTGTTCTGAGTTACACACCATTCTGAGGGATGCCACAGGGAACAGAGATAAACCCCTGACTTCGTGGAAGTCCCATGAAGGAGATGGACCAGCATGTCCAGTGGGTTAGGCAAACCACCAGGAGTAGGGGAGCAAGGGCGAGAATGGACATAGAAGGAACTCCGGGGGCTTTCCTGGCCATTGTGAGGACTTGTGCTCTCTCTGGGGGGGCTGTGGCGACCCTGGGAGAATGGAGCAGAAACGTGACAGCATCTGATGTGTGTGGGTGATGATGTTCAGGGCAGGGATAGCATGGAAAGGGGAGAGGAGAGAGCCGTTGGAAACACCAGGTTTTTTTTTAGCAGCTTTACTGACATACAATTCACACACTTTGCTTTTTAAAGATTTTTTATTGATTTCAGACAGTAAGGAGAGGTAGAGAGTGAGATAGAAAGAATGAGAGAGAGAATCATTGATCAGCTGCCTCCTATACACCCAACACTGGGGATCGAGCCCACAACCTGGGCATGTGCCCCGACTGGGAATCAAACTGTGATCTCCTGGTTTATAGGTTGACAACCATTGAGCCACACCAGCCGGGGCACACACTTTTCAATTCACCCATTTAGAGTAGACAATTCAATGGGTCTGAGTATATTCAGAGAGCTTTGCAATCACGATATAATTTTAGGGCATTTTTGTCACCCCCCCAAAAAAAAAATCCCATACCCATTGGTAGTCAGTACTCAGTATGTGACCCCAGCCTAGTCAACCACTGATCTACTCACTGCTAGTAGCTTTGCCTGTTTTGGGCCTGTCACGTGACTGCAGTCACAGACCATGCGGACCTTTGCAAGCTTCTTTTGTTGTCATGCTTCAGTGTTCATCCATGTTGACTGTATCAATGCTTTATTCCTTTTTAATGCTGAGTAATGTTCTATTGCATGGATTTTCCTTATCCATTCATCAGCTGACATACATTTGCGTTGTTTCCACGTTTTGGCTATTAGGAATAATGCTGGTGTGAACATCTGTGTGCACGTTATGTGGAAACATGTTTTCATTTCTCTACCTACCCAGCTGTGGAATTGCTGTGTTTAATTGTTTAAAGGACTGTCAAACTCCCAAAGTGATGGAAACAGCAATATTTAAAGGGCTAGTGGAGAAACTGCTGTGAATGGCTACGGAGACACAAGGGGAAATCTCCTTGGCTTCCTTTTCTCCTTGTCCCCATGCACAAGTTCTATGAGTACCTCATACACACTGACTTCCTGCAAGCCTTTGTCTTCCTCCCGCTCTCCCCTCCACTGCAGCAGTCTCTCACATGTCTCTTCTGTGTGCTTCCCAGTTCCGCCCCAAGATCTGGGTAGGGACTAACTTTAGTTTCTCGTGTGTGCCTTCGAAGCTCTCTTCACAGAGTGGGGACATTTAAGACAGACACACTGTGTAACCCACGTTAACAAAGTGGGCGGTCCTTTCCTCTGCTTCCTGCACGCCCCACACTGGTGACGGAGCCCGCAACCCGGGCCTGTGCCCTGACCCAGAATCGAACCGTGACCTCCTGGGTCACATGTTGACAACCACTGAGCCACACTGGCTGGGTGATCCTTTCCTTACATGGTTTACTTACAGAACAGTCTTAGATTTTCTATTGAAGATGTTTACAAAAAGCAGAATTATGTTGTGCCCCATTTTAACATTTATTTTGTTTTAATATAGGCAACTTTATGTGATGACAAAGGAGAGTGCTTGGAGAGTTTATTTTTGACGCGTCTTGAGGTATTTTAATGTGTCTATCTTTTTTTTTTAACTTTTACTTATTGATTTTAGAGAGAGGAAGGAGTGAGAGAGGGAGAGAGAATGTTGATCTATTGTTCCACCATTCATGCATTCTTTGGTTGATTCTTATATGTGCCCTGATGGGGAATCGAACCCGAAGCCTTGGTGTATCGGGATAATGCTTTAACCAACTGAGCTACCTGGCCATGGTTGTCTACTTAGTTTTAAGTTATGTTTTAAGGTATCTCTTTAAATATTTTTTATGAATGTTAAAAAGTATAGTCAATATACTAATACTAATAATTATAGCTAGTGTTTACTGAGCATTTATTATTAGCCAGATTCTGTGCTAAAAGCTTTTAGATGTCTGATTTGATGTTTATATAGCCCTGTGATTGCAGGTTAGGAGTGCCGCACTGAAGTTTAGGTAGCTTGCCCACATTAGCGTGGCTGTGGTGGGGCTGGGGTGGGTCCAGGCGTGACTCTAGTCCGACTCTATTACGTGGTTTTGATAGGCAGAGAACCACAGTGGGAACTGTTTTGTGGAATTATTCCTGTTTAAAATCTTGTCTCATGCATTGATCCTGTGCTTTTCCCTGTTGGAAGAGAAGGGAGGGTAACTAAAAGCATTTTTAGTGCAATGAGTAAGGATAACAGATTGTGCGTTCCAGGTCATTTCCCACTTTCAGATACTCCTGCAGCTCAGCCGTGCATCTGACTCTGCTGTGACACGCAGGCGTGGGTGGACGCTGGGCTGGGCTGCACGCTGGGAAGAGCTCATGTAAGGTGCCCAGGCGTTTAGTGCAATGACTCTGAAGTGCTAAGATGCATCTTGTCATTGTGCTGGTTTGGGCCATGGTATTAAATCTACTTTTAAATTTTATATGACACTAATAGTGCTTGTGGTATTTCTGTATTTATCAAAAGAGGGTCTAAAAGCACTGTTTTAATAGGTGACTCATTGGTGGTAACTATTGTTATTACTTCATTTAGAATAATTTCACTAATTAAGCATATTATCTGTGAAAATACACAGGTTTTTATCAACTAGGTTGATTATTTTTATGCTGCAGTCAGAGATGTGGCAAGTGCTATCTATACTTAGGTGATTAAGATGCTTTTTTGGGATTACAATTGTTTAAGCAACTAATTTATAATAGTATTTAACTTGTGATATTTAAAGATACATAATTGATATTTAATAGCTCTAATTTTTAAAAATTACATTTAGTTGTATGGATTCTAAAAGAGGCCCTTGGAGGCATATTTTTCTTGCTTCTGTCCGAATCCCCAGCAAGTAACAAAGGACCTCACCTAGGTCCCCAATATGTTTGTTGAATAAATGAATTAGTGAAACTTTTGCTGTATTATTGTTCTTTTTTGTGCGTGTTGGCACTTAACTAGTACATAATAATACGTAAAGAATTTGTTATTGATTGAGTCATGCAATAACTTTATTGAATATCCATTGTGTCTTACTAGTGCTATAAGCTTACAAGAATTCATAGACCGTCAAATAATTAGGTGTGTGTGATTTTGACTTTTATTCTTTAACATCTAGGTAAAACCTGGAGATGACTTAGAAAGTGAGCGATACTTGATCACAGTGGAGGAGGCGAGAGCTGCTGGGAGCACAGCTATTAGCCGGGAGGACATTCAGGAAGCACGAGGGCCCCGTCCACTGCGGTCCGTGCCCTGCGGCTGGTCCCTCGGGTGTCAGCCTGCCGGTTTGAAAAGGAAGTTTACTGTAAGTTTCTCTGTGAAAATAACGAATCAGTATACACCTATAAGTCATTTCAAGAAGTTGTGAATTTTGAAGCTATTGTAATCTCATTAATATGGTACTTTATAGTATACTAGGGGCCCGGTGCATGAAATTCGTGCACGGGGGGGGTGGGGGGGTGTCTTCCCAGCCCAGCCTGCCCCCTCTCACATACTGGGAGCCCTCAGGGGATGTCCTACTGATGGCTTAGGCCCGCTCCCCATGCCTCCCTTTGTGAGAGACAACCAGGCTGATCAGGGAAAGGCACCAGCCCCATCACCCCGCTGCTGGAGCCACTGCAAGTCACCGCAGCCACCAAGGCGTTTTCATCAACACGGACTCCAGTCCCTTCACCAAGAAAAAATGACAACTTTCTTTAGGCATTTTCAAGATGTGTCTTTCATAGAATATGACATTTCTTTCTTTCTTTTTTTTTTTTTTTACCCTCACCTGAGTATATGTTTCCATTGACTTTTAGAGAATGTGAAAGAGAAAGGGAAAGACAGAAACATCAAAGTGAGAGGAATACTTAGATTGCTTGCCTCCTTCATGAGCCCTGACCTGGGCCCCAGCCAGGGAGGAGCCTGCAACTTAGGTACATGCCCTTGATCAGAATCTAACCTGGACTCTGCGGTTGGCAAACCTAGGCATTATCCACTGAGCCAAACCGTGTAGGGCAAGTTATGAAATTTCTTAGCCCTCCAGCAGTGGACCTTCGTTTTTTTCCCCAGGAGTGTGGTGGAAAAGCCCTAGATCACCTTTTTGGATTCTTATACCCAAGTTACTAAGAATATTACCAGTGGCATACAGGGAGCTTAGCCAATGAGCGGTCAGAAAAGGTATTTCCTCTGTAGTTCACACCTATCTCCTGTGATCTCCGGCTCCGCCCCTGGCCAAGGCCTCAAGCCTCTGTTTGAGGCTCGGGCCCTGGGTAGGGACCCCCAGCTGGCTCCACCCCCAGCCAAGGCCGCAAGCCTCTGTTTGAGGCTCAGGCCCTGGGCAGGGACCCTCAGCTGGCTCCGCTCGCGGGCTCCACCTTCAGCCAAGGCCTAAAGCCTCTGGCCGAGGCTTGGGCTCTGGGCAGGGACCCCCAGCTGGCTCCAATCGCCAGGCTCCGCCCCAACGGCCAAGGCTGCAAGCCTCTGGCCAAGGCTTGGGCTCTGGGCAGGACCCCCAGCTGGCTCTGATCGCCCCGCTCCGCCCCCAGCCAATGCCGCAAGCCTCTGTTTGAGGCTCAGGCCCTGGGCAGGGACCCCCAGCTGGCTCTATCCTCCGCTCCATCCAAGGCCAAGGCCTCAAGCTTCTGTTTGAGGCTCCGGCTCTGGACAGGGACCCCCAGCTATCTTCCATCGCAGGGCTCCACCCCCAGCCAAGGCTGCAAGCCTCTGGCTGAGGCTCGGGCCCTGGGCAGGGTCCCCCAGCTGGCTCTGATCGCCTGCAGGGGACCCCAGCTGGCTCTGATCACCTGTGGGGGACCCCCGCTGGCTCTGATCTTCCCCTCCGATCTTCGGCTCCAATATCCCAGTTCCAACAACCACAGCTCTCGGAGGCTGCAGCCATCTTGGTTAGGTATATTTGCATATTTGCTTTCTGATTGGCTGGTGGGCGTGACTGGTGGGCGTGGCTTGTGAGTGTAGCAGAGTGATGATTTGCATATTACTGTTTTATTAGATAGGATGCTTAGGTAGAAAGTAAACCCTAATTAGGAAAAATCTTAATAAAAATGAGTTTACATTTCAACTTTGTGAATTTTATATATTAATTATTACTTTACCTTACAAAACATACACATTCATTTTTCTTCTTTTTTTTTTTTTCCCCCCAACCAGTACATTTCACATTTTCTTTATAGGCAATAGAACAGCTAATAATTGTTTTAATATTTTTAGGGTTTTCAGGGTCCACGGCGAGAGCCAAAGAAAATGGTTACTACGGATAATGGCGAATCAGCCGCATCACTTGAGGCTGCAGCCCCTGGCCCTGCTCTTCTCTCTCCGTTCTCGAGCACGCCTCTGTTTTCTGCTACTGGCAGGAAGGAAGTAAACAGTGTGCCAGCAGACCTCAGGAGCATTGTCGTCTGCAAGGACAGCGGGAGGAGTGGCCCACTGGTTTCTCCAGTTTCTCCCATTGGCTCTGCCCCCTCCTCCAGGAGTGACCCCGAGAGGCTGAGGGAGGAGGGTCATCTTTGCTCACCTGTCAGTTCTGCAGTCAAGGCCGCCATTTCTTTACTGCCTGACGAGCCCACGGAAGGACATCACTTGGCACCTTGCTGTTTAGAAGTCACACAAAACATCAGGAGCAAAGCACAGATCCTAGCTCTTCTGAAGTCCAAGCCAGCCAGTATGTCTGAGGAAGTGGACGCTGAGATGTCAGGACATGTCCCTCAAGTACAACCACAAGGAAGCTTACAAATTCCTACTAAACCAAAGTGCTTCGTTGAACAGGGAGTGGGTGCTGCGGGGAGAACAGAAAGCGTACAGCGCCAGCGCCCATCAGAAAGCACTGGGAGCAGTGACAGCCGGTGGGCCGTGTGCTTATCCTCACAGCCCTCACCTGCTCCTTCTTCTGCTGCAGCTGGAGATGAGCTAGCAAGGAAGGCCCAGGCTCAGGGAGATGACGTCAAGTTAAATCTGAGAGACTTTTGGGGACAAAAGAGGATCCAGTTATTCGAAACAGGTGTTGAAAATGTGGAACAGTTCAATGGAGACAAGCCGATAGACGATGCTGATTCATCCTGGGATCAGGAAGTAAAGTTGGAAATTCCCTCATTCAGTGAAAGCTTATCTGTTACCTGTGGCAATTTGGGAAAGGATGGCTTAGTGTCAGGATCTGACATGCAAGGAAATATTCAAATGCCTGTTAATCAAAATGACCAGGTGTGCGTAAAAAGATTCGTTCTTACCAGAGAAAATGCTCAGGAGATAGATACGTGTGGGACACCAGCAAGGGAGTATAAACAAGCATTGTCTCACCTGCCAGAATCCAAATGTCTACAACTTGAATCTTCCTGGAGTGACAGCTCTAAGATCTCTGAAGCCGTTCCTGACATGTTTTCTAGGGCTAATGCTGACAGTGAAAATCTTAGTATTCATGGACCCGGGAGTAATGTAACACAGCCGGTTTGGGAGGTAAATTTTAATCTGAACAATTTTGAAACCAGTGACACGGAAGAGGAATCCCAGCAAAGCAACAAAATGTCCCAGGACCCAGAGGATTGGGAAAGGGAGGACTTGGCTGATGCCTGCAGTTCAGGGGTGCAGAGGAGATGTGAGGGTGTGCGCTGTGAGGAGGATGACAGTGCACCCTTGCCTCTCTTAACGCCTGTTGGAGGTAAACCTACAGAGCCGTTTCCTACCCCAGAGACCCTGCCGTCACAGCTTTGTGGTACAGCTGGACCCACTGGAGATGAAGTAGCCGGGTATAGTGGCTCCAATGTAGGGTGGACCGATGATGTGTATTCAGGTAATGAAGCTGTTAATAGCCCTATCCAAAATGTCAGAAGTAACTGTGATTTTGCTTCACTCCCGAATAAATCTAAAGGTATAAATTCAAATTTATATATTCCTCATTTTTTAAACATAGACCCTAATCAAACTCCTGAAAGCAACCTATTTTCAGAACAGACTCAATCTCAGCCTTTTTTTATGGGATGTGACTTAGATACAAATGATGAACAGGTTTTAATGTCAACATCTGGCAGTGACGACAGTATCCCACGATTAAATGCCAGTCAGAGTCACTTTGACGAATGCATTGCTCTTGATAAATCAAACCCCCAAGTTTCCAATCCTTTGTTTTACCCTCTGGGAAGAAAGCATCCTATTTCCAAAGACACAGGAGCACATAATCCTGAATGTGAGGATTTGGGAGGGATTCCAAGTTTACCCCATGACCGTGTTGAAGTAGATACTGCTGGAGCAAGCAGACAGTACTGGAATCGTCCTAGGAATTCTTCAGAACTTTCTGGATTAGTAAATAGTATTTCCCTTTTAAAGTCATTGTCTGAACACAGTACAGCTTTAGAAGGCTTGGAAGTTTTGAAAAAGAAAAATTCTGCCTTTAAACAACAAGGAACACTGGAGACACTGCCAGAGAGCAGCCCTGAAGGTCAGAATGGCATGTCTGGTTTGGATTGTTCTCTTTAGAGTTTAAAGGGTGAGGAGACCCTTGCTCTGGAGGCTACATTAAGGAATTACATAGTATTCAAATAGGTAATACATGTCCTTGGTAACCATTCCAATAGAGGGTGATATGGGCTGAGAGGAGAACACTCCCTCAGCCCGCTCAGTGCGGTTTCCACCAGAAGGATCCTCCGCATGTCTGAAGACACATGTAAGCAAACGTGTATGTGTTGTAGGCCATTCCTGACCTACATTTTTGGACATGTGCTAGGAGCTACTATTCTTTTTTTTTTTTTTAATATATTTTATTGTTTTTTTACAGAGAGGAAGAGAGAGGGATAGAGAGTTAGAAACATCGATGAGAGAGAAACATCGATCAGCTGCCTCTTGCACACCCCCTACTGGGGATGTGCCTGCAACCAAGGTACATGCCCTTGACCGGAATCGAACCTGGGACCCTTGAGTCCTCAGGCTGATGCTCTATCCACTGAGCCAAACCAGTTTCGGCAGGAGCTACTATTCTTAAAACGGCGTGAGGTTATAGTGATTATCTCTAATTCCACTTCTACACCTCAGGGTTCTCTTTCCTCCATTCCAGAATGTGTTCCATTGTTCCCACAGTGAGAAAAGGCCAGGTTCCAGCCATGTCAGTCTGTTCACTTCCACAGTTCCACACCAAATGGCTTCCAGGCTGCCACACCAGTATCGCTGCAGCACAAAATCCTTTGCAGTTTTTTTGTTTTTAGACTATAGCCTCCTGTGAGTACAGAGTTGAGCATTATGTTCAGTAGTTGCTTGGGTTCCTTTTTTCTCTTCTGGGTAATTATGTTTCTTAGTATAAATATAGTAAGTTCATTGTTTATATTCAGTAGGAGGGTTTTTTTGGCCATCCTTGTTGCTTTATTTTTATTTCTATGTAAAATATTGACCTGGTTCAAAAGTCAAAGCCATATGAAGGCGTGTGCTCCTTCCTTATGCCTTCCCCCCTTCCTGTGCTGCTGCTGTAGGTAGCCTCTATGTCATACCCGTGCCTCCTTTTGCAAACAAACAGCTCCACAGGATCTTATTGTCCCTTGTTCAACAGAAGCACCGCTCTGTGTTCGTTAGCACCTTGCTTCTCACCTGGCAGTGCCTCCTGGGAGTCACGCATCCATAGGCCTCATTGTTCTGTTTACAGCTCTGAGGCTTCTGTGTAGATGGCCATCATTTATGCAACCAGTCTCTGGTGTTTTCTGTCACAAATAATGTGACAGTAAATCACCTTATGTGTCATTATAAGTATGTGGGATTTCTGCATATTGTTGGAAGTATGCAAATACGTAGCAGTGGGGTTGCTGGGTGGAAATGTCTATAAATTCTTCACAATCACACCATTTATACCCCCCGCCCCCGGCATGTATGGCAGTGCCTGTTTCTCCACAGCCTCGCCAGTCTAATGGGTGAGAAGTGGCATTTCAGTGCATTTACATTTGTGTTTCTATTACTACACAGGAAATGGATCCACTTTTCATATATGTAAGCAGCATTTGTATATATAATTTTTTCATGTCTTACCCCTTGTCAGATTTTTAATGGTGGTTTTTCTTGTTGATTTATACATGTTCTTTATATATTATGTATTAGCCCATTACCTGTGATATACCTATGTTGTAAATATTTTCTTTCAGTATATCATTGGTCTTTTTACTTTGCTTATGGTGTGTTGCCAACAATAGTATTTTAAAAGAGAAATAATACAGAACATTAGTAAATACAGTACGTATTATGTACACCTGAATGTGAATGGTGTACTTTTCAATACTCAAAGAAAAGTTAAAATTGAACTCTTAGTTGGCTAGTTCAAGGAATTGATTAGAAAAATAGGAATAAATTATTATAACTGCTACATTCTTTAAAATGTAGTTAAATTTGATGATGATCATTACAGTTTGTTTTCTAAAAAATTAAAAATCAGGAAAAAGCCTGAAAAATAAATATGGGTAGATACAATTATATAATGCCATAAGGATATAAATTCCTACTATGAAGATTTAAGAATTTTAGAATTTAATTTTGGGAAGTCTCTATTTTCCTCATCAAGGTGGAAAAGAGGGTCCCAGTCATTCTCTTTATGTGCAGTAGTTATGTTACATAAAGTCAGTGCAAACACTTAGTGACCGATGAGCCATACCTTTCAGGGGAAATACAGGATTAGGTTCCTTCAGACCTCAGGTCAGAACATTGTCATGAACCCATCAATACAAAGTCCTGTGTTAGTGTGTTAAAGGCTCTGTAATTTACATGGTTGATTCATTAACATCGAAGTCATAGCCAATAGCACTATGATAAAAATTGGAAAATAGACCAGGAGAAAGGCACTGTTTATAGTAGAAGAGCTGAAACAAGAAGTCAAAATGCTAATTTAGAATTTTTCCCCCAGGTGAAAATGGTAAAGGAAAACCGGTTTTTATCCAGTGCCTTTTTACTAGTAAGAATCCTTACCTGAGGACATGCTTAGAGAGAGAGAGAGACATGGGTGGGAGAGAGAAACATTAATCGGTTGCCTTTCTGTATGGTCTTGACCAGGATCAAACCCTAACCCAGGCCTGTGCCCTGACTGGGAATGGAACTGGCAACCTTTTGGTGCACAGGACGACATTCATCCAACTAAGCAGCACTATTGGGTGTCCAGTTCCTTTTTACAGCTCTTTAAATAAACAGCTTCAAGTTCTAAAATCCACTTATTTTTGTTTCATTTAATGTATTCAACAGGAAAATAGTGAAACATGGCTAAAAATGAAGTTATAGCTATGCGTTGTTTTTTTTTTTTTTACAATGATAAACACTTTAAAATGCTAGTCTTCTTGGTGTATTTCATAGAAATTGAGGTGATGGAGCAGGCACATTTTAAGAAAAAAGTTCCATTTTTAAGCAGATAGCCATCTGTACAGCTGGCGTTTTCATGTTTTCCGGGCTCAGCTGCAGTGTTACTCCCCATTGAGAGGTCTTCCCATCGTCTCTCTACAGCCGCTCTCATACTTCATTGATGGGAACCTTAGTAGCTCAGTCTGACTGCTGGTTTATTTATTTTCTGTGTCCCTCCCTTTCTGAGGGACCTTGTTTGTCACACTGTTTGTCTAATGCCTGGCACACTGGGCATAGAAAATCATTGAAGATTTTTTTAACAGTTATCAAGACTTTGCCACATCTTAAAATTTAAATTTTATTCCTTGTTTCATTCAGTTTTAGAAATAAGTTTTAAGAAAATGTTAGAGCACTGCTGTATGTATGTTGAGTAAAATCATTGGGCATTGTCTGTTATAGCTGGGAAGCCATTGATTCCAGTAGTTTCGCCAGCCGTTCCACAGTTTCCTCATCTGAACCAGGATTCTCAACTGGTACGTTACTTTTTCTATCACCATATTTTATTTTGATATAGAATGTTCTGTAGTTATGAGATTATAATATAGAGAGAATCCCAAGCTAATCTAGGTTCATGACGTCACCTTGTATCTCAGTAATAATGTTTTCATCCCTCGGCCAAAAGAAATACCCAGCAGTTCACTTATTGTATAGTTGGTGTCCTAGTAACTCAGTAGGCATTTTTCTTTTTCCTTTTCCATGTTTTATTGAGATATGATTGACATGTACCATTGCATTAGTAGATAATGTGGTACATGTGTACATTGTGAACTGATTACCATAAGCGTTTTATTTTTGCATAGACACAGTTTCTAATGGAATGTGTGCACTTGGGCACTGCACAGCTGCTCAAACCTGGGACCAGGTTAGATTTCTTGCTCCACATTGATTCCCGCATGGGAACTGATATTTATCATAGCAATTTCCTAAAACCCAGCTTCACACGGGTGTGATGTCATTGAAAGAAATGATGTGAGATCTGACCTTGAGTTAGTTTTCTCAGTGTCTGCCATGTCAAGTGACACTGTACTTCGCTCAAATGTAAAACATCTGCAGAAGCCCAAAGGACGATTATGGGAACCATGGCAGTAACATAAAAATACCTGCACTGGCCAGGATGGATCCAAGTTCTGGAGTTAGTCATCTAGATCAGCGCTCTCAGTGGGGCCCTCAGGACCTTTGGGGGACAGTTCTTTCATTACATGGCACTGCTCTTCCGAGCAGACCCTGAGAACAAAGGTGAAATGTTCCACTTGTCCCCGTTTTGTATTTTACTCTAGTTTTCATGTTGTGGGTCATTTTTCTTTTCATCTGGATTTCCCTCCCTTTTTTAAATACAGAGTTAATTATTAACATTTCCAGCTTTTTGGGGGCCTATTTTTAAAAATATGGTTAGATTGATTTGTACATATAGTTCTATATCCTTTCCATGCTCACATTATTAAAAACTTTAAAAATACCTTTCTTCCTTTAAAGAGAATTTTTATTTTATTTTTAATTGATTGATTTCAGAGAGAGAGAAATGATTTGTTGTTCCACTTACCCATGCACTCACTGGCCGCTTCCTGTATGTGTCCTAACCGGAGATTGAACCTGAAACCTAGGCGTGTTGGGACAACACTCTAACCAACTGAGGTACCTGGCCAGGGCCATAAATATCTTTCACAGGTTATTTAGCATCTCATCCTGTGGTTGCCCTATGCTTTGGACAAACAGTTCACTATTTTTGAACATTTTGATTATGTATAGCAAGCATGTCAAACCTGCAGCCCCCACGCCACATGTGGCCCACAACGAATATTTTTGCAGCCCAGCCAATATAACAGTATATAAGAAATGATAGCTTAATTTTTACAATATCCTGTTATACATAACAGGCCCAGTGCACGAAATTTGTGCACTCAGGGGGATCCCTCAGCCCGGCCTGTGCCCTCTTGCAGTCTGGAAGCCCTCAGAGGATGAGGATGTCTGACTGACGTGGGGAGTGGGCTTAAGCCGGCAGTCAGACATCCTTAGTGCTGCCGCAGAGGCAGGAGAGGCTCCCACCACTGCCGCTGTGCTGCACCGGCCATGAGCCCGGCTTCTGGCTGAGTGGCACGCCCCCTGTGGGAGCGCACTGACCACCAGGGGGCAGCTCCTGCGTTGAGCATCTGCCCCCTGGCTGTCAATCTGCTGTTTGGTCAATTTGCATATTAGCCTTTTATTATATAGGACTAGAGGCCCGGTGCACAAATTTGTGCACCAGTGGGGTCCCTTGGCCTGGCCTGCAGGAATCAGGCTGAAACTGGCTCCCCAACATCCCCCAAGGGGTCCTGGATTACGAGAGGGTGCAGGCTAGGCCGAGGGACCCCACCAGTGCACGATCGGAGCCAGGGAGGGATGCGGGGGTTGGCCAGCAGGAGGGCTTAGGGTGTGTCCGGCCCGTCTCGCTCAGTCCCAATCAGCCATACCCCAGCAGCAAGCTAACCTACCAGTCAGAGTGTCTGCCCCCTGGTGGTCAGTGCATGTCATAGCGACTGGTCAACCAGTCAACTGTCTGCCCCCTGGTGGTCAGTGCATGTCATAGCGAGCATTTGAGCAGCCTTAGCATATCATTAGCATATTATACTTTGGTTGGTTGAACAGATGACTGGACACTTAGCATATTAGGCTTTTATTATATAGGATTATTACTAATGAACTACAACATTCACTAATGACTGATTACTAAAATGTTGCATTCATTTGCCTTATGCGCCTTACACGCAGGCACACCATTTCTCTCCACTAATACTAGCAGCGAATATTTTAGCAGCCAGTTGCCACATCATTAGTCTTGTACTGACTTGTTTGGTGTGCACAACAGGAAATATTTCTCTTTCGGGGAACAAGAAAAGTAGGTTTATTTGTGTTATACTTATTAATTTGTGCAGTTATTCAGTGTCTGGTAAATTAATGTTCAAGAAAAAATATTTTTATTAAAATGTTATTTTATGTTAATGATGACTCATTTATTTCAGCCCTTTGTATTCAGCATGTCTCTATTGAAATAAACCTACGTTTCTATGAAAATGAAAGCTTTTGCTTTTTTGCGGCCCATACACACTTAAACCTTGTTTATTTGGTCCATGTTAGCCTTTGAGTTTGACATGCTTGATGTACAGCATTACTTTAGTAAAGGTTTTTACACACAAATCATTGTTTACATTTAAGTTATTTTCTGAGATTGTATTCCCAGAAGTGTAACTAACCTGAAAGGCTAAGAACAACTTTCCTAGGTTCTTGATATAATATAAATTGTCAAATCTAAAAATCTTACTGTTTACAATATGAATATTTAACTTCATATTCATCAGTACTGTTGAAATCTTTTAAAATTCTTGCAATGTGAAAGTAGTCTTTAATCAAATTTAGTTTTTATTCCTTTGATTATTGTGGTGTTCTCACATTTATGTCTGAAGTTTGTGTGCTGTGTGTAATTTGCTGTTGCCTTTGGTTTCTCTTATAATAGTGTTCTGCTCCCATGATGATGAGAGGAAGTGACGTTGACCAAAGTGGACCACTGCAGTCTCTGCAGGCGAGTTAACTTATAAAACGCAACACTGCCAGAGTTACATTTGTGCATGTGGATGTGGCGTATAATTTTATGTTTTTTTACACTGTCAGTTTTCAAACTTACTTGTAAGTAGTTACCGGTCATACTCACTTAGCTGAACCTGCTGTCTTTTGTGTAAATGCCCTGTGTTGTCTATAGGATTAGGTAATTAGCCAGTCTTTTTCATTAAGCTAATTTTGCAAACACACAAGCATCACCTGATCCACTCATTGTCATTGGCGGTTACAGCTGCACTCACAGCTCTGCTGCCTGAAACCAAGCAGGACAAACAAATCCGTGCTGTGGTGACTCGGTCACTTATCACCGTATATGATAGGATCATAGGCAGTCAGCAGTTGCATCATATAACTTACAAGTGATCACATTCTTGTTGGTTTTTTCCCATTGGAAAAAATAGGGTTTAAACTTTTTCAAGGACAGTTATTACCAAGTATAAACTGCAAATAAACACCATCACTGTATTTTTCTCCAGAATAGGTTGCCATTTAAGAGATATATATATATATATATATATTTGTATTTGGTTTTAGAGAGAGAGGAAAGGAAAGGAAATTGGCTGCCTCTACTGGAGATCGAGCCAGAAACCTGGGTATGTGCCCTGACTGGGAATCAAACCGTGACCTTGTGGTGACCCTCAACTACTGAGCCACGTCAGCCCCATATATTTTTTAGCAATCTGTTGTAATCTCACAGTCATGGGAAAGGTCTTATAGTCTTTCAAAGTAAAATTTTAGTCTATATTTCTGTAATTATTTTTCTTAATACACTCACTACAGCTGTCTTGAAATTAAAATGTTGCCGGTATCTCGTGTTTTCTGGTTGCTAGATGATTCCTTCTTTAAACAAACTGTTATACTGTTTATAGTTTTTCCTCCTTTAATTTCATACTAATCTTTGAATTAAATAATTCTCATTAACATCAGCTTTAGGTTTGATGACTGATTTATACTGTACCCAGTAATTTTTCTAGTGTTAAAGGTTCAATTAAAGTTGTAGAATCAGGATTTTCCCATGCGTTTTAAGGTTAATTAGCATGGTACCTCCTCTGTAGAGCACCCCTTTGCCAGGGGTGGCTTGTTACATGTCTAGAGAGAAAGAAGCAAGATAGAAATGACAAGTGTATTTCAAAGGGCAAACCTAACTTTCAGTTTTGGAGCATTTTCCCATCAAACTCATGAACACACTGACTGGTCTTTTATTCTAGTCCTTTTCCTTGCGAAGTGGAGAAGAGACCATTTTTCCAGCTGTTACTTCTACACAAATAGAGAGAACAACCTGGGACCCTCAGGTAACACTTGTGAAGAAGATTGATTTTCTAACTGAATGTGTTTTCTTGCGGTTTTTTACACAGTCTTTAGAGCAGGCGTCCTCAAACTACGGCCCGCGGGCCATATGCGGGTGTTTTTGCCGTTTTGTTTTTTTACTTCAAAATAAGATATGTGCAGTGTGCATAGGAATTTGTTCATAGTTTTTTTTAAACTATAGTCCGGCCCTCCAACGGTCTGAGGGACAGTGAACTGGCCCCCTGTTTAAAAAGTTTGAGGACCCATGCTTTTGAGTTCTCATAGGCAGAGGTTGGTGAGCGTAATGAGTACCCCTGGGTTTAAGAATAAGAGAGACGAGAGGGTTCTGACCCGTGTTTGGTCTTGAGCCCTCTCTGTGTTACCAGTGCCCTAACCGGTGCGTGTGCATAGGAGGCCCGAGGGGCTGGCCGGGAAGGGCTGTGAAGTGCAATTAATGACAGTTCTTCACAGCCGTGACCTGTAGCGCCCACACGGCTGACGTGGCACACGGGTGCCCATAGCCCAGCGCTGAGGGCGCTGGAGAGGCAGCATCCCCGCCTGGCCTCCAGCTCACTCTGCTCCTACACCCAGCGACTCCAGGAGGGGGGAGCCACAGGCACCAGAGAACAAGGCCTGTGTGCTGTGGAGACGTGCCTTCATCCAGCACAGCAGACTTTGTACATTGGAATGTGTATTTTTTAAAATTCAGAGTAATGTTTTCAACAAAAGTCCTGGGACATTTTAGATTTGATTTTCCTTACAAATGTGTGACTTAGAATATTCATTTTTAACTAGGAGAATATTCATATGCCTCATGGTCATTTTGTTCATTTATCAGTTCGAAATAAATTCGTCCTCCGGGTACATTTCTTTGGCTCGATTAGCCTTCTCACTGGTACTTTTCCAGTTCTAAGTAGGCTTGGGCTGGTGTGAAAACGCCAGCGCCCTCCCGGGGGCAGCAGGGAAGGCTGCAGCCTGAGAGCCCGTCGCCCGGGGCGGCGCCCCCTGCTGTCCCTGCAGCCTGAGAGCCCGCTGCCTCTGTTGGGGTCACGATCAGGCCTTTGCTCTCCGAGCAGGGGATCAAATCTTTGGGAGGCAGATCTTTGGAGTGAAGCCTGATATTTACAAAACTTCAAGAAAAGTGCTCCCTGTGTTCCTTCCCTTTCTGTTGTCGTGTTTCTTGCTGGCCGCCTCTGCCAAGCTTGGTGCTAGGACTTCATGTTCACCCGTGAAGCAGAGGGCCTGTCTTCAGGTGCTTCCAGCAGAGCTGGTTCCGGTAGCAGAAACTCGCCGCAGTGACCAGCAGGTCTGCAGTGGGTGGTGAAGGGCAGAGAGAGGGACAGCCATGTGCTCCTGGCTCAGTTAGCTCATTATGAGTGCAGTTCTGTGTCATAATAAAATTCACACTTGTTGCTGTTGTGCTGGAGCCCAGTTACATCAGTGCACTTCAGTTACCTTTAGTAAGTCGTAGGATAAGAGCATTAGTCCCTTTGTCCTTATTTACATTAATAATATTAATAGAGCCCTAACCGGTTTGGCTCAGTGGATAGAGCGTCGGCCTGCGGACTCAAGGGTCCCAGGTTCGATTCTGGTCAAGGACATGTACCTTGGTTGCAGGCATATCTCCAGTGGGGGGTGTGCAGGAGGCAGCTGATTGATGTTTCTCTCTCATCGATGTTTCTAACTCTCTCCCCCTCCCTTCCTCTCTGTAAAAAATCAATAAAATGTTTTTAAAAAAATAATATTAACAGAAAGCTGACTTAGGTATTGTTTTCTCTGTATAATTACATTGTGAAACATATGTGCCTGTTGTTACTAACTTCCCTGTAGCCTGTTGAGTTCCAAGGGCACCAAGTGCAGGGATCTGCGACCAGTGCTGTGATGGTCCGAGGGCACTGCCCGCCGCTGGGGTGTAGCCAGCTCCCGGGTCACCCCGAGCACAACAGCTCCACGGCCGACGCCTGTGCTTGGGCAACCGAGCTGCCTCACACTTGTGCGAAAGTTGACTTCTTGCAGGTAAAAAGGTTTTTGTTTTTATAATTTTATAATCTTTATTGTTGAAAATATTACATATGTTCTCCTTTTTCCCCCATTGACTCCCTCTAGCCTCCCCCCCCACGCCCCAGTAAAAAACTTTTTATAGTTGCATCTCCCAAAATCATTTCCTGTATGTCAGTGCTAAATTTTATAAAGGGAATATGTTTAAATCTTTGTACAGTTGTAAATTGAAAAGGAATTCAGTAAATTGACAAGAAACATAACCTCTCAAATCAAACTAAATAGAGCAAAAAGTATTTTATTTGGAAGACTAACTGCTTTTGTAGGATCAGGAATTTAAAGGACCACTTTTCACTTCAGAGAAGACGGAGTTTATGACAATAGCGTACAGGCAGGTGACATTTGTTTAGCAGCTGGTAGATTTTTTTCTTCTATTTTCCCCCCAAGTATGACACCAAGTCCCTCGCATTGCTACCAGCTAGAAGTCATGCCTGGGTGTATTTGAGCAGTATCTGTTAAAGAGATGTTTAAATTTCCCTTTTTATTAACGATCACACATGTACAGAATAAGCACACAGCTCAGGCATGATCTCAGAGCGAATCCACTCTTAGGAAACAGCATGCCCAGCCTCCCAGCAGGCCCCTCTCCCAGTGTTGCTTTTAAAGTTGTATATAAGTAGCGGGCAGTCTTGAAATCCATCGCTGCTGTTGCCTGTGGGTGTAGTTACTCGTTCCTGGGGCTGGTGCGTGTGCCATTGTATGAAGGCCCCCAGCTCGTCCATGCCTCAGGTGGCTCATGCCGCTGCGAACATCCATGTGCTGTCGTGAACACATGCCCACATGGCATCTCTGTTAGTCACACGATCCAGAAGCGGGATTTCCTGTCTCACTTTTAGGGGACAAGGCCTCCTGCTTACCTGAGATTTCAGAACTGGTGGGTGGGCGCCCCCAGCTGGACGGTGAGTGAGGGGTAACTGTGAGGTTGTCCCTGAAGGGGTGTCAGCACAAAGTCCTGGAACTTGATTTACATACTGTGGGGGGATCTGATGGGTGAGCAGTGGGAGCAGGGAGCCTGGGTGACAGCGACTTGAAGTGCAGGTTGTATCAGGAAGCGTGCAGAGGACTTGACAGGGACACAGGTATCATTCAGAGGAGATGTGTGGATGCTGCTGGATTGGATGTAGAGGGTGGGGGGAAGACAGGGAGAGAGACTCCTGACTCCGGAGGTGGGGACCGAGGTGGTTCCCAGGTGGGTAAGGGGAGCGATGTCGGTCAGCTCCAGCTGCCGCACAGAGGGCCACAGCCTGCGCGTTGTACACAAATTTATTGCTCACATTTCTGAGGCTGAAGTCCAAGCTCCAGGTTCTGGCTGATTTGGTTTTCTCTCAAGGACTCCTCCTGCCCACTCTGTGCTCATATGGCCATTCCTTGTGTGTGTGGATGGGGTCGTGGGGGAGGCACTCATTCTCTCCGATCAGGGCCCCTCACTTAGCCTGTGAGTTCATTTAGCTTTATTACCTCTTACAGGCCCTATTTCCAAATACAGGCACATGTATTTGGCTTCCACATGAATTTGGGGGGCCATACATCAGCCATGTTAGATTTTTAAGGTGATTGATCTCTGGAAGCGACAACAAAATTAAAGACTTCTAAAGAGTAACAGTGAAGAAGATGACTGTTGAGGTCTGGGACATACCCAAAAAGGTCACTCATTTGGAAGCAGTACCTTGAAGTTTAGGTCAACGATAGGTCAGCTCTAGGCCTGAGGACGTCATGGGAGCTGCTCAGTCCTTGGTCTTCCTGCTCCGGACAGGACGTCTCAGCCTGAGCCCCTCAGGCTGGACATTGATCCTCAGAACAAACCCCATGACCCAGTCAGTTCAAGTCAGAGTCTGTCATGTTTCAAGGAAACCAAACAGGTTTTACATTCTGTATTTCACTTTCTAGTATTATTTTTTAAATAGCAAATAGTGTATTAGTAAGTACTAAGTACATGGTCTTAGTGGCAATCATTTCACTTGAACAGGAGACAGGAATGAAATGAAAAGAATAAATGTGTGCTAATCATCAGAAACTGGGGCCTTATGTCCGATTGGTATGGCTCAGTGGTTGAACGTTGGCCTATGAACCAGGAGGTCACCCACCGATCGATTCCCAATCAGGGCACATGTCCGGGCTGCGGGCTCAGCCCCATAGGGGGGAAAGGGGTGTGCAGGAGGCAGCCAATCCATGATTCCCTCTCATCGATGTTTCTCCCTCCCTCTTCCTCTCTGAAATCAATAAAAATATATTAAAAAATAAATAAATGAACTGTTTCCTCAGGGCTACCAGGAAGAAATGCCAAATCACTCATAGGTCGAATCTCCTCTAGGGCAGTGGTTGGCAAACTGCGGCTCGTGAGCCGCGGTTTGCCGCTCTGTTGACTAATGAGTTTGCCGACCACTGCTAAGGCATTACCCTTACCCAGAAGTTTTGACTTCAGGTTAAAGACATTAGTACATTATTAAAATGTTTTTTTTAAGTGTTTTTCCCTAAGGCAGTGGTCGGCAAACTCATTAGTCAACAGAGCGGCAAACGCGCTGCAGTTTGCGGACCTCTGCTCTAGGGCGTATGGGAGAGGCCCATAGCCCCCGGGCCTCAGCACCTTCTGCCTTGTCTCCTTCCAAACCAATCACTCTTACAAATTCTTGGTTTGGGGTCACTTGGGCTTTTTGCGATCACAGTGTCACCTGTTTGGATACCATAAAAAAGTCAACGAACGTTTTCTGCAGATAGTGTCTGAGTTTGGCACTGAGGGCCCAGAGCCCACGACAGCACATGCGTGTTCAGGAGCAGTGAGTGCCAGCTGTGCCGGAGCGGGTGCCAGCAAGCCAGGCATCCCGGGCACCGCAAAGCGTGCTGTGTCGGCTCCGCCACCGCGGGCCTGGGTCTGCTTACAGCGTGTTCCATTCTTGGGGTAGTAGCAGAGCTTCCAGAAAAACCGTGTAGTAAAGCATGTCTCAGAGCAGAACTGGTGATCCATGGTTTCAGGGTTCCCAGCCCTCGGGGCCTTTCTCCCTGGGCCCGGAGTCCGGTTGATTTGGGTGTTTCTTCTGCCTGTCCCGCGGGAGAGTCTGCCCACCGCACTCCGTCCGCATGGTGTGGCCGAGGCGGCGCCTCACTGGCTCGCTCAGCCTGGGAGTGCAGCCGGGCTCTGGTCTGCAGCCTTGTTTCTCTCCGGACAGGTGCCCCCGCCAGCGCAGGAGGGCTCGGCACCAAGCCCCGCGTCCGCGTTCTCTCTGGGCTCCCGAGACGAGGCCTTCCTGCTAGAAGTCCCCGAGAAGGCCCTGCAAGCAAGACCTTCCCCAGGTGGCCTTTCCTTCCTCCGCTTGCAGAGTTGTTCCAGAAGCTCATGTCTACCTGCCGCTAAAGGAAGCTCTCGGTTAGAGAGATTGTTACCAACTAAGAACACGTTGGCCCGGGTCCCATGCCCCCTGAAGCCGCCCCCGCCTGCCTGTCTTGGGGGCTCTCCTGCGGCAGGTGGCTCTCCCCTCCCTCCGCCACTGGTTCCTCTCAGCTCCTGGGCACCCAGAGCCCTCCCTCTGCGGCCCCTTGGGAGTGTCTGGTCTACACCATCCGTTACCCGGCATGACGGCTTCCCTCCTCTGCTCTGGGCTCCTGGCAGGCTCAGCCAGCGCTCCTGCTGCTGCCCTGGCGTGCTGGCCTGGTTCCCACACCCCAACCTCCCTATGAGTGGCGCCGCTTCTCGATAACGCTGCTTTCTGTAGGACCCTCCCCCACCCTGTCCTCTCCCTTGATCTCCGTGCATCTTCCTGGTCCTGAAGTTCTGGGTGAGGCGGGCGGTCATGGGCTGTTACTTTGTCGTGGGTGGATGATATGAAAAAGCGTTGCGATGTGCCTGGGTGTTTGGGAGCAGGTTTCGTGGGTGTGGCTGGTAGAGCAAACAGTGCAGAAGAGTCGTCTGAGACAGGTGAGTGACAGGTGCCTCCACAGTCACACCAGGAGCCTCTGCATTTCCCCTGGCCTTCCCTTCGCCGTCATGTTGCTTGATGGCTTACTGAAAGAGTACCCCTGGCTCTTCTAGCTTCCCAGGTGAACGCCAGTTCATTTCCAAAGAACAGAAACTGCCAAGGAGGCACAGTATTATCAAATAGGAAACAGCGCCATCTGGTAAAACTTCAAGCTTGTATGTTCTCGCACAGTGTTATTCATTCGTTAATTTATTCAGCACATCACTGCTTTCTACCTTCAGGGCCCTATCTGTTATGACACTCAGCCACGGTCTGCCAAAACCAGCTCGTATCAATACCAATAGATCAAACTAAAGCTGAAACCTTTCCCCTTACGGTCAACATATTAATTAGTGAGTGTAATAAATATGTAAAGGAAGTTACAGGGACAAGGATAAACGAACCCCAAACTTCAGTCTCTGGAGAAGGAATGTAAAGTTGAGGACAGTCTAGTCTGGGTTCTCATCCTGAGTGCCAGTTGGTCTTGTTACCTCTGGGCCTCGATGATCTCATCTGTGAAATGTGTGATGATTCCCCTCTTGACTGAAAGTTCTCTGAAAAATTCAGTGCCATGTAAATAGAATGTACTAATTGGGGGGAAATCGTTAGCTGAAGGGAAAAAGAAAAAGTTTCAAGCTCATCAACCTTAAAATAGTTTTAATCTTTTCTTAAAATACGTTTTTAAGATATATTTTTATTGATTTCAGACAAGAAGGGAGAGGGAGAGACAGAAACACCAACGATGAGAGAAAATCATAGATCAGCTGCCTCCTGCTCGCTCACACTGGGGACAGAACCCGCAACCCAGGCATATTCCATGACTGGAAATAGAACTGTGACTTCCTGGTTCATAGGTCCAGGCTCAACCACTGAGCCATACCAGCTAGGCTCAGAGTCTTTTAATTCATCTTTGAAATCTTTCCTTGAGACTAAAACCATTAAAATATCATTTTAAAAAGAAATAAAATTAAATGTGATTTTTTTGAAGGCAAGTTACCGGTAGTATTTTTTGCTGGTTTGTGTGGATACCCACAATTTTTTAGACCCTCGGCAATGACTTAATACACTTCTAAATAATTGGCTTTTTTCCAGGAATGGGAGGGTTCAGTGCCCTGGAGAGCCAGCACCTTCCGAGGCTTCCTCTATTCTGCAGAGCCCCAGCTGCCCTCGTCACAGTGCCCCCAGCTGCCGGGCCGCCTGACGCAGACCCTGGGGCCTGTGCCGCCGCCTGGGGCCGGCCGCCGCCTCCTGCTTCTCCCCTGCTCAGCCTGTGTGAGGAGCCAGCCCTTCCTCCTCCCAGCTCTGGGCCTGAGGACCAGCGTGAAACCCTTTCGTGTCAAGCGTCCGTGGAAGCGACCCCAGGGGGTGTTTCACTTCTCCATCGGATGTCTGCCCAAAGCAAGTGGCTGAAGTACCAAAACACACCCCAGCGTGCCTTGCCGACTCCAAGCCAACCTGAGGCGAGTGACCCCGACGGCTTCCCTGCCACGGCCATGGGGATGTGTTTTGGTGATGCAGGCGAGAGACGCAGCGATGCTGGGGACAGTTCCGCAGGCCCCACGCCTCTGCAGAGGGTGAGAGGCAAGCTCCGGCAGCAGCGGCAGCGGCAGGGCGTGGGCACGCGGGACCTTGTTTGCAGGAGGAAAGCACCGTCTTTGAGGCTGGAGTCTGCGTCCAAGGCTGAGGACGTTGGGGATGTGTGGGAAGAGTCTGCGTGTGCCACAGGCTCACAGGTGAGGGCGTGTCCTGGTGCTCCCGGTGGGCATTGTCTGAATTTCAACAGAGAAAGGGTTTACTCTTAGAGCCGAGGGCTTTGTGTTTTTGAGTTTTCCATAACATCTGCTTTGATTTAAGGTCTTTCCTGGTAGTTGTGAGTGTTAAGTGAAGTTCCACATTGGGAAGCGTCTGGTGCAGCATTTAGCCATAGTGGGTTCTTTTTTTTTTTAATATGCTTTTATTGATTTCAGAGAGAAAAGGAGAGGGAGAGAGAGATAGAATCATCAATGATGAGAGAGAATCATTGATTGGCTGCCTCCTGCAACCCTGCCCCCCCAACTGGGGATCGAGCCCGAAACCTGGGCATATGCCCTGACCAGAAATCGAACCGGTGACCTCTTGGTTCCTGGGTCGACGCTCAGCCGCTGAGCTACACCCGGCTGGGCCACAGTGGGTTCTTAACCATTGGTCCTACTGTTCCACGCCACCCGCAGTACTGCCATACTGTGACTTTATTTTACTCAGCTCCGTTTGCTGATCAGATCATCATTGAGGTAAAGGTATATCTCACACACATGTGAGCAATTCTTTTTTTTTTCTTTTAAGATATCTTTATTGATGGAAGAGAGAGGGAGAGGGAGATAGACACATAAATGATGATAGACATCTGTCAGCTGCCCCCTGCATGCCCACTACTGGGGATTAAGCCTGAAACCTGGGCATGTGCCTGTTCAGAAATCATGACCTCCTGGTTCATGGGTCGAAGCTCAACCACTGAGCAACACCAGCCAGGCAGCAATTGTTATTACAATTGTAGCAAAGATGGAGATACATAGTGATCCATTCACATCTAACTTTTTCCTTGCAAAAACTTTAAAACTTAGTGAGGGGCCTACAAGAAAAGTTAGTCCTATTTAGTAACAGTACCTCCCATGGCCATTCTCCCCATACTGGTTTCTCATTTAAACTTAGGAAATTGTTTTCAAGGTTTCTGGAAAAATTTTAAAAATGGCTTATTTTCTTGAACATATCTATAGGAAATAACTTCCTCCTTAGTCATTAGCATTGTCAGTTGTTGTATTGACCTGAGTTACTCCATTTCAGGAGATCAACGTCTCTGAGTTGTGCTTCCCCAGTGGGCAGGAGATCCGGTCTGCTCTTCTTCCCCGAAGGCAGGCTCGCGTGCCCGCCGCCTTCCAGTCTCCCACTCACTACAAGCAGGTCTTCACCGCCTGTCTCGTAGGTACGGCGGCTGCCTTTCTGTTTTCTGTGCTGGCTGTGGCGATGAGCGCTGCAGTGTCGTACGGTGTGAGCTTCCGTGGTAAAAGTTCCCCTCGGAGTGTGTTACCTCCCATGTTTACTCCCGAGTGTGACAGTAACTTAATATCAGATCCAAATTGTTTTAGAAATAGGAAAAAGTATTCTCTGTTTCAAGTTATAGTTTTTTATTTTCTCTTAAACTCGAAGTGTTACAGGTGGTTTTGTTAAGAGGAAGTTTTAAGTATGATGCCTGATTGGATGGCTCATTCTGCTGTCCACGGGCAAGCCGTGCCTTTAAAGCTCAGTGTTAGGTTATAGTTACTCTGCTCACAGCTCTTTTCCAGTTTAACAAGCAGCGCTATGGGATGTAGACATGCAGTTGTTTTGTGACTAATTTCCACCTGCTTTTCGTAGAACATCTGAATATACTGCTGTGCGGGTTGGCACAGAGGCTGCACAAAGCTCTTTCTACAGTCGACATGTCATTTTACACATCGTCACACGGAGAGAGAGGGAGCGCTGTGGGAAACAGTGTGCCATCCTGCCGCCATCAGCGGCCCGCGAAGCTCGTCATGGTGAAGAAAGAGGGTCCCAACAAGGTCTTGCTCCCTTTTCCCTCCTGTTGTCCGTGAACATTGTCTCCTTAAAGGTGCAGGAGCCTCCACCTGGGCTTTAGTAACTAACAAACCCAAATGGTAATAACATCGAAGGACGATCTGTGCTCAGGGATACAAAGCTATGAATGAAGGCCCACCTTCAGGTCCCTTAGGAACTGAAAGCTGAGTGGTGGGTGGAGAGGGACGGAAGGAAGGTTACACCGAGGCAGGTAAAGTAGGAGGAACACGCCCAGCCCCAGGGAGAGCCTGAAGGTCGGGAGGAAGGGACTCGGCTGCCACAGGGCAGAGGGACAGAACGCACCCCGACTTGTTTATTTTGCTAAATACGCACAGTAATGGGAGATGTCAGTGAAGTCTCTGTGTGTGTTGTGTTCTCGTGTAAGACCAGGCTCGCACAGTAACAAGTTTTCCTTCGTTGTCTGCATGCTGAGCACGTAAACTTGGTTTAAATATAGTTGTCAAAACTAAGAGTTCATAAACAATGTTAGAACCATGGAATAAAATGTTACAGAGCCACTAATTTTTTAAAATATTATTTGATGACATAGTTGTCAGACTAGTAGTATGTTGTTGGTATAAGGGTTAGGTCTGAGTTTTAAAGAGCAGAGCAATCTACACATGTGTATCGTGTGCGCATGTGCAGGTGAGTGAGCGGGAAAGGCTGTGAGAGGTGCCACACGTGCTCCCACACCTGCAGCCGCTTGGGCAGCTCACAGCCTGGCTGTCGGTAGTGATCACTTTAAATCAGAAAAAAAGTACATTTTATTTTTCAAATAAGCTTATATTCTCAGAATAATGTAACATGTAACTTTTTGATAAGGAAAAAACAAGTGGAAAACTAGCTGGTTTTAAATTTTAATTTATTATTTAAACTAATGAAAAGATTGAGTTGTGTGATGACTAACTTACTAGAGTGCATTAATGCCAAGCAACCTTTGTGAAAAGTCTCAACAAACATAATACAAGCCCTGGCCAGGTTGTTCATTGGTTAGATCGTCATCCCAATTTGCCAAGGCTTCGAGTTCCATACTGGGTCAGGGCACATGCAGGAAGCAACCAGTGAGTGCATAAATAAGTGGAAGACAAGTTGATGGTCCTCTCCCTCTCTCCCTTTCTCCCTCTCTCCCTCTCTCCCTCTCCCTCCCTTTCCCCCACTCATTCCTCTCTCTCTCTCAAATCAATAAATTTTTTAAAAAGGACTTTCCTTTTAAAAAAACAGTGTAAAGTAGAAACATTTTTTCTCACTGAATTGTGTTATCTTCTCCTCAGGGCCGTCTCTTTTATGCCTGTGATGGACCCAGAGCTGACAGGTGTGACTTTTTTAAGTGGTTTGAAGAAGCGACCCCAGGACATGTCACACAGGAGGACCCTCCACCGGCCCTGGTGCTCAGGGACGTGAAGAGCATTGGCTCGTACCTCAGGAGCCAGAACATCGCCCTCTACGAGGAGTGCCAGCTTTCCGTGAGGTGTGTTCTGATAGCAAACAGCGTCTCTTTCACAGAAAGCGGTCCCCTAGGTTCTGAGGGAGGCTGAGGAGATAAGGTACCTAGAAGCACACCTCGTGTTTGCGGCTGAGGGGAACAGTGCCCTAAAGCCGTGTTGGCCCCTCTCTGCATCAAGCAATACCAGGTAACGGCAGGAATGCCATTTTTCTAATCATTTTTATACATAATCCCAATCCCAAGGGAAGCCCTGCTGAAGCAGCCACAGCATGGTGTTGGTGAGGGCAGGGTCGGCCATAGGTGGTGGCCTGCCACAGCCCAGACCGCGGGTGGCAAGTGCTGCGTTTGGGAACGTGTTTCATAGCAGTAGGACTGCCCCAAAGGGAGCTATACTGAGCGTGTGCATGATAACTTAGTCAGAACAGCGTGCACTGGGAGCTCCCATGTGCCGGCCACTCTGCTGAGCACTTTGAGTGTCTATCGGCCCTCACACTCACCTCTAAGAGATGGGCGTCAGGGGCTGACTTGTTATTCCCATGTTACAGTCACACCTCCTCATGCTGAGATGCTGTTTCTATCTCAGTCTCTCGTAAAACAGTGGTAATTCTGTGAGGCCTGCTGCTTCCTTCCTTTGACGCAGTATGTTTTTATTTCTATGTACGTATGAAAGAATATGAGCATACATACATCCTGGGTCTTTGCCTACTGTATTTTAAAACAGTTGTGCCTTCAGGTTTCAGTTATAAAATAAATTAGTCCTGGGGGTGTCATGTACAGCATGCTGACAATGGTTAGCAATACTGCATATAGTCTGTTTAAAAGTTGCTAAGAGGGTAAATCTTAAAAGTTCTCATCACAAGAAAAAAATGTGTAACTACGTATGTTATCTAGACTTACCACAGTTGTCTTGTCACTGTCTATAAGAATTGCTGCGCTGTACCCCTGAAACTAATATGAAGTATGTGCCAATTATATTTCAATCAACAAAAATTTGTACCTTAATATTCAAATTCATTTTTGTTTTTTTACTCATTTTGCAGAAAAGGATTTGATTTTCAAAGAAAACAGTGTGGCAAACTAAAGAAGTTTACGACCGTAAATCCTGAATTGTATAATGAACCTAAAAGCAAACTGTATCTCAAGCTGAGTCGGAAGGAGAGTTCTTCGGCTTATAGCAAAGGTAGGTTGGTCTGATCGTGTCGATGCCTCGGGCTCTGTACACTCTCTCTATATTTATCTTTCAAATTTTATAACTTTTACTTAATTAACCAAGAACCGTTAATTTCCCACAGAGCAACGGAAGTGACTAGAAGGGATTAAAGTCCTATTTCCTTTTATGAGCAGGACTAGGATGCATAGTGCAGTCCCTGCCTCAGTGAGCCACCTCCACTGTCAGTGGGCAAGCCCCCCTCCCCCCCCCGCCCCCCACACACACAGTTTGTTCACCTGAATCCCAACCTACGGCTCCTCAAAATGTCTCTAAGCGCATGTAGCCGTGTAATTGGGTGTTGTACATTCTGATTTAACAGAAATATTTATATGCAGTGAAATATAAAACCAGTTTTTGGTTGTGTTGCTACATTTAAACAATGTATGTTGCCTAAATAATTGGAATATAACTCAGAAATCCAAAATTGTCCTGGAAAACTAAAAACAGTCAAAAAGTACAAAATCACAAATATTTAAAACTATAATAAAAATTAATATTTAGTTGTATAATTTATTATCTGTATACTCATAATAAACATTACTATCTTAATCTTAGTTTTGCTAACAACAACTTTTAGCAAAGGTGATCTATTTTAAATAGCTACAATTTCCTCATATTCCATTATTATTTTAAATGTATCTCAACATTTATTTTCAAGGCAAAGAAACACAGACCTAATTCACTTCATGATAAGCACTAATGAGGAAATCAGAATTATAACCTCATAATTCTTTTATAAAGGGAACAGTCTGGGCATGTTTTTAAAAATCAATTTATGTAACCAATGCTACTCCAATAAATTTAATAAAAAGGGAAATGGAAAAAGTTTATGTAGTTGGTTTATGGAAAATTTATGTAGTAAACCTAACTTGAACACACTTAAAAAAGAAACTGACAACAAGCTTGCCTGGCCAGGTGGCTCAGTTGGTTGAGCGTCGGCTCATGCACTGCCTCGATTCCAGGTCAGGGCATATGCCCAGGTTGTGGGTTCGATCCCCAGTGCCCAATGGTGGGTTCTGTGCAGAAGGCAAAACTGATAGGTGTTACTCTCTCACATTGATGTTTCTCTCTCCTCTCTAAAATTAATTAATTATATATATATTTAAGACATGAGTAACTTTAAAAAGTAAAATATTTCTACCCTCAAAAGAGACTTATTCAGATACGAGTTTAAATAATGGGCTGGTTAAAAAACAAAGACAGAAAAAGAATTTTTAGATGGTAAAGTTCAGTCATCACATGTGGCTTTTCCCTGGGAACACAGCAAGTTCTGATGCCGTCCCTCCCGCCTCCGGCCGGCCCCGGCAAGGGCAGCAGCAGCTGTGTCTGTTTTGAGTGTCCAGGTCCTCTGTGCTCCTGGTAAGCTGACGCTTGAGTTGAGGTTCCTTCTCCTGAAAACCTGGGTTTTGCTTTCAGAGCCTGTTCTCTGATTTCTTTTTTTTTTTTTTTTTAATATACTTTATTGATTTTTTAGAGAGGAAGGGAGTGGGATAGAGAGTTAGAAACATCGATGAGAGAGAAACATCGATCAGCTGCCTCCTGCACACCTCCTACTGGGGATGTGCCTGCAACCAAGGTACATGCCCTTGACCGGAATCAAACCCGGGACCCTTCAGTCCGCAGGCCGACGCTCTATCCACTGAGCCAAACCGGTCAGGGCTGTTCTCTGATTTCTTCCCAAGCTTTTAGATCCAGGTGAGTGGAAAAGCTCTGATTCAAACTTCCTCGCCTCTTCACTGGCTTGTTTTGGTCATTTCTTATACCCTGATGGGTTTCAAGTATGGCTCCTTCAGGGAACACTTTTTAGGGGGATTTTTGTTCCAAAACAGAAGACTGGCAACTGCTTTCCTTTTTCATGTCTGTTTGGTGTTCCCAGTGAAGACGTCACCACGGTCACTGTCTCAGGCAGGGAGGCCTGCTTAGCCTTCCCTCTGCGCTGTCACCACACCCTCCCCTCCAGGTAGTTCTCCATCATGTTCCCCGGGAGCTGCCGGACTCTTCTCCTCTGTGTGTGATGCCACACGTCCGTTTGGGTCAGCAGTGCCTTCTGGGGTTCAGAGGGGACTCGGAGTCCTGTCCAAGGCTTAAGTGGGGATTTGGAACGGCCATGGCTTCGGGTCCAGGCTCCATCTTGGCTGTTGTTCTTCTGAATTATTTCTTGGTTTCTTTGCCGGTATTTTGGCTCCCTGCTCTTTCTTTTCCTCACCGAGTCACTGCATGCTGCGCCTTCATGGTCAGTGCAGCGGGAGGCCTGAGCGACATGTGCGTATCGGGAAATCTGATCTCCGCTATTTCTTCAGGTGATTTCCCTCTTCTTTTTATTTATTTCACTAGGACTTTCATTATTCAGATGTCAGCATTTCTGAATCTAATCTCTAAATCTCTTCACATTTCTTTTACATTGTCTGGGTTTTTGTTCTGTCTTCCTTCTAAATTGCTTGTTTTTCTAATGTATCCATTCTTTTTTTATCCCATTGATTATTACTTTAATTACCATATTTTTCCACACGAATACTGTTGTTCCTTTCCTTTTCAGTGGTTCTTGCTCCTGTTGGCATTGCTGCACCTTCCCTCCCTGCCCCTCTTCCCCAGGCTCACTGCCTGCCTTGTCCATCTGTCTGGTGTCTCCTTCTCTGAAGGACTCCGAGGCCCAGGGTTTCTGTTCAGGTCCCTGTACCCCTTCAATGGTCATTGTTTTGGCCTGTGACCTGCTCCCCGGGATCTCAGCTGTTCTCTGGCAGTGCATCCGGGAGGCCGGCAGGGCTCGGTGCTCCCGTGACTCAGGGAGGTGGCTCAGTCCCAGGCCTCCGTTTATGGCCTCTGTCTGTGGATAATTTACTTAACGTTAATTTATGGCCTCTGTCTGTGGTTAATTTACTTAACGTCTCTGTCCAGAGAATCATAATATATGACATTTATATGTAATATATGACATTAAAATCATACCTACCTGACATTTACCATGTCTGTTGGCCCAGAATACAACATAGGCTATTATGTCTTCCCAACAACAAACCCCCGTCGATTGAGACCTGCAGATGACTGCTCTGCTCCCTGGTCATGGTGCCCAGTGCTCATGCACGTGGCCACCCCTCCTCACTCAGATCCCGCCCTGGTCACTGCCCCCGGAGTTGGCCCTGAGCCTCTGTGTTGAGGGGCACATGCCTAGTTTCAGTCTCAGGACAGACTCTGGAGTCAGCGGCTCAGGAGTGATGCCCCACTCACTCCTACTCCCACAGCCACAGCTTCCTGTGGCTGCTGAGCTTGGGGGTTTCCTGAAGTCCCCGAGAAAATTCTCTCTCTGTCTTGTCTTTTTCCTCCCAGAATTTCTTCCTATCATCTGCAGGGATGAGTAGTTTCCAAGCTTTGTAGATTTTATCATTCTGTAAGAATCTCCCTTCCTAGAAGTGGGGGTGGCCTGCCCGCACGGTCCTGGTCTGTACGGTCATTGCAGTGGGACGTAGGTGAACGGAGTGGGAACACACTTCTCCTGTCAGCTGTCGGGAATTAGACATCTTTCTACCAATTGTGGCAAATGTTGAAGAAAGTAAATATTAGCAAACGGGAATAAGTTGTTTAGATATGTCACCTCAAGTGGAAAATACTTTTTTTTTTTTTTAAATAGATTTTATTGATTTTTTACAGAGAGGAAGAGAGAGAGATAGAGAGTTAGAAACATCGATGAGAGAGAAACATCGATCAGCTGCCTCCTGCACACCCCCCACTGGGGATATGCCCGCAACCAAGGTACATGCCCTTGACCGGAATCGAACCTGGGACCTTTCAGTCCGCAGGCTGACGCTCTATCCACTGAGCCAGACCGGTTTCAGCAAGGAAAATACTTTTAAATAAATTAGGTATAAAATATACCGTAGTGTAGCTCAGCTTTTTCTAAAATAGTTTCCTAAACATATTTACTAAAATGGTAGTTCTCAGGGGGCATTGGTAAGTGACCGTAAAGAAAAGGGGGCCTGTGGCTGGACAGACTGGGAAGGGGCTGAGTTAAACACAGTCTCAGCCCAGGCCTGCAAGTGCTGCTGTGCGCTGGGCTCTCCTGGATGGGACTGTGCCGCGAGCTGTCTTTCCTGAGGCAGATGAGATTCGTCTGGATCAGTTAATTGTAGAAGTTGTTTAGAGTCAGGATTATAAATAATGCATATGAACAGTAAGCATTTTATCTTAAAATAGATGAACATTTTTATTTAATGAGATTTTGACAAAGTCAAGGCTTTTGTTCAGAATGTGGGTTTTTGATTGGAGATCCGTTCATCGTTCTCGTATAAACCATCCCCACAGTGCACCGCCCACGAACGTGCCATCTGACCCGCCACCTGGGCAAGGACGCAGACACCTTGGAAGCAGTCTGAGTGGAGAGCAGTTTCCATTTGCTCGCTCTCTTTTCTCATGTTGTACACTGATCTCCTCTGTACTTGAATCAGAAGTGGTTTTTTGTGTTTTGGGTCCCTTTCTTTCTTTTTAAATATATTTTATTGCTTTTTTTTTTTTTTTTAACAGGAGGAAGAGAGAGGGATAGAGAGTTAGAAACATCGATGAGAGAGAAACATCGATCAGCTGCCTCCTGCACACCTCCTACTGTGGATGTGCTGGCAACCAAGGTACATGCCCTTGACCGGAATCGAACCTGGGACCTTTCAGTCCTCAGGCCGACGCTCTATCCACTGAGCCACACCGGTTAGGGCTGGGTCCCTTTCTTTAGCAAATCCTTTAAGTTAAGTCTTTCTAAATTGTTCGCTTAGGTTTTCTTAAAACAGTTTTTTTCTTCATATTCATAATGGTTGAAATAATACGTGATTAAATTATTTGATTATAATAACAGATACAACTGGTACAAATAAGTTTTAGAACAAATGCAGTTTAAAAAAAGACAAATACAGTTGACTCTCTTTTTTAACTTTCTTTAAAAAAATATGTTTTTATTGATTTGAGATAGAGAGCGAGGAAACGAACATCGATGTGAGAGAGAGAGACATTCATCGGCTGCCTTCTGTGCGCACTCCAATTGGGGATCGAACCCGCTACCTGGATGTGTGCCCTGACCAGGAATCGAATAGGTGCCCTTTCAGTGCACAGGGTGACGCTCAACCAACTGAGCCACTGGCCAGGGCTAGAGTTGACTCTCTGCAAGTGTTAACTCTCCTGGTGGTAGAAACTGCTCAGGTGTTCGTGCAGTGGCTGCTGGCCGTGGGGTCACAGTGTGCGCGGGGACGGGTGGGCGGGCTCTACAGAGAGAAGGCAGCTGTTCCTCCTCCGCAGCCTCAGGCTAGCGGAGGCCTGGAAGAGACTGCATTCCATCCACGGACTGCCAACCTTCCTGAGCATGGAAACCACTACCGCAGAGCATCTCTGGACCAGCGGTTTTCACCCGTGTGCTGCAAGAATGTTTAAAACATGCAGTTCCTGCCTATTGAGTCAGGGGCACTGACCTCTTCTCCCTCAGATTGTCAGATAAAAATTGACAACAGCCAACCAACAATAGCCACCCAGTGTGAGTGATTTAAAATTGTAACCTATTTTTTTGTGTGAGATCAGCAAAAAATATTTTTTGTGTGCCACACCGAATCTTAGTAATTAGTTTATGTGTGCCATGAGATGAAAAAGGCTGAAAATCGCTGCTCTAGACTAATAGTCTACCTGGGGAAAGTCTGATGTAGCTATAAGGCTGCTCTAGAAGAGATGAGTTAGATGTTGTCTGCTTTATTTATTTATTTATTTATTTAATATATTTTATTGACTTTTTACAGAGAGGAAGAGAGAGGGATAGAGAGTTAGAAATATCGATGAGAGAGAAACATCGATCAGCTGCCTCTTGCACACCCCCTGCTGGGGATGTGCCTGCAACCAAGATATATGCCCTTGACCGGAATCGAACCTGGGACCCTTCAGTCCGCAGGCCGACCCTTTATCCACTGAGCCAAACCCGTTTCGGCTTGTCTGCTCTATTTACACTTTTTTATAATAACTTTAAAACCATGGAAGTAATCTAGTTAAAAACATGGAAATGAAGTGGTGTATGTTCAGGTCCTCATTTGGGTGGAATCTTGCAGATGACAATAACCAATTTTGTTTTTTGAAAAATAGTGTCGGACTAGGCACCTAAGAAATCTAAGTAGCTCTGGGTTGAGCATAGTCCCGAGTCCTCTCGTGTCTGCTTTCAGACGATCTGTGGGTGGTCTCCAAAACCCTGGACTTCCAGCTGGACACGTTCATTGCCTGTAGCGCTTTCTTCGGGCCGTCGTCCGCCAACGAGGTGGAGCTGCTTCCCCTGAAAGGCTACTTCCCCTCCCGGTGGCCCACGGACGGTGAGTATGGCCACGCCTCGTTTACCAAAGAGAGGACAGGCGTGAGGCGCTGCGAGCTGGAGTGCTGATTGTGGGGTTCTTTGATTAGAGCGGAGAAAAAGCACCCACTTCTGCCTCCTGCGTTGTGTCCTGGAAACGTGTGACAGATGACACTGCAAATGTTTCTGCAGTTCAAGCCCCAGAGGGCTATCGATGCCCAAACACCCTGACCCTCACTGAGGTACTTTGTTGAGGCTGCATTTACAGGGCATATATCTGATTTTTAAACAAGAATTTTGTCAAATAATTTCTTGTATTAAGTTTTATTCTCTTGGTTTACTTAATTCCCTTGGTTCCTTATTCTAGTCAGGCACATTATAAACAAATCATTTACTTTCACATCAAGAAGTTCTCAGATTTTGCAAGGAATTTTGAGAGCAGTTGAGCGGAGGGTGTTTTATGTTGGAGGGATGTTGCCATTTGGCCCTGGGAAGCTCCTGGTGAGGCCGGGCCGTCAGCCTCATTCACGGAAGGGCCAGTGCCACCCGTTGGTGAACCTGGGCGTCTCCCGCATTGGCAGCTCTGGGATCATTTCTGACGTCTGGGAATTGGCCCATGACTAATTAAAGACATAACATTTAGTGACTCATTCAAGTAGTTCATATATGTTTTAACGTGTGCATGTGTGTGTGTATGTGTGTGTGAATCCTCACCCGAGGAGAGAGTGGAAGGGGGGATGGAAAGTGAGAGAGAAACATCAATGTGAGGGACACATCGATTGGTTGCCGCCTGCACCCACCCCACAGGGGTGCGATGGAACCTGCAGCCCAGGTATGTGCCCTTGCCTGGGAATGGAACCCAAGACGCTCTGGTGTGCAGGCCGACACTCCAAGCACTAAGCTGTCGGCCAGGCTAACTCCATATTTCCTGTGGGAACTGAGTGGACAGCTGGAGTTGTCTAGTGAAGTGAACATTGGTCACTTCAGAGTCCTCACCAATGTCAGTGTCTCATTTCCTGCTTCCCATATAGCTCTATGGAGTCACTGAAGAAATGCAGCAAAGTGCTCAGATATGACACAGATGCTGCAGGGACAGGGCGGGGTGCTGACTGGGTAGCTGTGCATGTCAACCACGTGATCCAGTGTCTGTTCGTCTGTCCATCGACTGCTGTGTCTGGCCCACGCCCCTCAGGGTACAGTCACGGACCCGCACAGTGTGCCTGTGCAGACGGCAGGACGGAGTGTGTGTGCCGAGGGCTTGCTGCAGCCTGGGACTGGTTCAGCACGGCTCTGAGCTGCGTGGACACTCTCAGGTGCTGACGGTCTTGTCGTGTGCACTGACGCCCCTCTCCACGCCCTCCGCAGCAGTCGTCCACGCACTGTGGGTCTGCAACGCCAGCACAGAGCTGACCACCCTGAGAAACATGCAGGAGCACTTCAGCCCTGCGACCCTGCCTCTGGCGCAGCACCTGTTGGCCATGTAAGTCCTTCCCGTGGGCATGGGGACCCAGGAAAAGTACATCCCATACGTTTTGCAACAAAATTGTCATTGTCTCTCAGGGACTACTCTATGAGAGGACTGCCCGGGAGGCACACATTGTTTCCCATCAACCATCCGTTCCTCTATCGCCTGTTGTGGTTGGGCTAAGAGATGCTATTATTTTCCCATGTCAAAATAACTTCTTAAGGATCATTTGAATATTTTTTTATTCTTATGCATTTTTATTCCATAAATTATTTAACATTTAAAAGAATAATTTTACATTATCAAAGTATCATGTTATACACCTTAAATTTACAATGTTATATGTCAGATTTATTCAATTAAAAATCTTTTTATATATATATATATATATTTAATCGATTTCAGAGAGGAGATGGAGGTGGGGAGAGAAAGAGAAACATCAATGATGAGAGAGAAACATTGACTGGCTGCCTTCTGCACGCCCCACACTGGATATGAGTCCACAATCAGGGCCTGTGCCCTGACCTGGAGTCGACTCAACCACTGAGCTACACCAGCCAAACTAAACTTTTAAATAATTATTTACAGTTTGAATCCAGTATGTACATTGGTACTAGTTTTACTTTTGATATAATCTTTATCTCATTTTTAATTTCTCAAGTATCATGCCTTCTTTAAAAAAATTGGAAGTGATATTATTAAATTACTTAAAATGACAAAATTAGTTTTGAATTTGGAATGCTATGGTCTGTTTGGTTTCATTCTTCTTACCACAGTGACGTCTTGGGTTTAAAAAAATTCATGTACCTACTTTCAATATTTTATTTTTTTACTTTGAAATGAACTCAGTCTTTATAGTACTAAAGCCAACTGATCTCTGACAGTTTTACTTGAAGTAGAGGCTGTATTAATTCCTGAGCCAGCTGGCATAATGAAGCCTGGGCTCCATGTCAGTACACCACTCGGTAGCTGGGTACTTGTGGGGAGAAACATTTACTATTTGTGTATATCTATTTGGGTAGATTAACTGCTTCCTAGCGTTGTGAAGATCCCAATAAAGAATATGTGCAGTACTCAGCATAGTGTCTGCACGTAGTAGGTATTCAACAAATGTTCGTTCTTTTCTCTTTTGTGCTCACAAAAGGACGTTCTCTGAGGTGCTGGTAAAGTGAAGGTTAAGTTATAAACAGGTCTACTCCCCTGTTTCAAAAGCCCCTCATTTTTCTTTGATTTTATTGCTCCTTTTTACTAGGCCTTCGTCAACCACAGTTAGCAATAAGAGAGTGGATAAAAGAAAATTTGTCCCACCAGCCTTCTCAAATACCAACACAAACTGTGAGTTGCCCGGCCCAGGAGCAGCCCTGCAGTTAGCCAGTGAGTTCATCCAGGCACACCAGTTGAACGAGGACCAAGCTTCAGCTCTCACCAAGATAGCATGCATGGTGGCATCACCTGGGCCTGCCGAAGAAGGGAAGGGGCTGCCCGCCAGCACCCTCCCCATCACCATCATCCACGGTGAGGGTCAGGGGAGGGTGCCGGGCAACACCTGGCTGTGTGGAACCCCCTGCAACCAGCATTTGGTCATATACAAGTCTCTGTGACTTGGTCTGCTCCTCCGTCCCTTCCTAGTCAAATGCGATCCCAGAAGGTCTCTAGGAGATGTTTGGACCCACTTTAGAAGCTGTAAGAGCATCATGGGCATGAATAGCACTGTGCCCATCACTGGCGTATTCAGATTTGACCCAGACATCGGCCTGGAGCCGTCACAGCGATGCCAGCGAGTGGCTGTCATGGTGGGCATCAGTTTTGATGAGCAAAGCCGTTATGAACTCCTGGTCAGCTCACTCCCCATCCTCCTATCAACTGTCCCAAACCTTCCTCCTTCCTGGCCATGCTGGCCCCTGCCTCAGCCCTGAAACAGGACATGCAGCTCAAAGCAGACTCCTACGCACCTACCTTTGCCCTGTTCTTGTCTCTGGGCTTCGTCCTCATGAGGAGCTTGACTTTCTCTGCCCCAGAGCTAACACTCCATCTGGATTCTGTCCCCGCTTAACCCTTTCTCTCTCTCAGACCTGCACCCCAAAGTGATCCGACTCTGTCCTGTTCTGAGGTTTGTATCACATTCACCCTGTGGACCAAGTTGGACACCGGGGATCCATCCTCAGTGAGTCATTCTTGCTGATGAAGTGACTTTCTCTCAACCCTCCTCCTTGTTCACCCCTCCCCATCAGATGAGTCACTGAGATGTGTTGTTTCTTTTATGGTAATTCCCATCAGGTCTCATGCATCCCTCAATCCAAGCCTCCACCTACCTCCACGTTCCTAGTGAGTGAGACTGGGCCCTGGAGCTGGAATCCTGGACTCCGTCCCAGCTCCATCACCTATTAGCGCTACGATCTTGGGCAGGTTATTCACCTCGTAGCTTTAATTCCTACTCTATTGTGTGGCTAGTTACACGGGTTAGTAAGAACCTCTCTCTCATCGGGTTGGAGGATTGACGTGCTGACTTAGGTAAAGGCTTGGGCCCGTCCTGGCATGTGGGAGGCACCTGGTAAAGTGGGCATGTGTTATCGCCATGATCCCCTCACACTGCTCTAATTGAGTTTTACCCCTCTGTCAGCCCATGGTCATTGGTATCAAGTCAGTGCCAACAGGAATCCCCACTTGGGGATGTGGTGGGGAAGGAAACCTCCTTCAGGGAGAACAGCCCAATGGTGACACAGTGGGGCTGTGAGAACAGTGACTCGAGGCAGCCCTGGGCCGGCCCTCTGGCTCAGCAGCTCTGCTCTGCTCCCTGAGAGTCCTGGCTCAGCCAGGGAGCCGCTGGTCAGTGCTGGGCGGACAGGGAAGGGGCTCCCAGAGCCAGAGGGGAAGCGACTTCTCTGGACAGAATCCCCCACCCCTGGCCCCTGATTGGTTCGTTCTCATGCAAATGAGGACTCAAATCCTCAAAGTGTGATTGGTCCAAAAGGCACTGTCCTGATTGGTCAGAATAGAGCCACACTGCTTGGTCAGAGCTGCTCAGCTCTGATTGGATGGGGAGAGCCTCAGTCCTATTGGTTGAAATCGAACACCAGGAAGTACTTTATAAGGGCTGGCTGCTCCCTGAAGGGCAGGTCGCATGCAAGGCCCCTGTAGAAATGGCTGCGAAGCTCTTTTTTCCCCCTATTCTTTTTTTGATCCAGTTAGCTGCCAGGAGCACTTAGTAGCTGTTTTCTTTCTCAGGATTAACACTTCATATTTCCACTCAACTACTTTTACCAAAACACTCTGAGTAAGTCAGGTCCCCTGCTTAAGATGCTTCAGGGACTCCCCCGTCTTCAGGACAAAATTCATTTTTTACCCACAGCAAGCAGAGCTCTGGGACTAGCCCTCACCTCCCTCTCAGCCTCGCCTCTGGCCTGTGAGCTTCTCCAGCTTCTGCTGGAAGGACCTTGGCTTCCGGGGTCTGCGTGTCTTACTCTGGGCGACTTAGTTCTGCTTGTTTGTGGGAAGCGTTCCCACCTCCACCAGATTAGAAAGGTGTTCCCGCTCTGATGCAGTCACGGTGTTACTTCCCAGGTTAGCTACTTTTTATTAGATGCATGGGGCAACACTCAGAGCATGACATAAGGTTCAGGTGTACAGGTTGTCACTTGACATCTGTGTGCTGAGTCCAGTTTCCTCCCATCACACTCATTTGACCCCTTTGGCCACTTCTTCTCCCACATGTCATGTCATTACTGTTCCTCCCTGGCTGTCTTCCTAAGTACACTGTGGTCTCACTAAGAGGTCTTTGGGTTATTCATCTATTTATCCTGGTGCTGAGCACAACCTGGGCACTCTGTTCATGTTTTTTAATGAATTAGTTAAATGAAGGAGAGAGGGAGATGGTGTCATTATTTCTTGTGCTTTCAGAAATTATTTATGATTCCGCCTTTATTTTTCCCTTCCTTCCAAACAAGTAGGAGTTTTTGGAGCAGGAAAGAGCTACTTGCTGGCAGTGGTGATTCTGTTTTTGGTGCAGCTGTTTGAAAAGAGTGAAGCTCCCACCGCAGGAAATGCACGGCCGTGGAAAGTGCTGGTTTCTTCTTCCACTAACGTAGCTGTGGACAGAGTGCTCCTCGGGTGGGTATGACACATGAGCGTGAGGAGCTGGTGGTGGAGGTGCCATCTACCTTGGGCCCAGATGTGAGACCTCTGTCTCTGACTCGAGCCGTATCCATGAGACAGTAACAGGCTACCTTGCTCGTTTGTAAGTCGTAGGAAATCAGATTTCAGACCTGACAGCCTTGGCACAAGGATAGGATGTCCACCTGTGTCAAAACTGGAGCACAGCAGGAAGCACATGGGCTGAGAGGTGGACTCGGGGCCCTGACCTCCTAACCCCAGGCAGGCCTCGGCTCAGGGTTGTGCCAGGTGTCCGCACCCTGACAGAGGAGCTGGGGCCTCCCTCCAGGACAGAGAGCCTGTCCACTGCTTGTCACGTCTAAACTGGTGGTTCCCCACGCTCCTGTTCCTCCGACAGCCCAGGCTGCTGCATGTGCGGGCTCCCTCGGGACACCCTGCCCTCATAGGACTCGGAGGCAGTGCCTGTGCCATGGGTCTGTGACCGGAAGGAGGTGAAGTGCAGGTGTACGAACAGGACGGTGCAGAGCTGAATAGCTTGAGTTACGCCTCTGACTCAGCTCGAGGCTCTGAGGAAGCAATAGCACGGCCTGTTGTGCAAAGTGCTTGTGGTTGTTTAAGATTCTATTGAAAACCCAAACAAAGATTACATACGCGTTCACCCATGTTTAATGATCTGAATTTCAACATAAATGAAAGGTTTGATTAGGAGAAATAATTCTTCATATATAAACTAGAGGCCCAGTGCATGAAATTCATGCACGGGGGTGGGGGGCTGTCCCTCAGCCCAGCCAGCACCCTCTCCAATCTGGGACCCCTCGAGGGATGTCCGACTGCCCGTTTAGGCCCGATCCACCTAAAGGGGCAGTCGGACATCCCTCTCACAATCCAGGACTGCTGGCTCCCAACTGCTCACCTGCCTGCCTTCCTGATTGCTCCTAATCGATTCTGCATGCCAGCTTGATCACCCCCTAACCACTCCCATGCCAGCCTGATTGATGTCTAACTGTTCCCGTGCCAGTCTGTTTGCCCCCAACTTCCCTCCTCTGCTGGCCTGGTCACCCCTAACTGCCCTCCCCTGCAGGGTTGATCGCCTCCAACTGCCCTCCCTTGCAGGCCTGGTCCCTCTCAACTGCCCTCCCTTGCAGGCCTGGTGCCTCCCAATTGCCCTCCCATGCTGGCCATCTTGTGGTGGCCATCTTGTGTCCACACGGGGGCAGGATCTTTGACCACATGGGGGCAGCCATATTGTGTGTTGGAGTGATGGTCAATCTGCATATTACCCTTGTATTAGATAGGATAGAGGCCTGGTGCACGGGTGGGGGCCAGCTGGTTTGCCCTGAAGGGTGTCCCGGATCAGGATGGGGGTTCCCTTGGGGCGTGGGGCGGCCTGAGCGAGGGGCCTGTGGTGGTTTGCAGGCCAGCCACGCCCCCTGGTAACCCAAGCGGAGGCCAAGGTATCTGGAATTTATTTACCTTCTACAATTGAAACTTTGTAGCCTGGAGCGGAGCCAAGCCTCCTGCTCACTCTGTGGCCAGCAGCCATTTCTGTTGGGGTTTATGTAGCTTCTGTAATTGAAACTTTGTAGCCTTAAGCGGAGGCCTGGGCTGGCCAGGGTGTGCGGAAAGCTTTGCTTCCTCCATTGCCGGGGGCAACCCTAGCCTCCCGCTCTTTCCAGCTCCATGGCTGCTGCCATTTCTCTTTGGATTTGTTTACCTTCTATCATTGAAACTTTGTAGCCTTGAGTGGAGGCCTAGGCCGGCAAGGGCAGGCGGAAAGCTTGGCCTCCTCCATTGCCGGGGAAACCCAAGCCTCCCTCCTGTTCTCTGTGGCTGTAGCCATCTTGGTTGGGTTTATTTGCATACTCACTCTGATTGGCTGGTGGGTGTGGCTGGTGGGTGTGGTGGAGTGATGGTTAATTTGCATATTACTCTTTTATTAGGTAGGATGTAGACTTTTAAAAAACTCAACTTTATGGTGAAAATATGCCGTCTGTACAGATATTATATTTCTTTACAAATGTTTTATACATACATACTTTGTTTTCCAAACTTGGTATGATCAGTATATATTTGTGTCTTGCTTTTAAATCCTAGAAAACATACTTTTGATAGCTCTAGTATATGCAGTGATTTGTTTATATCACACTTTAAGCAATAGTCAGTCCTTCTTTCCAAGTGTTCCCCATCCTATATAATAAAGAGGTAATATGCAAATTGACGGTCACTGCAACCCACAAGATAGCCAGCAGGGGAGTGCAGTTGTGGGTGACCAGGCTGGCAGGGGAGGGCAGTTAGGGGCAATCGGGCCGGCAGGGGAGCAGTTAGGTGTCGATCAGGCTGGCAGGGGAGTAGTTAGGGGGTGATCAGGCTGGCAGGCAGAAGTGGTTAGGGGCAATCAGGAAGGCAGACAGGAGAGCAGTTGGGAGCCAGCAGTCCTGGATTGTGAGAGGGATGTCTGACTGCCCATTTAGGCCCAGGCCTAAACGGGCAGTCAGACATCCCTCAAGGGGTCCCAGATTAGAAGAGGGTGCAGGCTGGGCTGAGGGACACACACACACCGTGCATGAATTTCATGCACCGGGCTTCTAGTTATAAATAACATGGTGACAAAGATCCTCAAACATAAGTCTTTGTCTCCGATTCTGATTTTCTCTGAGGAAAAAGTCCTCAGCCTAGAATAAAAGATAGGAATATACTGTGCAAGCTTGCACTTCATCCAGACTTTCTGAGTAAAGGTAATAGAGTGCATGTTTTAAGTCCTCTGTAGAATGTGTTATATTAAAACTCTTTCAGCCATATTGCATTTACATTGAGTTTAAGCATTTCACATTGAATTACAAAACTAAAAGATGCTGTTACACAAAATTAATTTTAATGAATATTACATGAAACTTTTGTTTTATACTCTGCTTTCTAAACAACCAGATTCTCTTTTACCTTGTTTTGTTTAAAGGCTTCTCAGTCTCGGATTTGAAAAGTTTGTCAGAGTGGGGAGTGTTAGGAAGATTGCCAAGCCGGTCCTACCTTACAGGTAAGAAATCATAATTCCAAATTCACAGCATGCTCACAGAAACACAGTAATTTTATATAACTCTTATTTTAAATGTCTTTTGAGGAAGAAGAGAGAAAGCTTTATCTTTTTCTTGGTTAACTTAGGAAATCTATTTTTCACTTTTTTGTAATGTTTTGGAAATGGAATGAAGAAGGGTATTTTATGTTATTCTTGCTTAGCTTGCATGCTGGCTCAGAAAATGCCAGTGAGCAATTGAAGGAACTCCATGCGCTGATGAAAGAAGACCTGACTCCCATGGAAAGAGTCTATGTGAGGAGAAGCATCGAGCAGCATAAACTGGGGACCAACAGGACCCTCCTGGGGCAGGTGAGGGACCTGCTGGGCGGGTGAGGGAACTGCTGGGCAGGTGAGGGACCTGCTGGGCGGGTGAGGGAACTGCTGGGCAGGTGAGGGACCTGCTGGGCGGGTGAGGGACCTGCTGGGCGGGTGAGGGAACTGCTGGGCAGGTGAGGGACCTGCTGGGCGGGTGAGGGACCTGCTGGGCGGGTGAGGGGACTGCTGGGCGGGTGAGGGACCTGCTGGGCGGGTGAGGGACCTGCTGGGCGGGTGAGGGACCTGCTGGGCGGGTGAGGGGACTGCTGGGCGGGTGAGGGACCTGCTGGGTGGGTGAGGGACCTGCTGGGTGGGTGAGGGACCTGCTGTGCGGGTGAGGGGACTGCTGGGCGGGTGAGGGACTTGCTGGGCGGGTGAGGGACTTGCTGGGCGGGTGAGGGGACTGCTGGGCGGGTGAGGGACCTGCTGGGCGGGTGAGGGACCTGCTGGGCGGGTGAGGGACCTGCTGGGCAGGGGAGGAACTGCTGAGTGGGTGAGGGACCTGCTGGGCGGGTGAGGGGACTGCTGGGCCTGCTGGGCAGGTGAGGGGACTGCTGGGCAGGGGAGGAACTGCTGGGGTGAGGGACTTGCTGGGCGGGTGAGGGACCTGCTGGGCGGGTGAGGGGACTGCTGGGCAGGGGAGGAACTGCTGGGTGGAGGGAGGGAACCAGCCTCACTTTGGTCTGAGTTTACAGAAACCACAGGTTCCTCTTATTCCTGCTGATGAAGGCCAGTGACCACATGCAATTAGAAAATTCATTGGTTTTCCTCTTTTTTATATTTATATCCCGAGATTAAATACCAGCTTTTATCAGGCATTTTGCCTTCGGAATAATGGTATTCTGGTGTAATATCTCAGTCTGTGAGATTCAAATACACTTACAACTACCAGTGCATGGAATGTACTGTTGTTGGAATGAGTCAGCTGCCTTTTCCTTCTTAGCGAGTTAGGCTAGGAGTGTGCTTGACCGTGAGCAGGTCCGTTTGCCCGCGTGTCCAGTGCATCCGTGGAGAATGCGGCTGTCCTGTGTATTCAGCCTCAGCTGGAGGATAAAGCGTGTGGTCCCTGACATGTAAGACCCTGTATTGTAACAGCTTCCTTCTGAGTGTCCGAGTGTGCCTTTATTCTGCCAGTAGGCTGTGGCTTTGGGAGCTGTGCTGTGTTCCCATTTCTCAGGTGGGATAGGGGAGTGGACATAGTGGCCTGTGGTGTCTGAGTGCAGGGATTCCCACCTTCAGTTCTGATTCCACCTGCAGGCTCTTTGGTAGATATGCCCTCTTGTTTTCTAAGTAGCTGATGACGCTCACATCCCTGTGCCCAGGTCCGCGTGGTGGGCGCCACCTGCGCAGCCTGCCCATTCCCCTGCATGGCCGGCCTGCGGTTCCCCGTGGTGGTGCTGGATGAGAGCAGCCAGATGACAGAGCCCGCCTCCCTCCTCCCCATCGCCAGGTAACCGCAGGGCACGGCTCAGCACCACTCCCTCCAGGCTCTGGTGGAAATCCTTGGCAATTCAAGTGCTACACTGACGTTTTAAAGAACCGGGGGGGGGGGGGGGCGGGGCGGGGACTTGGGGGGGTTAATGTTTTGTTAGGGGGCATGTAGGCCCCCGGAGGACAGCTCTCGAGCGGGTGCCCCTGCACCTCCGGGCTGCTCACTGTGGAAGGTGCCTCTAGCCGCCATCTGAGGACCAAGCTCTAGGCTCTGCTTCAGTTGCCTCCCTGCATCTCACTCCCGTGCTTGGTTTCTGAAAATAGCTTTTAGATTATGAAAGGATATCAAGGAGATAAAAATAAATAAAAAATGACAATTTATCTTAAAATGTAGAAGACATTTTCTAAACTATCTCAGTCACCAAACATGGTGCTTTTAAAGCACCTCTCATGAATCCCGCGGTGGCGGGAGGAGGCCTGGACTTGGACTCAGCAGCCCTGTCCCCGGGTGAGGGGGACGTTGGTCCCCAGTTGTCACAGTTGGCCGGGATTGGCAGGTTCCTGCGTCACGATTGGCTGGGATTGGCAGGTCCCTGCATCACGATTGGCCGGGATTGGCAGGTCCCTGCGTCACGATTGGCCGGGATTGGCAGGTCCCTGTGTCACGATTGGCCGGGATTGGCAGGTCCCTGTGTCACGATTGGCCGGGATTGGCAGGTCCCTGCATCATGATTGGCCGGGATTGGCAGGTCCCTGTGTCACGATTGGCCGGGATTGGCAGGTCCCTGTGTCACGATTGGCCGGGATTGGCAGGTCCCTGTGTCACGATTGGCCGGGATTGGCAGGTCCCTGCGTCATGATTGGCCAGGATTGGCAGGTCCCTGCGTCCAGGGCTCACTGTCACTGGGGCTGTCCTGAGTGAAGGAGGGTGAGTGAGTCTCCCCACCCAGGAGCCAGGGACAGAGGAGCACTAAGGCCATGCATGGGGCGGAGGAGTCACACTTGGAGCGCCCACTGAATACTGACACACTGTCCACGTGCTTTATTACGTCCTCACCACAGCCACACAGGCACGGTCACGTCCAGGCCACGCCGAGTGCTCACGCTCACATTAGGTAACCTGCCGTGTTCATAGAGGGTCACAGAGCTGGGCTGTGAATGTAGGGTTTGAAATAGGGGCTCCCAGACCCAGTTCCTATATGGTGCGGGACGGGGGGGGTTCCCCACCTCTCCAGCAAGCAGCCCTCTGACACCAGCTGGGGGACCAAAACCTCCCCTCAGCTCTGACATGGTCACCCGCCGGCAGCGTCAGAGCCGCAGGGTGAGGGCTGTCCTGCAAGACCCACTTCCGACGCCAGGGCAGGGCTAGGCTGCTGACCAACTGGGTGCAGACGGAGGTTCCAGTGACCTCCAACTCAGTGCCGGTCCCAGGTCTAGGCTGGTCCCTGGACTTCTGACCGACTGGCCATAAACCAGAGGTTCCCTTGATTTTCTTGGGTTCCATTAATTTGCCAGAGCATTTGCAGAACTCAGAGAAACATGTTATCTCCTGATCCCCAGTTCACCCTCTCTCGCCTCCCCACTCCCCCGCACTCACCACCCCGCTCCAGCCCTCCTGTTCCCATGGAGGCTCCTCACCTGCACGTGATGGATTAGTTCGCTGACCACTGGGAAGCCAGTCAGCTCCCTGGGGTGGGGGTGGGGCTGGGACTGGAAGCTCCATCCCTCCAATCCCAGGGTTCCCCTGACAACCAGCCCGCCTTCGGGCTGTGCTAAGGTCGCCTTATACACAGAACAAAGGACCTTGATCCCTTTCACCTCTTGGGAAACTCCCAGGGTTTCCGGGGCGCGAGCAGGAATTGTGGGCGAGACCAAACATGTATGACAGACTGTGGTCCTCTGAGTGACCACATACATGGTTCTGGTAACTTACAATACCGCAGGTTTTCCACAAAACGCGGGCATTCCCCCCCTTCCCGTCTCCCCGCTTTAGTCCTATTTGGAAGGACATTAAGCCCGAGAGCCTAATATCTATCTCCTTGCAGTAGTTTAAACCAGATTATTCCCAAGGAAAGCTCCTAAGTCTACAGTTATAGACTCTGAAATCACTGTTTCTCAGAGCGCGCTCTAGGAAAGGCTGGTTCTGTGCAGAGGAGGGGACGCTAAGCAGCTTACGTGGGAAAATACAAGCGTTTCTTCACTCAGAGCCTCCGGCCTCTGAATATATTGAGCACCATGAAGCCTTGTTCTTGAAGCGGCATGGACCTCAGATTCCTTAAAAAGCATTTTAGAAAACAGTATATGCCAGCGCTTCCTGTTGCTCCATCTAACTTTTGGATCTGTGTTTAGGTTTGAGTGTGAAAAGCTGGTTCTCGTTGGGGATCCCAAGCAGCTTCCCCCCACTATCCAGGGATCGGACGCGGCTCATAAAAACGGGTTGGAGCAAACTCTGTTTGATCGACTCTGCTTAATGGTAGGCACTGCCGCCAGACTCACAGCATGATCCCGTCCTGGTCTGACTGCGCAGGCTGATAGGAAAGAAGACAGAGCTCTGTCCTAAAACAATTGTGCTTGGAGTTGTTTAGAAAGCGCTCATCTCGCCCAGCTGGCGTAGCTCAGTGGTTGAGCGTCGACCTATGAACCAGGAGGTCAGGGTTCGATTCCCGTCAGGACACATGCCCGGGTTTCAGGCTTGATCCCCGGGGCGGGCATGCAGGAGGCAGCTGATCCATGATTCTCTCTCATCATTGACGCTTCTATCTCTCTCTCCCTCTCCCTTCCTCTCTGAAATCAATTTAAAAAAATTAGAAATAAAAATAAAGCACTCATCCTAAAGAAAAGTAGAACCCCATAATTTAAGAGCCCCTTTATAAAGTGAGCCTTTTTCCTGTATATTTTAATAGCTGGAAGAAAGTATATAGCTTTTGCTCTAAAATAAAAATGAACATCTATGCTCTATTATTCATGCCCTGTTTTACAGCTCTACTTCACATTAAAAATTGAACAAATGAATCATTTATCTATTTGTAACTGAGGTGACGTTCACATAACATTGAATTAGCCACATTAACGTAAGTGGCATTCACTACATTCCCAGTCCTCTGTCTGGTCCCAAACACATTCCCTCCCCCCGCCTCCCTCCCGCCCAGCCCCCACCGTCTGCTCTGTCTGTGGACTTGTCACTCTGGGTGCTTCCTGTTTCACTCTCGCCACCCTCACACCGGGCAGCCTGAACCATACACATGTGACCTCCTGTGTCTGGCCTCTTCCACTCAGCACGTCCTTCAGGCCCCTCCACATTGTAGCACATGTCGTACTGTTACATTATGGTCTCCCCTTACCTGAGGGGGTACGCCCCAAGTCCCCAGGGATGCCTGCCACTGCGATCCGAGCCCTACGCATACCGTGTTTTTTCCTGCACATGCGCTTTACGGCTCCTCTGTGGCATATGCAGATTGCCAGCATCCTGTGCTTTGGGGCCATTATTAGGAAATCGGGGTGACATGAGCACAAGCCCCGTGGCACTATGGTAGCCCATTGGGCGGGCGGTGTCCCCAGGGGGACCCGCTGAGCGAAGGGCTGGTTCATGGCAGGCGGGGCAGATCGGAGGTGAAGATTTCCTCACCCTGCTTGTTAGATCATGAGTCTAAGGTTTGACGTGGTTTATATTTTATGATTTTGTGGTGTGGTAGTTATTTACCACGAGAATATTTTTAGTAATTAAAAAATGTTATTTACTGTCTACTCCAGTGGTCGGCAAACTCATTAGTCAACAGAGCCAAATATCAACAGTTACAACGATTGAAATTTATTTTGAGAGCCGAATTTTTTAAACTTAAACTTCTCCTAATGCCATTTCTTAAAAATAGACTCGCCCAGGCTGAAAACCGACTTCTGCGCACGGGCCACGAAGTTTCAATCGCACTGGACGTGCGCGCCCGCATGTGGTATTTTGTGGAAGAGCCACACTCAAGGGGCCAAAGAGCCGCATGTGGCTCATGAGCTGCAGTTTGCCGACCACTGGTCTACACTATCATGTTTCTAATTCATTTAGTAAGAGCACAATACAGCAATACTTTCAACATTTAAAATATATTTTTTCCCTTAAGAAAAAAGTGCTGTTTTAAGTTTTTACTTTTCTTCATTTAAACTTCTTAGGGCCACAAGCCGATCCTGCTGAGAACCCAGTACCGCTGCCACCCGGCCATCGCGGCTGTGGCTAATGACCTGTTCTACGGCGGCGGCCTCAGGAACGGCGTCTCGCAGGCCCAGAGGGGCCCGCTGCTCGCCTGGCTGCCCACCCTGTGCTTCTACAACGTCCCGGGGCAGGAGCAGGCGCGTGCCGTCCGCGGGAGCCCGCACAGCCCGTGTCCCGTTATCGGTGGTGGCGGCGGTGATTTCCTCGGTCCTTCCTCGCCTTTCTGGGAAATGTAATTTGGGGTCTGTTTTTCATTCCAGATGGAAGGAGGTAACAGCTTTCATAATGAGGCAGAAGCCGCTTTTACCCTGATGCTGATTCGCTCTCTGGTTGCAGGTGGAATCCCAGGCACCATGATCGGGGTGATAACGCTGTACAAGTCCCAGCTGGGCAAGGTTTGCGTCCCATCGTGTACCAAACATTATCGATTTCTATCACAGCGTTTGACGTTATATTTGTAAGGGTTTGACTTGGTGCTTGAAAATCTTTTGGGACCATAATTAATGCATTCAGAAAGAAGCATTCTGAGTTTTGTCTGTCTGCTTTTTTTCTGTATAATTAAATGTAAACCTAACAAGGTTTAATGAAATTCCGTTTACAGCTGTTGGGGCAAAAATGCAAATAAACAAATTAGAGGGAAGGAAATGTGGCGTGTGCTTTGTGTTTTGGGACAGATGGGATTGGATCTGTGTTTCCCAAACTGTTCTCTCATTATTGTTACCTTTTACCAGTAAATAAAAGATAGACACCAGATATTCATGTACATATGAGTCCATTACTTATAACATTTTTGTTAATTAATTTTTTAGTACTTTCCATGTTTCATTATTAATCAACCCGAAATTAGCATATCCAGATGAGCTCCCCGCAATAGATAAATCATTATTCATTATTTTGCGATTTATGTGGTCATCGAGTCACGTACTATCTTAGAACCAGGCAGATCCGTGCGCGTCACAGAAGACAGTGAACTTTCCACTCGGGCTAAAACATGCTGTGCGGGCTCGGCCGCCTCCCCACGGCTCCCGCATGCGTGACCCGTCTCTCCCCACAGCTGTGCCACCTGCTCGGGGCCGTGGACCTGGACCGCCCACACCTTGCGGCCGTGCAGGTGTCCACCGTGGATGCCTTCCAGGGGGCCGAGAAGGAGGTGGTCGTTCTGTCCTGCGTGCGCACCAGGCAGGTGGGCTTCATCGACTCAGAGCAGCGCATGAACGTGGCCCTGACCCGAGGGAGGCGGCACCTGCTGATCGTGGGACACCTGGCCTGCCTGCGGAGGAACCGGCTGTGGGGCCGCGTGATCCAGCACTGCCAAGGTAGGTGCTGGGACAGGGGGCACCTGAGCCCTTGGAATGAAATCCGCCTCGGGGTTGGAGCTCGCCTGCCTCGCGTGAGTGGCTGAGGCTGGGGCTGCTGTAACCTGCCTCACGTGTGCCTTGTAGGGAGGGAGGACGGGCTGCAGCAGGCCAGCCAGTGCGAGCCGCAGCTGAGGCGGCTCCTGGAGGAGCACGCCGAGAAACGCGCGGAAGAAAAGCAGAGGAAAGCCAGTGGGAGAGACAAACGTCAAGATGCACCTCGTTCGCGAGCAAAGGGGCCTGGAGTGGGGCCTCTGTGTTAGGGGCACAGGCCCCCCGCACACTCATTGTTTCTGTTACCCCAGACGCTTCTCAGAAGGACTCATGCTATTGGAGTCACACCGGATAAATGCACATAAACACTCTGCACGAGTCCACAGTGCTTACACTGAGATAAGCTGGTGATGGTGATATAAAAGCTTATAATAAGCATTTTTTTCTAAAAATTAAGAATTTGCTTAAAAAATAAGTTTTACACGGGGCAGGGGAAGCCTTCATGGCTTTTCAGTGTTGCTTCAAAAGTGAGCGAATCTCTCAGGCTCCCCTGTGAGCACACGTGCCTGGTTCTGCCGGCACCCTCCCGAGTGATGGCTCCGTCAGCCTGAACCCGTTGCCTGCCACGCGAGAAGCAAGCAGGGCTCTCGATGAGGCTCGATATGTGCCTGAGGAGAAGCGTGGAGTTCGCTCGTGGAGAGGCAGCGCCCAGGCCGGGCCAGGCGTGTCCCTGGGGTGGACAGTGGAGGAAGGAAGGAATGCCTGCCTTGGGCTTATTTCCTTCATTTATATGCCCAATATCGTTATTGGTGTATATAGTATATAATCGATTTTTAAAAATATTTATTATAAAAAGAATTCACCTGCTTATAGAAAACCATTGCTAACTTACTGCCTGCATCCTTTTTATATGCTTATGTTCTATATATGTGTGTGTGTGAGTAAATTAAACAATTTGTCATGATTTATTTGCTTGTTTATGTTAATCCTCACCAGAGTATTAATTTCTCCATTGATTTTTAGAGAAAGGGGAAGGTAGACGGAGTGAGAGAAACATTGACGTGAGAGAGACCACATTGGTTGGTTGCCTCCTGCATGCACCCGGACCAGGGCCAGGGATAGAGCCTACAACTGAGGTACGTGCCGTTGACTGGAATCGAACCCAGTCCCGGAGCCAAATCGGCTAGAGCTATTTATCTTTTTATTTTTTGTTAATCCTCACCTAAGAATATGTTTTCCATTGGTTTTTAGGGAGAGTGGAAGGGAGGGGGAGAGATGAGAGAAACATGGATGTGAGAGAGACACATCGATTGGTTGCTGCGTGCACCTGACCAGGGCTGGGGATACAGCCTGCGACCCTTCAGTCTGCACGCCAGCACTAACCACTGAGCCGATGTTGGGGCTCCGAGTTCATTGTAAAGATGCAGAAAATTGCTACTTGGATTACTTTGCAATAAAAATGGCCAATCAGCCTCTATAAAACTCATCTTTTATATTTGGGGACAACTTAAATCCGACAAACAAGACTTGTTTCATAACCCCCTCCTTGTCCCAAGCGTGTGTCTGCTGGGACAGACACGGCTCTGGCAGCCCTCCCCAAGCAGCTGGGTGGCTGACAGCCGCTCCCACGAGCTGGCGTCCAGAGGACCCGTGTATCCTGGTCCCGAGTGCTGCTGCCCAGTCCCCTCCCCGATGTTCTTCTTAATTTTGAGTCCGTTCTTAGCCGGCTGGGGCACCTGCGTCTCCAGGACTTTTTCCCAAGCAGAGTGGACAGGACAGGTTGGAGGCTGCATGTGGAGGGGGGTGTTTCTGTGGCATCACAGGAAGCAGCCTGAGGGCCCGCCCGGGAGTCCCTGGCCACACCTGACATCTGATGACACTTGAGCCCCTTCTCAGGTGCGGCTGGATGACGGAGTCCAGTCTGGTGACACTGGTGTGCTGTCATCAGTTCACCCGCACGCCTCATCGCCCCTGTTCCCAAGCAGAGTGCTCTCTGCCGCAAGGGGCGGTGCTGTGTCCTGCCCGACATTGGGCGGACGAGCTCTGGGCGGCTGCCCTGGGCCTCAGCACCTCTGCCTCTGCCCACTGGTGCCCTCGTACTTGCCACGTTGTGACACCTAGAAATGTCCCCAGTTGTTGCCGCGTGTCCTGAGTAGCTGGGCCCAGCCTCCCACCTGTTTCCAAAGAGGCGGCTGATGTTTGGCCCCACGGGGCGCGGGGCAGGGGGCCACCGTCGTCCCCAGTTCCTGACCCTCCACCTTCCGGGCGCCGGCTCGGCCGCACTCACTCACCGTGTGCCTCAGGCGCTGGAGGGCCGCCTTTGGCACGGGAACACCTGGACATCTTGAGAGCACTCCCGTCTCTCCAGTGATGCTTTTGCCGAGAACATAACGGGTCCAGAGGTTGTGGCGTGGAAGGGGCTCGGAGGTGGACAGGATTATTTTGGCCTGGGAGTGGCTCTGTCTTACGACGACTACTTTTCTTTCGATTTATAGTATACGTACATATTTTTTCTTCTTTAAGGCAGAATCTTTTTTTTCATTTTTGATAAGTTGACGTTCAGGTGTTTTTTCTCTTTACCTTTGACCCCTTCACCCATTTCTACCCCAGCCCTGGCAACTTCCAGCCTGTTCTTTGTGTCTCTGTGCTTGTTTTGTCGGTTTGTTTTCGATTCCACACATCAGTGAGGTCAAACAGGTTTGTCTTCTCTGACTTATTTCACTTTGTGGTGCCCTCGGTTCATCCATGTCGCAAATGGCAAGATTTCATTCTGTTCTATAGCTGAGTGATAGTCCGTTGTATGTGTGTACATATATGATGTAGATGCACATCTTTATTCACTCACCCATCAGCGGACACCTGGAGTGCTCAGGGCCTGGCCACTGTGACGGACGCTGCCGTGACATGGGCGTTAGCCGTGTGATGGATGGTGAGTGAGTTCCGGTGTACCAGTGTTGTTCTAAAGCCTCATTGACAGAGCAGCACTGATGGCCAGGATCGCTCTGGGCTGAAATGCCAGGTGTGCTGGCCACATCAGGCCCTGCAGAAAAGAGGCCGAGGCGAGTGTGTGGGTGAAGGGGAGACCGAGAGGGTGGGGCCAGGCCTTCTCCCCGAGGGCGGAGGACAGCACTTTCCCGCTGTGACCGATGAGGCCAAGGTCAGACATCGAAGCGAGACCCACCTGACTTGCCAGGAGAGCAGCTGACAGCTCGCCTGCCGCCTGCACCTGGAGGTGAGCATGCAGCCCCACGCCTGGGCCTCCGACCCAGCCCACACTCCCACAGCTTCCCTCACAACGGGCCTGTCTACTCATTGTCACAGGGGCAGGGGGCCGTCATTGTCCTCAGTTCCTGACCCTCCACCTTCCTGGAAATGGATTTCACTAGAGAAGTGGCATTACTGACTTGCCTTTGGAGGTGTGTGCAGGTCTGCGTTTTCTATGAGAAGATCCAGTTTGCTAGTTATTGCGAGGAAAACTGATAACAGAAATGTGTTAACAGCTAAGCTGGCGATTCTTTTCACATCAACAGTCCATTAGGAAATATGTTTCTCAGCTCTCAGCCAACCTCTCCTCAAGGCATTTCAGCTTTGGAGTTACTTGTGAAAAATCAGCTTAAAGTCTGAGATGGAACCTAAACTCATAATAAAATGTAAGCTTGGGAGTTCTTTACTATTTGAACAAAAGAGTGAGCTGGAGACGCACCAGTGTAAAGGCAGCTGTGAATAGCTGGGTGCTAACTCAATCTTCCACATTCAACAAGAATTAAACGGAAATTGGTGATTTACTTGACAGATATTGGATCCTAAAAATTAAATAACTGTTCTAAAAACGTTAGCTCAACACTGATTTGAAATGCCTGCTTTATAACTAGTCCTGAGTGAACTGTATTTGTGCTTTGGTTTATGTCAGCTCGCCGTCATTCAAAGTAAAGGGACACCACTACCAACGCCTCTGCCACCGTGAGCCCCTCTGGAAACAGTGCGGCTGGCGTCTGGGAGCTCTGCTCCGTCTTCATTACCGATTTTCCGACCGGGCAGCCTGGTCCAACTTCCCAGCAAATGAAGGTGTGTGTAGGCGAGTGTGTGTGTGACTGAGTGTATGTGTAGGTGAGTGTGTGTGTGTGTGAACGTGAGTATGTATAGGTGAGTGTGTATGTGCATGAATGTAGGTGAGTGTGTGTGTGAGAGTGTATGTGTAGGTGTGTGTGTGTGTGTGTGTGAACGTGAGTGTATGTATAGATGAGTGTGTATGTGCCTCAATGTAGGTGTGTGTGTGACTGAGTGTATGTGTAGGTGAGTGTGTGTGTGTGTGAACGTGAGTGTATGTATAGATGAGTGTGTATGTGCCTGAATGTAGGTGAGTGTATATGACCGAGTGTATGTGTAGGTGAGTGTGTGTGTGTGTGAACATGAGTGTATGTATAGGTGAGTGTGTATGTGCATGAATGTAGGTGAGTGTGTGTGTGTGGGTGAGTGTGTGTGTGTGAACGTGAGTGTATGTATACGTGAGTGTGTATGTGCATGAATGTAGGTGAGTATGTGTATATGACTGAGTGTATGTGTGGGTGAGTGTGTGTGTGTGAATGTGAGTGTATGTATAGGTGAATGTGTATGTGCACGAATGTAGGTGAGTGTGTGTGTAGGTGAGTGTGTGTGTGTAGGTGAGTGTGTGTGTGAACGTGAGTGTATGTATAGGTGAGTGTTATGTGCATGAATGTAGGTTAGTGTGTGTGTGTGAGTGTGTGTGTGTGACTGAGTATGTATGTGTGTGTGTGCACGTGAGTGTATGTATACGTGAGTGTGTATGTGCATGAATGTAGTGTATGTATAGGTGAGTATGTGCACGAATGTATATGACTGAGTGTATGTGTGTGTGTAGGTGAGTGTGTGTGTGTGAATGTATGAGTGTATGTATGAATGTGAGTGTGTATGTGCACGAATGTATGTGTGTGTGTGTGTGTGAACATGAGAGTGTATGTGTATGAATGTAGGTGAGTGTGTATGTGCACTGAGTGTATGTGTGGGTGAGTGTGTGTGTGTGTGTATAGGTGAGTGTATGTGCACGAATGTAGGTGAGTGTGTGTGTAACATGAGTGTGTATAGGTGTGTGTGTATGTGCGTGAGGTGAGTGTGTGTGTATGTGTAGTGTGTGAGTGTGTATGTGCATGAGTGTATGTAGGTGAGTGTTGTGCATGAATGTAGGTTGTGTGTGTGTGAGTGTATGTGTGTGTGAACGTGAGTGTATGTATACGTGAGTGTGTATGTGCATGAATGTAGGTGAGTATGTGTATATGACTGAGTGTATGTGTGGGTGAGTGTGTGTGTGAACATGAGTGTATGTATAGGTGAGTGTGTATGTGCATGAATGTAGGTGTGTGTATATGACCGAGTGTATGTGTAGGTGTGTGTGTGTGTGTGAACATGAGTGTATGTATAGGTGAGTGTGTATGTGCATGAATGTAGGTGAGTGTGTGTGTGTGGGTGAGTGTGTGTGTGTGAACGTGAGTGTATGTATACGTGAGTGTGTATGTGCATGAATGTAGGTGAGTATGTGTATATGACTGAGTGTATGTGTGGGTGAGTGTGTGTGTGTGAATGTGAGTGTATGTATAGGTGAGTGTGTATGTGCACGAATGTAGGTGAGTGTGTGTGTGAACATGAGTGTATGTATAGGTGAGTGTGTATGTGCATGAATGTAGGTGAGTGTGTGTGTGTAGGTGAGTTGTGTGTGTGAACGCGAGTGTATGTATAGGTGAGTGTTATGTGCATGAATGTAGGTTAGTGTGTGTGTGTGACTGAGTGTATGTGTAGGTGAGTGTGTGTGTGAACGTGAGTGTATGTATACGTGAGTGTGTATGTGCATGAATGTAGGTGAGTATGTGTATATGACTGAGTGTATGTGTGGGTGAGTGTGTGTGTGAACATGAGTGTATGTATAGGTGAGTGTGTATGTGCATGAATGTAGGTGAGTGTGTGTATATGACCGAGTGTATGTGTAGGTGTGTGTGTGTGTGTGTGTGTGTGTGTGTAGGTGTGTGTGTGTAGATGAGTGTATGTGTGTGACCAGACACAGACAACAGTGCAGTGGTTACCAGAGGGAAGGGGGTGGAAGTTGGAGAGGGGGAAGGGGGCCAACTCTATGGTGACAGATGATCTGACTGGGTGGTGGGCACACCATGCAATATACAGATCCTGTATCACAGAAATGTTCACATGAAACTTACATAATTTTATTAACCAATGTCACCCTAATATATTTAATTTTAAAAACAAACAAAAAAGACTGAAATTGCATAGACCACTTCTGTTCCACCTCATCGTCAGAACTGGGTGCTGACCACGCCCCTTGGGCAGCAGGCACCCCGCTGACAGCTGGGGCCCGTGCTGTAGGGACAGGACCGCCTCGTCCTGGCTGTGCCCTCTGAGGGGCCCCTTCATTTCCCGGAGTGTCTTGGACTTGGGTGAGGTGTTCCCATTATTTCAGGTGTTCCCATTATTTCAGGTGTCTGGAGCCATGGCCGGAGCACAGGGGTCTGCGAGGACACGGGGTCTCTGTGGCCACTGGTCACGGGAGATATTTGTGACCTGTTTGCACTTAATGTTTCTGATCATGATGGAAAGTAGTGACTTAAAAGCCAATAAGAAGGAAACAAAGGCAACTTAGTATGGACGTCACTTGTTGACACTTGATGACAGCCAGTGACACTAGATTTCTCAGCATCTGACCGCAAAGCGCTGGCTGCCATCACACCATGCCCAGTGCCGTAAGCGGCACCCAGACGTGAGTGTCTCAGGTATTGAGAATAGATGTGCCTGCGTATGCGCATGACCTGCCACTCAGGTCAGTATCACCCCGGGTGGAATTGCCTTCATGCATAGTGTGTTTGTGTCCATGTACGTTTTGTTGGTGTTCGTGGCTGCATGAGAGAGAAGCATAGGCGCTCACACAGGCTCATGTCTGTGCGTCTCGGGGAACCATCGTGGCCTCTGCACGGAGGGGCCACGGAGTCTGCCTTTTCAGAAGGCCGACACACTGCTCTAGAGAAGGGCACAGGCATGCCAGCAGGAGCCCAGCCTCGGTCAGCACTGACCTTGGGCAGTGGTGTCCTCAGCTGTGAAATGGCTGTCGTCCTTGGGGATCCGGTGAGGACTGAGCAAACTGGATGGCTCCGCGGCCCAGCCCTGGCGCAGCCCTGCCCTGCAGTCTGCGTCCCTGCACACCAGCGGTCCCTGCTCCCTCCGTTCTCGGGCGCTGTGGAGAGCGCTCCAGACACCGCCGCGGCCGTCCCTGCAGCCTAAACATCTGGAGGAAAACTGCAAAAGAAATCACTTCTTCAAAGGACAGTCCTGCCAGGGCGAGTGGCACAGGGAGAGCTGGGTCCTGCCTGGTCCGGCCGGGTCCTGCCCGGCAGCGGCCACGCTGACCTGAGTGCTGACTGTGCCCTACGGGGATGAAGGCGATGGTGTCCGAGTTCCGGATTTACTTCCTCTAAACACGGACTTAGAGGGAATCCGATGGCCAGCAAGCTGATGGGACCGCTGGGATCGCCCTGGGCCGATGCCTGGAACCGGGACATGCCTGACTTCCTCTCACACTGTGTGGTTACTGGCTTAGAATTCTTTGTGGCGTGTTTCCCTTCATCCTATTTTCTGAGGAAGGGGAAACGCACTGAGCTTTTGGGTTGGGGGAGGCTGTTATTTTAATAAGACACTATTCCTTACTCAGCTTATGTTGAACAAATGACTTGTTTCCAAACGTCTGAATGGGGAAAAGGAAGCATTGCTGAAGCAAATTTCATGAGACCGAGGCCAAAGGAAGCTTCGGACAAGAAAGTAAAATACAGGCCCTGGCCGGTGTGGCTCAGTGGATAGAGCGGCGGCCTGTAGACAGAGGGTCCGGGGTTTGATTCCGGTCAAGGGCACATGCCCCGTTGCAGGCTCCATCCCCAGGGTGGGGTGGGCAAGCGGCAGCCGGTCCCTGACACTCGCCCATCACTGATGTTTCTCTCTTCCCCTCTCCCTTCCTCTCTGAGAGCAACAAAAATAGAAAAAGAAAAGAAAGAAAGCACAATTTGCCCGAGAAAGTGGAGGAGAGTAAGTTTTGGGGGAAAGCGATGGAAACGGGCTGGGTCAGGGGGCGGGGCCTAGGCAGGCCCTGCATCTGACACGCATGACGTCACGCCGAGACGGCGGAAATGCCAGGCCGATGGCACCCTCCTGGGCCAGGCACCCCCGGGCCAAGGTCTGGGGTCCGGGCTGCCCCGACTTAGGCTGCGGGCACTCCCACGGGCGTCCTGGTGTGCGGGGGCCCCTGGCGGCCCCGGCCCCCCCCCACGCCAGCCCTTGTGGGCGATTGCGTCATCACACTAGCCGGGCGCGGCCTCCAACGGGGTGACGCCAGCGAGGGCTGCCCCACTGCCCAGGCCTCCGCGCAGGCTGCCAGGGCCCGGATGTTCGGACCCGTTGCCGCCGGTCCCACCTCCTTCTCGGACACCAGGGCGCGTGGCTGCGGGGGCACTGCGCCCATCCCGGTGGGGGGTCACCTGTGACCCGCGCCCTGTGTCCGAGGGCAGGTCCACAGCCTTCTCCGTGACAGGCCGCCCGTCCTTCCCGCCGACCGACCGCGCTGGGCGGGGACACGCGGGGCGGCTGTCCTGTTGGGGCGCAAAGGGGACGGTGCCCCGGGCCCCCTGACTCGGGGAGCCCCCCCCCCCCCCCGCAGGATGCCGGGTGAGCCGCAGCGAGGCCGGGTGCGGTCCCCACGGCCGGGAGACAGGGTCCGAGGAGCTTGGTCCCGGGCCCAGGGCGGTCCCTCCCGCCTCCCTGGGCGGCCCCTCCGCGGGCAGAGGGGCTCCTGTGGCGGCCACACCGTCCCCTGAGGGAGGCCGCCATGGGGGGGCACCAGCGGGCCAGCCACCGGCCTCGCCTCCGCTCCCTCCCTCCCTCCCTCCCTCCCCTCTGCTCCCTCCCTCCCCTCCCTCCCCTCCCTCCCTGCCGTCTCTTCCTCCCTCCCCTCTGCTCCCTCCCTCCCTCCCTCCCTCCCCTCCCTCCCCTCTGCTCCCTCCCTTCCCTCCGCTCCCTCCCTCCGCTCCCTCCCTCCCTCCCTCCCTCCCCTCCCTCCCTCCCCTCTGCTCCCTCCCTCCCTCCGCTCCCTCCCTCCGCTCCCTCCCTCCCCTCCGCTCCCTCCCTCCATCCCCTCCCTCCCCCTCCCCTCCCTCCCTCCCCCCTCCCCCCCCCCCCCCTCCCCCCTCCCTCCCTCCCTCCCCTCCCCTCCCCTCCCTCCCTCCCTCCCCTCCCTCCCTCCCTCCCTCCCCTCCCTCCCCTCTGCTCCCTCCCTCCCTCCCTCCCTCCCTCCCTCCCTCCCTCCCTCCCTCCCCTCCCTCCCCTCCCTCCCCTCCCTCCCCTCCCTCCCTCCCCCCCTCCTCCCTCCCTCCCCCTCCCTCCCTCCCTCCCTCCCTCCCTCCCTCCCTCCCTCCTCCCCTCCCCTCCGCTCCCTCCCTCCTCCCCTCCCTCCCCTCCCCTCCCTCCCTCCCTCCCTCCCTCCCCCCTCCCTCCCCTCCCTCCCTCCCTCCCTCCCCTCCGCTCCCTCCCTCCCCTCCCTCCCTCCCTCCCTCCCCTCCGCTCCCTCCCTCCCTCCCTCCCCTCTGCTCCCTCTGCTCCCCTCCCTCCCTCCCCTCCCTCCCCTCCCTCCCCTCTGCTCCCTCCCTCCCCTCCCCTCTGCTCCATCCCCTCTCTGCTCCCTCCCTCCCCTCCCCTCTGCTCCATCCCCTCTGCTCCCTCCCTCCCCTCCGCTCCCCTCCGCTCCCCTCCCTCCCCTCTACTCCCTCCCTCCCCTCTGCTCCCTCCCTCCCCTCCCCTCCGCTCCCCTCCCTCCCCTCTACTCCCTCCCTCCCCTCTGCTCCCTCCCTCCCCTCTGCTCCCCTCCCTCCCCTCTGCTCCCTTCCCTCCCCTTCCTCCCCTCTGCTCCCCTCCCTCCCCCTCTGCTCCCTTCCCTCCCCTTCCTCCCCTCTGCTCCCCTCCCTCCGCAGGGCCAGAACTCAGGCCACAAAGCCCCGGGAGGGCGATTCCTGCATGTTTGGGGCTGGGGACTGGCTTGGGGACCACAGTACTTTCTGGGTAAAGCCCCCCCCCGCCCCCCGCCCCGCACAGCCAGCCTGGAGGATCCCTTGGCCATCTGTGAGGTGAAGTGTGGGCGCTAGGTCCTGGTGGCCCCGCGGCAACACCCACCCGCGGAGTCAGGCTTCTCAGAGCAACAAAGACTTTACAAGGCGCCCTCGCTGCCCCTGCATGCAGGCCTCCCGGAGCCGGAGCCCGGGTATAAATCACGGCTTCCCTGTTGGACCGCCGCCCGCTGGAGCCTTTGTTCCCTTACAGGGGGAGCGCGCAGTGCAAGGGGCTGGGGATGAGCAGTGTGACCCCTGGGACAGGTCACGAGGTGGACAGAGGCCCTGGTCTCTGCCCTGGCTGCAGCCATCTGCCCCGCCTCCCCGGTTCAGCCCCTTCGCACCCAGACAATCTGGGACCACACAAGCGCCTCCTGAGTTCACTTCAGTTCAGGGGCCTGGACGGCCCAGATCCTGCCCGTCGGGCGGCAAGCCCATCGCTTCCTTCCAGCAAAACCCGCGGGTGGCTGAGGATCACAGCACTCAGGCTGGTGAGCGTCGGGGCACCGGTTTTAACCCTGGTGGGGTGGTGTTTCTCCTGTAATAATCCCCTCACAGCAGGAGGTTGTCCTCCGAAGTGTCCTGGCATCAGAGGGGCTGCTTCTGTAAGAGCCACAGCACACAGAGCCACAGTCTCAGGCTCACGCAGGGCCGTCCGGTGGGTTCTCAAAGGCCGTGCTTCCCGGAACCTGCCCTGCAGCCCCCAGGAGGCCTAACTGAAAGATAACTCACAGGCTCCCCCTGTCTTTATATTCACAGTGACCCGTGTCAAGGTTTGACGTTTCTTGGCATACTTGTTCCGTTCGAAGGAACTCTCTGGAATCAGAAACGTGCCGTTTACCCGGACAATACCTCACCGTTCATTGCTGGACACACGTAACTGCACCGCTGACCTCAGGGCGTGGTAAAGACGTGCAGCCCCGGAGGAGAGGGAGCCCCGGAGCCCCGGAGCGGTAACAGTCAGGCAGGCCCCGTGTTCCCGCCGAGCCTCCCCACAGCTGGGCCTCCCCACAGCCGGGCCTCCCCACAGCTGGGTCTCTGCGCTGGGGGAGGACCAGGCTCCGCTCACGCCACCTGCCCCGGCGCTCACGCAGTGCTCCGTGGGGCGAGGGGCCGATGTGCACGGGTCCTCACAACCCGCTTTCTCCTTCTGTTACTTCAAATCAACACAAAGTCCTGTGCAAGTCCAGCTCCTTCCATCTGTGCCTGGGAGCCCAGACCCCGGAGGGTTTGGGGGGCTGTCCAGAGGGGTCACCCGGTAAAGGCAGTGCGGACGTGTGCGTGTCGCCCAGTGGCCCTTCTGGTGTCTGGTCTCGCCCTGGATCCGAGGCTTTTGTGAAATTCTGACTCACGTTCACGATGCAGGCGCAGGGAGCGAGAGAGGGGACACTGGGCGTCTCTCCTTCCTTTTTCGATGCCTGCAGTGCTGCCCATTGAAACCAGCGGCTGTGGAAGGATTCGGAGGGGGCGCGGGTAAGCTTTTGCACTTAGGACTTCGTTTTACAAGGTGCGGGGGGTGGACACACATACCCAGGAGCTAAGCGGAGGTCCTGGCAGCCCTCACACAATTTCAAGACGCAGGGCCGGGCAGGCTGGCTCAGCGGCTGAGCGTGGACCAGGAGCTCAGGGCGCAGGCCCGAGCCCAAGTGGGGCTGCAGGGGCAGCGGCTCCACGACTCTCTCCGCTGGTGTTTCCACCGCTCCCTGTCCCTCCTCTCTGAGATCAACGAAACATTTAAAAACAGACAGAAGCAAGTCTGGAGGCTGCAGATCTGCTTCCGGTGGTTCCAATCTTCACTTTTTACTCTGCTCCTTCCAACCCTGCTGTCACCTCCCCGCAGAAAACGCCACGCCGTCTAACCTCCCCTCTGCCTCCGGACACACGCCTGGCCCCCGGCCGCCAGCGCCAACGGGCCCTCCGGCCCCCGCCGCCCGGGCCTCGGCTGCCCGGCGCCGCCCGCCCCCCCGCGCTCCTCTGGGGCTCCGGCTGGTCCCTCGAGGTCAGCCCGTCGGCGGAGCCGCAGGGAGCGGGCGAGCGCCTGGGGACAGGTCCCGGACCCGGCGCCCTTGAGCCCTTTTTTCCTATTGAAAAGCCGGGAGCAGCGCACGGCCCCCGCGCCCCCAGCGCGGAGCAGGGTCAACGCAGAGTCGGCGCAGGCCCGCGCTTTCCGAGGCGAGTCGGCGGCTCCCGGGCTCGGCCGCTGCCCCCCCCGCTGCCCCCCGCTGCCCCCCCTCCCCGCTGCCCCCCCGCTGCCCCCCCGCTGCCCCCCTGCCCCCCTCTGCCCCCCCCTGCCCCCCGCTGCCCCCCCCGCTGCCCCCCGCTGCCCCCCCGCTGCCCCCTCTCCCGCCGGCTCCTGAGGGCGCCCCGAAGAGGGTCCGTGCCGCGGCCGGAGCCGGGTTGTCACGCGCCCTGACAGCCCCTCCGGCGGCCCCTCTCCAGGGCCTCTGTGAGCCCTGCCACGGGCCTTGCACCCTCTGGCGTTGGTCTCTGAGAAGCCGGGCACGCCGCCCCCATGAGCCCACAGCGCCCCCCCCGTTCCCACGGCGCCCCCCGTTCCCACAGCGCCCCCCCGTTCTCACGGCGCCCCCCGTTCCCACGGCGCCCCCCCCGTTCCCACGGCGCCCCCCGTTCCCACGGCGCCCCCCCCCGTTCCCACGGCGCCCCCCCGTTCCCACGGCGCCCCCCGTTCCCACGGCGCCCCCCCGTTCCCACAGCGCCCCCCCGTTTCCACAGCGCCCCCCGTTCCCACAGCGCCCCCCGTTCCCACGGCGCCCCCCGTTCCCACGGCGCCCCCCGTTCCCACGGCGCGCTACCCAGACCCCGCTCCTCCCTGAACCGAGTGATGCTTAAACCGGCTCCCAGGAGGCTCTGCCCAGAGGGCCCGGCGGCACCAGGGCCGACCGCTCTCCCGGGGTGCGGACCCTCGCCTAGGGGTCGGGGAGCCCCGCTGCCCGGGCCCGGCCCCCGCGGAGCCGCTGAAAGGGAGCGAGCTCCGCGCGCGTGGCTCGCCCGCCTCCCGAGGGCCGGGCCGGGCCGGGCCGGCTGCGCCCCGTTCGCTAAGGAAGGAGCCGCTCGCTCCGGCGAGCGAGCGCCAATCTGGGCGCCCGGCGGTGGCGACCTCTGGGTCTTCGCTCGCGGACCCGCCGCGGCCGGGAGCTCTGGAACCATTTTATGCTGATTAGATGGAGGGGTGCGGGGTGGGAAAGGATGGGTGGCAGGCGGGGGAGGGGAGGGGCGCGCGGAGGAAGGGCTGACTGCGGATGAAGCAGTGAAAGGAGTAGCGGGAGGGGAGAGAGGGGAGGAGGCCGGGGGCGATCCGATTGTTTCCCGGGGGGTATATAAGGGGTTTTAAGGAGAGTCGTGTGCCAGACACGCAGCCACTGGACCCCAAGCCGCTCCGCTTTAACTAGAGTGCCCGGGGTCGCGTGCCGGGCGGGGGCTGAGTGACAGGCGGACACGCACCCCGAGAGCACACGCGGGACCCTCCTTACGCGCTGGAAAACCGGCCAAGTAAGTGACCAGCTCGGAGGGCGCCTCGGCTCCGCAGCCCGCGGTGCGCGCACGCCCCGGGCCCGCGCCGAGCTCTCTTCCCGGGCGGACGCGGGGCCGGGCGCGCTGGCCGCGGGTGCTCGCGAGGGGCGCCGGGGGTCCTCCCCAGCTGAGCTTCTCTCGGGCGCGCGTCCCGGGGACCCCACGCACGTGACCTGGCTTCTGCGTAACCGACAGTTCGGTGCCCCCTCCCGCTCCCTCCGGCAGGATGTTCGTCAAGTCCGCGGCGTCGGAGATGAAAGAGGAGGCGGGCGCGCTGGCGCTGCTCGGCGTGGCCTCCCCGGCGGCGGCGCGGACCCCGCCTGGGTCCAGCGCGGACGAGGACCGCCGGGAGCCGGGCGGGGCCTGTCGGCCGCGCCGGGCCGCACCGGGGACGCGGCTGCCGGGCCTGGGGCACGAGTGCCGGCGGCGTCCCTCCCGGGCGCGGGCCGCTCCCCGCGGCGCCCGGACCGCCGAGACGGCGCAGCGCCTCAAGAAGACGCGCCGGCTGAAGGCCAACAACCGCGAGCGCAACCGCATGCACCACCTGAACGCGGCGCTGGACGCGCTGCGCGAGGTGCTGCCCACGTTCCCCGAGGACGCCAAGCTCACCAAGATCGAGACGCTGCGCTTCGCGCACAACTACATCTGGGCGCTCACGGAGACGCTGCGCCTGGCCGACCACTGCGGCGGGGGCCTGCCCGGCCCGCTGCGCCCCGAGTCCGCGCTGCCGAGCCCGGGCGGCGCCATGGGCAGCGTGGGGGACAGCCCGTCGCCCGCCTCCACGTGGAGCGGCACCGACAGCCCCGCGCCGCCCTCCTCCGCGCCGTCCGCATCCACCTCCCCGGACAGCTGCGCCCTCTCCCCCGCCAGCCCCGCCGGCTCGGACCGGGAGTGCTGGCCGCCGGACCAGCGCTGCTGCGCGCCTCGCCGCCCCGCGATCGGGGGGTGCGCGTAGGCCGCGCCCAGCCTCGCTCCCGGTGCAAACCCCGCCGTCACGCAGCGCCCTCTCCGCCCCACTTCTCGGCCCTGGAAACCCGCTCGAGTCCTAGGCAGACACACGTCCGCCCGGCTGGTCGGCGGTCTGTCGGCGCCCCCAGCCAGGGACTTCCTTTATCCAGACGGGCTCTGAGTTGTTGAAGCGGAGACGGAGCCCACGTCCGGAGGAGGGTGGGCGCGGGGAGGGGGCGCTTCTCGGGGCCGGAAAGGCGCGGGGAGGGGGCGGCTGTGGCGGCTGTTCCCCCTCCCACCCCGAGCGCCCGGGGCTCGCGGCCGGAGTGCGTCCGGGGGCGCGCCGGTCCGCAGAGACGTTAATGTCGAGGGCAGAGCAGCGCCAGGCCCGGGAGCGGCACCTGCGCTCCGGCCGGCGGCGGGAACGTCGCCTGTCAGACCCACTTGCCCTGACGTGCACTTTGTTCCGCGGCCAGATTCGTCGCAGCGCCATTGTCCCCCTTCCCTTCCGCTCCTCCGCGTCGCCATCTGCCCCCGATGATTTGCAGGGAAGACGGCGCGGTGCTGGAGGCCAGGTTAGAAGTCTGTATAATTTGTAGGCTTTGTGCCCACTGAGTGCGAGCGCGGAAATCTGGGCGAACTCGCCACCGAGAGGAAAGGACGCGGAGGAGAGGGCAGGGGCCTCGCTTCGTGCGCTGTTCGTCGCCACCTTTGAGGGGAGAGGGAGCTCCCGCTCTTGGAAGAGATTAAACATAAACCGCAGGCTGAGGCCTGAGGCGCACCCAGCTCCTCGGGTCGCCACACACGCGTTCCCTTCTATTTATTATAAAGAAACTGTTCATGGAAAACGATGTATTTTTTGTATATTCTACAGAGTTTATTCAAGTATGTATTTACCTCTTGGGAAAAACAAGAATATTGTTCTTCCGATTAAACTATAAATAAAACATCTAATTTTCATAATCTTTGTCTATAGAGTGGTAACTTTTTCTTGCTTGTGTGGTTTTAAGAAGAGTACGTCATATTTTTCTGGAACGGTTTCTGTGTCAGAGCGAGTCCTCGTGTTTGCACCACGTCTGTGTGTGCAGGGGCACGAGGCGGCCTGCAGAGCCTGGTCACGTTGGCAACCCTGGCTGGCTGAAGGGTGCGCTGTCCGCGCAGACACGCGGGGGGGTAAAACGGGAGGAATTCTTGGGTAAACAAGACGAGTGAAAAGGGGGTAGTTTAAATAATGAAGTCACAACAAGCTTCCAAGTTCACAAAGCCCGACTTTAAAACGCGTGCAGGTGAGGCTTCTTGGAGGGTGGGGGGATGTGGCTCTTGACGTCACTCTCTGGGCTTCCCCCACCGTCCCTGAGCCGAGGGACTCCTGGGCTCTCCAAGGGCTCTCGGCACCCCATACCTGACTCTATAAATTCGTTATCGGGCGCTGTGGCGGTGTCCGCTCTCAAGGAGCCTGCGGTTGGAGAGGCGAACTCCCAGAGCGGAGCAAAGTCAGGCTTCCCAGTCATCTTTGGAGGTAGCTGCGGAGTGGGAATGTCTCCAAAGGCAGACTGGCTTCCTAAGCTCCTGGACACGGAGCTCTAAGCCGGCCCCTCAGTCCCGAAGCAGGGACACATGACCTTTGACTGGCCTTGGGTCAAAGATGGCAGCGAAGGAAGGCTGGCCCCATTGGAGGTCCGAGCCCTCTGAGGGAGGGTGTCCATGGCAACACAGCTACAATAAATCCCATCTGCACCGAGGAGTCGGCCTAGGCCTCCGCTGCCCGCGCATTCCTGTCTGCTGCTGGCCGCCCGCCGCCCCTGCACAAAGGACCTCGCTGGCCGGGTGTCCGCCCGCCCACGTGGACACGCTGTTCACTGCCCTGGGTACGAGTGACTCCGCTTTACCCATGGTTTGCTTGGTTTTCATGGCTGGGCCTGAGGGACCTGTTGGAAAAAATCACTTCTAACTTACTTTTAATATATTTCTGTTGATTTCAGAGAGAAAGGAGAGGGAGGGAACCGTCCGTGAGGAGGGTCCTGGACCGGCTGCCTCCTGCTCGCCCTCACTGGGGATGGAGCCGCGCCCCGGTGCCCCGACGGGGGCGGGGGTCGAACCATGGCCTCTGGTCCCGGGCCGAGGCTCCGCCGCCGCCGCCCTCTTCGAAGGCGGTCTCACTCCCGCCGGGGAGCCCGCTTTGTCCCGGCCTCGCCTCGCGGGCGGATTTCCCAAGCCTGGCGCGCAGAGCGGCCGCGGTGAGCGTTGGCATCGCGGTTCTAGGCTGCGCCGACGGCTCCGCCCTGGGAACCTGGGGAGAGCGTCCGGGCCGGGTCTGTGGCCGCGGCCTCCGGTGACCCTGAGGGTTTAGGGGAGGCCTGGGTGGGCGCGGGCCGCTCTCTCGGCGGCCTCACCGGCGGCCACGGCGGGGGGTGGGGCTGCACCCTCCGCGGCTCCGGGCGGGCCGCCGCGCACACACCCGGCCGCCCCGCCCGCCCCGCCCCGCCCCCCAATTAAACGAACCCCAACCGCCGGCTCGGGGAGCGTGAAGGTCCGGCGCCCGAGTCCCGCGAGGAAACCGCGGCCCCGCGCCCCGCCCGCGGGGGCTCAGGTTGAGAAACAGTCGCCCCACTTTGTTCTTAAAAAGTGGGTGCTCGCACCAGCGGCTCCGGCGGGCCCTCCAGCGGCCGGCGCCGCTTCCCTTCCTTCAGGACCCGCCTCAGTGTCAGGAAAGCTCCCCAAAGGGGTGCGGGCAGCCGACGCGGATGCGGCCGTCCCCTCCCTTCCGGGAGCCCAAGGCCTGCGGGGCGCACCCTGGGGGGCTGCCCGGAGGCGGCGTCCCCTTGCCCACCAGCTCCTCTCCCGGTTGGGTCCTCCCAGCGGACGGGCTGTCGTGTGTGGGCTCCGAGGGGCGCTGCTCTGTCCGGCCTCGGGGGCCCGGGTCCGGGGGCACCGCAGCGGGGCCAGGTCCCCACGGGACAGGAGCGGGCGGCCGTTGGGGCCCGGGGGCGCCGGGCGGGCGGCGGGGGCTGAGGTCCGCGGGGGGAGGCGGCGGCAGGCCCTCTGCGCCCCACAGCGGCTCCCACAGCCGCGCAGCGCTGGGCCCTCCGCTGGGGCTCCGCTGGGGCTCCGCTGGGCCCTCCGCTGGGGCTCCGCTGGGGCTCCGCTGGGCCCTCCGCTGGGGCTCCGCTGGGTCCTCCGCTGGGCCCTCCGCTGGGCCCTCCGCTGGGGCTCCGCTGGGGCCTCCGCTGGGCCCTCCGCTGGGCCCTCCGCTGGGGGCTCCGCTGGGGCCTCCGCTGGGCCCTCCGCTGGGCCCTCCGCTGGGGGCTCCGCTGGGGCCTCCGCTGGGCCCTCCGCTGGGGGCTCCGCTGGGGCTCCGCTGGGGCCTCCGCTGGGCCCTCCGCTGGGCCCTCCGCTGGGGCCCTCCGCTGGGGCCCCTCCGCTGGGCCCTCCGCTGGGGCCTCCGCTGGGCCCCGCTGGGCCCTCCGCTGGGGGCCCTCCGCTGGGGGCTCCGCTGGGCCCTCCGCTGGGGGCTCCGCTGGGCCCTCCGCTGGGGGCTCCGCTGGGGCTCCGCTGGGCCCTCCGCTGGGGGCTCCCTCCGCTGGGGGCTCCGCTGGGGGCTCCGCTCCGCTGGGGCTCCGCTGGGGCCCTCCGCTGGGCCCTCCGCTGGGCCCTCCGCTGGGGCCTCCGCTGGGCCCTCCGCTGGGCCCTCCGCTGGGGCTCCGCTGGGCCCTCCGCTGGGCCCTCCGCTGGGGGCTCCGCTGGGCCCTCCGCTGGGGCCCTCCGCTGGGGCTCCGCTGGGGGCTCCGCTGGGGGCCCTCCGCTGGGCCCTCCGCTGGGCTGGGGGCTCCGCTGGGCCCTCCGCTGGGGCTCCGGGGCCCTCCGCTGGGCCCTCCGCTGGGGGCTCCGCTGGGCCCTCCGCTGGGCCCTCCGCTGGGGGCTCCGCTGGGGCCTCCGCTGGGGGCTCCGCTGGGGGCTCCGCTGGGTCCTCCGCTGGGCCCTCCGCTGGGTCCTCCGCTGGGGCTCCGCTGGGCCCTCCGCTGGGTCCTCCGCTGGGGCTCCGCTGGGCCCTCCGCTGGGCCCTCCGCTGGGGCTCCGCTGGGCCCTCCGCTGGGCCCTCCGCTGGGCCCTCCGCTGGGCCCTCCGCTGGGCCCCCCGCTGGGCCCTCCGCTGGGCCCTCCGCTGGGGCTCCGCTGGGCCCTCCGCTGGGCCCTCCGCTGGGCCCTCCGCTGGGCCCTCCGCTGGGCCCTCCGCTGGGCCCTCCGCTGGGCCCTCCGCTGGGGCTCCGCTGGGCCCTCCGCTGGGCCCTCCGCTGGGCCCTCCGCTGGGCCCTCCGCTGGGTCCTCCGCTGGGGCTCCGCTGGGCCCTCCGCTGGGCCCTCCGCTGGGCCCTCCGCTGGGCCCTCTGCTGGGGCTCCGCTGGGCCCTCCGCTGGGGCTCCGCTGGGCCCTCCGCTGGGCCCTCCGCTGGGCCCTCCGCTGGGTCCTCCGCTGGGCCCTCCGCTGGGGCTCCGCTGGGCCCTCCGCTGGGCCCTCCGCTGGGCCCTCCGCTGGGTCCTCCGCTGGGCCCTCCGCTGGGGCTCCGCTGGGCCCTCCGCTGGGCCCTCCGCTGGGCCCTCCGCTGGGGCTCCGCTGGGCCCTCCGCGCTCACCTGCGGGACCAAGCGCCGGAGGACCTACGGACAGACGGGAGAGGCGGCGGCGCCCCTTCCCTCCCTCTCCCCTCCCCTCCCCTCCCCTCCCCCTCCCTCTCCTCTCCCCTCCCCTCCCCCTCCCTCTCCCTCTCCTCTCCCCTCCCCTCCCCCTCCCTCTCCTCTCCCCTCCCTCCCTCTCCCTCTCTTCTCCCCTCCCCTCCCCTCTCCTCCCCTCCCTCCCTCCTCTCCCCTCCCTCCCTCTCCCTCTCCTCTCCCCTCCCCTCCCCCTCCCTCCCGAAGCCGTCCCGAGGGGTCCATGTCCTCACCTTCCTGTCGCTGCTCCAGGCTGTAACTGCTGCTCGGTTCTCTTTGTCTCCCAGTCACCACGTTTCTTAGGAAATAGAAGGACTTGGGGTCTAGGACTCAACCCCCGCCCCCCATGGAAGCACACTTTCCCAGGTTCCTGTTGGTTGGGCTCCCGTTTCCAGCGGTCACTGTAGGGAACACAAATGCCAGGGCCAAGGGACAAAACGTTCAAGTTGTTTCAAAGGGCAGCCGGCTTCCAGGGGCTCAGGGCTCAGGGAAAAGTGCCTCCCAATCCTGGTGGATTCCGGGCAGACTCTGTCTCCAGGGTCTTCTTTCTCCGCCCTTTCCCAGGATTCCCACCACACCCCCTCTCCTCTCCCTCCCTGTCCCCAGGGACGTGGGCGCTGAGGGAGATCCTAAGAACCAGCACCTCTCACCTAGTTTATTTGAGGAAAAACAAGGGAGGAAAAGCGCTGAGATCCAAGCAGAATAGACACCGGACTTTACAAATAAGCCTGGAGGTAGGGAGGTTCCCATGGCAGCAGTTGGCAAAAAGCCTAATTCCTGTGCACAAGGGGCCTCCTCCCTTTCAGACGTGTCTGTACCTCCCTGTGCAGTGTCTGTACCACCCTGTGCAGTGTCTGTACCTCCCTGTGCAGTGTCTGTACCACCCTGTGCAGTGTCTGTACCTCCCCGTGCAGTGTCTGTACCTCCCTGTGCAGTGTCTGTGGCTCCCTGTGCAGTGTCTGTGGGCTCCCTGTGCAGTGTCTGTACCACCCTGTGCAGTGTGTGTACCTCCCTGTGCAGTGTCTGTGGCTCCCTTTGCAGTGTCTGTACCTCCCTGTGCAGTGTCTGTGGCTCCCTGTGCAGTGTCTGTACCTCCCTGTGCAGTGTCTGTGGGCTCCCTGTGCAGTGTCTGGGGGGGAGATCTGGATGCCATCACTGCTTTCTTCCCACTGCACACAGATCTGGCTGTGCATGGAAATAGTTTAAGAATGAGGGCTCCTGAGAGAACTATCATTTGACTTTATGTTTTTTCAACCTTTGCTTCTTTTTAAAAAATATACATCTTTATTGATTTCAGAGAGGAAGGGAGAGGGAGAAAGAGATAGGAACATCAATGATGAGAGGGAAACGTGGAACAACTGCCTCCTGCACGCCCCCCACTGGGAATGGAGCCTGCAACCCAGGCATGTGCCCTGACCAGGAATTGAACTATGACTTCCTGGTTCATAGGTCAATGCTCAACCACTGAGGAACTCCTGCCGGAAGCCAATTCCAGTATGTCAGCAGGGCTAAATCATCTGGAAATGGCTGAGGGCATTTCCCCAAATCTGAAAAGAATGCATAAATGAATGCTTGCTGCCAGACAGCTGAGGGCATTTCAATCTACATGTTATTGCCTCCTTCTGGCCAAACACCTGAACAGCCAAAGGCAGTTTTTCTCCAGTCTGACAATGGATTCTGTATACTAAACCCTGGCCTGAGGACAATTTGTGTTAATAAAAAGCAAGGGGTCCAGAGAGATGAGAGAATGTGGTTTCTTTAGCCAAGCTCCTCTGGCCCCCCAAATGCCTTCCAAAATTAAGTTTAGTCTCTGGACTCCTGATTAATTTACACACAGCGCCTTCTCCAGATTCCTGAACCCTTCTAGATTCTGGATTAAGACCCCCAGCATTGAACTCCGGCCCGGCACAACCATTTACTTCTACTGAAGCCCATCTGCAAGCCAGCCCTCTATCCCTGAGCCAACGGCCAGGGCTGTTACAGCATCCCCGACGCGGGCCGTCCTGGGCTTCTCAACGCTCCTGTGTTGATGGCCCATTTGGGATCTTAGAAATGTTGTCAGCACGTTGGAAGGGTTGGGAGTCTCTGAGCAAAACTGAGCATGGCGGGTCTGGTCTCACTGTGTCCCCTGGACCTGTATCATTGGCGGCTGTGGGAGGCTGTCGTCAGCTCTGCGTCCCTGTGGGAGTAGAACATGCCTTGTCCTGACAGCTCCCCCCCCCCACACAAGGCAACACGCGTGTGTGTTCCGGGAGACATGTTTCATCATTCCCATCTGCACTTTCTCTGCGGCTCCTCACAGCTGCCACGGAACCTCCTCGCAGCCGCCGGTGCGATGTCCAGTCTCCCTGTCAGAGGCTCTCACCCACTGGGCATGCCCAGCCCCTCAGTCAGAGCATCAAAGCAGCGTGGGCTTCTGAGTGACCCTGTGAGGAGCAGTGGCCCCGGGGACACCCGCTTCCCATGGGCACTGCCTGAGGGGGACAAACGTGTGAGTTAAAAGCCACTCAGAGCCCCATTGGTGTGGCTCCGTGGCTGAGCATCGACCTAGGAAGCACGAGGTCTCCAGCTTGATTCCCGGTCAGGACACACGCCCAGGTTGTGCAGGAGGCAGCCGATCGATGATACTCTCATCAGTGTTTCTATCTCTCTCTCCTTCTCTCTTCCTCTCGCTCTAAAAACAGAAAAATCAATAAAAAAAATAAAAGCCACTAAGATTTGATGACTGTCAGTGCATAAGGTCACACTCAAATTAATATGGATGCGTATTTATCTGAGGATTATACAACGTATTTGTAGCAGAAAAAGTCTTAGAACTGACTAAGGGCTTCACCTCTGAACAGTGTGAAGACTCGGCCATAAGCACCATTTCATGTTTTGGCCACGAAACAAAGCTTCATGCTCGAAGGCTATCGCCATCCTAAAGTGATTTGTAAGAAGTCACCAGTCATTATTTTTAAGTTTGCGGTCCAGGCGTATGAAGTATGTTCACAATCTCTGGAACTTTTCATCTCACAAACGGACACTCTGTGCCCATAAAACCATCACCGCCCCTCCTCCAGCCCGTGGCAGCCGCGGTGTCTCATGTACCTCACAGGCTAACAGGTGGGCTTTTGTTTTGTTTTTAAAAAATATATTTTATTGATTTCAGAGAGGAAGGGAGAGAGACAGAAACATCAATGATGAGAGTATATCATTAATATGCTGCCTCCTGCACTGGGGATTGAGCCTGCAACCCAAGCGTGTGCCCTGACCAGGAATCGAACCCGGGACCTTTCAGTCTGCAGGCTGACCCTCTATCCACGGAGGCAAACCTGCCAGGGCCAGTGTTTTTATTTTGAAAGCAGGCCGCGTTCCTGTCCCCCTTTTCTGTGTCAACAAGAGATGGCAGCGCCACATCGTCAGGCGCCTCCATGACCGAGTCTCCAACCCTGGGAGCTGGCGGCGTGAGAAAGCAGAGCTGTCCCTGCCCCACGGACATGGGGTCGGAGGCCTGTGCGCTGGAACTCGCTGCTGTGTGCTGTGTGCTGTGCGCTGGGTGCTGTGTGCTGGGTGCTGGGTGCTGGGTGCTGTGTGCTGGGTGCTGTGTGCTGTGCGCTGGGTGGTGTGCGCTGGGTGCTGTGCGCTGGGTGCTGGGTGCTGTGTGCTGTGTGCTGGGTGGTGTGCGCTGGGTGCTGTGTGCTGTGTGCTGGGTGGTGTGTGCTGGGTGCTGTGTGCTGTGCGCTGGGTGGTGTGCGCTGGGTGCTGTGTGCTGGGTGCTGGGTGCTGTGCGCTGTGCGCTGTGTGCTGTGTGCTGTGCGCTGGGTGCTGTGTGCTGGGTGCTGGGTGCTGGGTGCTGTGTGCTGGGTGCTGTGTGCTGTGCGCTGGGTGGTGTGCGCTGGGTGCTGTGCGCTGGGTGCTGGGTGCTGTGTGCTGTGTGCTGGGTGGTGTGCGCTGGGTGCTGTGTGCTGTGTGCTGGGTGGTGTGTGCTGGGTGCTGTGTGCTGTGCGCTGGGTGGTGTGCGCTGGGTGCTGTGTGCTGGGTGCTGGGTGCTGTGCGCTGTGCGCTGTGTGCTGTGTGCTGTGCGCTGGGTGCTGGGTGCTGTGTGCTGTGTGCTGGGTGCTGGGTGCTGTGCGCTGTGCGCTGTGCGCTGTGCGCTGTGCGCTGTGCGCTGTGTGCTGTGTGCTGTGTGCCGGGTGCTGGGTGCTGTGCACTGGGTGCTGGGGTGTGTGTGCTGGGTGCTGTGTGCAACAGGAGCTCATCGTGTTGGGAAGAAGAGCAAACTTTTAAAAAAGATTTTAAAACCCTTAAAAGACCCTTTAAGTTGCTTTCAGACCGAGGACGACTGTTGCTGTTGGTCGGAGACCGTCCCTCCCTCCCCCTCCTCCCTCCGCTGAGGAGTCTGATCTGGGCATCTCCCGTCTGTCCACAGCACACAGGAATTTAAAATCGCTCTTCTTGGGGAAAACAGATAAAGCCTCGGCTCCCCGCGAACCCCTCTGCTGGCTCCTTTTTAATAAAGAAGAGCTAGACTGGGCCAGTGCTGCGGGCATGTTTATCTTCATGAGCTAAAAAAGGAAGAAATAAAAGTTAATTACTGCTGGAGTGAGAGAGTGAGCCAGGCCAGCCCGAGCCCTTTTATTCCTCGCCCCTTCATTAATGCCCTCCTTGGGCTGGCCACTCACCCGCCTGGTCATCAGCTCAAAGCCGCATCTGTGCACTGAGCAGAGCGAGGGGTGGGAGGAGGTGCTGTTTACAAACCAACTCCATTAACGTGAGGTCTGCTTCGCTGAGGGGCGGGCACCAGCGTGGGGGTGTGGAGTCTCCTTCGCTCCCGGGAACTGGCATCTGTCAGAGCGATGCCTTTTCCCCAAAGCTGGACAACCGGCCGTCCTGTCACCAACCTCAGCCAGCGGAGCAGAGCCACTGGCATTTCACGGAGGAGCTGTGGCTGTCCCGGGAGGCAGAGGCTTTAGGGGGCCGAGTGAAAAAACGACCTTTTTCTTTTACACACTTGTGGCTTGTGTGTGGTTTTTGGTTTGTTTGTTTTTTAAAACATTTCTCTTTTTTAAATGTTTTTATTGATTTTTAGAGGGAAGGAGAGGGAGAGAGAGAGAGAAATATCAATGATGAGAGAGAATCATTGATCAGCTGCTACCTGCACACCCCTTATTGGGGCTCAGGCCCCAAAACCTGAGCACGTGCCCTGACCAGGAATCGAACTGTGACCTCCCGGTTCATAGGTCGACGCTCAGCCTCTGAGCCCCATTGGCTGGGCTGCCTTGTTTTTCAATTATTAATTTAGTTACAACCCAAACCTATGGGACACAGCAAAAGCTGTCCTGGGAGGGAAGTTCATAGCACTACAGGCCTACTTCAACAAATAAGAAACATTGCTAATAAACTAACCCTGTAACTTAAAGAACCAGAAAGAGAGCAACGAGAACCCGTGTGAGTAGAAGGAAGGATATAGTAAGGATCAGAGCCGAAATAAATTACATAGAGACTTAAAAAGCAATGCAAAGACCAATGAAACCAAGACCTGGTTCTTTAAAAAGATAAAACAAGATTGATGAACCATTAGCCAGACTCATCAATAAACAGAGAGAGGACCCAAATAAATAAAATCTGAAGCAAAGGAGATGAAATAACCACTGACACCACAGAAATACAAAGGACTGAAGCAAACACTATGAACAACTGTGTGCCAACAAGCTGGACAGTGTGGATGAAACGGACAAATGCCTAGAAAAATGCAACCTCCCAAAACTGAACCAGGAAGAATCAGAAACCCTGAGCAGGCCAATGACAACTGAGGAAATAGAAGCAGTAATTTAAAAACTCCCAGCAAACAAATGCCCTGGTCCAGCGGCTTCACAGGGGAGTTTTACCAAACATTCAAAGAAGCACTAACACCTACGCTCCTCAGACTATTCCACAACATCCAAGAGGAAGGAACACTTCCAAGCTCTTTCCACGAGCCCAGCATTACCCTGATCCCAAAACCAGATAAAGACACCACAAAGAAAGGGAATTATAGGCCACTATCCCTGATGAACACAGATGCTAAAATCCTTCACAATATATCAAATCAGATCCAGCAATATATTAAAAAGATAATACACCATGATCAGGTGGGATTTATTACACAGTTGCAAGGCTGGTACAATATCCACAAATCAATAAATGTGATACATGACATGAACAAATCGAAAGACAAAAAAATCACATGATCATATCAATAGATGCAGAAAAAGCATTTGACAAAACCCAGCTCCATTTTTTAAAATATATATTTTATTGATTTTTTACAGAGAGGAAAAGAGGGATAGAGAACCAGAAACATAGATGAGAGAGAAACATGGATCAGCTGCCTCCTGCACACTCCCTACTGGGGATGTGCCCGAAACCAAGGTACATGCCCCTGACGGGAATCAAACCTGGGACCCTTGAGTCCGCAGGCCGCCGCTCTAGCCACTGCGCCACACCGGTTAGGGCCCAGCTCCATTTTTGATAAAAGCTCTCAGTAAAGAGGGAATAGAGGGAGCATATTTCAACATGATAAAGGCCATTTATGACAAACCTACAGCCAACATCATACTCAATGGGCAAAAACTAAAACCTTTTCCCCTAAGAATAGAAACAGAACAGAGTTGCCCTGTTCGACATAGTCTTAGAAGTCCTAGCCACAGCAATCAGACAAGAAGAAGAAATAAAAGGCATCCAAATGGGAAAGGAGGATATAAAACTGTCATTATTCGCAGGTGACATGATATTGTACCTAGAAAACGCTAAAGACTCCACCAAAAACTACTGGATTTGATAAGTGATTTTGGTAATGTAGCAGGATACACAATCAACACCCAGACGTCATTGGCATGTTTATACACCAATAATGAATTCTCAGAAAGATAAATTAAAGAATAATCCCATTTAAAATCGCATCCTAGCCAGTTTTCTCAGTGGTTAGAGCATGGCCTGCAGACTAATGGGTCATGGTTTGGTTCTGGCCAGGACACATGCAGGAGGCAACCAATCGATGTGTCTCTCTCACATCAATGTTTCTCTCTCTCTGTCTCTCCCTCTAAAAAATCAATGGAAATGGGGGATGGGGGCGGGGGGAAGGAGACATATGTAATATTATATGTAATACTTTAAACCAGCGGTTGCCAACTGGTGGTTTGTGAGGTCCGAAAGGTTGGTGACCGCTGCTTTAAACAATGAAGAATAAAAAAAAAGACATTTTGATTCAAAATAATTAAAAAAATAAAGTCACTACCTATACTGTTAAAAAAAAAAAATCAACGGAAAAATATTGAGGATTAACATGGTGAGGATTAACAACAACAGCAAAAGCCTGACCAATGAGGCTCAGTGTTTGAGCTTTGACCTATGAACCAGGGGGTCATGGTGCGATTCCTAGTCAGGGCACATGCCTGGGTTTTGGGCTCAATCCCCAGTGGGCAGTGTGCAGGAGGCTCAATGTCACTAATCATCAGAGAGATGCAAATTACAATTCTCTCTTATCATTGATGTTTCTATCTCTCTCTCCCTTCCGTTGCTCTCTGAAATCAATAAAAATATTTTTAAAAATTGCAACAAGAAAATTAAGATACCTAGGAATAAACTTAACGAAGGAGGTAAAAGACCTGTACTCAGAAAAATATAGAATGCTGAAAAAAGAGATAGAGGAAGACATAAATAAGTTAAGAATATGCCATGTTCATGGATTGGTAGAATTAACATCATCAAAATATCTATACTACCCAAAGCAGTCTATAGATTCAATGCACTCCCTACTAAAATACCAACAGCATATTTTACAGATCTAGAACAAACTCTCTAAAAATTTATATGGAGCCCCCCAAAAAACCTCACATAGCTGCAACAATCTTGAGAAATAAGAAGAAAGTTGGAGGGATCACAAAACCAGATATCAAGTTATACTACAAAGCCACTGTTAAGCAAAACAGCCTGGTACTGGCACAAGAATAGGCATATAGATTTATGGAATGGAACAGAGAACCAAGAAATCGATCCAAGGCATTATGCTCAATTAATATTTAACAAAAGAGGCAAGAGCATACAATGGAGTCAAGACAGTCTCTTTAGTAAATGGTGTTGGGAAAATTGGACAGATACATGTAAATAAATGAAACTAGACCACGAACTTACATGATACACAAGAATAAACCCAAAATGGATAAAATATTTAAATGTAAGTCACAAAACCATAAAAATTCTTGAAGGAAGCATAGGCAGCAAAATCTCTCATAGTAACACATTTATGGATATATCTCCCAGGGAAAGAGAAACAAAGGGAGAAAATAAACTAATGGGATGACATTAAAGTAAAAAGCTTTTGCTCAGCAAAAGAAAGCAGCATCAAAATGAATAGGGAGCTCACTGTACGGGAGAACATATTTGCCAATGACACACCTGATAAGCGGTTAATTTGCAAAAATATAAAGTACTCATGCAACTCAGCAAAAGGCAGACACACAATCCAGTCAAAACATGTGCAGGAGACCTAAGTAGACACTTCTCCAAAGCGGACATACAGATGCCAAGAGACACATGAAACATGCCCAAAGTCACTGGTCATCCGAGATGCACATTAAACGACAATGCGGCCCCCCTCACACCTGCCAGAATGGCTGCCACCACCCAATCAACAAAGGACAAGTGCTGGCGAGGATGCTGAGAAAAAGGAACCCTCGTGCACTGCTGGTGGGAATGCAGACTGGTGCAGCCACTGTGGAGAACAGTATGGAGTTTCCTCAAAAAACTAAAAATGGAACTGCCATTTGACCCAGTAATCCCACTTCTAGGAATATATCCCAAGAAATCAGAAACACCAATCAGAAAGGATATATGCACCCCTATGTTCATAGCAGCACAGTTTACAATAGCTGAGATCTGGAAACAGCCCAAATGCCCATCAGTAGACGAGTGGATAAAGAAGCTATGGTACATTTATACCATGGAATAAAAGAAGGACTTCTTACCCTTTGCAATAGCATGGAGGGACCTGGAGAGTATTATGCTAAGCGAAATAAGCCAGTCAGAGAAAGACAGGTATCACATGATCTCACGCATATGTGGAATCTAAGTAACAAAATAAAGTGAACCAAGTGGACCCAGAGACATGGAGGCAGGGAACAGAGTGCGGAATCTCAGAGGGAAGGGCAGGGAGGGAAGAGATTAACCAAAGAGCTTGTGTGCATCTATGCATCACCCAGGGACAATAGTGGGAGGAATGGGAGTGGGGAGGAGGGCGGTCAATGGTGGAAAAAAGGGGACATTTGTAATACTTCCAACAATAAAGGTAAATTTTAAAAAGAGCATGTTTTCTTTTTAATCATGTATTTTCTTTTTTAACAAATATGTCTTTAATTCATGAAACTTGCAAAACACCCCTTACTTATTGCTCTTAAAAGCACCTGCTTTCCAGCCAAGACCTATATGAGGCCTCCTTCAGCTCTTACCTTTAAAGCAGCTGGTGCTTTAGCTGGAGCCTGTGATGAAATGATACAGATGATGTAGGTTAGCAACGTTTATCCATCATTTAAAAAATGAGGTAATGACACATTTTGGCCACGTAGGAGCGAGTGCTCCTAGGATAGCAATGCCTCCTCATGGAGGCCAAGGGCAGATGGCAGGCACTTTCGCCAGAGTCATCAGATTCGCAGATGCATGAAATAATAATAAAACTCCACATCAATACAGAACCGGGAACAAGTGTGTGTGTGTGTGTGTGTGTGTGTGTGTGTGTGTTTTACCAATTTTAACCTGGGTACCCCAAATTGTTTAATTGTCTTAATTAAATAAGCACTAAAATAAAAATCACAGAAAACAAGAGAGGACTGGATGTCCCTAAGCAATGAAGCCCACAACATTTTTACTTCTTTCTCCAGACAAAAAACCAAAAACAAATAACAAACAAACAAAAAACCTGTCCAGTCAGGAGCTAATCCGTTTCCACACTCATTATCATTCAGATGAGCCTTTTGAGAAACAAAGACGTGGGCCCAGCTCTTCCCAGGGCCCGGGATCCTTTCTTGTTTGATTCTACAAACAGAGAGGACCCTCTGGATCTAATTAACAGACTCTCACCTGCCATCGCCACTCATTCAGGCCTCCGACATCCCTGGAACGCGTGCGCTGAGCACTGTATCACACAGGAGCCGCGCACACTGGGCCACTCATAAAACCCACTCTTAATTAATCTTGTGGTTTTTAATGATTTAATTCTTTCATTCAACGAGGCCTTATTAACAACCAAGTGCTGGGCTGCCCCCGGGGTGATGCACTGAGCTCAGCTCTGCTCTCCAGCTCACAGTCGAGTGGGGAGAGACATAAACAAGTGATTACTGTGCAACTGAGTCTCACCACCAAGGTGTGTGCATGAGCTTGTGTGTGCGTGCATGCGTGTGTCTGTGTGCACCAGGGTGCATGAGCGCGTGTATGTATGTACGCATGTGCATGTGTGTGCCTGTGTATGTATGAGTGCGTGTGTGCAGACCATCCACATGGATGTGCATGAGTGCATGAGTGTGTATGCATGAGCATGTGAGTTCTCTGTATGAGCACACGTGGGGAGGTATCCGTGTGCACTTGTGTGAGCACACGTGCATGTGTGAACATGTGTGCATACAAGTATATACATGTGTGAGAGCATGTGTTGTGAGTGTGTGAGCAAGTATATGCATGCATGTGAGTGTGCGTGTGTGTGTTACTAGAGTAAAATAGGAGCAGAGGGTCCAAGGGGTGGGACTTGGGCTGAGTCTTGAAGGGCCAGTGGGAGCTCCAGGAGAGGGGAGGGGACTCCAGGCTCAGGAAGCAGCCGTGGCAAACATGTCCCCTGGGGAGACTGCGCTCAGGGGAGGCTGCGAGGGTGGGGGCACCTGGAGGTGAGGCCGGAGCGACAGAGAACGAGGAGCCATGTTGGGTGCTACGTAGGCTGAACCACATGAACTTGCCAATGTTAGACTGGTTTGACTCAGAAAATAGTGAATTGCTAGGGTGTCAACAATATCTCAAGGTGACATGATAATAAGGGAGTCCTGAGGACATGGCGGCATCGTTATTGTTGTACCATTCGCGTCCCCACTCCCCAGCTGCTCAGAAATCACCTCTCGGGGACACTCCAAGGACACAGGCAGGACCGTAGTCTTGCGAGTGGGAGAGGGAGCTCGCTCTGCAGGGTCACGCTGGGGAACGCGGTTGGATGGCAATGAAGGTAAAGCCCTGTCCTTCCCTGAACCCACGTGCCCACCTGTGCTGAGCCTGGGAGCCCCGTGTGGCTGTCATTCCCATTGCCGCCTGGGAGCGCAGGGGGAGGGCCACCTTCTGTGGCAGCAGCGCCTGGCGCATTCCCCGGCTCTCCGGGGCCTGGTGACCCTGGCCTAGAGAGGAGAGGTGGGGCCAGAAACTGGGGGTGGCCCCAGGAGACATTTCCGGGCCAGAAGTCCTTGCTGTTTTTCCATTTTAAGTTTGTAATGGAAGTTGTATGTAAGATCACTTTATTCCTGCATCTGCTCAGCTGTGTCCTCCTTGTATTCCCCTTTTCCTTTCCTACTTGGCGAGATTTGGCTCTACGTTCGAGGATCTCTTTGTGGTCTTTGTCCCGCTTTAGTCTAGTGATCACCGCCTTGCTGGGGCGGTTGCCGCATGGACGGTGGCACCGTTAGCTTTCCCGGTGCACGTGTTCAGTGTACCCGGCATATGTCTTCCTGTTCACCGGGGCTACTTTGCCCATTTGCTGCCCTTTGTAATGTCCTCGGACAACCTGAGCTTCATTATCCTCTCGGATGGACATGGATCCAACATCGTATTCTGTCTCAGCTCTTTGGAAAGAGGAGATGACATAATCTTCCTGCGAATGTGGGAAGGTGCATTGAAATGCCTTCTGCGGTTCTTGCTCCGGTCAGAAGTCACAAAGGGATTGAACTTCATTTTGACCGCTGGCGCTCCTACGATGGCCGCAAGAGGGAAGAGACCCACACGCTGTTTTCGGTTCTGTTAAGTTCACCAGAAGTCCTTGCTTTTCAATGTCAATGTTTTTGGCCTTAGGGAGGGAGGGGATAGCCAAGAAGCAGGTTGGGTGACCTCTCCTCTCTGCCTCCCGGGCAGACCCCCACCGGCTCCACAGCGCCCACTGGGCCCCGCCACAGGCACTTGGAAACTGCTTCCCCTCAATGGCTGCATAAAGCTGTGCAACATCGCACGATGAAGACATTCTCTTTGTTCCCCTAAAATGTGCACAGGAAGGAATGTGTAATCAAGAAATACAACATCACCGGGCCGGCGTGGCTCAGTGGTTGAGGGTCGACCTATGAAGCAGGAGGTCACGGTTTGATTCCCGGTCAGGGCACATGCCCGGGTTGCGGGCTCCATCCCCAGTGTGGGGCGTGCAGGAGGCAGCCGATCCATGATTCTCTCTCATCATGGATGTTTCTCTCTCCCTCTCCCTCTCTCTTCCTCTCTGGAATCAATAAAAACATATTAAAAAAAGAAACATAATTTTGTTGAAAGAGAAAACAACTCGAGTTGTTTCATTGGGGATGAAGGGAACTCTCTCCAACAGAGTGGAATGCGGAGTTAATCTCACCCATAACCGCTGAGACGTCAGCGGCCTCTCTCCCTGCGGTCGGACCGGCTGTGGCTGCTTCCTGAAAACCGTTCTTCCCTGAAAGCTGGATTGAGTTTTAGAATTTATAAAACGCTAATTTCCTTCAAGGGTCTTTTCAGTTCATCTTTTAAAAAAAACATATACTTTTATTGATTTCAGAGAGGAAGGGAGAGGGAGAGAGAAACATCAGTGATGAGAGAGAATCCTAGATCAGCTGCCTCCTGCACGCCCCACACTGGGGATGGAGTCTGCAACCCAGGCCCGTGCCCTGACCTCCTGGTTCATAGGTGGACGCTCAACCACGGAGCCATGCCAAACGGGCGGGCTTTGATGTCTTAAACTTCCTTTTCGGAATAATTTATGGCTCTGAGTCTGCACAAGGCTCCTGGCCTCCACTGCGCCGAGCCTTCGTACCACTGAGTGTTCCTACGGCGCCCGCTGCTGGGAGGGCCTGTGTCCGCCAGGCCATCAGCTCCAGCACACACATGCCCTGGAGGCCGGGAAGGCGCAGCTGCCGAGGCCTGTCCCGCCCCAGGCCGGCCGTGCAGGTGCTCGGGCTGCGGTCCAGCCCAAGGGAACGCCGCGCACGCCCAGGTGCTGCCGGAGAGGACGCGCTGTCGCCAGCAGCCGCGTGGGCCCTCTGTCATTTGGAAAAGACCATGTCAAATGCTCACAAAAGGGCTCCCGGCCCCTCTGCTGGGGGGGCGGGGTGGGGGGGGGTCGGGTCTGTGCAGGGAGAGGAGGCAGATGCCGGCTCAGTCCCCTCCCGTCACGGCCACAAAACAGTGGAGAACTGATAGCGAGGGACAGTGACCGAGGGCTGGCGATGTGGATACAGGGAACAAAACGGGCATTCTTTGCTTCTCAGTCCCTGGGAGTAGAAGATGGTCTGTACTTTGAGACGGTGGCGTGTCAAAATACACCCCGAGGTACCCGATGACGACATTTCCAGTAACCGCGCGCCGCCTACAGCTCACCAGGGCGGGGGCAGCGTGGCTCGCTGGCACAGCACACATCAAGCCCGGAAGTTACTTTACCTTTTAAAAATGTGATTATGAAGGCATTTTTCTTCCATTCATTTTAATCAGTGCACTTACTCAACATAAAGTGAAACCCAGTGGACTTCGTTTTCTTCTTGCTTTTGAAATTCACTTCTAAAAACAAACGTAGCACAGCTGCAGACTCGGTTCTTTTAAAAACACGATTCTGTGTAATATGATACCATTTGCTTCGGCTCCGCTGTGAGCTCATCTCTGTCTGCAAGTCGTCGAACACGGATCCCCGCGCCCCGAAGAGCCACGGAAACAGCTCTAAGCAGTTGCAGGGTTTCCGACCTGCCCCAGGCGGTGAGCTGCCGGGGCAGGCTGCTGCTCTGTGGCCGGAGACAATAAATCAGTGTCCATCGCTGGCGACACACTTGGCCCCTCTCCAGGTGGATTGTGTCGCCGCGTCGTCTCCAGGGCAGCCGTGTAGACGGAAGTGACAGTCCAGGTCTGCTTTCCTGTCACATTCTCTGTTTCCACCTTTCAGCTTCTGTGACGTCCCCACGGGCTGCGAGGGAGCCCTTTGTCTGGGCCACACAGCGAGCTCACCCACTTCCTCTCCCTCGGAGCATGCGGGCGCCCACACGTCGTGTTAATCGGCGGAACGCGGGCTGTGGCGTGTCCCATGCTGATGTGACGTTTCTATGGGAAAGCGGCCCCCGGTCCAGTGATGGATGGCTTGTTCCCGCTGAACAGCAGTCAGGATGGGGAGTGCCCTGGGGACAGACGGAGGCGCTGGGAACGGGCGCCTCGAGGGCCGTGCTCGAGCCCCAGACAAAGCCTCGCCCGAGAGGATTAGCCACACTCGCCTCGAGGCGGCCAAAGCCCTTGCTCCCCGCGCAGCTGCAGAGCTCGTTCTCCTGCGGTTCTGCCACCGAGAGCTTTCCTTTCCTCCGCTCTCCCTGACCTCCCGCCCTTCACACCTCGCTTTTTAAAGACATACTTTTATTGACTTCAGAGAGGAAGGGAGAGGGAGGAAAGAGAGAAACATGAACGATGAGAGAGAATCATGGACTGGCTGCCTCCTGCATGCCCTACACTGGGGGTTGAGCCCGAACCCCGGGTGCCTTGACTGGGAATCAAACCCTGACCTCCTGGTTCATAGGTCAACACTCAACCACTGAGCCACACCAGCCTGGCACAAAGAGCTTTTTTTTATTTGTTTTTTTACTATGAATTAATTTTCAATTATAAGTATTTTTTCTGTATCATTTGATATTATAATATGATTTCCCCCTTTATTTTGTTAATAAGATTATTTTTTCCCATTTCTTTTTAAAAAAATTTATTTTATTTTATTGATTTTTTTACAGAGAGAAAGGGAGAGGGATAGAGAGTTAGAAACATCAATCAGCTGCCTCCTGCACACCTCCTACTGGGGATGTGCCCACAACCAAGGTACATGCCCTTGACAGGAATCGAACCTGGGACCCTTGAGTCTGCAGGCTGGCGCTCTATCCACTGAGCCAAAATGGTTAGGGCCCATTTCTTTAATAAATGTGTTAGTTTGTGTTCTTAAGAAGCAAATACCAAGAAGGGGATAGAGGTGCAGACATTCCTTGGGTGAGATGGCTGTGAGGGGTAAGTGGAAGAGAGAGAGAGACCCCAGGTCTGGCATGGGTCTAAGTGTGAGCCTGAAATGGACTCATCAGCTCCTCTCGCAATCCTTGGCCAGCTCAGCCCCAGCCCCCGACCCTGGGCCCAGGCTGTGCTGACCCTGCGCACCTGGAGGGGGACCTGCCCCCAAGGGTGGCTCGTGGCTGCTGCATCCCCAGAAAGCCTACAGGTTGTTTCGTGTCTCAGTGGGTGGTCTTGTCAGAGAGAGACGCCTGCAGATGTCGTTGCACTGCGCGTGCTGGTGGTTGAAGAATTAAGAGATGCCCCTTTTCCTGAAGTTGGTGGTCACCTCTCTGCGGCCCAGCGAGTGGGTCTGGGGGTCCGTCATGTAGAGCAGCCCCTTCCCGTCGCCGGTCACCCAGCCTGCGGAGAAGCACGAGTCTGAGGACCAGGCCACTGGGGCGTCCGCGACGCGTCCCAGAAAAAGAGTTACATGCTTAGCAAAACACGGAAAGCCCTGCCGTCCAGGGCTTCACGTGTAACAAAGTTCTGCTGAGTGACTGGGTGTTACGTGTCAATGATGGCTTGAAGGAGAGTTGGTATTGGATAATTAAACCTGTTTCCTGTCGCACACCCGAAGGAGTGTGTCCAAGGCCCCGGAGAGCAGTAAAATGCACCTGCATCACGACTAAAGCACAGGACTGACCTTTGCGTGGCTCACACGTTTCTTTGGCGCCTCCGTCATTCACGCGCATCTTCATGTGTGTGAGAGCAGTCAGCGAGCGCAGACCCTGACAGAGCACAGCGCTCGGCCCGGCCTGCGATGGACAAGCTTGTTGCCACCGGAGTGCTCGCGGGGCTATTGCTGCGGACGGGCAGGTGGCTAAGCGCCCCGAGTGAGTATACCACATGAGGGACAGGCACTGTGGGAGACAGAGAGGACCAGGGGTGGTCATAGGAATAATGATAATAAATCTCATGTATCAGTGAAACAAACTTGAGCCCGAGCCAGTGTGCTCAGTGGATAGAGCGTCAGCCTGCGGGCTGAAGGGTCCTGGGTTCGATTCCCAGTCAGGGCACATGCCCGGGTTGTGGGCTCGATCCTCATCAGGAGGCAGCCGATCAATGATTCTTTCTCATCATTGATGGTTCTATCTCTCTCTTCCTCTCCCTTCCTCTCTGAAATCAATAAAAATATTTTTAAAAAGCAAGTGCAGAGTATTGGCTAATAAATTCTGATAAACAATATACGGGATGAACAGAAACAGAATTAAGACATGAATGCAGCCGAAACCGGTTTGGCTCAGTGGATGGAGCGTCGGTCTGCGGACTGAGGGGTCCCGGGTTCGATTCCGGTCAAGGGCATGTACCTTGGTTGCGGGCACATCCCCGGTGGGGGGTGTGCAGGAGGCAGCTGGTCGATGTTTCTCTCTCATCGATGTTTCTAGCTCTCTATCCCTTTCCCTTCCCTTCTGTAAAAAAATCAATAAAATATATTAAAAAAAAAAATTCACGAAGCCTATATATATAAAAAAAGACATGAATGCAGAGAACATAAAGGAAGTCAGATTGAAATACACGCAGGTCTGTCCCCCGAGGAGGCCACGCAGGTCCCGGGCCCCCGCTCAGCTCCACAGCTCCCGCCTCAGGGCGCCTCAGCCATGCACAGCGCTGGAGGCGAAGGCGGAGGGTTTTCACTCGGAAACTTAGAAAGTGGGTGTGTGGCAGGGGACGCAGCCTCACAGAAGGGAGCCCCATCTCTTCACGGTGCGTCGACATCTGAGACTGGCAGAACCTCGGGGACCCTTTCCAGGCGGCATTTGCTCCCCAGAGTCAAACCCATCAATTAATTAACGTCTTTAAAGCCAAGTCACGTTTCGTGTGTGTGTGTGTTTAAGTCGGTGATGCACATTTGTCTATTTATTTTAAATATTTTTTAAAAATTGATTTCAGAGAGGAAAGGAGAGGGAGAGAGAGAAACATCAATGATCAGAGAATCATGGATCGGCTGCCTCCTGCACGCCCCCCACTGGGGACTGAGTCCAAAACCCAGGCCTGTGCCCTGACTGGGAATCGAACCCGGGAGCCTTCTGTCCGCAGGCCGACACTGTAGCCACTGAGCCAAACCGGCCAGGGCTCAAATCGATTAATTTAATTCCAAGCAGGCACTGCACAATCTGTGGATGAGGGATGGGTACAGGCAGCTGCAAAGCCTCCCACTTGCACGTAAACAGCACTGCAAAGGAACAGGAACTCCTGTGCACGCACCTTGTACATCTACGACAACATCCTGGTGGTTGGAAAACTCGTAGGAAAAGTGGCCGAAAGCCAAGCCACATTCGGTGGCTTTGTACTCTGTCTTCACCACTTTCGTGTTATTGGATAATTTTACAAACTCCCCCAGTATGTAAGGCTCCACACTGACACATCCTTTTATCATCTCGTCCTCTAAAATCTGAAAAACAGAAGCGGAGGCTGTGTGACATACGGTGAGGGCACGGGCGTGGCTCTGTGAACCTTGGCTTTCCGCTCAGGAGATTGGCGACCAGACCTGGCTCCCTTATTTGCATGTGAAGTGTGTCACATCGATGGAACACCATAGAACCTACAGTTATTCTTCTTTCACCGAAATGCTCGTGTCAAACTTGGGCCGTGATGTTTCTTTTTTATTTTTTAAAAATATATTTTTATTGATTTCAGAGAGAAAGGGAGAGGGGGAGAGAGAGAGAGAGAGAGAAACATTAATGATGAGAGAGAATCATGGATAAACTGCCTCCTGCACGCCCCCTCCTGGGGATCAAGCCAGAAACCTGGGCCTGTGCCCTTGAATGGAATCGAACCCGAGACCTTTCAGTGTGCAGGCGGACCTCTATCCTCTGAGCCACACCAGCCAGGGCTCATCATTGATGTTTCTCTCTCCCTCTCCCTTCTTCTCTGAAATCAATCAAAATATATTTAAGAAAGGAAACCTAGCCTGATAAGTGTCTCTGGACCTGTCCCCAGCCCTGGCTTCTCCTCTCCCCAGCAGCGCTGCGGCGGGCACGTGGAAGAGCTGGTGGGGATCTTCTGCTCAGAGAGTTGCTTGTGGGATTCCGTCACGTAGTGCTGGGCGCTCCCTGGCGCTACCGTCAGAGAAGTGCAGCCACAGCGCCTGCGGCTCCTCATCCGCCTTCCCAACGCTCCTGCCGGTAAACCGAACCACAGGTGACCTTCCCGAGGAGGCGGCCTCCCCGCGACCGGCTCCACGCGGGGCCTCCGAACCTGTCCCCTTCCCACGCACCGTCCTCACCGCTGCCCCCTGCCCCGCCCTCTGGGCAGGTGTCCAGGGTTCATGCTCAGGTCCACACCTGGGCTGCCTTGTCTCCGGCCTAAGATGGTTGTCCTGCCTTTTTCGCAGGCTCATTCGTTTACTCAAAGTGTGGCTTTCAGAGTTGAACTAGACTTTTACCAGCATTTAAATGTTCTTTCTAAATCCTTGCTCAAGGATGTTTTAAAAAGTTGATATTTTTATTAATTTCAGAGAGGAAGGGAGAGGGAGAGAAATAGAAACATCGATTATGAGAGAGAATCACTGATCAGCTACCTCCTGCATGCCTCCCACTGGGGATCGAGCCTGTAACCTGGGCCTGTGCCCTGACCTCTTAGGTCATAATTGATGCTCAACCACTGAGCCACGCCGGCCGGATAATCAGCCCTTTTACATGAATGATGTCCATCAGTACCTTCCCAGCGTTTCTTCTTGATGGAGATAATGAACCCAAAAGGCATTTCTCTGCCTGCCCATCTTTGTCACCTTCAGGTAGTCCCCCAGGTATACAGCAGTCTCCTGGGCCGTCCACAGCTCCGATTTGTTGGAATATTTCAACAAAAGAGCATCTGTGAAAAACAGAGCAGGTGAAAATGGATCTGGGCTCCTCCCTATGCCAGGACGGCACAGTTACGAGTACAGCTGAAATGGCTCAGGGCCTAATTCAGCTGATCTGAAATCTTCAGCTTCTGTATACGTCTCTCAAAGGTTAGCCTCCTCCATGGAGACTAATAAAAGTTAGTGAAGTACAATAAACAAGCAGAGCTGCACAAATAAGACAAAGACTAGCCTTTGATTCACAGAATCTTGTTTGTGGCGGCAACATGAAGATAAAGCCAGGGTTTCAGGATGAAAGGAGAGGAGAATAAAGGGCTATTTATTTATTTTTAAGTATATTTTTATTGATTTCAGAGAGGAAGGAAGAGGGAGAGAGAGAAACATCAGTGATGAGAGAGAATCACTGATCAGCTGCTGCCTGCATGCCCTCTACTAGGGACTGAGCCCGAAACCCAGGCCTGTGCCCTGACCGGGAATCGAACCATGACCTCCTGGTTCATAGGTCGACCCTCAACCACTGAGCCACACTGGCTGGGCTAAACAGGAACACCTCAGAGACATCCTGGAGCATGTGCTACAGGCTTATCTTCTTTGGATGATCTGGGGGCTCCAGGTAACAGGCTCCTCCCTATGCCAGGTGCTATGGACAGAAATACATAACGCTTTACCTCAGAGGTCCCTGGCATTCCCGGGATCCTAGATTACATGTTGTAGCACAGCCTCATCTTCTCTTCCTTGTTTTGTTTAATTTGGAAAAGCCCAAAATTTACTTGAGAAAATATAGCTACTGTACAAAGATATGAACTCACCTGGAAAAGGGAAAGATATGAAAAAATAAGGACCGTCTTCACCTTAAAGAATGAAGAAAAGCCCGGCCAACCTGGCTCAGTGGTTGAGTGTTGACCTATGAACCAGGAGGTCATGGTTCAATTCCCGGTAGGGCACATACCTGGGTTTTGGGCTCCATCCCCAGTGTGGGGCCTGTAGGAGGCAGCCATGATTCTTTCTCATCATTGATGTTTCTATCTCTTTCTCCCTCTCTCTTCCTCTCTGAAATCAATAAATCCTATCTAATAAAGAGGTAATATGCTAATTGACCCTCACACCATCGCAAATATGGTGGCACCCACAGCCAATAAGGAGGGAATATGCTAATTGACTGCCCCGCCCTCAATGATGGCTGCACCCACAGCCACAAGATGGCGGTGCCCAGTCCTCTCAGCCCTGCCAGGGCGCCTGCCTCCAGAGTCCCCCAGTCCCCTAAGGCCCCTAGCCACCCAGGGCGGGCCGAGGCTTGTACTGCCGGCAGTGGCAGCAGTAGAGGTGTGATGGGGGCGTTGCCTTCCCCTGATCACCGGTTGCCTCCGGGGCCATGCACTCACCTCCGGGGCCATGTACTCACCTTCGGGGCCATGTACCCACCTCCGGGGCCATGTACCCACCTCCGGGGCCATGTACCCACCTTTGGGGCCATGTACCCGCCTCCGGGGCCACGTACCCACCTCCGGGGCCATGCACCCACCTCTGGGGCCATGTACCCACCTCCGGGGTCATGTACTCACCTCCGGGGCCATGTACCCACCTCCGGGGTCATGTACTCACCTCCGGGGCCATGTACCCACCTCCGCGGCCATACACCTGCCACAGGCTGTGTACTTACCATACGCCTGGTGCAGCAGGCTGGGCCTAAACACCCCTGTGCCCTCCAGCCTCTGGAGCAGCCAGTCATGTGTCACGCCCGCCAGAAGCCGTTCCAGGTCATGGGGCTGCAGTGTGCGAGCCTCGAGCATCTCTTGCCGCGTCTCTCCCGCCAACGACATGAAGGAACTCCCGCTGGAGTTCAGGAAGGTCCAAGGCTGCTCCCCTCGGAGGACCCGCTGGACGCAGTGGCGGCCTCCACCAGCTACCCCAGGAGGAGCCGGGGTTCCCGCTGCCGCTGAGGCTGAGCACTTGGGCCGGCTCGTTCCCCTCCTCTGTGGTGGTGCAGGCCTCGTGGCTCCTGGGGGCAGGGGGCGGCCTCGGAGCGCATGGCCTGGGGCAGCCACGCGGCCTGGTGGGGTCCAGCAGCTATCCCCCCTCATCCACGGTGGAGGCATCGGGGTCCGCCTCCTGCTCTTGGATGGGGCCCCCGCTGTGTCCTGATTCCAGATGTTGAACGGGCCACGGTGACGTGGCAGAGTGACGTGCCATTGCGAAGCTTGTGCCCAGAGAATCGCCCAGGACTTTGTGGGATTCAACGGCTTCTTCTGGGGTCCCCTGGGAGGGGCTCCCTTTAAATGCAGGGCCTGCTCCTCGAGTGTGGCCTGCCCCCGGCTCCTCTGCAGACCCGGGTTTGGCATCACCACCGGCTGCTGGGCACTCACCCATTATCTGAGGTTCTTCTTGGAGCGAAGGCTGTGCGGCCACCCTCGGGGCCAACGGGAGCCAGAAGACCCAAAGGCAGACCCCGGTGAGGGCCTGGCGTGAGCAGAGGGGCCTCTGGGGCCCGTGGCTCTGCCTGCCCGCCTTGCCTCTGGGCCTCCCTCCGCCAGCCCTGCCCCGGAGGGCAAGGGAGCGCCCGCGGTGCTCCCAGGAGGGCAGGTGGCCAAGGGCGCGTGGCTCCGAGAGGACTCGGAAGGGCCATCCTCGGGCGCCGGGAAAGAGTGAAGCTCCGAGGACAGAGCACGCACCGCTGCGCGGTTCCCAGGGCTGCCCGCCCCGGCAGTGGGCCCCCGAGTGTCCACAGGGCAACCCCGGCCGGGCGAGTGACTGGGGGACCTGCTGTCCACGTGGGTGTCCACCTCCTCCCAGCTGGAGGAGAAGCTGCGTCCGGACAGTCTGCTCCAGGGACTGGAAGTCCGGCTGCCGCTCCGAGCAGCGACCCCGCTGCCATGGACTTGCGACGCAGCCTCGGTCTCCACGTCTGGGTCCAGGGAGATGCGGAATGTGTCCGAATGGATCCAGTCCCTCCTCCCCGCCCGCTGGGGCGCCTCCAGACTCCTCTCAGCTGCCCGGGAGGGAGACAGCCCTCCGCCTGTTTGGTGGCACAGCCCGTTCTCAGCATTCGCGGTGTCCGGGCCCCATGTGTCTGTTTTCAGTGCTGTGATGCAGACGCCCGGGTCTGGATCCTTCTGTTCATTTTTCTTGTTTCCACAGATGCTTTCAAACGCCCCACACACCGAGGTGTGGTGCTGGGCATGGGCCTGCAGGACCGTCAGGAAGGCCACGTGCCCCCGCAGGAGGGGCCTGTCCAGTCCACGCATGAAGCCCGCAGGGACGTACGCCCCGTCTTCCCAACTTGGGAAGCTCCGAACCGGCAGCAGGTCCTTCACCTGCGTGATCCCAGGCGTGATCTCCCGAGAGAGCACCGCCTGCTCTGGGGCTGTGGCCTCCGCGAAGGCACACAGCTCCCCACGGCCTCCCGGCAGAGCGGCAGGCGGCGCGGCCCGCCCCGTGTTCCCGTGGAGCCTGCGGTGCGCCGTGCAGAGGCCGAGCGCGGCCCTGAGGAAGCTGTGCAGCCCCTGCCTCCCAGGCACCGGCTCGTCCCCGTGCTGGGTGAGGAGGCCGATCTCAGAGGCCTCTCTGGCGTCGCGCAGATACACCGTCCGCATCCCGGAGGGACAGGCGCCGGCACTGGTGTAGGACAGCAGGCATGCGCCCCGGAAATTCTGGGAAAACACCAAACACAAAGATAGACATGGAGTTGGAAACTGCAGGTGGAGAGGGAAAACCTCTCACTCCTGGAGGACAGCTGTGAGAAATGTGGAAAAATGAACACTGTGTGTGGGCCACCGCCGTCCTGGGGAAATACACCATCCAACATTGAAGAGCCCGAGGTCTTGTCCGGCAGTGTGGCTCAGCGGGTGAGTGTCGGCCTGTGAACCAGGAGGTCAGGTTTGATTCCTGGTCAGGGCACAGGCCCAGGTTGCGGGCTCCATCTCCAGTGGCAGGGGTGGGGGGATGGTGGGGAGAGAGTGCAGGAGACAGCCGATCAATGACTCTCATCATTGATGTTTCTCTCTCTCTCCTTCCTCTCTGAAATCCATAACATTATATCCTATCTAATAAAGAGGGAATATGCAAATTGACCATCATGCCATAATAAAATGGCTGCACCTGCAGTAAAGGTGGGGCTCCCGTAACACAAGATGGCTGCACTCACAGCGGAGGCTGCGTTCCCTTAAGGAGCCTTAACAAGCAATCAGCAGGGACTTGAGGCTGCACCCCCTGCCTGGTGGGGCTTGACGGGGACCTCAGACCGCACCCCTTGCCCCGGCACTGGGCCAGGGGATCTGAGGCCATGCCCCCTGCCCAGCAGGGCTTGACAGGGACCTCAAGGCGTGTCCCCTGCCCAGGCCTGGGCTGGGGGACCTGAGGCTGCACCCACCGCCTGGTGGGGCTTGACAGGGGACCTCAAGGTGCGCTCCCTAGCCCGGGCCGGGGGACCTCAGGCCACGCCCCCCCGCCCAGGCGTCAGGCCAGGCAACCTGAGGCTGCACCCCCCACCCGGCAGGGCTTGACAGGGATGGGGCCGGCCAGGTCTGGATCAAGCCCAATGGGGTGGGGATGGCCAGGTCTGGGGCTCTCGCTATTTCGAGGTGCATGTGGGCGGGCAGGGACTTGACTCTGGGTCCTGCAGCGTACCCCAGACTCTGACAGGAGGAAGATTTTCATATACATTTTACTAATTTTCTTTCATTTCTGACACTTCTATTATAGATAAAGGGCAAATAGCAATATTAAAATATTCCCTCTAATTAATTCCCTTTTATTTTTTATTTTTATTTTTTTATTTTTTTTTTCCAATTTTTTTATTAAGGTATTATATGTGTACATATCTTACCATTGCCCCCCCCCACCCCACTCCCATATATGCCCTCATCCCCCAGAGTTTTGCGTCCATTGGTTATGCTTATATGCATGCATACAAGTCCTTTGATTGATCTCTTATCTTCCCCACCTCTCCCTAACCTTCCTGCTGTAATTTGACAGACTGTTTGATGCTTTACTGCCTCTGTATCTATCTTTTTGTTCAAGTTTTTAATGTTCTTTATTATCCATAAATGAGTGAGATCATGTGGTATTTTTCTTTCATTGACTTGCTTATTTCACTTAACATAATGTTCTCCAATTCCATCCAGGTTGCTGCAAATGGTAAGAATTCCTTCTTTTTTATGGCAGCATAATATTCCATTGTGTAGATGTACCATAGTTTTCTGATCCAGTCATCTGCTGATGGGCACCTAGGCTGTTTCCAGATCTTAGCTATTGTAAATTGTGCTGCTATGAACATAGGGGTGCATATTTCCTTTCTTATTGGTGTTCCCAGTTTCTTAGGATATATTCCTAGGAGTGGGATTACTGGGTCAAATGGGAGTTCCATTTTCAGTTTTTTGAGGAAACTCCATACTGTTCTCCACAGTGGCTGCACCAGTCTGCATTCCCACCAGCAGTGCACGAGGGTTCCTTTTTCTCCGCATCCTCGCCAACACTTGTCGTTTGTTGATTTGTTGATGATAGCCATTCTGACAGGAGTGAGATGATAGCGCATTGTTGTCTTGATTTGCATCTCTCGGATAATTAGTGACCTTGAGCATGTTTTCATGTGTCTCTTGGCCTTCCTTCTGTCTTCTTTGGAAAAGATTCTATTTAGGTCCGTTGCCCATTTTTTTATTGGATCATTTATCTTCCTTTTATTAAGTTGTATAAGCTGCCTGTAGATGTTGGAGATTAAACCTTTATCAGTGATGCCATTTGCAAATATGTTCTCCCATGCAGTGGGCTTTCTTGTTGTTTTGTTGTTGATAGTTTCTTTTGCTGTAAAAAAGCTTTTTATTTTGATGTAGTCCCATTTGTTTATTTTCTCTTTAGCTTCCATTGCCCTAGGGGCAGTATCGGTGAAGAAGTTCTTTTGACATATGTCTGAGATTTTGCTGCCTGTGGATTCCTCTAGTATTTTTATGGTTTCCCGTCTTATGTTTAAGTCCTGTATCCATTTTGAGTTTATTTTTGTGTATGGTGTAAGTTGGTGATCTAGCTTCATTTTCTTGCATGTGTCTGTCCAATTTTCCCAACACCATTTATTGAAGAGACTGTCTTGATTCCATTGTATGTTCATGCCTCCTTTGTCAAATATTAATTGAGCATAGTGGTTTGGATCAATATCTGGATTCTCTATTCTGTTCCATTGATCTATATGTCTGTTCTTGTGCCAGTACCAGGCTGTTTTGAGAATAGTGGCTTTGTAATACAGCTTGAAATCTGGTATTGAGATCCCTCCTACTTTATTCTTCTTTCTCAGGATTGCTGTGGCTATTCGGGGTCTTTTTTTATTCCAGATGAATTTTTGGAGAGTTCTTTCAAGGTCTGTGAAATATGCCGTTGGTATTTTAATGGGGAGTGCATTGAATCTATAGATTGCTTTGGGTAGTATGGACATTTTAATGATGTTGATTCTACCAATCCATGAACATGGTATGTTCTTCCATCTGTTTACGTCTTCCTCTATCTCTTTTTTCAGTGTCCTGTAGTTTTCCGTGTATAGGTCTTTTACCTCCTTAGTTAAGTTTATTCCTAGGTATCTTAATTTTTTTGGTGCGATGGTAAATGGGATTGCCTTTTTAGTCTCTCTGTCTGTAAGTTCACTATTGGTGTATAGAAAGGCCATAGATTTCTTGGCGTTAATTTTGTATCCTGCTACATTGCCGAATTCATTTATTAAGTCTATTAGTTTTTTGACGGAGTCTTTCGGATTTTTTATGTACAATATCATGTCGTCTGCAAATAAAGACAGCTTTACTTGTTCTTTTCCAATTTGGATGCCTTTTATTTCTTCTTCTTGTCTAATTGCATTAGCTAATACTTCCAGTACTATGTCAAACAGGAGTGGTGAGAGTGGGCATCCCTGTCTTGTTCCTGTTCTTAGGGGAAATGTTTTTAGCTTTTGTCCATTGAGTATGATGTTTGCTGTGGGTTTATCATATATAGCTTTTATTATGTTGAGGTATGAGCCTTCTATTCCCACCTTGTTGAGAGTTTTTTATCAAGAAAGGGTGTTGGATTTTGTCAAATGCTTTTTCTGCATCAATTGATATGACTATGTGATTTTTATCTCTCAATTTGTTTATGTGATGTATCACGTTTATTGATTTGCGGATATTGTACCATCCTTGCATTCCTGGGATAAATCCTACTTGGTCATGGTGTATGATCTTTCTGATGTACTGCTGGAGCCGATTTGCTAGAATTTTGTTGAGGATTTTGGCATCTATGTTCATGAGGGATATTGGTCTGTAATTCTCTTTCATTGTGTTGTCTTTATCTGGTTTTGGTATTAGGGTGATGCTGGCTTCATAGAAGGAGCTTGGAAGTGTTCCTTCCTCTTGAATTTTTTGGAATAGTCTGAGGAGGATAGGTTTTAGTTCTTCCTTGAATGTTTGGTAGAACTCTCCTGTGAAGCCGTCAGGCCCCGGGCTTTTGTTTCCCGGAAGCTTTTTGATGACTTCTTCAATTTCGTCCATAGTTATTGGCCTATTGAGCTGTTGAGATTCTTCTTGATTGATTTTTGGAAGGTTGTATTTTTCTAGGAATATGTCCATTTCCTCCAGGTTGTCCAGTTTGTTGGAACAGAGCTGTTCGTAGTATTTTGTAACAATCCTTTGTATCTCAGCGGGGGTCTGTTGTTATTTCACCTCTTTCATTTCTGATTTTGTTTATTTGGGTCCTCTCTCTTTGCTTCTTGGTGAGCCTGGCTAGAGGTCCATCAATCTTGTTTATCTTTTCAAAGAACCAGCTCTTGGTTTTGTTCATCTTTTGTATTGTTTCTTTGGTCTCTATGTCATTTATCTCCGCTCTGATCTTTGTTATTTCCTTCCTTCCGGTTACACTGGGCTTTTCTTGCTGCTCTTTTTCTAGCTCTTGGAGTTGTAGGGTTAGGTAATTTATTACCATTGTTTCTTGTTTTTTGCAATAGGCTTGTAGAGCTATGAACTTCCCTCTCAAGACTGCTTTCGCTGTGTCCCATAGATTTTGGACTGTTGTGTTTTCATTGTCATTTGTTGCCATGATGTTTTTTATTTCTTCCTTGATCTCTCTGGTGACCCAGTCCTTGTTTAATAGCATGCTGTTTAGTCTCCATGTGTTTGATTTCTTTGGATTGTATTTATTGTAGTTGATTTCCAGTTTTATGCCACTGTGATCTGAGAAGATGCTTGATATAATTTCTATCTTCTTGAATTTGAAGAGACTTTGCCTGTGACCCAGCATATGGTCTATCTTTGAAAATGACCCATGTGCACTTGAGAAGAATGTATATTCTGTGGCTTTGGGGTGAAATGTTCTGAAGATGTCAATTAATTCCATCTGGTCTAGTGAGTCATTTAGGATTGCTGTTTCTTTGCTGATTTTTTGTTTAGAGGATTTGTCCAATGGTGATAGTGGGGTATTAAAGTCTCCTACTATGATTGTATTACTATTAATCTCTCCCTTGATATCTTCCAGGAGTTTTTTTATGTATTTGGGTGCTCCTATATTGGGAGCGTATATGTTTACCAGAATTATTTCTTCTTGTTGGATTTCTCCCTTTAGTATTATGAAGTGGCCTTCCTTATCTCTTGTTATGGCATTTACTTTGAGGTCTAATTTGTCAGATATAAGTATTGCTACCCCAGCTTTTTTTTCATTTCCATTTGCCTGGAAGATATTTTTCCATCCCTTCACTTTCAATCTGTGTGAGTCTCTTGTTCTGAGGTGGGTCTCTTGTAGACAGCATATATATGGGTCATGCTTTTTTATCCATTCAGCCACTCGATGTCTTTTGATTGGAGCATTTAGTCCGTTTACATTTAAAGTTATTACTGAAAGGTATTTGTTTGTAGTCATATCTATTTTTGTGTCTGTATTCCTTCTTACCTGTTTATTTCTTCTTTTTACAGTATTCCCTTTAGCAATTCTTGCATTGCTGGTTTGGTGGTGATAAACTCCCTGAGTCTTTTTTTGTCTGCGAAGCTCCTGATTTCCCCTTCAATTTTGATTGATAGTCTTGCTGGATATAGTATTCTTGGATTCAGTCCTTTGCTTTGCAACACTTTGTATACCTCCTTCCATTCACTTCTAGCTTGTTGTGTTTCTGTTGAGTAATCATTTGACAATCTGATGGGTGTTCCTTTGTAGGTAACTCTCTGTCTCTCTCTTGCTGCCTTTAAGATTCTCTCTTTATCATTTATATTTGCCATTGAGATTATGACATGTCTTGGTGTGGGTCTTTTGGGGTTGATCCTGCTTGGGACTCTCTGTACTTGCGTGACTTTTATCTTTCCCATATCCGGGAAGTTTTCTGTCATTATTTCTTCAAATAGATTTTCTAATCCCTGCTGCTCTTCTTGTCCTTCTGGCAGCCCTATTATACGCATGTTACTTCGCTTCATGTTGTCCCGAAGCTCCCTTAGGCTTTCCTCCTGCTTTTTAATTTTTTTTCTCCAATTGCTGTTCAGATTGAGCTTGTTTCTGTACCTGATCTTCTAACTCACTAATTCGGTCCTCTGCTTCTTGTAGTCTACTGTTGAAACTTTCCATGGTGTTTTTGATTGTAGCTATATCACTTTTCATTTCTTCCTGATTCTTGCATAAGTTGTTGATTTTCTCATCCATCCGATGTATAAATTCCACGACCATTGCTCTGAACTCCTTTTCGGTCATGTTGCAAGCTTCAGTTTCACTAATTTCCTTTCTTGGCGACTCCACATTTTCTTTCCTCTGTGAGTTATTTCGTTTCCCCATTCTGGCTATCACCAGAAAGCTCAAGCTTCCGTTTGTGTGAACCTCGGCCGTGTGCTGTGGGGACTTTGCTCCACCTGAGTTTCACTGAAGTGCTCTGACACTAGGACGTATGGCTGTTTGGTTGGTGGGAACCAGACTTGCCCAGGGTCAGTGTCCCCAGTGTTCCATGTGGTCTCGTGTGCACACTTAGAATCAGGGGGCCCTGTCAGCACCACACTGTTGGTATGTGCCGAAAATGAGATCCTTAGCATGTGCCAGGAGTCAGAGTTTCCCTGTATCTGCACCAAGAATCGAGTGTCAGAGTCTCTGTTGCCTTGTGCAGTTTCTCGTTGAGAATTAGGGTCCCTGTGTGTGCATGCACCAACAATTGGGGTCGTTGGCTCTTAGTGTGAATGCGCTGTGAGTCAGGGATCCCAGGCAGCTGTGTCCGGCGTGCCAAATTCCCTGAAGTGGAGCTGCGTCCTGTGTGTGCTCTCTCTACTGAGCCAAACCGGCTAGGGCGCACACTCTCAAATCCCTGAAGGTGAGCTGCCTTTGTGCACTCTCCCAGAATCCCCGAAGAGGGGCGGAGTCCGTCCTGCGCGCCAAATTCCCCAAAGGGAAGCCCCTTTGTGCACGGTCTAAGATTCCCCGAAGGGGAGCTGTGACCCGCAAGCCAAATTCCCCCCAATTCCCCAAAGGGGAGCCCTCTGTGCGCACTGACAGATTTCCCCGAAGGTGGGCTGCTTCTGTCCTGTGTGCCAAATTCCCTAAGGCGGAGCGCGCGTCCCTGCGCAAAGCTCTGCAGCTTGAGTGAGGGGCGTGTCTATTAGTTACTATGGCGCTATCCGCGTGCGCCTGCGGGGAGGGGGATAGGCTCTTTGACTCACGGGAATCTGCCGGGAAGTCTGGATTCTTGTTGTTTCTTCCACTGCAGCTGTGATAGCAGTTCTCTGTCCCCAGTGGCTGCAGGGTCCTGGTTTGTGTCAGAAGCCAGGATCCGAGTCTCAGGCAGCTCTGTTTCTCAAGATGGTGTGGTCTCCGCGTCCGCACCAGCCGCGGAGAAGTGTCTGCTTTGTGCGCGGGGGCTCCGCCGTCTAGGACTGCCCGGTTAGGCAGCCCCTTGGAAGCCCTGCAGAATCTATCTGACCCTAGCTCATACCCACACACACACCACACACATCTACACGTCTACACTCTCCTCTATGGGTTCCTCACTCACACTCTCTCTCTCCCTACCTTCTTGCCGGTCGCCATCTTTCTCCGGGTAGAATCTTAATTCCCTTTTAATGTGCACGAAATTTTATGCACTGGGCCACTAGTTTATATATAAAAAAGAACCTGAGGTCTTTCTGGTGATGGGGAGGAGGGCCAGGAGGTCCGAGTGGCTGCTAAGAGTTGCCTATGAACCACTCCTCCCAGAGCCCCAGACTCTTTGATGAAAGGTGTCACTTACATTTGTTGCTGCTGTTGGTTTTAGCAGAGTCTATACACGGGACATGGACATGAAAGCTTCTCTATGCAAATAAAGTTGCTGTGTTTAAAACATGCTTTATCCAATAATAATAACACGATAGGCTAGTGCTTCCACACCCCGCTGTGCATTTCAGTCACCTGAGCAGTATTTCAAGAAGGGTTCTGGGAATCCCAGAAATTTGCATATACAGGGTTGAGGGAGGGGCCCGGGAAGGTGTGTTTTAAAAAGGCTCCTATGGCCTGGCGGGCGCACTTAGTGGTTAGAGCGTCTGCCCGCACACTGAAGGGTCTTGGGGGCATGTACCTGGGTTGCAGGTTTGATCCCCAGCCCCATTCAGGGCACATGCAAGAGGCAACCAATCCATGTGTCTCTCTCACATCGATGTTTCCCTCACTCTCCCCCTTCCCTCTCTAAAAATCAATGGGAAAAATGTCCTCAGGTGAGGATTAACAAACAAACAAACAGTCAATCAATCAATCAAACAACAGGCTGCGAGGGCAATTCTGGGTGCTGGGGACACTGCTCCGGAGCAGATAGCCCTGGGGCCTCCGGCTGGATTAAGGGAGCCCCCACCAGGATGGCACCACCCGCCCCATACACCTCCCACACGGCATCTGACCGCCTCACCATGGCTGTGAGCATGAAGAGGGGCGTGTAGGGGCTGAAGGCGGCGGCCAGCTTGCAGGCTTCAGCGGCCAACAGCAGGCGATGGGCACAGTCCCTCGTCAGGCCCTGGAAGAGAGCGGGGGCCACGGGCCATGCCCACAGTTGTTCATCCATCAGCCAAAGACAGACCGTGACCCCCATGGGCCACCCCCCCCCCCCCGCTGCTTCTCTTTCCGGATTCCCGGGGATGCCCCAGCTGCCAGCAAACTGTTTCAGAGCTGTGCCCAGAGAGGGGCTGTACACCGCCCCCTGCCCCCCGCGCCCAGCTTCCCATCCAGGCCGTGTGGGCAGGGCTCAGGTTTCAGAGGCTTCGTCCCCACAGACCCCCTGGAGGGACTAGGTCACTTCGAAGCCACGTTAATGGCTGGCTTCCGAGGCATCTAGGTGGAGAGCCCTTTAGTTTACAGGGACCCCATTTGTTCTGGAAACACGTGCTGCTTGCCTCTGTGCGTCAGGCACTGTGTTAGGCTCAGGGACACACAGGGAGCCTGCCACGGACTGCCTTCCTGCTGAGGGAGGGGATCAGACACCCAGCGAAGGTAAGATGCTTGTAGCGAGGAGCCTGGGGAGGAGGGACGGAGCCCTGCGCTGTTTGTCCAACAGCAAAAGCGGCAGCTAGATTCCGATTCCGATCCGATCGCTGCCAACAGCTGTGTCCTCACGCGGCATAGCGCTGAGCGCTGTGACTGCCGTCACTCAGGACTTAACGGAGTTGGCAACATCAGGGATCCTATACAGATCTCACTTTCCACCCCGCTGGCGTGGGGCGGCCTCGGAGCGCATGGCCTGGGGCAGCCACGCGGCCTGGTGGGGTCCAGCAGCTATCCCCCCTCATCCACGGTGGAGGCATCGGGGTCCGCCTCCTGCTCTTGGATGGGGCCCCCGCTGTGTCCTGATTCCAGATGTTGAACGGGCCACGGTGACGTGGCAGAGTGACGTGCCATTGCGAAGCTTGTGCCCAGAGAATCGCCCAGGACTTTGTGGGATTCAACGGCTTCTTCTGGGGTCCCCTGGGAGGGGCTCCCTTTAAATGCAGGGCCTGCTCCTCGAGTGTGGCCTGCCCCCGGCTCCTCTGCAGACCCGGGTTTGGCATCACCACCGGCTGCTGGGCACTCACCCATTATCTGAGGTTCTTCTTGGAGCGAAGGCTGTGCGGCCACCCTCGGGGCCAACGGGAGCCAGAAGACCCAAAGGCAGACCCCGGTGAGGGCCTGGCGTGAGCAGAGGGGCCTCTGGGGCCCGTGGCTCTGCCTGCCCGCCTTGCCTCTGGGCCTCCCTCCGCCAGCCCTGCCCCGGAGGGCAAGGGAGCGCCCGCGGTGCTCCCAGGAGGGCAGGTGGCCAAGGGCGCGTGGCTCCGAGAGGACTCGGAAGGGCCATCCTCGGGCGCCGGGAAAGAGTGAAGCTCCGAGGACAGAGCACGCACCGCTGCGCGGTTCCCAGGGCTGCCCGCCCCGGCAGTGGGCCCCCGAGTGTCCACAGGGCAACCCCGGCCGGGCGAGTGACTGGGGGACCTGCTGTCCACGTGGGTGTCCACCTCCTCCCAGCTGGAGGAGAAGCTGCGTCCGGACAGTCTGCTCCAGGGACTGGAAGTCCGGCTGCCGCTCCGAGCAGCGACCCCGCTGCCATGGACTTGCGACGCAGCCTCGGTCTCCACGTCTGGGTCCAGGGAGATGCGGAATGTGTCCGAATGGATCCAGTCCCTCCTCCCCGCCCGCTGGGGCGCCTCCAGACTCCTCTCAGCTGCCCGGGAGGGAGACAGCCCTCCGCCTGTTTGGTGGCACAGCCCGTTCTCAGCATTCGCGGTGTCCGGGCCCCATGTGTCTGTTTTCAGTGCTGTGATGCAGACGCCCGGGTCTGGATCCTTCTGTTCATTTTTCTTGTTTCCACAGATGCTTTCAAACGCCCCACACACCGAGGTGTGGTGCTGGGCATGGGCCTGCAGGACCGTCAGGAAGGCCACGTGCCCCCGCAGGAGGGGCCTGTCCAGTCCACGCATGAAGCCCGCAGGGACGTACGCCCCGTCTTCCCAACTTGGGAAGCTCCGAACCGGCAGCAGGTCCTTCACCTGCGTGATCCCAGGCGTGATCTCCCGAGAGAGCACCGCCTGCTCTGGGGCTGTGGCCTCCGCGAAGGCACACAGCTCCCCACGGCCTCCCGGCAGAGCGGCAGGCGGCGCGGCCCGCCCCGTGTTCCCGTGGAGCCTGCGGTGCGCCGTGCAGAGGCCGAGCGCGGCCCTGAGGAAGCTGTGCAGCCCCTGCCTCCCAGGCACCGGCTCGTCCCCGTGCTGGGTGAGGAGGCCGATCTCAGAGGCCTCTCTGGCGTCGCGCAGATACACCGTCCGCATCCCGGAGGGACAGGCGCCGGCACTGGTGTAGGACAGCAGGCATGCGCCCCGGAAATTCTGGGAAAACACCAAACACAAAGATAGACATGGAGTTGGAAACTGCAGGTGGAGAGGGAAAACCTCTCACTCCTGGAGGACAGCTGTGAGAAATGTGGAAAAATGAACACTGTGTGTGGGCCACCGCCGTCCTGGGGAAATACACCATCCAACATTGAAGAGCCCGAGGTCTTGTCCGGCAGTGTGGCTCAGCGGGTGAGTGTCGGCCTGTGAACCAGGAGGTCAGGTTTGATTCCTGGTCAGGGCACAGGCCCAGGTTGCGGGCTCCATCTCCAGTGGCAGGGGTGGGGGGATGGTGGGGAGAGAGTGCAGGAGACAGCCGATCAATGACTCTCATCATTGATGTTTCTCTCTCTCTCCTTCCTCTCTGAAATCCATAACATTATATCCTATCTAATAAAGAGGGAATATGCAAATTGACCATCATGCCATAATAAAATGGCTGCACCTGCAGTAAAGGTGGGGCTCCCGTAACACAAGATGGCTGCACTCACAGCGGAGGCTGCGTTCCCTTAAGGAGCCTTAACAAGCAATCAGCAGGGACTTGAGGCTGCACCCCCTGCCTGGTGGGGCTTGACGGGGACCTCAGACCGCACCCCTTGCCCCGGCACTGGGCCAGGGGATCTGAGGCCATGCCCCCTGCCCAGCAGGGCTTGACAGGGACCTCAAGGCGTGTCCCCTGCCCAGGCCTGGGCTGGGGGACCTGAGGCTGCACCCACCGCCTGGTGGGGCTTGACAGGGGACCTCAAGGTGCGCTCCCTAGCCCGGGCCGGGGGACCTCAGGCCACGCCCCCCGCCCAGGCGTCAGGCCAGGCAACCTGAGGCTGCACCCCCCACCCGGCAGGGCTTGACAGGGATGGGGCCGGCCAGGTCTGGATCAAGCCCAATGGGGTGGGGATGGCCAGGTCTGGGGCTCTCGCTATTTCGAGGTGCATGTGGGCGGGCAGGGACTTGACTCTGGGTCCTGCAGCGTACCCCAGACTCTGACAGGAGGAAGATTTTCATATACATTTTACTAATTTTCTTTCATTTCTGACACTTCTATTATAGATAAAGGGCAAATAGCAATATTAAAATATTCCCTCTAATTAATTCCCTTTTATTTTTTATTTTTATTTTTTTATTTTTTTTTCCAATTTTTTTATTAAGGTATTATATGTGTACATATCTTACCATTGCCCCCCCCCCCACCCCACTCCCATATATGCCCTCATCCCCCAGAGTTTTGCGTCCATTGGTTATGCTTATATGCATGCATACAAGTCCTTTGATTGATCTCTTATCTTCCCCACCTCTCCCTAACCTTCCTGCTGTAATTTGACAGACTGTTTGATGCTTTACTGCCTCTGTATCTATCTTTTTGTTCAAGTTTTTAATGTTCTTTATTATCCATAAATGAGTGAGATCATGTGGTATTTTTCTTTCATTGACTTGCTTATTTCACTTAACATAATGTTCTCCAATTCCATCCAGGTTGCTGCAAATGGTAAGAATTCCTTCTTTTTTATGGCAGCATAATATTCCATTGTGTAGATGTACCATAGTTTTCTGATCCAGTCATCTGCTGATGGGCACCTAGGCTGTTTCCAGATCTTAGCTATTGTAAATTGTGCTGCTATGAACATAGGGGTGCATATTTCCTTTCTTATTGGTGTTCCCAGTTTCTTAGGATATATTCCTAGGAGTGGGATTACTGGGTCAAATGGGAGTTCCATTTTCAGTTTTTTGAGGAAACTCCATACTGTTCTCCACAGTGGCTGCACCAGTCTGCATTCCCACCAGCAGTGCACGAGGGTTCCTTTTTCTCCGCATCCTCGCCAACACTTGTCGTTTGTTGATTTGTTGATGATAGCCATTCTGACAGGAGTGAGATGATAGCGCATTGTTGTCTTGATTTGCATCTCTCGGATAATTAGTGACCTTGAGCATGTTTTCATGTGTCTCTTGGCCTTCCTTCTGTCTTCTTTGGAAAAGATTCTATTTAGGTCCGTTGCCCATTTTTTTATTGGATCATTTATCTTCCTTTTATTAAGTTGTATAAGCTGCCTGTAGATGTTGGAGATTAAACCTTTATCAGTGATGCCATTTGCAAATATGTTCTCCCATGCAGTGGGCTTTCTTGTTGTTTTGTTGATAGTTTCTTTTGCTGTAAAAAAGCTTTTTATTTTGATGTAGTCCCATTTGTTTATTTTCTCTTTAGCTTCCATTGCCCTAGGGGCAGTATCGGTGAAGAAGTTCTTTTGACATATGTCTGAGATTTTGCTGCCTGTGGATTCCTCTAGTATTTTTATGGTTTCCCGTCTTATGTTTAAGTCCTGTATCCATTTTGAGTTTATTTTTGTGTATGGTGTAAGTTGGTGATCTAGCTTCATTTTCTTGCATGTGTCTGTCCAATTTTCCCAACACCATTTATTGAAGAGACTGTCTTGATTCCATTGTATGTTCATGCCTCCTTTGTCAAATATTAATTGAGCATAGTGGTTTGGATCAATATCTGGATTCTCTATTCTGTTCCATTGATCTATATGTCTGTTCTTGTGCCAGTACCAGGCTGTTTTGAGAATAGTGGCTTTGTAATACAGCTTGAAATCTGGTATTGAGATCCCTCCTACTTTATTCTTCTTTCTCAGGATTGCTGTGGCTATTCGGGGTCTTTTTTTATTCCAGATGAATTTTTGGAGAGTTCTTTTCAAGGTCTGTGAAATATGCCGTTGGTATTTTAATGGGGAGTGCATTGAATCTATAGATTGCTTTGGGTAGTATGGACATTTTAATGATGTTGATTCTACCAATCCATGAACATGGTATGTTCTTCCATCTGTTTACGTCTTCCTCTATCTCTTTTTTCAGTGTCCTGTAGTTTTTCCGTGTATAGGTCTTTTACCTCCTTAGTTAAGTTTATTCCTAGGTATCTTAATTTTTTTGGTGCGATGGTAAATGGGATTGCCTTTTTAGTCTCTCTGTCTGTAAGTTCACTATTGGTGTATAGAAAGGCCATAGATTTCTTGGCGTTAATTTTGTATCCTGCTACATTGCCGAATTCATTTATTAAGTCTATTAGTTTTTTGACGGAGTCTTTCGGATTTTTTATGTACAATATCATGTCGTCTGCAAATAAAGACAGCTTTACTTGTTCTTTTCCAATTTGGATGCCTTTTATTTCTTCTTCTTGTCTAATTGCATTAGCTAATACTTCCAGTACTATGTCAAACAGGAGTGGTGAGAGTGGGCATCCCTGTCTTGTTCCTGTTCTTAGGGGAAATGTTTTTAGCTTTTGTCCATTGAGTATGATGTTTGCTGTGGGCTTATCATATATAGCTTTTATTATGTTGAGGTATGAGCCTTCTATTCCCACCTTGTTGAGAGTTTTTATCAAGAAAGGGTGTTGGATTTTGTCAAATGCTTTTTCTGCATCAATTGATATGACTATGTGATTTTTATCTCTCAATTTGTTTATGTGATGTATCACGTTTATTGATTTGCGGATATTGTACCATCCTTGCATTCCTGGGATAAATCCTACTTGGTCATGGTGTATGATCTTTCTGATGTACTGCTGGAGCCGATTTGCTAGAATTTTGTTGAGGATTTTGGCATCTATGTTCATGAGGGATATTGGTCTGTAATTCTCTTTCATTGTGTTGTCTTTATCTGGTTTTGGTATTAGGGTGATGCTGGCTTCATAGAAGGAGCTTGGAAGTGTTCCTTCCTCTTGAATTTTTTGGAATAGTCTGAGGAGGATAGGTTTTAGTTCTTCCTTGAATGTTTGGTAGAACTCTCCTGTGAAGCCGTCAGGCCCCGGGCTTTTGTTTGCCGGAAGCTTTTTGATGACTTCTTCAATTTCGTCCATAGTTATTGGCCTATTGAGCTGTTGAGATTCTTCTTGATTGATTTTTGGAAGGTTGTATTTTTCTAGGAATATGTCCATTTCCTCCAGGTTGTCCAGTTTGTTGGAACAGAGCTGTTCGTAGTATTTTGTAACAATCCTTTGTATCTCAGCGGGGTCTGTTGTTATTTCACCTCTTTCATTTCTGATTTTGTTTATTTGGGTCCTCTCTCTTTGCTTCTTGGTGAGCCTGGCTAGAGGTCCATCAATCTTGTTTATCTTTTCAAAGAACCAGCTCTTGGTTTTGTTCATCTTTTGTATTGTTTCTTTGGTCTCTATGTCATTTATCTCCGCTCTGATCTTTGTTATTTCCTTCCTTCCGGTTACACTAGGCTTTTCTTGCTGCTCTTTTTCTAGCTCTTGGAGTTGTAGGGTTAGGTAATTTATTACCATTGTTTCTTGTTTTTTGCAATAGGCTTGTAGAGCTATGAACTTCCCTCTCAAGACTGCTTTCGCTGTGTCCCATAGATTTTGGACTGTTGTGTTTTCATTGTCATTTGTTGCCATGATGTTTTTTATTTCTTCCTTGATCTCTCTGGTGACCCAGTCCTTGTTTAATAGCATGCTGTTTAGTCTCCATGTGTTTGATTTCTTTGGATTGTATTTATTGTAGTTGATTTCCAGTTTTATGCCACTGTGATCTGAGAAGATGCTTGATATAATTTCTATCTTCTTGAATTTGAAGAGACTTTGCCTGTGACCCAGCATATGGTCTATCTTTGAAAATGACCCATGTGCACTTGAGAAGAATGTATATTCTGTGGCTTTGGGGTGAAATGTTCTGAAGATGTCAATTAATTCCATCTGGTCTAGTGAGTCATTTAGGATTGCTGTTTCTTTGCTGATTTTTTGTTTAGAGGATTTGTCCAATGGTGATAGTGGGGTATTAAAGTCTCCTACTATGATTGTATTACTATTAATCTCTCCCTTGATATCTTCCAGGAGTTTTTTTATGTATTTGGGTGCTCCTATATTGGGAGCGTATATGTTTACCAGAATTATTTCTTCTTGTTGGATTTCTCCCTTTAGTATTATGAAGTGGCCTTCCTTATCTCTTGTTATGGCATTTACTTTGAGGTCTAATTTGTCAGATATAAGTATTGCTACCCCAGCTTTTTTTTCATTTCCATTTGCCTGGAAGATATTTTTCCATCCCTTCACTTTCAATCTGTGTGAGTCTCTTGTTCTGAGGTGGGTCTCTTGTAGACAGCATATATATGGGTCATGCTTTTTTATCCATTCAGCCACTCGATGTCTTTTGATTGGAGCATTTAGTCCGTTTACATTTAAAGTTATTACTGAAAGGTATTTGTTTGTAGTCATATCTATTTTTGTGTCTGTATTCCTTCTTACCTGTTTATTTCTTCTTTTTACAGTATTCCCTTTAGCAATTCTTGCATTGCTGGTTTGGTGGTGATAAACTCCCTGAGTCTTTTTTTGTCTGCGAAGCTCCTGATTTCCCCTTCAATTTTGATTGATAGTCTTGCTGGATATAGTATTCTTGGATTCAGTCCTTTGCTTTGCAACACTTTGTATACCTCCTTCCATTCACTTCTAGCTTGTTGTGTTTCTGTTGAGTAATCATTTGACAATCTGATGGGTGTTCCTTTGTAGGTAACTCTCTGTCTCTCTCTTGCTGCCTTTAAGATTCTCTCTTTATCATTTATATTTGCCATTGAGATTATGACATGTCTTGGTGTGGGTCTTTTGGGGTTGATCCTGCTTGGGACTCTCTGTACTTGCGTGACTTTTATCTTTCCCATATCCGGGAAGTTTTCTGTCATTATTTCTTCAAATAGATTTTCTAATCCCTGCTGCTCTTCTTGTCCTTCTGGCAGCCCTATTATACGCATGTTACTTCGCTTCATGTTGTCCCGAAGCTCCCTTAGGCTTTCCTCCTGCTTTTTAATTTTTTTCTCCAATTGCTGTTCAGATTGAGCTTGTTTCTGTACCTGATCTTCTAACTCACTAATTCGGTCCTCTGCTTCTTGTAGTCTACTGTTGAAACTTTCCATGGTGTTTTTGATTGTAGCTATATCACTTTTCATTTCTTCCTGATTCTTGCATAAGTTGTTGATTTTCTCATCCATCCGATGTATAAATTCCACGACCATTGCTCTGAACTCCTTTTCGGTCATGTTGCAAGCTTCAGTTTCACTAATTTCCTTTCTTGGCGACTCCACATTTTCTTTCCTCTGTGAGTTATTTCGTTTCCCCATTCTGGCTATCACCAGAAAGCTCAAGCTTCCGTTTGTGTGAACCTCGGCCGTGTGCTGTGGGGACTTTGCTCCACCTGAGTTTCACTGAAGTGCTCTGACACTAGGACGTATGGCTGTTTGGTTGGTGGGAACCAGACTTGCCCAGGGTCAGTGTCCCCAGTGTTCCATGTGGTCTCGTGTGCACACTTAGAATCAGGGGCCCTGTCAGCACCACACTGTTGGTATGTGCCGAAAATGAGATCCTTAGCATGTGCCAGGAGTCAGAGTTTCCCTGTATCTGCACCAAGAATCGAGTGTCAGAGTCTCTGTTGCCTTGTGCAGTTTCTCGTTGAGAATTAGGGTCCCTGTGTGTGCATGCACCAACAATTGGGGTCGTTGGCTCTTAGTGTGAATGCGCTGTGAGTCAGGGATCCCAGGCAGCTGTGTCCGGCGTGCCAAATTCCCTGAAGTGGAGCTGCGTCCTGTGTGTGCTCTCTCTACTGAGCCAAACCGGCTAGGGCGCACACTCTCAAATCCCTGAAGGTGAGCTGCCTTTGTGCACTCTCCCAGAATCCCCGAAGAGGGGCGGAGTCCGTCCTGCGCGCCAAATTCCCCAAAGGGAAGCCCCTTTGTGCACGGTCTCTAAGATTCCCCGAAGGGGAGCTGTGACCCGCAAGCCAAATTCCCCCCAATTCCCCAAAGGGGAGCCCTCTGTGCGCACTGACAGATTTCCCCGAAGGTGGGCTGCTTCTGTCCTGTGTGCCAAATTCCCTAAGGCGGAGCGCGCGTCCCTGCGCAAAGCTCTGCAGCTTGAGTGAGGGGCGTGTCTATTAGTTACTATGGCGCTATCCGCGTGCGCCTGCGGGGAGGGGGATAGGCTCTTTGACTCACGGGAATCTGCCGGGAAGTCTGGATTCTTGTTGTTTCTTCCACTGCAGCTGTGATAGCAGTTCTCTGTCCCCAGTGGCTGCAGGGTCCTGGTTTGTGTCAGAAGCCAGGATCCGAGTCTCAGGCAGCTCTGTTTCTCAAGATGGTGTGGTCTCCGCGTCCGCACCAGCCGCGGAGAAGTGTCTGCTTTGTGCGCGGGGCTCCGCCGTCTAGGACTGCCCGGTTAGGCAGCCCCTTGGAAGCCCTGCAGAATCTATCTGACCCTAGCTCATACCCACACACACACCACACACATCTACACGTCTACACTCTCCTCTATGGGTTCCTCACTCACACTCTCTCTCTCCCTACCTTCTTGCCGGTCGCCATCTTTCTCCGGGTAGAATCTTAATTCCCTTTTAATGTGCACGAATTTTATGCACTGGGCCACTAGTTTATATATAAAAAAGAACCTGAGGTCTTTCTGGTGATGGGGAGGAGGGCCAGGAGGTCCGAGTGGCTGCTAAGAGTTGCCTATGAACCACTCCTCCCAGAGCCCCAGACTCTTTGATGAAAGGTGTCACTTACATTTGTTGCTGCTGTTGGTTTTAGCAGAGTCTATACACGGGACATGGACATGAAAGCTTCTCTATGCAAATAAAGTTGCTGTGTTTAAACATGCTTTATCCAATAATAATAACACGATAGGCTAGTGCTTCCACACCCCGCTGTGCATTTCAGTCACCTGAGCAGTATTTCAAGAAGGGTTCTGGGAATCCCAGAAATTTGCATATACAGGGTTGAGGGAGGGGCCCGGGAAGGTGTGTTTTTAAAAAGGCTCCTATGGCCTGGCGGGCGCACTTAGTGGTTAGAGCGTCTGCCCGCACACTGAAGGGTCTTGGGGGCATGTACCTGGGTTGCAGGTTTGATCCCCAGCCCCATTCAGGGCACATGCAAGAGGCAACCAATCCATGTGTCTCTCTCACATCGATGTTTCCCTCACTCTCCCCCTTCCCTCTCTAAAAATCAATGGGAAAAATGTCCTCAGGTGAGGATTAACAAACAAACAAACAGTCAATCAATCAATCAAACAACAGGCTGCGAGGGCAATTCTGGGTGCTGGGGACACTGCTCCGGAGCAGATAGCCCTGGGGCCTCCGGCTGGATTAAGGGAGCCCCCACCAGGATGGCACCACCCGCCCCATACACCTCCCACACGGCATCTGACCGCCTCACCATGGCTGTGAGCATGAAGAGGGGCGTGTAGGGGCTGAAGGCGGCGGCCAGCTTGCAGGCTTCAGCGGCCAACAGCAGGCGATGGGCACAGTCCCTCGTCAGGCCCTGGAAGAGAGCGGGGGCCACGGGCCATGCCCACAGTTGTTCATCCATCAGCCAAAGACAGACCGTGACCCCCATGGGCCACCCCCCCCCCCCCCCCGCTGCTTCTCTTCCGGATTCCCGGGGATGCCCCAGCTGCCAGCAAACTGTTTCAGAGCTGTGCCCAGAGAGGGGCTGTACACCGCCCCCTGCCCCCCGCGCCCAGCTTCCCATCCAGGCCGTGTGGGCAGGGCTCAGGTTTCAGAGGCTTCGTCCCCACAGACCCCCTGGAGGGACTAGGTCACTTCGAAGCCACGTTAATGGCTGGCTTCCGAGGCATCTAGGTGGAGAGCCCTTTAGTTTACAGGGACCCCATTTGTTCTGGAAACACGTGCTGCTTGCCTCTGTGCGTCAGGCACTGTGTTAGGCTCAGGGACACACAGGGAGCCTGCCACGGACTGCCTTCCTGCTGAGGGAGGGGATCAGACACCCAGCGAAGGTAAGATGCTTGTAGCGAGGAGCCTGGGGAGGAGGGACGGAGCCCTGCGCTGTTTGTCCAACAGCAAAAGCGGCAGCTAGATTCCGATTCCGATCCGATCGCTGCCAACAGCTGTGTCCTCACGCGGCATAGCGCTGAGCGCTGTGACTGCCGTCACTCAGGACTTAACGGAGTTGGCAACATCAGGGATCCTATACAGATCTCACTTTCCACCCCGCTGGCGTGGCTCAGTGGCTGAGCGTTGACCTATGAACCAGGAGGTCAGGGTTCGATTCCTGGTCAGGGCACAGGCCCAGGTTGTGGATTTGATCCCCAGTGCGGGGCGTGCAGGAGGTGGAAGATCCATGATTCTCTCATCATGGATGTTTCTCTCTCTCCCTCTCTCTTCCTCTCTGAAGTCAATAAAAATATTTTTAAAAATCTCCACTTCCATGCAGGACAGAGCAGGTCACTGTCCCCACGGGGCCTGCTCAGCCCAGGGACCCGGCCCTGCCTCCTGGGGGCCTCTCTGGGCCTCGGCCGCTCCTCTCTAACGGGGACGGCGCGTTTTGCTCCTAGGATCTCCTGGGGATCACATAGGCAGACACAGCCTTTCTGAGCTGTGACCATGAACTATTAGGAGTCATTCTTGCTAAGGGCAGGGCTCCACATGTGAACAGACAATGATGAGTTTTAAACCTGTTGCCCCTTTACTTGGTTGCTGAGACGGCCCGGTGCGGGCGCTGCATTTGGTGAGGTTGGAAAGTGAGGGCTTGGCGCGGGCTCCTGGCGTGTATCACGGCGGTGAGGCTACGGGTCCGAGCATAGACAGAGTGCCAGGGCTGGGATATCAGAGCGCCAGGTCGCGGGGGAACTGGGAGCCCGAGGCCCGCCACAGGGAGGCACTGTGCTCCCCCCACCTCCCTCCGGCTCCCAGGTGGAGCGCGGGGCGGACCGTCTATAGGGGCTGCCACTTGGCACCGGGATTGGCCAATGAGAGTCAAATGGCAGTTACCAAGGCCACGTGGGGGTGCTTTTGAACTTCTCGTAGTCTTGCTCGCTCATGGACACACAGATGTCGGCCAGTATCCCCAGCGAGGCGGAGACGCCCTGGGAGGAAACAGGTTCCCGTCAGCGCGGGCTCCGGCCCGGCCGGCCCGCCCCCCACACCACCACGGCTAATGTCAGTGTGACGGCTGCGACCCGGAAACGCTTTTGAGCGGATGCCAGAGGCTGGGACCCGAGGCCAGGAGTCCGTGGGAGCGCACGGTGTGCTCGCTGGGCTCAGGGGGTGTGCAGCCAGCGTGTCCGTGGGAGGCCTGCCCAGGCCTGACGGGCCAGGTCTGTGCCTGCCGAGGCGGTGGGCTTGCGGGCAGCTCAGGGAGTGTGACCACATCCGAGGAGAACGAGCGTCACAGACACGAGGCCTCGGGCAGGGACGCAGCCCTGCTCTCGTGTCCCCAGTGACGACGCGATGGAATCAGTGAGCCCCGTCTCTGCCCCTCGACTCGGACGCTCCCACCGAGCACGGGGCTGCGGCTCGTGCTGAGTCACGGGAGCCAGAGCGGAAGAGGACGAGGACGGCTCGGCAGGAGTGACATGGGTGGAGAGTCGCACATGAGCACAGAGACCGCTCTGAGCCAGGAGCCTGCGCGTGAGGGCGCCCATGCCCCGGCGCTTGCCCACGGGTCCGCAGCCACACTGGTAACCTGAGCGGCGACCCCAGGACTGTGCGCAGGAGAGAACACGCAGGACACAGGACTGGAGGCACGGGCACGCCACCTTCTTGTCTGGCTGAGGACGCGTCAGAAACCCCACAAGCGAAGTCCGAATGAACTCCGCTACTTCATGCCACATCCCTGGAAAAGGGGGACCGGCTAGTCTGTGCCCTGAGACAGAAAACACCTTGAAAACCACAGAAAGGAGCTTCCTCAGCGCCAGTCAGATGGACAGGCGCCGGGTGGACAGGGGTCATCGGGTGGACAGGGGTCATTGGGTGGACAGGGGTCGTGGGTGGACAGGGGTCAGGTGGACAGGGGTCGTTGGGTGGACAGGAGTCATCAGGTGGACAGGGATCATCGGGTGGACAGGGGTCGTTGGGTGGACAGGAGTCAGGTGGACAGGGGTCATCGGGTGGACAGGGGTCGGCAGGTGGACAGAGATCATCAGGTGGACGGGGTCGTTGGGTGGACAGGGGTCATCAGGTGGACATGGGTCATCAGGTGGACAGTGGTCATTGGGTGGACAGGGGTCATCAGGTGGACAGTGGTCATCGGGTGGACAGGGGTCGTTGGGTGGACAGGAGTTGGGTGGACAGGGGTCATCGGGTGGACAGGGGTCGGCAGATAGCACCGCCCCTGGTTGGTTTGCACCGGTGAGTCCCTCCCCGGGAGCAGCAGGGTGACCAGAGCGCCCGAGGTGGACACAGCACACGGAGAATCGCCCTGGCACACGCAGGAACAGCCCTCCTGCTGCTGCTACACTGACAAGCACTTTTGCTTGCTTCTAAAGTTCAATCTGGTTTTGTGAGCGTTTGGAGGGGTGGACGGGTCAGGGTCAAGGGGTTAGGAATGAGGTGTCGCCAGGTCGCGGGGAGACCTGCTGGCCTGAGGGTCAGACCCAGGATGACACTGAGAACCCAGGCCAGTGCTCACAACTCACTGTCGCCTCAGACTCAGCAGGGCTGTCCCCGCTCCCGGGCCGAGGGAAGGGGGGCAGGTTAACCAGACCAGCGTGAGACCCCTCCCCGGCCGGGCGGGGCGCGAGGCGGGGCGCGGGGCAGGTAGGGGGAGGAGGGGGCGCACCCAGCTTCTGCAGGATCTGCCCTGGGACCTGCATGCACACGGACTGCACCAGGACCCTGTCGCTCTCGTGTCTGTACAGCCAGGAGCCTGCGATAAGGGAGCCTCCATCAGCACAGGGACCGGGGAGCCACTGCCACGGAGGCCCGGGACGCAGATGGAGAGGCACCTGGTGTGCACGACCAGAACCGCTCCTCCCCTGCCACCCCCTCATCTGTCCCTTCACCCCTCCCCCGCCGCCCCTTCACCCCTCCCCCTCCGCCCCTTCACCCCTCCCTCTCCGCCCCTTCACCCCTCCCCCTCCATCCCCTCTGAGAGTGGCATGTCCTCTGCGGGAAGCACTTCCCTGGCTCCGAGGGGACTGGCTGCTTCCCCTTCCCCTCCTCAGTGCAATCCCATTGCTGCAGGGCTGGACAGGGGTCATCGGGTGGACAGGGGCGACACCCATGGCTGTGGGGTGTCCTGAGTGAGGTGGGGCTAGTCCCGTCCACCCAGACACGCACCGGAGGCAGGGAAGGGCCAGGACGCGGACTGCCCAGGGCTTGAGTGGGACAGGGCGAGAGGCTGTGGCTTCTCTCTGCGGAGCCCGGGCTGGGGAAAGGCCCCCTGAGGCTCCCGGATGAGCAGAGTGGGAGGGAGGCAGGCGTGGAAGCCGCCAGCTCAGACCCACTGGGACACCCTCCACACCAGCCTGTCATGTCACCTCTGTGTTCACCCAGCTTCTAATGCCCGTGTGTGTGATCATGTGTGCATGTGTGCGTGCATGTGCATGTATACACACATGCCTGCACAGGCATATATGTGTGGGCACACATACATGCATGTGTACGTGGGTGCACATGCACACACCTCTGGGTGCATGTGGGCATGTGTGGACACGTGTGCCTCTGTGTGTGCAGCATGTGTGTGGGCACATGTGCATGTGTTCAGATGGGTCTCTGTGTTCAGACATGCGTATGTGTGGACATGTGTGCAGGTGCACACATGTGTCTGTGTGTGTGCAGGCATGCGTGCATGTGTACTCATGTGTCTCTGTGGGCACATGCATATGTGTACGTGTGTCTGTGCAGGCATGTGTGTGGGCATGCATGCGTGTGTACACGTGTCTCTGTGTGCGTGCAGTGAGTAGGTGAGAAACGTGCATGCTGTGTGCTAGTGGTGGTGGCCACACTGAGGGGTGTGGGGTCAGTATTTGTACTTCAAACTGCCCCCTGCTGGGAACGTCTGCCAGTTCGAAGGCCCGGGGCCTCCTGGCTGAGCAGACGGAGCTCAGACTGCTGGGAATTGCCGTCGCCTCGCTGCACACTCGCCGCCCAGAAGTTCAGACGCGCATCCGCAGGCCTCAGGGACCTGTGCCCCAGCCCCGGGACTGCTTTCTTTCATGCGGGAGTCAGTGTCCGCCCTGGCCCGGGCTCCGTTGGTTGGAGTGCCATTCCGTACCCCCAGGAGGTTGTGGATTGGATTCCTGGTCAGGAGACATGCCCAGGTTGTGGGTTCGATCCCCAGTCTGGGTGCGTACAGGAGGCAACCTGATCGATGTTTCTCTCACGTCGATGTTTTTTTCTCTCCCTTCCTCTCTCTCTAAAATCAATGAAAAAAAACTGATCCTCAGGTAAGGATAAAAATATATATTAAAACCACCGGGTTGAAGCTGGAGCCCTGCAGGCCGGAGGGTGGAGGCGGGCATGTGGACACTCTCACCTGTTGCTCCCTCGTTGCTGATCAAATTGCTCAGGATGTACTCGGCTTTTAAAAGTTTCCCTGAAAAGAAGCACACGGATGCCACGCAGTCAGCTCTGAGCACACGCTTTACACACAGTCTACCCTGAACACGTCACAGCAGGGCCACGGCTGCAGGGACGCTCCGTGTCTGTCTAACATCAACGCCGTCATCACATACCAGAGGGCGCAGGACGGGCCCTCAGGAGTTGGGGAGGTGGGACGTCATGTCTGACATGACGGTCAGGCTCGTGCATAAGGACAGATCCAGGTTCCCACCTGTGTGAGCGTGGCCAACCTCTGTGGGACAGCGTCGCGGGCGGGCGAGCAGGGCTGGCTGCAGGGTTCACTGTCAGGAAGGGTTCCTAGGGGCGTGGGAGGTTCTTTCTAAACTTCCCACTGGGGTTGGTTGCTGCCACATAGGAGGGCCTCACCTCCCGCGGCTCTTTCTCCGTCAGCAGAAACGTGACCATTTACCATCTCACCTGCCCCTCATCCGGCCCCTGGAATGTCTCAGATGTCATCCAAGTGACTTTGGCTCCGTCTGCCCGGGCACAGCGGCCTCCTGACCGGCCCTGGAGCAGTCCGGCAGTCTGCCCTCACTCTGCTTGCACGCTCGGACTGGAATCTGTTTAACCTAAACCTCGGTGAGGCCCCGCCCCCTCCTCAGCCCCGTCCGGCTGTGACTGTCGCTAAGGCCTCCCGGCCTCGGTTCCATTGCACACCGTGCCCCAGGCGCTACGCTGTGTCCCCAAAGCAGGTCACACACGCCGTTCTGTGCTGGGCCTGCCAGCTCCTCACCAAGGGCCGGGACTCGCATGTCTTCCTTCTCCTCCGGCTAAGCTGTCCCCTGGACCTGCTGTGACCAATCTAGTAAACTCATGCTCGTTCCCTGCTCTGCCCTGTGCTTTAAGCAGACTATTTTTTAAAATGTATATTTTTATTGACTTCAGAGAGGAAGGGAGAGGGAGAGAGAGAAACATCAGTGATGAGAGAGAAGCATGGATCAGCTGACTCCTGCACGCCCCACACTGGGGATGGAGCCTGCAACCCGGGCCTATGCCCTGACCAGAATTGAACCATGACCTCCTGGTTCACAGGCCGATGCTCAGCCACTGAGCCACGCTGGCTGGGCTGGGCAGACTACTCATAAGCCACATGTTTCTCGCGTTTATTTCTGTCCTTTCCGGTTTTGGGGCGCCGCGTTCCCTGATTGCTGTCTGTGCTGTGCCCTTGCGTGCTGCTTGTGAATTGTGACCTCAGGCGCCTCTGGCAGGCGGTCCCCTCCCCGCCCCCTGCCCTCCCCCGGCCCTGTGCACACGTCTCTGGAGCCCAGGTTTGCACGCACCCTGCTGGGCCCTGGACCTTTCAGTCCTGATCTAGTTTTTCCTCAACTGCTCGGTAGGTCCCGTGGAGAGGGCGGGCTCAGACTCCACATGCACATCTGGCACAGACGTGGCGGTTTCACTTCTTTCGGGGGTTTTGGCTTCCACCCAACACGGGGGCAGCCTGCACACCTCCCTGTCACGTGGCGGGCGGCGGGGGGCTGTGCAGACCTCGAAGGATCCCAGCTTCTGCAGGTGTTTCACGCCTCGTGGGCCCACGGCTCTGTCTCTGTCCCGCACAGAGAGCAGCCAGCCTCCCTGGGACTAGACCTCATGTCTCAGCGTCTGCTGCTCTGACTGAACCTGCGTGTCTCAGGCGCTCGGACGTCTAAGTCACTATGTCTGTGGCCGGGGGAAGGTCCACATGTGCAAGCCTCCGTGTGGAGGGAGCTGAGTGGGACCTTTAACTGGTGGGAGAGGCGTAACTCTGAGGTTCTGGGAGCGGGGCGGGCCCAGGGCAGCTCCTCTGGCCCGACCACCACCACATTGACCGCTGGCTTCTGGGGTGTGCTTCGGGTGGACGCCAGGAAGGGAGGGTCCGGGGACAACAGGGGGACGTGGCTTCCTCTCATATCACACTATCCCTGTCCCCCTGTGACAATGCATAACTCTGCCTCTGCATGGGTTCCCGAGGCCCAGGATGGAGCCTGCAGCCAGGACAGCGCCTCCTCGGTCCCAGTGGGACGCCCAGGCAGGTGCAGCCCCAGAGACGTTAGGGGTAGACGTTGGACATAAGCACCAAACGCTGGGCTGTGAGGTCTCTCAGGCGCCTCTGAGAGTGTCCTCGAGGCAAAACAGCCCAACTGTCAGGGAGTAAGATGGGACTCTCATTCCAGACACGGCCTGTGGGCCGTGCCCTGAGGCCCCCACGCTGGGACACGGCCTGCGGGCATGGCTCCTGGGGCCCCCCACGCTGGCCATCACCAGACAATCTCCATGGAGCACAGCTCTACAGAGACAGGACAGAAATAGCAAAACCAAACAACAAACAAAAACAAAAAGTCAGCCCGGCTGGCGTGGCCCAGTGGTTGAGTATCAACCTCTGAACCAGGAGGTCAGGGTTCAATTCTCAATCAGGGGGTCACGCACAGGCCTGGGTTGCGGGCTAAATCCCCAGTGGGGGCATGCAGGAGGCAGCCGATCAATGATTCTCTCTCATCATTGGTGTCTCTCTCTCCCTCTCCCTTCCTCTCTGAGATCAATAACAACAACTTTAAAAAAGGCAAAAGTTAGGTCGCCTAAAGCAAAGCTGTCAGTGCATCTACTCTCCACAGCACCCCACCCCCACCCCACGGGACCCACCCCCACGGGACCCACCACCACCCCCACGGACCCCACCCCCACCCCACGGGACCCACCCCCCCACAGGACCCCACCCCCACAGGACCCCACCCCCACCCCCACGGACCCACCCCCATGGACCCCACCCCCACAGGACCCCACCCCCACCCCCACGGGACCCACCCCCACCCCCACGGGACCCACCCCCCCACCCCCACGGACCCCACCCCCACCCCCACGGGACCCACCCCCAACCCCACGGGACCCACCCCCAACCCCACAGGACCCACACCCACGGACCCCACCCCCACGGGACCCCACCCCCGCCCCCACGGACCCCACCCCCACGGACCCCCCCCCCCACCCCCACGGGACCCACCCCCACGGACCCCACCCCCACCCCCATGGGACCCACCCCCAACCCCACGGGACCCCACCCCCACAGGACCCACCCCCACAGGACCCACCCCCATGGGACCCCACCCCCACGGATCCCCCCCCACAGACCCCACCCCACAGGACCCACCCCCACGGGACCCACCCCCACGGGACCCCACCCCCACGGGACCCACCCCCACGGGACCCACCCCCACAGGACCCCACCCCCACCCCCACGGGACCCCATCCCACAAAACTCCACCCCCATGGGTCCCACCCCCATCCTTACACCACCCCACATCAGCGCCATGCACCACAAAGGTGCCACACCAGCTGTGTCCCTACAGGGCTCTCCCCACGTGGCCATCAGCAGGGACTTTGGTCCGTGGGGGTCCCTCAGACCCCACATGCTATAAAATGCTGCAGATCAGGGACACGGAAAGAAAGGGACTTTTCCTAAGGTCAACGCTGTCCCCGCCATCCCTCTAGCAGAGTAAATAAGGAGACATGGGCACATGGAGGTCCAGCTGCATGCACGGGGGACTGAGGGCCTGGTGCATGGAAAACCCGTGGCCTGTCCCAGCAGCTCAGCCGTCTCTGCAGCCAGCATTGCCTGGGGCAGTGGTGAGTGCAGCTACTTGTCCAAGACAATGAAATGAAGGCATCAACCTCCCAAAGACCAGGGTTATCCAGACCACAGCCACAGCCATAGCCACAGCCACAGCCACAGCACAGCCACAGCCACAGCCACAGTCACAGCCACAGCCACAGCACAGGACAGCCACAGCACAGCCACAGCCACAGCCACAGCACAGGACAGCCACAGCCACAGCCACAGCCACAGCCACAGCACAGCCACAGCACAGCCACAGCACAGCCACAGCCACAGCACAGCCACAGCACAGCACAGCACAGCCACAGCCACAGCACAGTACAGCCACAGCACAGCCACAGCACAGTACAGCCACAGCACAGCCACAGCACAGCCACAGCCACAGCCACAGCACAGCCACAGCACAGCACAGCCACAGCTACAGCACAGCCACAGCACAGCCACAGCCACAGTCACAGCCACAGCCACAGCACAGCACAGCCACAGCCACAGCACAGCCACAGCACAGGACAGCCACAGCCACAGCACAGCCACAGCCACAGCACAGCCACAGCCACAGCCACAGCACAGCCACAGCACAGCCACAGCCACAGCACAGCACAGCACAGCCACAGCCACAGCCACAGCACAGCCACAGCCACAGCACAGCACAGCACAGCACAGCACAGCCACAGCACAGCCACAGCCACAGCACAGCCACAGCCACAGCACAGCCACAGCCACAGCACAGCACAGCACAGCACAGCCACAGCACAGCCACAGCCACAGCCACAGCACAGCCACAGCACAGCACAGCCACAGCCACAGCCACAGCACAGCCACAGCACAGCACAGCACAGCCACAGCCACAGCACAGCCACAGCACAGCACAGCCACAGCACAGCCACAGCCACAGCACCACAGGACAGCCACAGCCACAGCACAGCCACAGCCACAGCACAGCCACAGCACGACAGCCACAGCCACAGCCACAGCACAGCCACAGCCACAGCCACAGCACAGCACAGCCACAGCCACAGCACAGCCACAGCACAGCACAGCCACAGCACAGCCACAGCACAGCACAGCCACAGCACAGCCACAGCACAGCACAGCCACAGCACAGCACAGTCACAGCCACAGCCACAGCCACAGCACAGCACAGCACAGCCACAGCCACAGTCACAGCCACAGCACAGCACAGTCACAGCCACAGCACAGCCACAGCCACAGCACAGCTACAGCACAGCCACAGCACAGCTACAGTCACAGCCACAACATAGCCACAGCCACAGCACAGCCACAGCACAGCCACAGCCACAGCCACAGCACAGCCACAGCTACAGTCACAGCCACAGCACAGCCACAGCACAGCCACAGCCACAGCCACAGCCACAGCACAGCCACAGCCACAGCACAGCCACAGCCACAGCACAGCCACAGCACAGTCACAGCCATAGCCACAGCCACAGCCACAGCCACAGCCACAGCCACAGCACATCAGAGCCACTCATGGACATGAGAGTGGTGGCCATGTGTTTCTAACCCTCACGTCGTCGAGAAGTAAAGACTAACTGAGAGCCTGTGGAGGGGACCCCACTGGGCCAGCCCCTCCCCTCAGCCCTCTGATACCCCGAAGTTACAGACGAGCCTCCCTCTCTATTCCACTCTCAGGGACAGGAGGGAAACGTGCGCTTTAAGCAAATTGGGGGCAGTGCCCATGTCCCATGTCCCGTGTGCGTGGCGGTAACTTTGGTTACTCCGTGTGCTTGTCAAGGGCCCTCCAGTGAGGAGCCAGGCCCCAGGGAAGAAGAATTCTAACCTGATGCTTATAGGCTCCTGCTCAAAGTGCAGCGACGCAGGCCCCTCTGTCTGATAGCAGGGGGACGGCTTTGTAGGAGACAAAGGCTCCAACTACATTGAGTGGCCAGATTACTGTTATCTCTGAACTCATAATAATCTGGCCACTCAGTGTGTTTGTATATATATTAGAGGCCCGGTGCACGAAATTTGTGCACACCCCCCCCCCCCAATTTCATGTACCAGGCCTCTAGTACAGAATAATATGCACCCCTCTCCAATCTGGGATCCCTTGAGGGCAGTTGGACATCCCTTTCACAATCCAGGACTGCTGGCTCCCAACTGCTCGCCTGCCTGCCTGCCTGATTGCCCCTAACCGCTTCTGCCTGCCAGCCTGATCACACCCTAACCACTCCCCTGCCAGCCTGATTGATGCCTAACTGCTCCCCTGCCAGCCCAATTGCCCCTAACTTCCCTCCCCTGCTGGCCTAGTCTCCCCTAACTGTCCTCCCCTGCTGGCCCAGTAATCCTTATCTTCCTTCCCCTGCCTGCCTGGTCGCCCCCAACTGCCCTCCCCTGCAGGCCGGGTCCCCCCTAACTGCCCTCCCCTGCTGGCCTGGTTGCCCCCAACTGCCCTCCCCTGCAGGCCTGGTTCTTCCCAACTGCCCTCCCCTGCTGGCCTGATCGCCCACAATTGCCCTCCCTGCTGGCCATCTTTGGCAGTCATCTTGTGTCCACATGGGGGCAGCCATCTTGTGTGTTGAAGTGATGGTCAATTTGCATATTACCTGTTTATTATATAAAATATTAGAGGCCTGGTGCATGAATTCATGCATGGGTGGGGTCCTGCCAGACTGGCCAGGGGAGGGGACATAGGCGGTTGGCCGGCCTGCTGCTGGTTGAACTCCTGATCAAGGGGACAATTTGCATATTAGCCTTTTTTTTTTGGGGGGGGGTTGAATTCATGTTTTATTTTTTTATTTTTATTTTTATTTTTTCCAATTTTTTTATTAAGGTATTATATGTGTACATATCTTACCATTGCCCCCCCCAACCCCACTCCCATATATGCCCTCACCCCCCAGAGTTTTGCGTCCATTGGTTATGCTTATATGCATGCATACAAGTCCTTTGATTGATCTCTTATCTTCCCCACCTCTCCCTAACCTTCCTGCTGTAATTTGACAGACTGTTTGATGCTTTACTGCCTCTGTATCTATCTTTTTGTTCAAGTTTTTAATGTTCTTTATTATCCATAAATGAGTGAGATCATGTGGTATTTTTCTTTCATTGACTGGCTTATTTCACTTAACATAATGTTCTCCAATTCCATCCAGGTTGCTGCAAATGGTAAGAATTCCTTCTTTTTTTATGGCAGCATAATATTCCATTGTGTAGATGTACCATAGTTTTCTGATCCAGTCATCTGCTGATGGGCACCTAGGCTGTTTCCAGATCTTAGCTATTGTAAATTGTGCTGCTATGAACATAGGGGTGCATATTTCCTTTCTTATTGGTGTTCCCAGTTTCTTAGGATATATTCCTAGGAGTGGGATTACTGGGTCAAATGGGAGTTCCATTTTCAGTTTTTTGAGGAAACTCCATACTGTTCTCCACAGTGGCTGCACCAGTCTGCATTCCCACCATCAGTGCATGAGTATCCCTTTTTCTCCGCATCCTCGCCAACACTTGTCGTTTGTTGATTTGTTGATGATAGCCATTCTGACAGGTGTGAGATGATAGCGCATTGTTGTTTTGATTTGCATCTCTTGGATAATTAGTGACCTTGAGCATGTTTTCATGTGTCTCTTGGCCTTCCTTCTGTCTTCTTTGGAAAAGATTCTATTTAGGTCCGTTGCCCATTTTTTTATTGGATCATTTATCTTCCTTTTATTAAGTTGTATAAGCTGCCTGTAGATGTTGGAGATTAAACCTTTATCAGTGATGCCATTTGCAAATATGTTCTCCCATGCAGTGGGCTTTCTTGTTGTTTTGTTGATAGTTTCTTTTGCTGTAAAAAAGCTTTTTATTTTGATGTAGTCCCATTTGTTTATTTTCTCTTTAGCTTCCATTGCCCTAGGGGCAGTATCGGTGAAGAAGTTCTTTTGACATATGTCTGAGATTTTGCTGCCTGTGGATTCCTCTAGTATTTTTATGGTTTCCCGTCTTATGTTTAAGTCCTGTATCCATTTTGAGTTTATTTTTGTGTATGGTGTAAGTTGGTGATCTAGCTTCATTTTCTTGCATGTGTCTGTCCAATTTTCCCAACACCATTTATTGAAGAGACTGTCTTGATTCCATTGTATGTTCATGCCTCCTTTGTCAAATATTAATTGAGCATAGTGGTTTGGATCAATATCTGGATTCTCTATTCTGTTCCATTGATCTATATGTCTGTTCTTGTGCCAGTACCAGGCTGTTTTGAGAATAGTGGCTTTGTAATACAGCTTGAAATCTGGTATTGAGATCCCTCCTACTTTATTCTTCTTTCTCAGGATTGCTGTGGCTATTCGGGGTCTTTTTTTATTCCAGATGAATTTTTGGAGAGTTCTTTCAAGGTCTGTGAAATATGCCGTTGGTATTTTAATGGGGAGTGCATTGAATCTATAGATTGCTTTGGGTAGTATGGACATTTTAATGATGTTGATTCTACCAATCCATGAACATGGTATGTTCTTCCATCTGTTTACGTCTTCCTCTATCTCTTTTTTCAGTGTCCTGTAGTTTTCCGTGTATAGGTCTTTTACCTCCTTAGTTAAGTTTATTCCTAGGTATCTTAATTTTTTTGGTGCGATGGTAAATGGGATTGCCTTTTTAGTCTCTCTGTCTGTAAGTTCACTATTGGTGTATAGAAAGGCCATAGATTTCTTGGCGTTAATTTTGTATCCTGCTACATTGCCGAATTCATTTATTAAGTCTATTAGTTTTTTGACGGAGTCTTTCGGATTTTTTATGTACAATATCATGTCGTCTGCAAATAAAGACAGCTTTACTTGTTCTTTTCCAATTTGGATGCCTTTTATTTCTTCTTCTTGTCTAATTGCAATAGCTAATACTTCCAGTACTATGTCAAACAGGAGTGGTGAGAGTGGGCATCCCTGTCTTGTTCCTGTTCTTAGGGGAAATGTTTTTAGCTTTTGTCCATTGAGTATGATGTTTGCTGTGGGCTTATCATATATAGCTTTTATTATGTTGAGGTATGAGCCTTCTATTCCCACCTTGTTGAGAGTTTTTATCAAGAAAGGGTGTTGGATTTTGTCAAATGCTTTTTCTGCATCAATTGATATGACTATGTGATTTTTATCTCTCAATTTGTTTATGTGATGTATCACGTTTATTGATTTGCGGATATTGTACCATCCTTGCATTCCTGGGATAAATCCTACTTGGTCATGGTGTATGATCTTTCTGATGTACTGCTGGAGCCGATTTGCTAGAATTTTGTTGAGGATTTTGGCATCTATGTTCATGAGGGATATTGGTCTGTAATTCTCTTTCATTGTGTTGTCTTTATCTGGTTTTGGTATTAGGGTGATGCTGGCTTCATAGAAGGAGCTTGGAAGTGTTCCTTCCTCTTGAATTTTTTGGAATAGTCTGAGGAAGATAGGTTTTAGTTCTTCCTTGAATGTTTGGTAAAATTCTCCTGTGAAGCCGTCAGGCCCCGGGCTTTTGTTTGCCGGAAGCTTTTTGATGACTTCTTCAATTTCGTCCATAGTTATTGGCCTATTGAGCTGTTGAGATTCTTCTTGATTGATTTTTGGAAGGTTGTATTTTTCTAGGAATATGTCCATTTCCTCCAGGTTGTCCAGTTTGTTGGAACAGAGCTGTTCATAGTATTTTGTAACAATCCTTTGTATCTCAGCGGGGTCTGTTGTTATTTCACCTCTTTCATTTCTGATTTTGTTTATTTGGGTCCTCTCTCTTTGCTTCTTGGTGAGCCTGGCTAGAGGTCCATCAATCTTGTTTATCTTTTCAAAGAACCAGCTCTTGGTTTTGTTCATCTTTTGTATTGTTTCTTTGGTCTCTATGTCATTTATCTCCGCTCTGATCTTTGTTATTTCCTTCCTTCTGGTTACACTGGGCTTTTCTTGCTGCTCTTTTTCTAGCTCTTGGAGTTGTAGGGTTAGGTAATTTATTACCATTGTTTCTTGTTTTTTTGCAATAGGCTTGTAGAGCTATGAACTTCCCTCTCAAGACTGCTTTCGCTGTGTCCCATAGATTTTGGACTGTTGTGTTTTCATTGTCATTTGTTGCCATGATGTTTTTTATTTCTTCCTTGATCTCTCTGGTGACCCAGTCCTTGTTTAATAGCATGCTGTTTAGTCTCCATGTGTTTGATTTCTTTGGATTGTATTTATTGTAGTTGATTTCCAGTTTTATGCCACTGTGATCTGAGAAGACGCTTGATATAATTTCTATCTTCTTGAATTTGAAGAGACTTTGCCTGTGACCCAGCATATGGTCTATCTTTGAAAATGACCCATGTGCACTTGAGAAGAATGTATATTCTGTGGCTTTGGGGTGAAATGTTCTGAAGATGTCAATTAATTCCATCTGGTCTAGTGAGTCATTTAGGATTGCTGTTTCTTTGCTGATTTTTTGTTTAGAGGATTTGTCCAATGGTGATAGTGGGGTATTAAAGTCTCCTACTATGATTGTATTGCTATTAATCTCTCCCTTGATATCCTCCAGGAGTTTTTTTATGTATTTGGGTGCTCCTATATTGGGAGCGTATATGTTTACCAGAATTATTTCTTCTTGTTGGATTTCTCCCTTTAGTATTATGAAGTGGCCTTCCTTATCTCTTGTTATGGCATTTACTTTGAGGTCTAATTTGTCAGATATAAGTATTGCTACCCCAGCTTTTTTTTCATTTCCATTTGCCTGGAAGATATTTTTCCATCCCTTCACTTTCAATCTGTGTGAGTCTCTTGTTCTGAGGTGGGTCTCTTGTAGACAGCATATATATGGGTCATGCTTTTTTATCCATTCAGCCACTCGATGTCTTTTGATTGGAGCATTTAGTCCGTTTACATTTAAAGTTATTACTGAAAGGTATTTGTTTGTAGTCATATCTATTTTTGTGTCTGTATTCCTTCTTACCTGTTTATTTCTTCTTTTTACAGTATTCCCTTTAGCAATTCTTGCATTGCTGGTTTGGTGGTGATAAACTCCCTGAGTCTTTTTTTGTCTGCGAAGCTCCTGATTTCCCCTTCAATTTTGATTGATAGTCTTGCTGGATATAGTATTCTTGGATTCAGTCCTTTGCTTTGCAACACTTTGTATACCTCCTTCCATTCACTTCTAGCTTGTTGTGTTTCTGTTGAGTAATCATTTGACAATCTGATGGGTGTTCCTTTGTAGGTAACTCTCTGTCTCTCTCTTGCTGCCTTTAAGATTCTCTCTTTATCATTTATATTTGCCATTGAGATTATGACATGTCTTGGTGTGGGTCTTTTGGGGTTGATCCTGCTTGGGACTCTCTGTACTTGCGTAACTTTTATCTTTCCCATATCTGAGAAGTTTTCTGTCATTATTTCTTCAAATAGATTTTCTAATCCCTGCTGCTCTTCTTGTCCTTCTGGCAGCCCTATTGTATGCATGTTACTTCGCTTCATGTTGTCCCGAAGCTCCCTTAGGCTTTCCTCCTGCTTTTTAATTTTTTTCTCCAATTGCTGTTCAGATTGAGCTTGTTTCTGTACCTGATCTTCTAACTCACTAATTCGGTCCTCTGCTTCTTGTAGTCTACTGTTGAAACTTTCCATGGTGTTTTTGATTGTAGCTATATCACTTTTCATTTCTTCCTGATTCTTGCATAAGTTGTTGATTTTCTCATCCATCCGATGTATAAATTCCACGACCATTGCTCTGAACTCCTTTTCGGTCATGTTGCAAGCTTCAGTTTCACTAATTTCCTTTCTTGGCGACTCCACATTTTCTTTCCTCTGTGAGTTATTTCGTTTCCCCATTCTGGCTATCACCAGAAAGCTCAAGCTTCCGTTTGTGTGGACCTCGGCCGTGCGCTGTGGGGACTTTGCTCCACCCGAGTTTCACTGAAGTGCTCTGACACTAGGACGTGTGGCTGCCTTTGGTTGGTGGGAACCAGACTTGCCCAGGGTCAGTGTCCCCAGTGTTCCGTGTGGTCTCATGTGCACACTTAGAATCAGGGGCCCTGTCAGCACCACACTGTTGGTATGTGCCGAAAATGAGATCCTTAGCATGTGCCAGGAGTCAGAGTTTCCCTGTATCTGCACCAAGAATCGAGTGTCAGAGTCTCTGTTGCCTTGTGCAGTTTCTCGTTGAGAATCAGAGTCCCTGTGTGTGCATGCACCAACAATTGGGGTCGTTGGCTCTTAGTGTGAATGCGCTGTGAGTCAGGGATCCCAGGCAGCTGTGTCCAGCGTGCCAAATTCCCTGAAGTGGAGCTGCGTCCTGTGTGTGCTCTCTCTACTGAGCCAAACCGGCTAGGGCACACACTCGCAAATCCCTGAAGGTGAGCTGCCTTTGTGCACTCTCCCAGAATCCCCGAAGAGGGGCAGAGTCCGTCCTGCGCGCCAAATTCCCCAAAGGGAAGCCCCTTTGTGCACGCTCTAAGATTCCCCGAAGGGGAGCTGTGACCCGCAAGCCAAATTCCCCCCAATTCCCCAAAGGGGAACCCTCTGTGCGCACTGACAGATTTCCCCGAAGGTGAGCTGCTTCTGTCCTGCGCGCCAAATTCCCTAAGGCGGAACGTGTCCCTGCACAAAACTCTGCAGCTTGAGCGAGGGGCGTGTCTATTAGTTACTATGGCGCTATCCGCGAGCGCCTGCGGGGAGGGGGATAGGCTCTTTGACTCACGGGAATCTGCCGGGAAGTCTGGATTCTTGTTGTTTCTTCCTCTGAAGCTGTGATAGCAGTTCTCTGTCCCCAGTGGCTGCAGGGTCCTGGTTTGTGTCAGAAGCCAGGATCCAAGTCTCAGGCAGCTCTGTTTCTCAAGATGGTGTGGTCTCCGCGTCCGCACCAGCCGCCGAGAAGTGTCAGCTTTGTGCGCGGGGCTCAGCCGTCTAGAACTGCCCGGTTAGGCAGCCCCTTGGAAGACCTGCAGAATCTAACTGACCCTAGCTCATACCCACACACACACCACACACGTCTACACGTCTACACTCTCCACTATGGATTCCTCACTCACACTATCTCTCTCCCTACCTTCTTGCTGGTCGCCATCTTTTTTTGCATATTAGCCTTTTATTATATAGGATATACACTGAGTGGCCAGATTATTATGCGTTCAGAGATCATAATCATCTGGCCACTCAGTGTATATTTCCCACTCTTTCATGATTTTCTCCGCACTCTGGCCCTGCAAGCTGGTCTTGTGCCGGGGGAGGAAGTGGGGACAGGCGAGAGGGCATGGCAGGGCTGACCACATCCTCAGGGTCAGGTCAGCCAGGATGGGCGGGCAGGTGTGCCTACCTGCGTTGAGTGCCACGCGGGCCTGACGGATGACCAGCTGCGGGGCCATGGGCTTGGCGGGCCACAGTCGGTGCAGAGCCTTGGCAACCCGTAGGAGCTGGTGGGACATGTCGAGCCCTAGAGGAGCTGTCCGCTCAGGAACAGGATGACTGCTGCCGTGGCACTGTCCCCGTCGAGGACTGCGGCCTTCAGGGACACCTGGAGGTCATTCAGGGACAGTGAGCTTGAGAGACGTGGCACCTGCCTGTAGAGAAGGCGGCTGGGAGGAGCCTGGTGTTTGGGTGCTTTCATCAAACAGGGAGCACTGGGCCTGGCCGGTGTGGCTCAGTGGATGGAGTGTCGGCCCAGGGACTGAAGAAGCCTGGGTTCAATTCCAGTCAAGGGTATGTACCTGGGTTGCAGGCTCAATCCCTCGCTCCAGTGGTCGGGCATGTGCGGGAGGCAACCAATGGATGTGTCCCTCTCACATCAATATTTCTCTCTGTCTCTCACCCTCCCTTCCACTTTCTCTAAAAATCAATGGGAAAATATCCTTGGGTGAGGATTAATAAACAAAAGAAAGGAAGGGAGGGAGGGAGGGAGGAGGAGGGAGGGAGGGAGGGAGGGAGGGAGGGAGGGAGGGAGGGAGGGAGGGAGGGAGGGAGACTGTATTAGGCAACTGAGCCAAAAGTAAAAACATAAGGAAAAGTCCAGTTCAGCTGCGGGAATGACAATACTTCTTCCCACCCTTTCCCCACTCCATTCCTGAAATTACACGACAGGTGAACATGGAACACACCCCCTTTTCCCACCCTCCTCTCCGTCATGTCGCTCCTTTCTGCCCCGCCCCTGGCCCCACATGGGGGAGACCTGGTGGCTCTCTCGCGGATTCCTCTCGCGCACCCGTCTCACCCGGAGAGCCGCCCACATGCGGTGCTGTCTGGCCCACTCCTTCCTGTGATGGGTCAGGGTGCCCAGAGGACCCCGGGCTCCTGGAGCAGACCCCGTGTTGCACTACGTACAAAGTTCTCTCTGCCAACTCAGCCTGTACCAGAACTAGAGGTAAAACTTAGTCTCTTGTCTGCCTAAGCCTTTTGCTGAAGAACCTCTTTCCGCCTCTGGAACCCAGGAGGGGAAGGAGGTGTCATTTGTCCGATCCTCCAAGGACCCCATCGTTACCACTGCCCGAGAGACCATGCTCCCTTTGAAGCAGCCGTGATGTCGCTACTTGACCTTGACCCCCCCATCCATCCAGGTGCCCCCAATCAGTGATGAACTCTCCATCATTGATGTTTCTATGCCTGCACACCTTGACTCCCACCTCCCTGACCTTGACCCCACCTCCCTGACCTTGACCCCACCTCCCTGACCTTGACCCTATCTCTCCCCCCCACAGGCAGCTCACGTCTAAGCTATGAGGACCCGCCTAATGCCGGGCTCACGGCTCTCTGGCCTGGCTTGAAAACAATAAATCTATTAATCTGAGCTAAGAAACAGAATTTGCCAATGACAGGACGGAGATGAGCAGGAAGGAGGGTATAGCTGAAACAGATTTATGGGCAACAGGAGACCAAAGATCCAGGAATGAGGACGGCACGCAAATCCGCCTTCTCATCCGTGTGGCCCCTCAAGCGGCATGCATACCTTCATATAAAACACACCCAGGCTACTCGTTTGCTTGAGCCTCTTCCTTCCAACTGAAACCACCGAACTCACACGGGTGTTCAGAACTCAGATTGGGGCGTGTCAGGCAAAGCGTCTGTCTGAAGAACCGGTTTACATGTGAACTGTCAGCTCACAGGTGGTGAACAGCCCTGGCTTGGCTGGTTGGAGCGTCAACCCCATAACCCAAAAGGTTGAGGGTCAATTCCCAGTCAGGCACATGCCTAGGTTGCGGGTTCAATCCTGGTTGGGCTTGTGCAGGAGGCAGCCAATGGATGTTTCTCTCTCACTAACCCTCTCCCTTCCTCTCTCTCTAAATCAACAAGCAGATCCTTGGGTGAGGATTAGTTAAAAAGGATGAAGAAATGGATGGTTTTGTGTCTGCCCAGCTGTCTCTGGGGGGACCTTGCTCCTCGGGGCGCACAGAAACACTTTCTGCAGAACTTCGGGCTTCTACCACTATTATCTCTTTTCATTTTATTGTCACTACAAAGTCCAAGTAAAATAAGGAAACGGGCTGAGAGGTTCCATGACTTTCCAAGTTACAAAGTCAAAGGGGTCAGAGTCAGGAAGAAACTCAAGTCCATATTTCCTCTTTATATTATTAATTATTATTATTATCATTATTGTGGTCAGAACATAATATTTACCCTCCTGACCATTTTAAGTGTCCAGGTCAGTGGAGTCGCGTGCAGTCACATGGCTGTGGATCAGATCCAGAACTTTTCATCCGGCAAATACAAAACTCGAAACTTGCCCCGGCCGGTGTGGCTCAGCGGATAGAGCATCGGCCTGCGGACTGAAGGGTCCCGGGTTTGATTCCGATCAGGGCACGTGCTGGGGTTGTGGCTCAATCCCCAGTGCGCACGTGCAGGAGGCAGCCAATCAGTGACTCATCACTGATGTTTCTGTCTCTCTCTCCCTCTCCCTTCCTCTCTGAAATCAATAAAAATACATTTAAAACAAACAAACCAAAAACCCCTCTAAACGTTAGTTAATGACCCCTGTGCCGCTCTCTCCAGCCCTGGAAACCACCATTCTATTTCCGTTTCTACGGATTTGACTCCTCCCGGTCCTCGGAAAAGCGAGATCCCAGGGTGCTCTGGCCGCGTGCCGGCTGAGGTCACAGCGCTTCCTCCAGGCCCTGCTGCCGCGTCTGTGCTGGGACCATGCTCCGCGGGGCCGGCCACGCCTGTGTGCCCACGCGCCGCCGGCTGCTGTGACGAATGCTGGAGGAACAGGGGTGTGCAGACCCTCCCGCCGGTTTCCCAGGCCGTGGGTGAACACCCAGGTTTCCTGGCATCTGAGACTCAGGGTCATTGCCACGCGCCAAGCTGCTTCAGGCTCAGAGAGAGCGGGGGACGCTCAGCACGGAGCCAGCTCCTCGTGGGGCCGTGCAAGTGACAGGGAACACGAGGGGAAAATAGGGGGAAAAGGCAATTCATGCATTCCCATGCCGCGTGTACGGAAACGGCGAGTGTCAGGGGTTTCAACGGGGTAAAACGGGAATAAAAGCCTTGCAGGCGACACCCAGGAGGCTCATCTCAGGAAATGTCTGCATCTGCAGTTTTAACACCTTGTTCCGTCCGCCCACTCCGAGGAGCGAGTCACTGGACGCGGAGAAGAAGGGCGGAGGCCCCTGCCCGTGGCCCGTCCGTGGGGCCCGCCCGCCCACACCTGGGCCCAGCTGCAAACACCGCAGCTCCTCCTGGACACACCGGGGCTCCAAGCGAGAACACAGCCTCCTCTATCCCCCGCCCCCCACTCTCCATCGATCCGAGCACAAAAGCCCGAGAGAGGGCGCCCCGCGGACAAAGGCCCTTTGAGCTCCTTGGAAAGGAGCCGGGCGATGGCAGGGGTCCAGGGGCCGTTCTTCCCACTTGCACTAATTAGACATTTTTCTGTCGGCCACTGAGCACCGCTGAGAGGCCAAAGCGCCAGATTCATGTCTAAAGTGTTTACAGAAGTTTGCATCTGTTTGTGTCTCTTCAGGAGGAAAAGAAGCACTTCAATAGCTTGGTGGGAACCGAAGGGAGCCCTCGAGGGCCGGCCTGCGGCTGCATAACTTAGCTCCCTCCTGCTCTGGCCTGCGAGAAGGAGGAGGAGGAGGAGGAGGAGGAGGAGGAGGAGGAGGAGGAGGAGGAGGAGGAGGAGGGAGGAGGAGGGAGGAGGAGGGAGGGAGGAGGAGGGAGGGAGGAGGAAGGAGAAGGAGGAGGAGGAGGAGAGGAGGAAGAGGGGGAGGAGGAGGAGGAGGAGGAGGAGGAGGAGGAGGAGGAGGAGGAGGAGGAAGGGAGGAGGAGGAGGGGGGGGAGGAGGAGGAGGAGGAGGAGGAGGAGGAGGAGGAGGAGGGAGAAGGAGGAGGAGAGGGAGGAGGAGGAGGAGGAGGGAGGAGGAGAGAGGAGGAAGAGGAGGAGGAGGGAGGGAGGAGGAGGAGGAGGAGGGAGGAGGAAGAGGGAGGGAGGAGGAGGAGAGAGGAGGAGGAGGAGGAGGGAGGAGGAGGAGGAGGAGGAGGAGGAGGAGAGGAAGGGGAGGAGGAGGAGGAAGGGAGGAGGAGGAGGAGGAGAGAGGAGGAAGAGGAGGAGGAGGGAGGGAGGAGGAGGAGGAGGGAGGGAGGAGGAGGAGGAGGGGGGGGAGGGAGGAGGAGGAGGAGGGAGGGAGGAGGAGAAGGGAGGAGGAGGAGGAGAAGGGAGGGAGGAGGAGAAGGGAGGAGGAGGAGGAGAAGGGAGGAGGAGGAGAAGGGAGGGAGGAGGAGGAGGAGGGAGGGAGGAGGAGGAGGAGGAGGAGAAGGAGGGAGGAGGAGGAGGGAGGAGGAGGAGGAGGAGGAGGGAGGGAGGAGGGAGGAGGAGGAGGAGGGAGGAGGAGGAAAGGAGGAGGAGGAGGGAGGAGGAGGAGGACCTCTGCCCTGGAGTTGCCAAGGCTGTTGTGACAGGTTCCTGCCTCATCCCCACTGAGCCCACCCTAAGGTGCCGGCAACCTCCCCACCCAGTGACACTTACTGACCCTCATCTGACTCAAACTCCCAAGCACCTGGGGGTGACAGTCACCCCTCCTTTTCCAGTCATGTGACCTGTTGCATTTCCCACTGTCCTGGTAATTCTGAAAACATAGCACAGTCATTTAAAACCATTTTCTTTTATTGATTCACCTCGAAACCAATGAAACTGTTTTGTCACTTTACAGTTTTCTAATTCAAGAGTCACATTCATACAAACAGTAGAAATAAAGGTTTTTTCAATAAGGGTTGGCCTTGCTTCAATAAAACCTCATTAAAAAACCCCAGACAACTAAACTATGGAGTGTGGACATAAGAAGTGGTTTTGTTGCCACAACAGTGTTCACCCTTCGCTGTCATGTTTAATCTTCACCAACGGATATTTTCCCACTGATTTATAGAGAGAGAGGGAGAGAGAGGGAGAGAGAGAGAAACATCGATGTGAGAGAAACACATCGATTGGTTGCCTCCTGCACCCGCCCCAACCAGGGCCTGGGCCAGGGAGGAGCCTGCAAACAAGGTATGTGCCCTTGACCGGAGTCGAACCCGGGACCCTTTAGTCCGTAGGTCGATGCTCTATCCAGTGAGCCATACTGGCCAGGGCCATGTTCTTTTTTTATTTATTTCTCCTCATCAAAGGATATGTTTATTGATTTGAGAGGGAGAGGGAGAGAGAGAGAGAGAGACATCACCAGGGATTGAACCCACAACCTCTGTGTCCTGACCGGGAATCAGATCTACAGCCGTTTTGGTGTAGGGATGACACTCCAGCCCTGACCCACCAGCCAGGCTTGCTGTCATGTTATTAAAGAACGAGCTTTAATAACACCCCCGTCCCTCCGGCTGCAGCCCGGCCACGGCTCTGAGATTGGGCGTTTCTCACCCTCGGTCCAGGCCGAGGCGGAGGGAGGGATCGTCTGATTGCCGGACTCACCAGGCTCCTGGAGCTGCGGGGATAGCACTCTGTCACCACGGACCCACTTCACCAGCTGAGACAGTCACGTGGCCACTCCTGGGCGGCCTGAGGAATGTTGGAGCGCCTGCCACAGGGCAGGTGGCCAACCAATGGGTGGCCTCCACCAAGCAGGTCTCCAACCAGGGTGGCCCGCCTCTCCGTGCTGGGAGCGGGTCTCCAGGGTGTGAGTAGGGCTCCTGGTTCTTTGAGTTGATGTCAGAGCTTGAACTCCAATGCCTGACACTGCTGACAATAAAGCTTTGCTGAATGAAGGAAGGCATACAGTTTGCATTCACTTTGCTTTCTGTGCCCTGATGGAAAAGATCTAAGCAACTGATTAATACCCCAAAGCTGCCCGGCTGGTGTGGCTCAGTGGTTGAGCGTCGACTTATGAGCCAGGAGGTCAGGGTTCAATTCCGGTCAGGGCACAGGCCCGGGTTGTGGGCTCCATCCCCAGTGTGGGGCGTGCAGGAGGCAGCTAATCCATGATTCTCTCTAATCATTGGTGTTTCTCCCCCTTCCTGTCTGAAATCAATAAAAAAATATACTTTCAGAAAAGCTTTATTTTCATATTCTCATCTCACTGTGTAGAAAGGGTTCTTTCCAGAAAAGTGAACGTTACTAGAAGCAAAGGTGGCGTTCAGAGGCCGGCCTGTCCCCTAAGCCTCGCGCCCAAGCGGGTCCGGGACCTGGCCCGCTGTCACGCCGTCACGCCGTCACAGATGCCACGGGCGCGTGAGAGAAAGCCACCCCAGTGCCTGTCGCACTGCCTCTCAGGCCGCTGCCCCCCCCAGAACCCCAGCGCTGCCCCGCGCTCCATCTCTCCCCGCGGAGCGTACACATGGTGTTGAGTGAAAGGAGCTGAAGGAGAGCTCCCTTTCCCTTGAAATTCCATATTTAAATGCGAGAGGGAGCGAGTCCTTTCTCTGGCCAGCACTAACCACAGACGGGTCAGCGTGTCAGGCGAGGGGCAATCCCCTCGAGCACAGACGCCCCCACCCCCAGCACAGAGGGCCTGGGACATGTATCACCATGAAGACGGAAAGCACTTCAAAGCCGGGCACTGCTGCGGCCGGCTGGTGGGGCGATTGGACCGCGGTCCCCCAGGACCGGGAGGGGGCGCCCCTGAGCGGTGGGACACTGGCATGAGGCAGGACAGAGGTCCCCGCAGCCCGCGGCCCCTGGGCGCACCTGGCCTCCCCGGGCAGCTGCCATGTGGAATCTAATGAACAGATGTTTTAGCAACAAGTAGTGGCAGCATCTCGGGAGGGACCCGCCCTGGGGAGAGGGCACAGTTCCAGACACGCTGCCCGTTGTGCCAGCCACGCTCAGGAGAAAATCCAGTTCTCCAGCCCCACTCGCCACATTTCGGTGCATCCCAGCCCCGCGTGCTGGCCCTGACCCCGGGCAGCCAGGCCTGCCGGACCAGCTTCCTCCAGCTCCCGGGCCCAGGGAGACCCTGGGACCGAGAGTGGCTGTGAGTCCGCGCCCTCAGTGATCTGTCCCCGGCGGGCGGGCCAGCTCCCTGCACTGAGTCCTCGCGTCACAATGGGAGGAGGAGGAGGAGGAGGAAGAGAAAGAGGCAGTTCTGGGAATTAATAAGAAGACGCTTGTGCACTTTGCAAACTGCACAGGGATGTATGAATGACAGTCACTCCTCCACGCCTCGCGGCCACTGACACGGGCAAGGCATTTAATCCTCTCCCCGCATCCTCCCAGCCACCCGCTTCCCTGGGCTGCCGCCCCCGTCGGCTTAGGCCAGGGGTCTGTGTGTTTGGCTTTGGTGGGTGGGAAGGTGGGGATTTACTGCTTATATTAACACTGCAGAGAGGCTGTGATGTAGCTCAGGGTCTCTCCTGGGTTTTTGTTTTGAAGGCAAAGACAATATGTAAGTTCTGGGACTATATCCCTAAAAAAAACCACCCCAACCAGAAAGAATACATGGACCCCTATGTTCATAGCAGCACAATTTACAATAGCTGAGATCTGGAAACAGCCCGAGTGCCCATCAGTAGATGAGTGGATAAAGAAGCTGTGGTACAGTTACACCATGGAACACTAGGCAGCTGTGAAAAAGAAGGATCTCTTACCCTTTGGGACAGCATGGAGGGACCTGGAGAGTATCATGCTGAGTGAAATAAGTCAGTCAGCGAAAGACAAATATCACATGACCTCACTCATATGTGGAATCTGATGAGCAGAATGAATTGACCAACAAAATAAGACCCGAAGCAGGGAGGCACGGACCAGACTGACATCCTTGGTGTGGGGCTGAGGGACAAGAAGAGATAAACCAAAGAGCTTATACCCTTACTAAAGGCCTGGTGCATGAAATTCATGCACGTGGGGTCCCTAGGCTTGGCTGGCAATTAGGGCTGATCTGCGGGGTGATGGCAGGGGGCAGGGTGGGGAGGCTGCTGGCACCCACCTTGGCTGGCCTGGGGCCTGTGGGCTGGGAGAAACTTCTGTGTTGAGTGTCTGCCCCCTGATGGTCAGTGCACATCATAGTGACCAGTCGTTCCACCGGTTGTTCCACTGTTCGGTCTATTTGCATATTAGGCTTTTATTATATAGGGTAGGCACAGCCCATGGACATGGGCCACAGGGTGGGGAAGACCTGGGGGGGGGGGTAGGGACTGGGAGATGGGCGTAAAAGGGAGGAAAAATGGGAGAATCTGTAATTCTATCAACAATAAAAAGTATATTAAAAAAAGATAATGTCTATACATTTATTTGCCTATGAAATAAAAAGTTTAGGGTGTTGTCATTGCTTGTAACTCCTGCTCTCCAGACATATTTTATTTGAGAAAAAAAAATGCATAGAAGCGCACAGTCTCTCCCTTGAAACTCATCCGAGACAATGTGAGTGAGAAACTTTCTGGAAAGCAAGCCGGAGCCCTGGGCTTCCTTAGATCCTGAGCTGACTCCCGACCCCAGACCGTCCCCCGGTGGAGGCAGTGGTGTCATTAGCTCCCGGTCTGTGAGCTCGGGACTAAGCGTGTCAGCGACGTCGGTGCGATGCTCCCTCCTCGGCCTGGTCCCGAGGAGACCGGCCCCAGTCTGGGGGAGCCTGCAGGGTCAGTAGCTCAGACGGCTCGTCGCCCTGACGACAGGTGGGGAGTGTGTGCACGGGGAGGCAGACGTGAGCCCACAGTGTGCGTACACGGGACGCAGAGTTCACTTCGTATTATTGTTTACGTACTAGAGGCCCAGCGCGTGGACTTCATGCGTGGGTGCGGTCCCTAGGCCTGGCCAGCGACTGCAGCGTGAGCGTCTGGCTTGGAAGGGCAGGCCCCAGCGGACCTCTGGGCTGTGGGCAGCACCTGGGCCCTCAGGCTCCTGCGCGCCCCCCTCCACCTGAGTGATCAGGCCCCACCAGGGCTCCCTCAGTGCCTGGGAGCTTGTGGCAGCCCCGCCCCCCATTGCTGCCGCTGGTCGCCATCTGCAGGGCGATCGGTGGGGCGATTGGGCCCCACTCACACCCGCCTTGGCCTGGCACCGCCCGCTCACCTGCTCTACCATCCCACTGCAGTCCCACTCTCATGGGGCTCCTCTGACTGCACTGGCACCTGCTGCCAGCACACATTGCTGACGCCCTCCTGTTCCATGCTGCCCTCTAGTGGTCAGCACACATCCTAATGAGTGGTTAAACTCCGGGTCAAACTCCCAATTGAGGGGACAATTTGCATATTAGGTTTTTATTATATAGGATTATTTTCCATACAAACCTACTTTTGCCATCCTCCCGTATTTAAGCTCTCCAACTTTTATTTATTTATGTGTTTATAATATATTTTTATTGATTTCAGAGAGGAAGGGAAGGGGAGAGAGAGATAGAAACATCAATGATGAGAGATAATGATTGATCGGCTGCCTCCTGCATGCCCCACACTGGGGATCGAGCCCGAAAACCAGAAATGTGCCCTGACCAGGAATCAAACTGTGACCTCCTGGTATATAGGTTGATGCTCAACCACTGAGCCTCGCTGGCTGGGCATTTCAGCACCCCAACTTTCAGTAAGAAGCATTTCAAACAAGAATGCAACTCGGCACGGTGCAATCAAAACCGCAGCTCTGGCCAGCGGGCAGGTGAGCGTTCAGGACACAGGTGTCTGCATAGCCTCACTGTGTGCCCTCTTCCCCTCGCTTGGCCTGGTATGTGGGTGCCTGGCCTCAAGGTTCTTTTCCATGAGTCAGCTGGCCGAGGGGCCCCGGGGAGGGGCTGTCTTAGACCTCAGAGAATCTCCATCGATGGCAGCGCTTAGGGCCACACGCCTGGCGGGCCGGGGAGAAGGTGGGATGTCCTACCAGTAGCTGCTGCAGCCCGGCGCCCACCAGGTCCTGCAGGTTGGCTTTGTCCTCGGGGCCAGCGGTGGGCTTGTACTGCCACTTCTCAGGCACGAAGGGCCACGCCATGCCCTTGGCCTCCTGGAGGAGGGTCCGCAGCTCTTCGGGGAGTGCAGCTGGAAAGGTCAGAGCTCAGGTGAGGAACGGCTCCCAGAGGAAGGCGGTGGCCCCTGGGCTGTGATGAGCACCTCAGTGGCAGAGACACTGCCCCAGCCCCCCGGGCCAGTCAGAGCTGCGGTCAGGCCCCCAGAATAACAGCGAGGGGCGGCCTGCCCTCCGGGCAGATGGGGCAGTGGGGCACGGAAAGGTTGGGGGTAAGTGAAGCACTTCCGTGAGCAGCTCTGCGTGAAGCGGGACAGGATGCAGAGACACCGTTTCCCTGAAACGTGAGAAAGGGACTGTCCGGGCGGGCGCACCTGGGGCTGCAGCTGTGACACCCCCTGGGCCCTGGCTCCACCTCCCTCGCCGCACTTACTGCAATGGGCATTGGACGCAGAAAAGAACATGGAAACCCAAGTGGAGTGGGAAATGGCATCAGTCTTCTGTGAAATGCCCCTGCCTCACGGAGCAGATCTATTTAATCTCTTTTTAAATACATTTATATTGTTATTGACTTCAGAGAGGAAGGGAGAGGGAGAAAGATAGAAACACCAATGATAAGAGAGAATCATTGATCTGCTGCCTCCTGCACACCCAACACTGGGGATCGAGCCCACAATATGGGCATGCGCCCTTGACCGGATTTGAACCCAGGACCCTTCAGTCTGCAGGCCAATGCTGTAGCCACTGAGCCAAACCAGCCAGGGCTATTTAATCTCTCCGTGGCCACCACACCTAACTAGCACACCCGTCCACACTCTTCTGTCCAAACGCAGTGAACTCAGAAAGCTCTGGAAATTTGAAGGTGTTCTTTTAAGTTTGATGCCCAAAGCGGCTTGAAGTGATGAGAGGCTACTGGTGGTTGTGTTTATCCTACGGAGTGAGCTCAGTCAAAAATTTTGCTGCAAAAACATTCCTGTTTGACTCTGGTTGCCGCCCAGTTCCTGCTGGCATGTGGGTGTCCAGAGGCCACATGCTACGCAGTGCCTCCCAGACATCTGGGAACCTCTGGATCCTGGAGCCCATGTGTCACTAGCTCTGCCTCTCCAGGTGTGAGCTGTGCAGACACCGCAGATGCAGCATCCCTCTGACAGAGCTTGTCGCCTTCCCTCCAGCTGTGTCTCCTTCTACCCTCTGCTCCCCACTCACCGAATCCCTGGATCAGACACCAGGAGTCAGTTTGGACTTCCTGTTCTCTCTTCTCTCTGAGTCTAAACGGGTATCAAATCCTGTGAGTTCTGAAGCCATTTCCCTCTTCACTAGGAGTAATTCCAATCACTTTCACTGCCTCCAGTCTTGTCCGCCCACCCCATCTTCCGCCTTGTTGATCCTAGTTTTCCGAAGCACAGGTGGCTGGGCGTGGGTCTGCACTGAGTTCTTTAATAGTTTTCATACCTGCTGGCCCTGTTTTGCTTGCTCTCTCCCAACACCTCTGAGGTCAAGCTCAGGCTCACCAACAGCATTCAAGGCAAACATGCCACTTCCTGTCAGCCCCCCTGCCTCCCATGCCTGAGGTGCCCTCTTGATCACCCACAGATCTCTGGGCCATGCCCCTCTCAGCTCGCATTCCACAGAAATTAGTGAGAACATCAAAGACATGAAAAAGGACCCCAGTCAGAAATTAAGCATACACTAACTGAAATGAAGAATAATTTACATGGAATCAACAGTAGAGTAGAGGATACTGAGAGTCAAGTCAACAATTTGGAATATGCAGCAAAAACATCTAATCAGAAGAGCAAAAAGAAAAAAGAATCCAAAAATATGAAGATAATGTAAGGAGCCTCTGGGACAATTTCAAGCATACCAACATTGAAATCATGAGGGTGCTAGAAGGGGAAGAGAGAGACCAAAATATTGACAACCTATTCGAAGAAATAATGACAGAAAACATCCCCTACCTGGTGAAAGAAATAGACTTACAAGTCCAGGAAGCGCAGAGAGTCCCAAACAAGAGGAATCCAAAGAGGACCACACCAAGAAACATCATAATTAAAATGCCAAGGGCTAAGGACAAAGAGAGAATCTTAAAAGCAGCAAGAGAAAAACAGTTAGTTACCTACAAGGGAGCACCCATACGATTGTCAGCTGATTTCTCAACAGAAACTATACAGGCCAGACGGGAGTGGCAAGAAATATTCAAAGCGATGAATAGCAAGAACCTACAACCAAGATTACTCTACCCAGCAAAGCTCTCATTTATAATTTAAGGTCAGATAAAGAGCTTCACAGATAAGTAAAAGCTAAAGGAGTTCATCACCACCAAACCAGGATTATATGAAATGTTGAAGTATATTCTTGAGGAAGAAAAGGAGGAGGAATAAAATAGAACCAGAGGCATGAAAACATGGAACAGATTAACCAAAGAACTTATATGTCCTATATTACCTATGGACACAGACAATAGGGTGGTGAAGACCTGGGATGTGGCACGAACCGGGTGGAGGGAGGCAATGGGGGGAAGTGGGGGACATCTGTAAAACTATGAACAATAAAAATTTTCAAAAAAAGAGAAAGAAATGTATTGATGATCCAGACAAGAGAGATTGGCCTGATGCGGTGACACGTTTATGGAAAGCAGAGACATCTATGGAAATGGATGAGGCACAAAAGCCCCATTTGAGAGAAAGTACGTGCTACCTTTGAGAAGTTGCCTCCGTTTTTTCATAATTGAAACATGCGGGCACCAGCCCACTCGGAGCCTTTGTTCCCCTTGAACCTCACTGTGTCTTGTGGCCTCCTGTTTACTGAAGCCTAAAACAAGAACTGACAGTGATTCACTACAACAGAGTGGCCTTCCTCCTGCCCTCGCATCCCCCTCCCCCATTCCCCGCCCCAGATCTGCGGTCCCTGGGTCATCTGCCTGCCTGGGGAGAGATGAGGGCGGGGCAGGGGGGCCTCACCTCCGTGCGGCTGGTCCTCATCCCTGCGCTGGTCCAACGCAGGTGCGCCCGGAGCCTCTGCCAGCTGCTGCAGCAGGTGCAGGCACTCCTGCAGTTGTGTGGCCACCGCGCCCGGTCTGTCCATGTCCCTCCCTCACGCGGGTGCACATCCCTGGTCCACAGGCTCAGTCACCTAGGAGAAGACATCCATTCTCAGTAAATGAGGCCCTTTGAGGTGATTCGCTGAGCATCCATGACCTGTAAGATTCTGAGCATCCATGACCTGTAAGACTCGAGGAGATCAGGAAGATGCAGACAGCCTGGAGGTTCTATAGGGTCTGTGTGAATTCCCTCCAGGGCCTGGTCCAGGCGGCAGCCCCTCTGAGCAGGTCTCGGGGACACCACCGTCTGCCCCTGTGGAGTCCCCAGGAAGTTTCTGGCTGACGCGCCTGCTACTCAGACACAAGCCCATGGGAACCCACTGCTGATTCCCCACATGTGTCCTTCGTGGCATTTGGAGTAAGATAGGCAATGATAGCCCTGGCCGGTGTTGCTCAGTGGATAGAGCAACAGCCCTGCGAATGAAAGGGTCCCAGGTTCGATTCCGGTCAAGGGCATGGACCTCAGTTGCAGGCTCCTCCCTGGGGCGTGTGCAGGAGGCAACCAATCGATGTGTTTCTCTCACATTGATGTTTCTGTCTTTCCACTCTCTCTAAAAATCAATGGAAAAATATCCTCGGGTGAGGATTTAAAATAATAATAACAATAATACATTAAGATAGTCAATGACAGATGTGGAATATAAAGTTCTCCCCAGCTGGGCACACTCCCAAATAAGAGGGAGATGATAGCTCAGAAAACCCAGCTTCCTAGCTCTGTCATATGATGAACAGGTCTCCCTCACTGAAATTTAACAGACGTGTGGCTGACATGCCTCTTCTGTCAACATGACTACATTGTCATGAGCTACTGTAGTCACGGTCATTCAAGAACAAATAATGTACTGACAGTACAAAAAGGCCTGACTAATAAATATCAACCAGTTATCTGATTAACAAGCCTTTTTGTCTGTCTTCCCTTTGTTGAAGAATCTACACTAATAAAAGAGAGACATGCAAATTGACCGTACCTCTGCTATGCCCACAAGCCACACCCACCAGCCAATCAGGAGCGAATATGCAAATTAACCCAACCAAGATGGCAGCGGCCACAGAGCTGGAGGGAGCAGGAGGCTTGGGTTGCCCCGGCATTGGAGGAAGCCAAGCTTCCCGCCCGCCCTGGCCAGCCCTGGCCTCCGCTCAAGGCTACAAAGTTTCCACTATAGAAGATAAATAAATCCCAGATACTTGCTTCCAGCAGGCCCTGGCCTCCTCTCAAGGAGGCGCTGAAAAAAAAAAAAAAAGAAAAAAAGCAGGGGCTGGGAACTTGGGTTGCTGGGGGCTGATCAGGCCAGGATGGGACGGCAGTTGTGGGTGATCAGGCTGGTGGGGGGTGGGGCTGTTGGGGGTAAGCAGACCAGCAGGGGGGTCAGTTGGGGGTGAGCAGGCTGTCAGTGGGAGTCCATTGGAGGTAATCAGGATAGCGGGGGGTGCAGTTTGGGGTAAGCAGGCCAGCAGGGGGGCAGTTGGGGGTGAGCAGGCCAGTGGGGAGGGAGGTTGGAGGCAAGCAGGCCAGTGGGGAGGGAAGGTAGGGGCGAGCAGGCCAGCAGGGGGGGCAGTTGGGGGTGAGCAGGCTGGCATGGGGGCAGTTGGGGGTGAGCAGGCCAGCAGGCAGAGTGGTTAGGGGCAGTCAGGCAGGCAGGCAGGCAGGTGAGCGGCTGGAACCAGCAGTCCCAGATTGTGAGAGGGATGTCCGATTGCCAGCTTAGGCCCGATCCCTGTAAACCAGCAATAGGACATCCTTCAAGCGGTCCCAGATTGGAGAGGGTGCAGGCCAGGCTGAGGAACCACCCCACCCCGTGCATGAATTTCGTGCACCGGGCCACTAGTGTGTATTATAAACAACACAAGCGAACTTGCTCTCTTTCTGACTCTCCAGACGAGAGTGAGCCGCAGTCTGGTGTAGACACCTCGCAGGTAGAATCTTATCACCAGACAATGGAGTCTGAAAGGAAGAGAGGAAACCTGAGGGCCAGCCGCCTCCCAGCTCATCGTGCGTGGAGACAGCATTGCAGGGTCACTGTGTGCTGCCAGGTAGACTGAGGTCTCACACTCAATGGCCTCATTGCAAGCAGTTGGGTGCAGCCCGGCCGGCGTGGCTCAGGGGTTGAGCATCAACCTATGAACCAGGAGGTCATGGTTCGATTCCTGGTCAGGGCACATGCCCAGAGTGTGGGCTCAATCCCCAGTGGGGGGCATGCAGGAGGCAGCCGATCCATGATTCTCTCTCATCAAGGATGGTTCTATCTCTTCTCCCTCTCCCTTCCTCTCTGAAATCAATGAAAAAAATATATATATATTTTAAAAAGAAGTTGATTTTTGCCCTAGCCGGTTTCGCTCATTGGAAAGAGCATCGGCTGTGGACTAAAGGGTCCCAGGTTCAATTCCAGCCAAGGGCACATGCCCAGGTTGCAGGCTCGATCCCCCGCAGCAGGGGGCATGCAGGAGGCAGCCAATCAATGATTCTCTGTCATTATTGATGTTTCTATCTATCTCTCTCCCTTCCTCTCTGAAATCAATAAAAATATTTTTAAAAAAGAAGTTGGTTTTAGCCCAAGCAGGTTTGGTTCAGTAGATAGAGCATCGACCTGGAGACTGTAGGGTCTCAGGTTCGACTCTGGTCAAGGGCATCTACTTGGGTTGCAGACTTGATCCACTGGGGCCTGTGCAGGAGACAACCAATTGATGATGTTTCTCTCTCTGTCTCTCTCCCTCTCCTCCACTCTCTCTAAAAATCAATGGAAAAAAATATCCTCAGATGAGGATTAACAACAAAAAAACTTGGTTTTAAATTTGAAATCAAAAGCAAGAATTTTTCTATCTTTCTTCTATTCTTTGAATAGAAAATGAAGGATGAGCTGACTGTGCAATCTAAATTTTGGCTTTTTCATTCTAACCTGGATGGGAGAGGTCATTTGCTTGGAGTTTTAAAACCTATGTCCGCCGAGACCGGTTTGGCTCAGTGGATAGAGCGTCGGCCTGCGGACTCAGGGGTCCCGGGTTCGATTCCGGTCAAGGGCATGTACCTTGGTTGCGGGCACATCCCCAGTACAGGAGGCAGCTGATCGATGTTTCTCTCTCATCGATGTTTCTGACTCTCTATCCCTCTCACTCTTCCTCTCTGTAAAAACACAATAAAATATATTTAAAATGCCACACACACACACACACACACACACACACACACATACACACACACACACCATATACACATGCCACACACACACACACGCCACACACACACACACACACCATACACACATGCCACGCACACACACACCATACACACATGCCACACACACACACACCATACACACATGCCACACACCATACACACACGCCACACACACACACATACATACACACACACCACACACACACACACCATACACACATGCCACACACACACACACCATACACACACGCCACACACACACACACGCCACACACACACGCCACACACACACACATACCATACACACATGCCACACACACACACACACCATACACACACACCACACACACCATACACACACACCATGCACATGCCACACACACACACCATACACACGCCACACACACACACCATACACACACACCACGCACACACACACCATACACACATGCCACACACACACACACCATACACACGCCACACACACACACACACCACACACACACCATACACACACGCCACACACACACACACACACCACACACACACACCATACACACGCCCCCCCACACACACCATACACACACGCCACACACACACACACACCACACACACACGCCACACACACCCACACACACCATACACACACGCCACACACACATACACCATACACACACACACCACACACCATACACACACGCCACACACACACACACCATACACACATGCCACACACACACACACCATACACACACACGCCACACACACACACCATACACACACGCCACACACACACACACCATACACACATGCCACACACCATACACATGCCACACACACACACACACCATACACATGCCACACACACACACACCATACACACACGCCACACACACACACACCATACACACACACACACCATACACACACACCATACACACACACACACCATACACACACACACACCATACACACATGCCACACACACGCGCGCGCGCCCCCCCCACACCATATACACATACCACACACACACGCGCCACACACACACCATACACACACGCCACACACACACGTGCCACACACACACCATATACACACACCACACACACGCGCACCACACACACACCATACACACACGCCACACACGCGCACACACACACATGCCACACACACACCATACACACACGCCACACACACGCGCGCGCACACACACACCACACATGCGCATGCGCGCGCGCACACGCGCGCACACACACACACACACACACACACACACACACACACTGAGCCAAGGGTAGGGTGCCATGGGCTTGTTCACTGACAGTAACAGTGTATGTGTGGAAGAACAAGCAGAGTTCTTGACGACAACACTCTGGCTGTCGGAAAGAGTGCCCACGGCAGGGAGGCCCTGAGGAAGGAGTGGCCAGAAGCATTTGCGATCAGGGTCAGTTTCCTCTCTCTTCTATGTAGGGCATTGGGCTATTGGACTACATGGTTTTCCATGTTCCTTTAAGCTCAAGCGTTTTGTGGGACAAGCTGGCCGTGTGCTTGCCTTTCTATGCAAAGCACCGGGTCCAGAGGGAGCCAGTCAATGGAGCAGAGCGAGCCTGAGGTGATTGGTGCTCCCCGGACCGGGGGGCCATGGCTACCCTGGGAGGTCAGTGTGGAGACTGAGGAATAAGCTGGAGGTGAGAGGTCAGGACTGAGCAGTGAGCAAGCTGCACCCTCACTTTTCTTTAATATATTTTATTGATTTTTTACAGAGAGGAAGGGAGAGGGACAGAGAGTTAGAAACATCGATGAGAGAGAAACATCGATCAGCTGCCTCCTGCACACCTCCCACTGGGGATGTGCCCGCAACCCAGGCACATGCCCTTGGCCGGAATCGAACCTGGGACCCCCAGCCCGCAGGCCGGCACTCCATCCACTGAGCCACACCGGCGAGGGCTCACACCCTCACTTTTCTTCAAGTCCTAAGTTAGAATGAGAAGGGGGTGCTCGCCCCGGGGCCATTCCTTAGGACTTCATCTGGAAAAAGAGGTGCGAAGAGAGCATTTGAGCCCGGCCGCGCGGCTCAGGCTGAGCGTCGACCTAGGAACCAGGAGGTCACGGTTCGATTCCCGGTCAGGGCACAGGCCCAGGGTGTGGGCTCGATCCCCAGTGGGGGGCGTGCAGGAGGCAGCCGGTCCATGATTCTCTCTCATCATTGATGTTTCTATCTCTCTCTCCCTCTCCCTTCCTCTCTGAAATCAATAAAAATGTATTTTAAAAAAAGAAACAGGAAGGATTGATGGAAAAAGTCTAGAATATGTCTAATCAGGGTCCTCAATGGGAAGAAGAAAAGGAAGCAGAATAAGTGTTTGGAGAAATAATGATTAAAAACTTTTAGACCAGAAGAAAGACAGCAATCAAAATGCCCATAACCTTAGCCAGAACAAACAAACAAGCAAACAAATAAATAAAACCCGTGCCTAGAAACATCACAGTGAAACATCAAAGACACAGAAAACACATTTAAAATAGCCGAGAGGAAAGACAGACTGCCTTTAAGGAAACAGCATGGTTTCCTGCTGGTTCCCTCAGAACAGCCATGGGAAGGAGAAGACAGATATCTCCAACACATGGGCAAACTCCACAAAGTAAAAATATTTTAAAACAAACCTCAACAGCTCCTTTCTAAACAAATCGCTAAAATAGTACTTTAGATAACAGGAAAGAGATCACAGATGAAGGGCCCAATATTCAAGGGGAGACAAAAACGATGCCATCGGCTAAGTTTAAGCATCCTATCTAATAATAGAGTAATATGCAAATTAACCATCACTCCACAACAAAAATGGCAGCCCCCATAGCCACAAGATGGCGGCGCCCAGTACCCTCAGCCCTGCTGCTGGAGTGTAGACCCCTGCAATCGATCGCAGGTAGCTGGGGGTTGCTTCAGCCTGGTGCAGGAGTGGACCCCCTGCGATCGATCACAGGGAGCTGGGTGTCCCCTCCGGCACCAGGCCGAAAGCCTCCGCCAGAGGCTTTCGGCCTGGTGCACGAGCGGACCCCCTGCGATTGATCACAGGGAGTTGGGTGTCTGCTCTGGCCCCAGACCGAAGGCCTGGTGTTGGAGCAGACCCCTGCAATCGATCACAGAGAGTTGGGGGTTGCTTAGGCCTGGTGCACCAGTAGACTCCCTGCGATCGATTGCAGGGAGCTGGGTGTCTGTTCCAGCACCAGGCCCAAAGCCTGAGGCTTTGGGCCTGGTGCCAGAGCAGACCTCCTGCAATCTATTGCAGGGAGCTAGGGATTGCTTCGGCCTGGTGCACAAGCAGACCCCCTGCGATTGATCGCAGGGAGCTGGGTGTCCCCTCTGGCTCCAGGCCGAAAGCCTCCAGTGGATGCTTTCGGCCTGGTGCTGGAGCAGACCCCCTGCAATCGATCACAGGGAGCTGGGGGTTGTTTCGGCCTGGTGCATGAGCGGACCCCCTGCGATTGATCACAGGGAGCTGGGTGTCCGCTCCGGCCCCAGGCCGAAAGCCTCCGCCAGAAGCTTTCAGCCTGGTGCACAAGCGGACCCTCTACAATTGATCGCAGAGAGCTGGGTGTCTGCTCCGGCCCCAGGCTGAAAGCCTCTGGCGGAGGCTTTTGGCCTGGTGCCGGAGCAGACCCCCTGCAATCGATAGCAGAGAGCTGGGGGTTGCTTAGGCCTGGTGCAGGAGTGGACCTCCTGTGATCGATCACAGGGAGCTGGGTGTCCGCTCCGGCACCAGGGAAAGCCTCCAACTGAGGCTTTTGGCCTGGTGCCAGAGCAGACCTCCTGCAATCGATAGCAGGGAGCTGGGATTGCTTTGGCCTGGTGCACGAGCGGACCCCCTGCGATTGATTGCAGGGAGCTGGGTGTCCGCTCTGGCCTGAGGCTGAAAGCCTCCAGTGGATGCTTTCGGCCTGGTGCTGGAGCAGACCCCCTGCAATCGATCGCAGGAGCTGGGGGTTGCTTCGGCCTGGTGTACCAGCGGACCCCCTGAGATCGATCGCCTGGGCAGGGAGCTGGGGGTCTGCTTTTGGCCTGGGCAGGAGCAGACCCCCTGCGATTGATCGCAGGGAGCTGGGGGTCTGCTCCTCCCCAAGAGGCTTTCGGTCTGAGCCGGTGATCAGAAGGAGCTGGAGGTGCCTACCCAGGCCTAAAGCTTTGGCCAGAGGCTTTAGGCCTGGGCAGAGCCCAGTCCTCGATTGGTGTGAACTACAGAGGAAACACCTTTACTGACTGCACATTGGCTAAGCTCCCTGTATGCCACTGGTAATATTCTTAGTAACTTGCGTAATAAGAATCCAAAAAGGTGGTCTAGGGTTTTTCCACCACACTTATGGAGAAAAAAATGAAGGTCCGCTGCTGGAAGGCTAAGAAATGTCATATCCTGCCCTAGCCTGTTTGACTCAGTGGATAATGCCTCAGCCTGCAGACAGCAGGGTCTGGGTTCGATTCTGATCAAGGGCATGTACCTAGGTTGCAGGCTCCTCCCTGGCTGGGGCCCAGATCAGGGTTCATGCAGGAGGCAACCAATCAAAGTGTTCCTCCCACTTTGATGTTTCTCTCTGTCTTTCCCTTTCTATTCCACATTCTCCAAAAATCAATGGAAACATATCCTCAGGTGAGGATAAAAAATAAATAAAGAAATGCATATCCTATGAAAGACACATCTTGAAAATGCCTAAAGAAAGTTGTCATTTTTTTCTTGGTGAAGGGACTGGAGTCTGTGTTGATGAAAAACACCTTGGTGGCTGTGGTGACTGGCAGTGGCTGCAGCAGTGGGGTGATGGGGCTGGTGCCTTCCCCTGATCAGACCGGTTGCCTCCCACAAAGGGAGGCCAGACTGTGGCTTAGGTCCGCTCCCCGTGGGGTGTGGGCCTAAGCCGTCAGTAGGACATCCCCTGAGGGCTCCCAGTATGTGAGAGGGGGCAGGTTGGGCTGAGGGACCCCTGACCCCCCAGTGCACGCATTTCGTGCACCAGGCCCCTAGTGTATTGCATAAAGCTGTCACAGTGTCTTGTGGGATGAACAAAAAAGAAAAAGTATGCACAAACACCAACAGAATCCACGTCGGGAGGAGAGAGTGGGCAGGAAAGTGTTCTCAGATCTTTGAGTTGGTTAGGAGGAGGGGAAACATTAACTTTGAACTGCGACAAAAATTTTGAGATAATCCCTAAGAAAATTGTAATAAGACATATAACTTTAAAACTAGTAGAAGAAAAAAATGAAGAAAATTCCAAGAGAAGGCAATAAAAAAAATTAAGAAATACTCTCCTAAGTCACTTGCAGGCCAATGAGGTCATCAATAGGAAATTAGAAAATATTCTAATGGAATGGTAATTGATGTGTCAGGACATGTTGAGCCCCAGCCGGTGTGTCTCAGTGGGTAGAGCTTAGGCCCGTGGACTGAAGGGTCCCGGGTTCGATTCCAGTCAAGGGCACGTACCAGGGCATGGACCTCGGTTGCAGGCTCAACCCACACCCTGGTCAGGGCATGTGTGGGAGGCAACCGACCAATGTGTCACTCTCACATCGATGTCTCTCTCTCTTTGTCTCTCCCCCTCTCTTCCACTCTCTCTAAAAATCAATAGGAAAAATATCTTTGGGTGAGGATTAACAAAAAACAACATAAAACGAAAAAAACATGTTGAGTTCAGTCAAGTGGGACATGAACTAGGAAAAGTCAGGTCAGAGGCTTCAGAGGGGAGACGGAGGGAAGGGGGTGAGCAGAGCCCTGCAGATGGCATGCATTCATTGTTCCATCTGTGGGTATCCATCATGCTCCGTGCGTATTACACCTATTTCACAATTGTTTGATATCTGTTAGACTTCATTTTTTAAGATATTTTTTATTGATTTCAGAGAGGGAGAGAGAGATAGAAACATCAATGAAGGGAGAGAACCACTGACCCGCTGCCTCTTGCACGCCCTCTACTGGGAATCGAGCCCGCAGCCCCGGCATGTGCCCTGACCAGGAATCAAACCGTGACCTCCTCAAAAAGAATTAAATGGAAACTGGGCCCGCGAGTGTGGCTGAGTTATAAACATGAACTTCTGCCTCAGGGCTGTGGCCCCTGATTCCATGGCAGGGGCTGGGCAGGGGCCTCCCGGGTCAGACGGAAATCGCCGGGGACAGATGTGAGGACGGGAAATCAGGGGGTCAGACTCCGGGAGCAGGGCCTCTCCGGGCTGGGAGCCTGGGATGAGCACACGTGGTAGGAACAGTGAGGAGGCGGTGGGGAGCCATTATTGTGACCTTCGCTTGGTTGCCAAGAAGTCCCGTTTACTTTTCAGTCCATTTGCCGGGAGCACGAGAGCATGTGCTGTGATTTCTCAAACAGGACTTGGGAAATGCTGCAGGTGACCCGCAGTTCTTGCCCGGCTCTCGGGTGCCCACCACGGAGGCCCTGCCCGTGGCCTCTGTCACACCTGCGGGTGCAGGAAGGCGGGGAGGGTTCCGGGTCACGGGCGGGGCACCTGCCGCCTCGGGGAGAAGAGGAAGGAGAAAAGGCCTGCATCCCGGCGCCTCTCGCTCGGCTCTGGTTACCTCTCCATCAGCCGGTGACACCTGCGAACGCCAGCCTGGCCCGGCTCCCACAGCCACACCTCGGGTCAAGGTGAGCCCGGCTGCCATCTGGCCCCGCTTGAGGCTCCGGTGCCTCTTCCGGGAGGTTGTCTGTGTCTCTGACCCCAAAGGAGAGGTGGCTCTCCCACTCAGACAGCTGACTGGACGTGGCCCCGAGTCCAGGGCTGCCCTCAGCCAGGGAGCAGCCGGAGCAGGAGCCGCCTCTGAGGAAGGCCCGTGGGGAAGGCCTGCTGGGGAGCAAGCGCCTGACCCAGGGAGAGGGCGGAGCGGCGGGAGCCTCCGAACGAGAATCCCGGGTCTGACTGTCCCTCAGACGCACTCTGCTTCCTACTAAACAGAGGCCGGTTCTGGTGGAAAACACAGGGAGGGCTTTGCCGGAAGAGGAACTGTCCGTCTTTAAAAGAAGGAACAGCCCTGGCTGGTGTGGCTCAGTGGACAGAGCGTCAGCCTGTGGACTTAAGGATCCCGGGTTCGATTCCCATCAGGGCACATGCCCGGGTTACAGGTTCGATCCCCAGTGTGGGGTGTGCAGGAGGCAGCAGATCCGATTCTCTCTCATCATCGATGTTTCTCTCCTTCTTTCTTCCTCTTTAAAATCAATAAAAATATGTTTTAAAGTATTTTTAAAAAGAAAAAAACAGAAGGAACAGAGAGGCCTCCCTGTGATGAAGAAGCTGGTTCACAGTGAGGAGCAGACCCGCTGCCGCCGTGCCGGCGCGGAGGTGCGTGGAGGTGCACAGCCCCTGCGGCGGGAAGTCGCCAGGGCAGGGACCTGTCTCGTGATTCTCACGAGGCCAGCGATGGGGGATTAAAGTTAATTTTGCAACAAAACCCTTTCCAGTCTGTCCCGCTCCCGCAGCGGCCGTGGTTTGCAGAGCTTCTTGACGTTAGAGAGGCACCTGCCTTGGGACAGTCTGTCATGGCGAAAGGGGTGCGGGGGCTCCGAATCACAGGAGAAGAGAAATGACGTTGAAATGAAGTTGCTGTTTCACTGTCAGTCGTCGAAAGGGACAGGCTCAGCTCATGGCCCTGCCCTCAGGCCCTGGGCTGGGACTTGGGTTCTGTTCCCCACTGGCCTTGGGCCAGCCAGACCCGGTGTCCTCGGAAGGGGAAAAAGGCAGATGAATGGTTCCAACCTCAGAGTTTTTTTGTTTTTTGTTTTTTTTAATTTTCACCGGACGATAATTTTCCTTTGATTTTTAGGGAAAGTAGAAGAGAGAGGGAAAGACAGAGAAACATCGATGTGAGAGAAACACTGATTGGTTGCCTCCTGTACGCGCCCTGACAGGGAGGAGCCTGCAACCAAGGTATGTGACCTTGGCCGGAATTGAACACCGGACCCTTCGGTTCGCAGGCCAACGCTCTATCCACTGAGCCACACAGCCAGGGCTCACAGAGTTCTATAAGATGAGTTAACATGTGTAAATGCAGGCGCCTACCATGCAGTAAGAGCTTCGTAGGGATCAGATATTATTGTTAATTTTTTCCAGAAAATAAAATTTCCTTTTTAAAAAGATCATCCAATTTTTTTCTTTAGTTTGCTTGGGTTTGGGTGTCTTGCTGGCTTCTTTGGCATTTATGGGTTTGAGAAAGGAAACTGCTCAGCTGTGCAAAGTCTTCAGGTTCTTGCTATTGTTCCCAGCATATCGCCCTGTAATAATGGGATCACCCCCTAAACGACTCTCCAGATCCACAGCAACTAAGGAACAGAAATCCTAGCCCAGCATTGAAATCTTATGACTGGCGAGGACATTTTCAGGAAGAAAGATGTGAGTTATTTGCATGAAAATGAAACCTGAGAACCCAGCCTCCGAGGTTTAATCAGCTGTTGGCCGCAGCACAGGCGTGGGGAGCCCCGCTCCCCCCACCCTCCCAGTGGCCAGGGCAGCTCCCGGGATTGCAGCCCAGACAGAAACGCCAGCCCTTGTCCTCGTCTTTGCTCCCAGACACACACAAAGCTCATTATTTATTTTATACTTAAAGTGTCAGAGGCGCCGGGTGGGGCTCTGGGCTGGGGATTGCAGACCACACTCCTGGCAGACAATAGCGTCCCCCGTGTGCAGGTCCCGGCCGCTGGGCCTCCGCAGGGAGCCTCCGCAGGCCTGGGAACAAGTGGGGATTTGTGGCTCCTTGAGTGGAAGCCCCGTGATGGACGCCTGCTCAGTACCCACACATTTAGGGCCAAACATCCACACGCCAACCGCTTCAGCACGCGACCACCAAGCCCAGACCCACAGCCAGGCTCTGCCAACAAGGAGGATTGTGCTTCTCCCGTGTGACCTCAGGGGGAAGCGTGCATAAGAAAAGAGTGCAGTTGCTGAAACCGGTTTGGCTCAGTGGATAGAGCATCGGCCTGTGGACTGAAGGGTCCCAGGTTCGATTCCGGTCAAGGGCATGTACCTTGGTTGTGGGCACGTCCCCAGTAGTGGGTGTGCAGGAGGCAGCTGATCGATGTTTCTAACTCTCTATCCCTCTCTGTAAAAATCAATACAATATATTAAAAAAAAAAAAGAGTGCAGTTACTGTTTTGCTCGCCTACCTCTTGGCTGCTGAGCAGCCTATGTGCACACACATGCGGAGTCCTCCCTCCTCCTCGCTGGTCCTCCCTGCTCCTCCCTCCTCCTCTCTGCTCCTCCTGCTCCTCCCTCCTCCTCCAGCTCTTCCTGCTCCTCTCCGCTCCTCCCTCCTCCTCCTGCTCCTCTCTGTTCCTCTCTGCTCCTCCTGCTCCTTCCTGTTCCTCCCTCCTCCTCCCTGCTCCTCTCTGTTCCTCTCTGCTCCTCCCTGCTCCTCCTGCTCCTCTCTGTTCCTCCCTCCTCCTCCTTGCTCCTCTCTGTTCCTCTCTGCTCCTCCCTCCTCCTCCCTGCTCCTCTATGTTCCTCCCTCCTCCTCCTGCTCCTCTCTGTTCCTCTCTGCTCCTCCTGCTCCTTCCTGTTCCTCCCTCCTCCTCCTGCTCCTCTCTGTTCTTCCCTCCTCCTTCCTGCTCCTCTCTGCTCCTCCCTCCTCCTCTATGCTCCTCCCTCCTCCTCCTGCTCCTCTCTGTTCCTCTCTGCTCCTTCCTGTTCCTCCCTCCTCCTCCCTGCTCCTCTCTGTTCCTCTCTGCTCCTCCTGCTCCTTCCTGTTCCTCCCTCCTCCTCCCTGCTCCTCTCTGTTCCTCTCTGCTCGTCTCAGCTCCTCCTGCTCCTTCCTGCTTCTCCCTCCTCCTCCCTGCTCCTCCTGCTCCTCTCTGTTCCTCCCTGCTTCTCCCTCCTCCTCTATGCTCCTCCCTGCTCCTCTCTGCTCCTCCCTGCTCCTCCCTGCTCCTCCCTCCTCCTCTCTGCTCCTCTCTGCTCCTCCCTGCTCCTCCCTCCTCCTCTATGCTCCTCCCTGCTCCTCTCTGCTCCTCCCTGCTCCTCCCTGCTCCTCCCTCCTCCTCTCTGCTCCTCTCTGCTCCTCCCTGCTCCTCTCTGCTCCTCTCTGCTCCTCCTGCTCCTCCCTCCTCCTCCTGCTCTTCCCTCCTCCTCCCTGCTCCTCCTGCTCCTCCCTGCTTCTCCCTCCTCCTCCCTGCTCCTCCTGCTCCTCTCTGTTCCTCCCTGCTCCTGCCAGCTCTTACCTGGCTCCTTTGGCCAGAAAGACTCTGTCAGACCCCCAGGCACCCTGCTCTCCGGAACTGCAGAGCCCGGCCCGGTTTCTCGGGGCTGACGTGGAAGCGAGGAGCTGAGGAGCGGACTGTGTGCTTCTGCTGAGCTCTGTCCCTGAGGCAGGTGCCGCGGAGAATGTGCTCAGTGTTGCTCGCCTGATGGGCAGGTAACCATTATTTTGGGCCACTGCAAGCACTGCTCAGGGAAGCTCCTGGAGCGGAAGGACTCTCGTATCTCCTTTCTCTAAGGAGGAGGTGGGATTGGAGACGGGCTGTTAATTCTACTCTTTGCTTTTAGCGAATGGAGGCGCATTCGCCAGCACAGAACTAACACTGACACAGAAATACTTTTTAAAGACAGTGAATTGAAATAGCAAGTGAAACACATTTGCTTTTTCACCATCTATTACGGCAAACAGGAAATTGTTTTCTACGGGTTCCTTAACACTCGGCTTTAACAGCTCACGCGGGGGCTTGCACTAGAACACACTGGGCACTGAGTTCGCAGACTCCTGAGCGGGGGTTCTCGTCTCCGGGTACCCGGCAGGCACCGTGCCTCACGCCTTCGCAGGCTACAGGGAAACGGAGCAGACTTTCCTCAAAGACAGCCTCTCTGGGGAAGTCAGAGGAGCAGATAAGTCAGCTTAGAAAACCCCGCCCCCCCCCCCCCCCCCCGCCCCCAGTCAGACTCCCTGACACCAGCTGGAGAATTCCCTCTGCCCAACCGTATGGAGTAAAGGTAGGTCGGATCCTGGCCAAAGGCAGTAGAGGAATTGGATGGATTATCTTATGTTTACAAGGTCACACGGAGGCAGGTGGCAACGGATATGGCCCCCAGTGAAGATGTACACAGTCAGAAGTTCGGTGATTTGTCCACGTTCCCATCGCAGCTCCGGGACCTGGCAGGGAGTCAGACACAGCGCCAGACCTCCTGCCCTCGGTGTTTCCTGCGAGACGACTCGGTCCTGGCGTTTGGAGAAGAAACAAACAGCCACGCTGAAGAGCAGGTGTTTTCCTTTGGCCGCTTGTGGGTTCCATGAGAGAAATGTGTTCCAGTCGCTTAAAGAAATAGGCCCACGTCCCAAATGTTAAAGAACTGAGATTAAACTGCTGTGTTTTGTGTTGTTTTTTTAACCCTCACCCGAGGATATCTTAACATTGATTTTAGAGAGAGTGGAAGAGAGAGGGAAAGACAGAGAGAGAGATGTGACAGAAACACATCCATTGGTTGCCTCCTGCATGTGCACCGACCAGGGTCCGGGCGGGGAGGAGCCTGCAACCGAGGTCCATGCTCTTGACCAGAATTGAACCCGGGACCCTTCAGTCCACAGGCGACTGAGCCAAACTGGTAACATTTTTAATTCCAGTTTATCATCACAGACACCAGGGCAGGCAGAGGCGGGTGTGGGGGGGGGGCACTGTCCGTGGGAGCACCTGGGGGGGCTTGAGCCTGCGCATGGCATCGGAGAGGCCGGCTCTGGGCTTCCTGTGGAGAGAGGAGGGTCAGGGTCAGACCCCACAGGGTTTTTAAAACCATTGTCTTCCAGCTATCGACACAGCCCTGAATATTTCAAAACACATCCATGTGCACACAAAGACAGGCCGAATGGAGTTTCCAGGACTCTCAGCTTCCAGCAAAGCAATTCTGTAAACACACACATACATGACCTATGTCCTCTCTCACTTCACTAGTAAACCAGTTCCTGCCCAGCCTGCACCAAAGAAAGTTAATAGAACGTTTGAATTTCCTCTTCGCAGACCAGAAGGAGACGACTGAAAAGGGGCGGCTAATCCTGCCGGCACCCCGCTGTTTTCAGGGTGGGTGACAAACATGTCTCCAGGGCCCTGAGTGGTAACTCAGGCCAGAACCCCCACTCTGTCCTCTCCAGCGAGGGGTGTCTGCCTCCTACAGATAATTAAAAACTCAGCGACGCACTTCCCAGGATTCCTCTCCTCAAAGAAGAAACTTCAGCTGGAAGATTAGGGTTTTCTCTCTCTGAAGCTGAGTGCACCAACTGGCGTCGCTGCATTGAAATCAGGGGCAGCCTGGCCGCCAGCCCCTGCGGAGGGCGGGCTCTGTGCGCACAGCCACATGAAAGGGCCCTTTTCATCCCCCGCGCAGTGTAAACTGGGGGCCCCTGGCACACAGCGACCCCCGCGGTAAACGGGATTTACATCACTTTCTGACGAGAATCGAATGAGGGCCTTGGAGGCGGCAACAGATGGGCCTGAATGTGCTCCCGGGAAAGCCACGGCGACATCTGTGGCCTCCACTTCCTGGTGGTCGCAGCCGGTTGCTGGGCGGGGGCTGGGCAGGCGAGCGTGCATGTGTGTGTGTGTGTGTGTGTGTGTGAGTGCGTGTGTGTACATGGTGTGAGTGCACGCGTGTGGGTGTGCATGTGCGCGTGGGTGTGGGTGCACGTGTGTGGGTGTGCATGTGCGTGCGCGCGTGGGTGTGGGTGCACGCGTGTGGGTGTGCATGTGTGCTGGAGCCGTGGCCGCGGGGTTCGGCCCCATGGTCACCATCAGATGGAGCGTGTGGTGCGTGCCTGTGTGCACCCAGCGAGCTGAGACGATGCCGCTGGTGTGACCGGGGAGAGGCCCTGGCGCTGAGACCTGCTTCCAGGGCAGCCTCTTGGCCAGGGGCTCACTCCTGTCCGAGGCGGCGGGCGCTGCTGTCTGCTGGCTGATGGGGAGTGCTCACGCGTGGCCAAGACAACACAGAGACCCTTCCCAGGAACATTCTTTCTCCAAATCTGTTTATTTCCTCCTCGAAGGGACGTCCTGTTTTCACGAGGAAGTCTCAGTCCGTTTCCTGGTTGAGACTAAGTCAGAGACATGACAATGGCGACCCTGAGAGGCCACCTGACGGGGGGGTGAGGGAGGCTCCTGGAGACGGAGGGAGGCTGGCAGGAGGAGAGCGGCGGGCCTGGCCTGGCCAGGCCAGGACCCCGTCCCGTCCACACGCCCTCTCCACTCTCCACGAGGGACCAGGACTGGTGGGCCTGGGGCGAATGCTGGGAGGCGAGGCGAGGGGTCCAGGATGTGCTCTCTAGTCCCAGAGGGAGGAGGGAAGGCCTTCCAGGCCTGCAGCCCCAACAGCAAGAACCGCGCCCATGTCTGCTGGCCACGGGCTGGGGAGGCTGTGGGCGGCCGTGCGCCTGTGCCCGGCTGTGGAACAGAACAAAGCACTGTCTACCTCGCACTCAGACCGGAATCGGGGCCCCAGGGGAAGTGCTTCTGGCATGGCTTCGAGGCCGCTCTCACCTCACTGTGCGGAGAGGGGTCCAGAGGCCCCGGGCAGAGCCCAGCCTCTCACCCAGTCTTTTAAAACGAGCAGCACTGTGCTCCACGCGTTCGTGGAAATTCAGAAAACGAACTTTGCAAAAAAACTTTTTTTTGGCTTCTAGGAACCTAAGGTCATACTTTAAAATGACATGCTTTCAGCCCTGGCAGTGCTGCTCAGTATTAGAGCACCGGACTGCGTACCAAAGGGTCTCAGGTTTGGTTCCCAGTCAAAGGCACGTGCCTGGGTTTCAGGTTTGTTCCCGCCCCCAGTTGGGGCACATGCGGGAGGCAACCAATCAATGTCTCTCTCACATTGATGTTTCTCCCCCGCCCACTCTCTCTAAAGAAATCAATGGAAAAAAATATTCTCACTCCTTGGGTGACGATTAAAGAAGAAATCACATTCTTTTTATAATGAAACTGGTTTGTTGTAATGAACTTGCTAATGATCAAAAGCAGCTGGGTATCGCTAAGTTATGACATAGCCTGCTGAGAGGCTAATAAAATAAAACATTTAGATGAAGAAGAGAGGGTCAAGCCATATAATTTTAAAAATACATTTTATTGATTTTTTTTTTTTTTTACAGAGAGAAAGGGAAAGGGAGAGGGATAGAGAGTCAGAAACATCGATGAGAGAGAAACATTGATCAGCTGCCTCCTGCACACCCCCGACCGGGGATGTGCCCGCAACCAAGGTACATGCCCTTGACCGGAATCGAACCCGGGACCCTTCAGTCCGCAGGCCAGCGCTCTATCCAGTGAGCCACACTGGCCGGGGCTGAGCCACATTTTTAGCCTCTCTTTGTGGTGCAGAATGGGAGTGGCCGGGCTCTCGATGGAAGTTCTGGAAGACAGTGGTTGGATGCAAGCTTCTCCTCCTTTGTCCCGATGCAACAACTGCTCAGTTCGTGCAACAACTGCTCAGGCAGCGGCGGGAAGAAGCGCAGGCCTTCCGCCCGAGGCCCTCCTGCTGTGAGAGCTCACCCTACGGGTCAAGGCAAGTGTCCCACATGGACGCCCATCCACATCCTCTGCTCTGTGTGGCTTTAAAAAATATGTCTTTTTATTGACTTCAGAGAGGGAGAGGAAGAGAGAGGGAGACATCCATGATGAGAGGGAATCATGGATCGGCTGCCTCCTGCACTCCCCATGCTGGGGATGGAGCCCGCAATCCGGGCCTGTGCCCTGAACGGGAATCGAACCTGACCTCCTGGTTCAAGGTCGACGCTCAGCCCCTGAGCCCCGCCGGCCGGGCTCTGTGTGACTTTCGAAGGACCCAGGTGTGAGCCTCGGTGAGTGAGCGGAGCCTGGCGCCACGTGAGGCTGCTTCTCGGGAAGCAGGTGCACAGACAGGCCCCGCCCCCAGCTTCCTGTCACCGTGGCCTGGACGAGGATGAAGCAAGCGCAAGCACCGCGTTCTCACCAGTGGCGGGGCCCTGCCTTCCCGAGGCTGCCCTCCTGCCGGCCCGCGGCAGAGCCCTTTGTCTTCGGCCGAGGAGAAGCCGCGGGACAAAGGCACCTGTTGTTCCCTCTGCGGCCTCAGAAGTGACCGCAGGCATCGCCCCGCTCTCCCGGGCTCCCCACACCACCCGCTCCCCCGTCGTCATCACTGGCTGTGAAAGGGGGGTAATTGAGGGGAAGACCCATAAATTTCAGAGCTCTCCAGGGACAGACATAATGAATTTGGTACAGCACATATTTCTAGATCAAAGATGCCTTTGAAGTGACAAAACCCTAATCCGCCAACAACCAGGCACTTCCCCTCAGCCCGCAAGCCCATCGGCAAATAAACGCACGTTCAGGCAACTGTCTTTATCTGGACACGGCCACAGGGAGCCTCGCCCCGGTGACACCGACCCCGACACCGACACGGCGAACGTGTGGGGAGGCCAGGCCTGAGCAGCCAGGGCTGGCTGTGTGCAGGGCCCGAGCCGCAGCCGCAGCGCCCGCTCTGTGCGCTCTGTGCGCGCTCGGGGCCTGCGGGGCGCTGGGTCATGGATGTGCATTATGTCAGGAAGAGACAGGCCCTCCAGATCCCAGAGACAAGACACGCACGCCCCGACCAGCAGACCCTGGGACCCGGAGCGACTCGGCGAGCGCTGACGTGCTGGCCACCAAGGGCAGGTCATGCTGGACACGCTGCGCAGCCGGCTGCGGGCGACGGAGGGAGATCTGACGGGGATTTCAGTGCTCGGGAGCCACGGGTGTGGATCCCAACATGCAAATCACACACCAGACAGTGAGCCCCCGCCCTGTGTCGACGCGGTTCTGAAGTTCTGAGTGTGTGAGAACAGCACCCCCATGCACTAAACACGCGTGCGGCTTTAAGAAACGGATCAGGCCTCACGCTCGCCTCCTGTGAGGCGTTAAAAACAGGAGGCGGACGTTATGATGAAGGCACAGGGCTTCCCATATTGCGCAGAAAAAGTGAAAATCGCAAATAAGCAATTTTGGGGTGAAATGGCGAAAACCCACGCTGTCACCAAAAGGGCTCAGAAGGCCCTGTCCTGTGCGCATCCTTTTCCACAGAGGAGCTGTCCCGCAGCGGCCCGGGGGGAGCTGGTCGGGTGTTTTTGAAGGACTGGGCTTTGGTTTTGCTGCCAACTTTGAAATGTAACGTAGTCAAAATATAAACATAAATTTAAATGAACTTTTCACAGAAGCAGATCCGTGAGGCGAGGCGGCTGCGTTTGTGCTTGTTCCTTTTCTGCTCTCCTTCCGAGAGAGAAAGCCGGCCCCCGCTGGGCGAGACAAAGCGGGCGGGGATTGGGGATATTCCCAGTGTTCCTAGACGGCCCGCCTCATTAGCATACCTCCTCCCTGGAGGGAGCTGGCACCGAGCCCAGCCCCGCTAATCCCCCCCTCCCCCCACAGCTCTGCTCGCCCTTTTCGGGGAACAGAGTCCCCTGGTGACTCCTCGGAGCCTCCCGGCCTCGCGCTGCCATCGGGGCAGGACCAGGAGGCCGCGTGTCCAGGCGAGTCCCCGCGTGCAGGGAGAGCTGGCTGGTCTCACTCTTCCTCAGTGTCCCTCCCGCTGCTCGGCGGAGATGACCAGGAGCTCTGCCCCGCACCTGGCTCCTTTGAAGAGGGCCAGGCGCTCGCCACACGCCGGCTGGCCATGGCGTCCTGGCTCGTCAAGGACAGAGGCTAGTCACAGACTCTTCCTTCACCCGCATCTTCACGGGACAGCGTGGCACTTAGGGACGGCCATTCTGGTGGCTCATTTTCTACAGACGCCGCGGACATACCCAACGAAGCAGCAGGTGGACGAGCCAGCATCCAATTTCAATAAAATGCAAAAAAACCCAAAACAAAACCCAAAAAACAGTAAAAATTATACAGCAGCGTGGAAAACGTTTGTCATTGTTGTTGTTAAAACCAAAGGCTCACGAGTTTGCTGAGAACACTCCCTCACATTCTGTGTCTAAAAGGCAAGTGCTAGGCTGCGAGCACAACTGATTCTAGCTTGTTTTCTTATTTTCTGATCATTAATTTGTAATGAAAGACACCGGCTTATCACGAGTTTGCAATCCTGAAGTCACTATTTCATAGCACTGTGGTGAGATGGCCGGCAGGCCGGCCCCGCCCGCACGCTCTTCCCGGGCTCCGTGCGGTGGACCTGCCGCTGGCATCAGGTCATGAGCATCTGACCCTTGTCACGTGTTCTCACAGGAAACTCGGAACCGGATGTTGCCGTCGGCTCCATGGTGCCTTCGCTTGGCCAGCCCCGCACAAGCCCCCTGTAGTAACAGTTCTAGACACATCTGTGCGTCGCCAGTGGGTCGCTTCAGACATTTCTGAGGGCGTGCCCAGGCTAAAACTCAGCAGTGCTCCTCATTCGGCACGGCCGTTCTCCTCACACTTCTGCGAAGGGAACTCAGGGTCTGCAGGTGCAGGCTGGAATTCGTGGCACCTACTATGTGGCTGGGGACTAGGCTGTGAGGCAGGTGACCAGTTCTCTCTTTTGCCGGAGCCACTCGGGCACATTCGTGCCCTAAATCAGCCCTTCCAGCATAGCAGTGCCAACATGCGGTCGCCCAAGCGCTGGCAAGTGCCAGTCGGGGGGGGGGCCTTCTCCCAGGCCCCATCCTTTAAAAGTTATTAGAGTCCTGGCTGGTGTTGCTCAGTGGATAGAGCATCGGTCTGCAGACAAAAGGGTCCCAGGTCTGATTCTGGTCAAGGGCAGGTACCTCGGCTGCAGGCTCGTCCCCGGCCCGGGCCTTGGTCAGGGCTTGTGCAGAAGGTAACCAATTGATGTATTTCTCTCACATTGATGTTTCTCTCTGTCTTCCCCTCTCTCTCCCACTCTCTCCAAAAGATCAATGGGAAAATATCCTCAGGTCAGGATTAAAAAAAAAAAAAAGTTATTAGAACATCCTTCTGTGTGAATGTCCTTCTCACACCTTCTTTCCACACTTCTAACTTAAACAAGGCAGGGACGATGGAGAGAGTGGGACATACTTACGATTACGTATGATACTTGTACTAAGAATCTGTCTTCCTTAAAAAAAACACACCACACTGCTAAAATACTGAAGAATAAAAAAAGTCACAACATGGCTTATTAATTTAAAAGTGCAAGCCCTTCAGCTCGTACCCAAAATGAATGTATGTTACTGCTGAGCATTTATAAATATTAATAATATAGCTTGAAAATTATTTGGCCATGACACATTTAAGAAGCTCTGAACTGTTAACCAGAAGTTAGCATTTATAATCAGCCCACGTGGAAACGTCCACGGTGCTCACAAGTCATTTCCAGTTCATCCCCAAACAGAGCCCACGGCCACCTGCAAAGACCAATAAAAAGGACGTGTGAGCCTCGGCTTCCTCCCAAGAAGAAACCAGCAAAAAACCAAGCCTTAGGGAACAGAAGGAGCAAACGAGCAAAACTTGTTTAAAATAGTGATTTATGCCCAGCAGGCCTGCCTCAGCTGAGCATCCATCCACCTATGAACCAGGAGGTCACTGTCGGATTCCCGGGGCAGGAGGCAGCCAATCAATAATTCTCTCTCATCATTGATGTTTCTATCTCTCCTCCTCCCCTCCTTTCTGAAATCAGTAAAAATATATTTTAAAAAAATAGTGATTTATAAAACAGTAGATACATCAAAATGGTGGTTATTTGAAAAGGCCAATGAGCTGGCTTTCAAGAAAATCTAAGGGATGACAGGAGAGAGAAGAATGTGGAAAATGGGATAAACGCCATCACCGGTGAGATCTTAGAAAGATGTGAGACTATAATGAACAAGCCCACCTTACGTATCTGCTTCTAAAAAAAACAAGTTAAACATTTACCAGCTCTAACCCTATCCTGTTGGCATCTTTACTGCTTATTAAAGGTGTCGATGACTTTGGGGAGCATGACTTACAAATAATAAGCAATCTTTTCACATTCTCGGTCTTAATTAGGTCTTAGGCTTTTCTTCAGTTTTTTGTTTTGTTTTAAATATTTTTATTGATTTCAAGAGAGTAAAGGAGAGGGAGAGAGAGAGAGAAACATCAGTGATGAGAGAGAATCATGGATCCGATGCCTCCTGCATGCACCACACTGGGGATTGAGCCCACAACCCGGGCCTGTGCCTTGACTGGGAATCGAACCCTGACCTGGTTCATAGGTTGACACTCAGCTACGGAGCCACGCAGCCGTTTTAATAATATATCAAAATTGTTTAGAGAATAAGCTGCTCCCACCACAGAGACCCTGTGGCCCAGGGCGCTGTGTGCACAGTGGCCATGGAGACCCTGTGGCCCAGGGCGCTGTGTGCACAGTGGCCACGGAGACCCTGTGGCCCAGGGCGCTGTGTGCACAGCAGCCAGAGCGGAGCAGAGCCGTCGGGCCTCTGGGACAAACACCTCTTCCTTGAGAAAAGCCCCTGCTTTTGTGTTGGGCCCTGGGAGAGACTGGGTGTCTCTGTGGGAAATGGCCTGAGCCTGAGGCCTGAGCCGCCTTCCAGGCTTCTATTGGCAACGCCTCCTCCTGCTGACTTACGGAGGCTCCGTTCACCCGCAGCAGCACACACAGCATCGCCCTAAGGATGCGCTGGGCACTCCCACGGTTTGCACCGCAGCCCGGAGCCGCTGGCTGTCCCGGGGGCGCTCGCCCAGGAGCATTCAGCCCGGAGCCACAGGGGGTGTGCGGAGGCCGTTCCGGCCCAGAGAAAAGGTATCTGCGCCAAATCAGTACCAATGCCTGGTGTTGTTTCCACCAAGGACACATCGCACGAAAGACGGGGCCTCCCCCCCACCCCCCCCGCCACCCCTTCCTGGGAGCACAGCCTCACAGCCCGCACGCATGGCCCAGTCATTCCGCCTCCCTGTCCCTCTGCGCCACGTGGGCTGTTGGGTGGTGGCGCCCTTAGAGTCTAGTCCGTGAGTGACACGCACAGGGTAGGGCAAAGCAGGGTTACAGTGGTTCCCGTGGAAAAGAATACAACAACCAATAAATAATAACACTCAGTGGTTGAGCGTCCACGTATGGACTTGGAGGTCACAGTTCGATTCCCGGTCAGGGCGTATGGATCGTGCAGGAGGCAGCCGATCCATGATTGTCTCATCATTGATGTTTCTCTCTCTCTCCCTCTCCCTTCCTCTCTGAAATCAATGAAAATACATAAGAAAAGAATAAATGCCATTCTGCGTACTTACTCCTGTAAGCCTGCCCTGCCCTGTGTGCAGCTTGTACAAAACTGTTATGGAGTCCCTCCTTTCTCTCAGGTAAGTGTCGGAGCAGCAGCTTGTTTCCAGGATGAAGCTGCGGGGACAAGGGCGCATCCCCGGGCGGGGCGCCCCTGCTGCAGGGGGACCGGCCGCCAGGAAGCTCGGGCTCTGACTGTCCCTGCGAGCGAGCCCGCCCCCAGGCCCTGCCTCTCAGCTGTCTTCTGAGCGGCTCCTGGTCAGTGCTGCTCACGGTAACCTTCCTCCCAGCTCCTCGTTTTTATCACGCGTGTTACTCGACGCCTTTCACACTCACTGAGGTTCCCCTGTGAGTGAACGAAACACACCTGCCTGTAGCCCAGCAGCTCGGCCACACGACCCACTCCCTCACCCGGTCTCCCCGAGCACCCGCGTGACATGCCGTCCCCGCCTCCTGTTGCCGCCGTCTGGGCCGTCCCTGCAATGTCCTGCCGTACCCCCTGTCAGCTCCTCCGGCCCTCGGGCCACCCTTCATGGGCGGGTCCCTTTGAGTCCAAGCGCACGCTCAGCTGAGGTCTGACGATCTTACACTCCTGGTAACGTCTCCTCCAGTGGCCACATCTTAGGTGGCCTCTCCCCCGAAGGCAGAGCTGCCCGTCCTCGAGCTGGACGTGGTGCCACGATGAGGACGAGGCCGGGCAGGGCAGCGTGCCCGAGGCCAGCCCACGCCCAGGGCGCCGAGGCCGGGGCGGGAGTGAGCGTGCGGCCACGGGTCCCCTTCAGGCTTGTCCACGCGGCCCCGTCCTCTCCTCCTCCGAGGAGGTTTGTGTGAGTCAGGTGCTGCCCTCACTCGTGCTCGGCTTTTCTTCTTCTTCCCCCCAACTTGGTCTTCCCTCCGTCCTGCCTGCTGTTCCCCCAGCACATGTGTTGAGTCTTTAACTCTCCGCGCCGCGGGGAGCAGCTAGTCTGTGCCGGACACGCTCCGCTAAAGGAGCAGCAGCTGAGCCCCTGGAGTCCGGAGCCCGCGGGGCGGGAGGCCGCTGTGCGGAGGGGGCCCCAGCCCTGAGCTGAATGGGGCCCAGCCGGCCCAGGTGGCCCTCGCCTGAGCGTGGCCGGGAGCGCCCTGGGACAGCGACCTGCTGGTCAGCGCAGCGAGCAGGTCCACAGGGTCGCAGCCCCTCGCCGGTCTTCAGGACAGAAGGAACCACGCGACCTCCCAGGCCGCCCGTGACCACACACAGCCCAGCCGTAGCCCTGATTTCCCACGCCCCATGCTGCGGGAGGCTGTGGTCTGGGAGTGAAACTCCCACCCCAAGTAGCATTTTAAGAAAAAACACGTTTTTCAAAGGAGGACAGAGATCCCCAGGATCCTGAGCGCCTGCGCGGTGCCCAGAGGCCGTCAGCCAGAGAAGCGCAGTGGGTACAGGGGAACCCGTCCCTAGAGCGTGTCTGGGTTGCGCACAGCAAACGCCACAGTGGCGATGGGTGAGCACGGAGAGGTGATTATTTATGTAGATTGAAAGGTGAGGGTACTTGCGGGGATGCCGAGATGGCGGCGGGTTAGTGGGAGCCCCACTGACCCTCTCCCAGCGCCTTGCTGACGGTCACAGGTTAACTTGTGCCTCCACTCCCAAAGGTCATTGCTGGTCACAAGACAACTCACGTCCGCATTTACATTAATTTAATAATCTAAGGTCTGAAAGCCACGCAGAGGTGTGTGTGTGTGTGTGTGTGTGTGTGTGTGTGTATAAATTGATTTCAGAGAGAGAGGGAGAGAGAGAGAGAAACATCAATGATGAGAGACAATCATGGATCGCCTGCCTCCTGCATGCCCTCAGCTGAGGATTGAGCCCGAAACCTAGGTGTATGCCCTTGACCAGATCGAACTCGGGACCTTTCAGTCCCCAGGCCGATGCTCTGTCCACTGAGCCACACTGCCCAGGGCAGGACGAGCAGTCTTAATCTCGTGTGCCGCTGGCCTGGTGCTAACTGAGTCCTCAGCTGGGGTCAGGCTCGGCACCCTCACGCCGTACCTGCGGCACCGGAGGCTCAGGGCCAGCAGCTCAGCCAGGACGCGTCGGAGCGTCAGGCGGGGTTTGGGTCTGGCAGATCTGTCTCCCTGCAGACCTGTGCTCGGACAAACCCACCACTGTCTCCCAGTGTTTCGTTTCCTCATCTTCAAACCTGGGTGCTTGCCCATGGCCGTTCCCTGACCCCCCGCACACCTGTGAGGTTGCTACCTGACCCGCTGCTGCCGTGGGAAGGAACGGCCTTTCCCCTCAGGCCCCGCACACAGCGCGGCGGCCCCAGAGCCCAGAGCCCCCGCAGCTCCGTGTCCGCCGAGCTCCGAGTCCAGTGGAGCTGACCGCGCCTCCTCGTCAAGCGCCGAGCTTGGAAGTGTCTCCTGCCACCGCTGACCCTCCGTGCCTTTAAGTACAGCCACGTTCCACCAGCAATGCTCAGGCCGCCCTCTCCCCAAAGGATCTCCAGGTTGGAGTTTGTCCTATTTACTCCAGAGGCTGCCTTTTCAGAAGACTATCAAGCCCTGGCCAGTTCGTTCAGTGGTGAGAGCATCGGCCGGCAGACTGAAGGGTCCTGGGTCCCATTCCCGGTCCAGGGCGCTGCAGGCTCCATCCTCAGCAACCAGCCGGTGTGTGTCCCACGTCAATCTCCCCCCCCTTCCACTCCCTCTAAACATCAATGGGAAAATGTACTCGGGTGACGATTTAAAAAAATAAAAAGAGAAGACCATCAAGTGTTCTTTTTGGAGGTGATTTGTTTATTGTCAGTTGAGTCCTATTTTCAATTTCACTGAATTTCCAACTTTAGGGTTGAACCCAAACTGATTTATTGGGGGCCCTGAAGTAGACTGCTTTCCATTTTCCCCTCAGTTGAAGGTAATGGATTAATGGTGAGTTGTTTTGTGCATTTTTAAAATATATTTTATTGCTTTTTTACAGAGAGGAAGGGAGAGGGAGAGAGTTAGAAACATCGATGAGAGAGAAACATCGATCAGCTGCCTCCTGCACACTCCCACTGGGGATGTGCCCGCAACCAAGGTACATGCCCTTGACCGGAATCGAACCTGGGACCCTTCAGTCCGCAGGCTGACGCTCTATCCACTGAGCCACACTGGTTAGGGCAATGGCGAGTTTTTTTAAATGTGTGTCTCTCGGGCTATAGTATAAACAGCAATAGGCCAGGGACTGCGTCTGCCTTGCTCCCTTTTCTAAACCTGGAGTATTCGGAATCTGGAGTAGTTCCTAGCACAGCTGAGATTCTAAAAACATTTGTTGTTCAATGCACACGAAAGGAGACACTGGCTGAACCTGGGCACCCTCTCTTATTTGCTTAATCCTACGCATTCGCACTGTTTACTGTCTATTTGATAAGTTGGAAAACGTCCTTTTACTCCAGCAGTATCTCTACTGTCCACAGATGAGGTGCTTTCATTGTCTCCGTAAGCATTAAGCTCTCGGTCTAAGTGACAATTGCATCCTCTCATCTTTTACCTTCAAACTGACGCTAAGTTTTCAGTCCTCATCTATCTTAGCAGACATTTCCACACATTGATTACCTGATTGCATTACAAGGACATCGTCGGATCTTCTGGAAGCCCTGTGACTGTGTTTACGTCATAGTCTCTGGCTCAGAAAGTGAGTGAGTTAAATAGGGTGTCTGCCCGACAAATGTTTGCGTCATTCGCATCAGGGTCTTCCTCACTTTCTTGCAACCTAAGACCCTGTGATCTGTCCTTCTTCCCGCGCCTCTCTGCCGCCCTCTCCTGGTGGCTCATAGCAGCACAGGCCAAAGAGAAAACCCTTGCTGTATATGCTTACGGTACTTATTAGGGAAAACAAGTGTTTTGTTTTCAGAAGAAAGATCTAAATAAATTACAAGACTTAGTAATGACCAAAGGAAATGTAGAACTTCTGTGAAACGTTGAAATTGACAATAAACAGAACAAATCAAAACATACCCTCAGGTGAGGATTAAAAAAAAGAAAATAAAACAAAACAAAAACACATTGAAATAGTGATGCATATTATTTGCCTGACCAGTAAATTGAACTCTATTTCAGTAAAAATACATGAATCTTTTTGGAATTCACTCTAGAAAAAAAAATTCACTAATCTATTATCTCAAAATCGGTGATGTTTCCATGTAACAATGATTAAAATTACATGTGGCCATCTATGGCATGTTCGCTAACCAAATCAGTACCACAATGAATTCAACCTTTAAGTCCTGCCCATCCGTGAATCTCCTGCCCGTGACCTATTCATTCCCAATTCATTCCCAACCACATAGGAAGGTCTCTAGAGTCCCTTCTGACGCACAGAGTCTACGACACTCTCTTCCACCCTCTTGAAATTCAGTGGGACGTACCAAGGACCGGGTCAGCCTCGTGTGATCTGCATAGATGCCGCAGGACTTAAAAACAGCAGCATTTGTTAGGACCAAGTCCTGGCACGAGGTCCTCCATGCGAAAGCTCATTTGGTTTTTGTAGAAGCCACACAGGATAGGGTTCCTGACCCTCCTGTTGGGGTGAGAACACTGAGCTCAGGGGTCAGGTCCCTGTCAGGTCCCACTGCCGAGGAGCAGAGGTGATTCAGTCAGGGCAGCAGAGCACACGCTCCCGGGCTCCCCGACACGGGATAGGGTGCCTGGAACAGGTGCTGTGTTCAACAGACAGGAAGAGGGTCTGAAGGGTCGGCAGCCAGACGCAGGGGGAAGTCAGGGTGTGTAGTGGGACAGAGACCCGCCCAGCATGAAGACTGCAGAGAGAGAGAGAGGTGAAATCCACAAAGTAGCCTCGGGTTTGGATAAGGTGAGCAGAGGTCACTTTCCCGAGTGGAAATATATTTAAAGAATGTGCCCCAAGGAGAGTGAGGAAGGAGAGGGGCCCCGCCCATCTGCCTGAGAGGGGAGGGCAGTTAGGGGCAATTGGGCCGGCAGGGAAGGACAGTTGGGGGCAATCGGGCCAGCAGGGGAGCAGTTAGGCGTCGATCAGGCTGGCAGGGGAGGGCAGTTAGGGGCAATCGGGCTGGCAAGGAGGACAGTTGGGGGCGACCCGGCCGGCAGGGGAGCAGTTAGGCATTGATCATGCTGGCAGGGGAGTAGTTAGGGGTGATCAGGCTGGCAGGCAGGCGAGCGGGTTGGGAGCCAGCAGTCCCAGATTATGAGAGGGATCGGGCCTAAACCGGCAGTCGGACATCCCCCGAGGGGTCCCAGATTGGAGAGGGTGCAGGCTGGGCTGAGGAACACCCATCCCCCCAGTACACAAATTTCATGCACCGGGCATCTAGTAGTGATATAAACAGCCAATCACAGTATATAGACAAAGACATGGGTTCAGGTTCACATACCGACATAGACATAGGTGATAGAGGAGAGAGAGGGGTTAGGGGGAGAAAGAGAGAGAATTGAGAGAGAGAGATAGTAATGAGAAAGAGAGATAGTAACGAGAGAGAGAGAGATGAGAGAGAGAGTAATGAGAGAGAGAGAGAAAGAGAGAGAGAGAGAGAGAGGGAGGGAGGGAGGGAGGGAGATAGAAAGAGAGAGAGAAGCAGAGGGAGAGAAATAGCCTGCCACTGTAACATGCCATCCACTTCAGAAGATCTGTGAGTTACACCTTTCCCGTTTCACGTGAGTAGCTGTAAGAATCCTCGCTGAAGCTCTGTCTAGTTTTGCTCAGTGGATAGAGCACCGGCCTGCAGACTGAAGGGTCCCAGGTTTGATGCCGGTTGCGGGCTTGATCCCCAGTGTGGGGCGTGCGGAAGGCAGCCCATCAGTGATTCTCTCTCCTCATTGATGTGTCTCTCTCTCCCTCTCCTTCCGCTCTGAGGTCAACAACAATGTATTTTAAAAAGAGCGACAGCTGGGCCTGTGAGCACCTTTTGTGTCGATGCTGTCTCACTCCCGCCGCGCCCGAGGGAGCCGCCGTTTGCCCACCTTTCCTCTCTGTCAGGGCCTGCAGTTCTTTCTCCTCACACACCTCGTGACGAGACTGTGATTTTCTCCAGATCCACAACCATCTCCTCCCTAGAACGGATTCCCGAGAGGAAATGACCAACACGAGCGTGTTGGCGGCCGTTGGCATGTAGCATGATCATTATGGCCTTGACCTCGGTGCTCCTTGAGGTCCAGAGAGCCGTCCGACCGGCAGGAAGGAGCGGGGTCACCTGGGACAAGCGCCTGCTCTGTGCCTGATTTCACAGTGTTGGCGGCGTCTGCACCTCCGATTTTGTGACAATTCGTAATGAAATACGAAACAGCACAGCCTAGTGAACGTTTGCTAAAACAGTTATCTACAAATATGTCGCATGTCTATAATCAAGAAACCCAACAGACTGTGTTATCAACTAAGCTCTGTAACCCAGGACCAGCGAAACCCAAGACCCCACCCGCCCTGGCCAGAGACACCCGCCTCCCACACCAGTGCCCACACCTCAGCCCTCCCCGGGTGCCCTCCCGGCCGCTCCCGCCGCACGTCCCCGCCCGGTATCCCGTCCGCATGTCCCCGGCCGGGTATCCCCATCCGCCTGTCCCCGTCTGCACATCCCCACCCGGTATCCCCGTCCGCATGTCCCCGTCTGCACATCCCCACCCGGTATTCCCGTCTGCATGTCCCCGTCTGCACATCCCCACCCGGTATCCCCGTCTGCATGTCCCCGTCTGCACATCCCCACCTGGTATCCCTGTCCGCACATCCCCGGGCCAGTATCACTCCGTTCCCTGCACAGGGACAGCGAACTGGCTCAACGGCCTTCAGGGCAACCACACCAAGGACGCCCCGATGCTATGCACTGAGTGTAATTTAATTCACATAAAACCAAGCACATAATGCAACGTTTCAAAGTCTGGAGGGAGCCGCCTGACATCAGTAGTTCGTGTATCACACACTCATGCCTCTTTTCTCTGCACCCACATCTGCCGAGCTCTGTTTGACGTGTGAAGGCCAGGCCAGTACTCACTTTTCCTCCCTCGCAGGAGACGGAGAACACTCGGAACGTTCACCCCTTTGGCCTGCCTCCTGGAAATGCTGTTTCTCAGAAATGTCCTCCGTTTCAGGAAGCAGGAAACGGAAAGAAAGCAAAGCCGGCCACAGTCTCTGGGTTGTGCAATGCTCAGCCATTTGGCACCGTTGGACGCACCCCTGTAGGAACCCCTCAGTGCAGGGTATTCTGGGAGTTGTATTACTACAGAAAATTCCTTCTGTTAAAGAAAAGTGCAAGAAAACTCCTTATTTGGACTTAGACTAGAGAACCGTCCCCTGGGAGCCAAGGAGAGCCAGTGAGGAACCATGTTCTAATGCATCATCGGAAGACGGAGCCACGCGGCCCTGGCCAATGTGCTCAGGGGATAGAGCGTCGGCCTGCGGACTGAAGGGTCCCGGGTTTGATTCTGGTCAAGGGCATGTACCTCAGTTCCAGTCTCCTACCCGGCCTGGGTCCTGGTCAGGGCTCGTGTAGGAGGCAACCAGTCGATGTGTCTCTCTCACATCGATGTTTCTCTCTGTCTTTCCCTCTCTCTTCCATTCTCTCCAAAAATCAATAGGAAATGTCTGAGGGTGAGGGTTAACCAAAAAACCAGAAACAAAAGACAGACCCTGAGCAGGCTCGTCGGGCCTCCCTGATTCAGAATACGATGGAGTCAGCGTGCAGGCCGGAGCGCGATGGCACAGGACACACGAGCTACCGGGTTTGTCTGAACTGAACGATGAAGCCAGGATTTTTCTTATGAAAAATCTCACTGAACTGACTAGACGGGGAGGACTGACGGGGTTACATGGTGGGCGTGGTCCCCAGTCCAACCGTCTGAATCTGCAGCTCCACATTTTGACAAAAAAAGGAGAAGTGCATGGAAATATTTTTATAAGTTTAACACATTTTATTGGAAAAGTTGTTTGTTATTAGGGGGCAGGCTTGCTCCACAGAGAGCCGCTCCAGGTCCCCATTGAGAGAGAATCTTCCTGGCGCCCGCAGGCAGAACATCCAGCAGCTTCCAGGGGTGCCTTTCAGGGTGCGTCTCCATGGATTGGTTGGCGCCAGGGCAGGGTCACTAGGTCTGAGGTCAGCCGTCCCTCATCTGGCTTCGCTGCTTTTCTGGGCCTGGAGCTGAGACACAACTGAGGCCCGGATGGATTTGATGTGGGTCAGAACCTCAGGTCCTGGGGCTTGATGATTAAGGACTACCTTCCACCCCCTTATTTGTTCCACCCTAAGGGGTCTCACCCACAGGACTAGCAACATGCCAGGGAGGAAAGGTCAGGGCAGGATCTGAACCCCATGACCAGTGAGGTGAAAGGTCAGGGCAGGGTCTGAACCCCATGACAGTGATGTGAAAGGCCAGGGGAGGGTCTAACCCTGTGACAGTGATGTGAAAGGTCAGGGGAGGGTCTAACCCCGTGACAGTGATGTGAAAGGTCAGAGGAGGGTCTAACCCCGTGACCAGTGATGTGAAAGGTCAGGGGAGGGTCTAACCCCGTGACAGTGATGTGAAAGGTCAGGGGAGGGAAGGTCACCATGGGGGTGAGGTCCTTGTTTTCCCAGTTTTGCCTGTTGCTAGGCACCGGGCTCTCCACCTGGTGACGGCTGTACCTGGTCCACGTTCTTGCTCTGCTCGCCTGTGGCTAACTGCCAACCACATTCCCCCTCCAGGGTCTTTGCTCCATGGAAGAGTTATTGACGTCCACAGTGTTTTCCTCTTCCTGGTCCTTCGGATTCTCCAGTCGAGAAGGCCTCTGGTGGAAGAGGAGAGTTGCTCTGTGGAAAGGGGATACGTCTTGGGAAAGCTTTGTGGTACATTTCCCCCAGCGACTCTAAGAACGGGGACGGATCCTATGGCAACTCCGATGGTTTCCAATTCTGCCTCCAAACGAAAGAAGGAAGTATGCGAGCAGATGGATAAACACTGAAGCACCACAGCCTCTACTCAGTACATCACTTAACTTTTTTATGATAGTGCACTTTGTAACTCTTTAAAAATGTATATTCGTTATTGATTTCAAAGAGGAAGGAAGAGAGAGAGAGAAGAAACATCAATCATGAGAGAGAATCATGGATCGGCTGCCTCCTGCACTGGGGATCAAGCCCACAACCCAGGCATGTGTCCTGACCGGGAATCAAACCGTGACCTCCTGGTTCATAGGTCGATGCTCAACCACTGAGCCACACCGGCTGGGCACTTTGTAATTCTTAACACATGTCCTTAGAAGTTAAAATAACCAAATGGCATTGCTGTAACAAAACTCTCTCCATCGATTTATGTGAAGTCTCTGTATGTGTGTCTGTGGATGGTGTTTTATTTTAGCTACCAATAACATTCATCCAGGAAGTAATTTCTTTAAACCCCCTAAATCTCATTAAGAAAGAAATACAGCCCTAACCAGTTTGGCTCAGTGGATAGAGCCTCGGCCTGGGGACTGCAGGGTCCCAGGTTCGATTCCGGTCAAGGACATGTACCTTGGTTGCAGGCATATCCCTAGTAGGGGGCGTGCAGGAGGCAGTTGATGGATGTTTCTCTCTTATCGATGTTTCTAACTCTTTATCCCTCTCCCTTCCTCTCTGTAAAAATCAATAAAATATATTTAAAAAAAAAGAAATACATTTTCCATAAATAGTTATTCATAAAAATATGTAATTTATTTCTGTCTTTTAATTATGAATTTATAATACTTGTATAAGTCAGTATTTTAAAATTTTAATACTTAAGAGTCTATGGCTAGTGGATATAAAAATGTTTCATTTCAATGTCCACATGTTTTTAATGTAAAAAAAATATGGTAAATGCCCTAACCAGTTTGGCTCAGTGGATAGAGTGTTGGCCTGCGGACTGAAGGGTCCCAGGTTCGATTCCGGTCAAGGGCATGTACCTTGGTTGCGGGCACATCCCCAGTAGGAGGTGTGCAGGAGGCAGCTGATTGATGTGTCTCTCTTATCGATGTTTCTAACTCTCTATCCCTCTCCCTTTGTCTCTGTAAAAAAATCAATAAAATATTTTTTAAAATATGGTAATAAAAAACAACTTACAAGCATTTAATCTACATAATATCATGAGAAAATTCTATGGTGAAAGTGGAATGAAAATAGAAGTTTAAGGAGATAAAGAAATAATAGGCCCAATTGTTAAACTTTTATGTGTACAAGAATTTGTACATATATTGTATGACTGGGCAGCAAATCACTATCATATATAACTTCCTTTGGATACATTTAAAAGTTACTAAGCAACTGAATTAGATCCTTTGCAACTATTTAAACATGATAAAAGGTAAATAATAACTTTAAAAATGTGTGAGTTATTGGTTTTGTAAAATTCTGTTTGGTGAGCAAAAACGTTAGACATTCAGGGTTTTGGAGTGGGGCTGAATGTCCTACGGCCTCGCAGAGGATCCTGGAAAGGGAGGGAAAAGAGCACTGGTACTGCCATCGTCCTTACTGGGAAATGCAATAAAGAGGTGGTTACCTTTCTCACCATCTGGATGATGGGCGGTCGAGCCTCTTCCAGCAGAGCAGCCTGGGAGAGCCCCCAGACTCATGGAAACCCAGAGAAAGAATGTCTCCCTTAGAATCACAATGCTGAGCTCTAGACATATCTCAAAGCCATGCTGGAATAAGTAATTGAGATGCACATGCATAAAAGAAGTACATTGTGACCACTGAGAAAACATGGTTGCATGCCCGACCAGTGTGGCTCAGTGGTTGAGCATCGACCTATGAACCAGGAGGTCATGGTTTCATTCCCAGTCAGGGCACATGCCCAGGTTTCAGGCTCGATCCCCAGTAGGGGGCGTGCAGGAGGCAGCTGATCAATGATTGTCTTTCAACATTGATGTTTCTATCTCTCCCTCTCCCTTCCTCTTTCAGAAATCAATAAAAATATATTTAAATAAAAAATAAAACATGGTTGATCATCATATTCATTTTTATTTTCTAGGCTTTATCATCTCAAATATAAATTGCTGAAAAAAGCTGATATTATTCATTCCTGTTGAGAGCATTTATTTTGTGCCAAGTGCTACATGGATTCAGACTGACCACAAAAGCAATACTTTTGAAGAAAACACAGTGACGGGTGGGTCATGGAGATACAGCTAGAAATTAGCTAGAAAATGGCGTGAGCTCATAATATCAGGGCTTTGTGTTTCACTCGGAGGATTTAGGATTTGAGGCTTTTATCTTGAAAACACTGGGGAAATAGAAAATATTAAGGAATATGATTGTAAGGACAGGAAAAAAGGCCTTTCTTTTTCCTTGCTGTAGCCTTCCACAATTTATGAGAAGCTCCTGGTAATTAAACCCCAAGATTGTTGGCGCCTCTGATTCCAACAATCCCTCTGTTCAAACTGCAAGGTAAGCTACTCTCAAGGCTGCATTCTTGCACCCCCCTCCTCCCCGCCCTGCTGTTTTCACAACTCAGGGCTAACTCACACCAAGGAATCTCTCATTAGCAAAGAGTGCCCTTCCCCCTCCCTTTCAAATCCAAGCCCCCCCCCCCCCCCCTTTCAAACTCTTTTGCTCTAAGCATGATTTATAGCCTTGGGAAAAAATACTGATAAGACAGGTCCTTAGGACATCTGCCAGACTGTTCCCTGGAAAGCAAACAAACTGTAACTTTTCAAGGCAGCCCCAGATATCTGTTCCACTTTAACAGAATTCCCTTCCCTTCCTTGTTGCTTAGCAACAGCCTCGACTTAAAGAATAGGTTGCTCTTTATTGCCAGCCCTGTAAATAAAGTTCCTCGCTGCTTCCCTTCTTTTAGTTGTGATTTCTTTCACAGCCCGCATCACCCGCCAAACCCTAACAATGATAATAAAACCATGTAACTATTTTAGAAAGAGATCATTGTGGTAGGAAGGTTGGATTATGGAACAAGGTTTGTATCGGGAGAGATCATGGTGGTGGATGGATTAGAAGAAAAGAGGGGAGTTAGGAAAACGAGAGAGAAAACACTGCGATCATTTAGACAGAGGTAATGACCAGGCTTAATTAGTGTGAAAAATGTCAGAAATAAAGGGAAGGGGAGAACTATGTAGGCGGCAGAGGCACATCTCTCACCAGTGTCTGGTGGGAGACAGAGAGGCAGTAATACGACGATCCCTGTAGGAGAGATGACCAAGGCAGAGTGTGAAAGGAAGGCCACAGAGAGCAAATGTGGGATTCCAGGGTTCAGGCAGAAAAAGAGGGACCCACAGAGGAGGTGTGGAAACAATGCCCAGGACAGGAGTAGAGAAACCAAGAGAAAACAACGCTTTAAAAATCGGATGGCCTGAGGAAAAACCAAGATGGCGGCATAGGTAAACACCTGAACTGCTGCCTCGCACAACAATTTCAAAATTACAACTAAAAGACAAAACGGACATCATCCAGAATCACAGGAGGCTGGCTGAATGGACATTCTACAACTAGAAGGAAAGAGAAAAGCACACTGAGACTCACAGGAGCTGCAGAAGGCAGAGGTACAAAGGCGCGTGCACGGAGAGGGCTGGCAACTGAGTACACGGATGGCTTTCTCAATCGGGAGGGAGACAAAAGCTCCTGACTGCTCTGAACTCCAGTTCTGGGCGAGACTCTGGGGACCCAGACTCATTCGGGGAGAAACTGGCAGCAGGCAAAACTTGAGGGCGGCTTTCTCTCAGAGGTGCTTGCAGCGATTACTGTGGGACACTGAGACCCAGGGGCCTCTTAAGGCAGGGCTGATGGGAAGCCATTGTTGTTTGCTCCGCCCTGAGACTGCGCCCCATCCAAGCTGAGCGCAGTGGCTTTTTTCAAATCTTGTCTCATAAGGGTGTCTCCAGCACAGAAGTTCTCCCAGTGTAGACACAGCTGATCCTCACAGCCAATTGGCCTGGAGGTCAATTCCTCCCAGTGATACCAACAACAATCAAGGCTTAACTACAACAAGACTGTGCACACAGCCCACAAAGGGGTCACCAAGAGTGTCCACCTCAGGTAACTGGGGAGGCTGAGCCATGGGGCCTTATAGGACACCTAGCACACAAAGCCACTCTATCAACACAGGAAGCAACCAAAATGCAGAGACAAAGAAACACATCACAAATGAAAGAAATGGAGGATATAGAATTCAAAACCACGGTTATAAGGTTTTTCAAGAATTTTCTAGAAAAGGCCAATAAATTTAGTGAGACCCTCAAGGATATGAAAAAGAACCAACTAGAAATTAAACATACACTGACTGAAATAAAAAATAATATACAGAGATCCAACAGCAGACTAGAGGATCGCAAGAATCAAGTCAAAGATTTGAAATACAAAGAAGCAAAAAACACCCAACTGAAAAAGCAAAAAGAAAAAAGAACCCAAAAATATGAAGGTAGTGTAAGGAGCCTCTGGGACAACTTCAATCGTACCAACATCCAAATTATGGGGGTGCCAGAAGAAGAGAGCGAGCAAGATACGGAAAACCTATTTGAAGAAATAATGACAGAAAGCTTCCCTGGTGAAAGAAATAGACTTACAAGTCCAGGAAGCACACAGAACCCCAAACAAGAGGAATCCAAAGAGGACCACACCAAGACACAGCATAATTAAAATGCCAAGAGCAAAAGACAAAGAGAGAATATTAAAAGCAGCACGAGAAAAACAGTTAATTACCTACAAGGGAGCACCCATACGATTGTCAGCTGATTTCTCAACAGAAACAATGCAGGCCAGAAGGGAGTGGCAAGAAATATTCAAAGTGATGAATAGCAGGAACATACAACCATGATTACCCTACCCAGCAAAGCTCTCATTCAGAATTGAAGGTCAGACAAAGAGCTTCACAGATAAGAAAAAGCTAAAGGAGCTCATCACCACCAAACCAGGATTATATGAAATGATGAAAGGTATTCTTTAAGAAGAGGAGGAAGAAAAAATAGGTAAAGATAAAAATTATGAACAACAAATTAGTATCTATCAACAAGTGAATCTAAAAATCAAGTGAATAAAAAATCTGATGAACAGAATAAACTGGTGAATATAATAGAATCAGGGGCATAGAAAGGGAGCAGACTGACAATTCTCGGGGGGAAAGGGGTGGACAAAGTCTCTGCGGGAAGAGACTGAGCAAAGATCGTACACCTATGGATGAGGACAGTTGCGGGGAGGTAAGGGCAGAGGGTGGGGTGGGAATTGGGTGGAGGGGAGCTATGGGGGGGAAAAAGAGGAGCAATTGTAATAATCTGAACAACAAAGATTTATTTTAAAAAAAATGGGATGGCCCAGCTGGCGAGGCTCAGGGGTTGAGTATTGACCTAGGAACCAGGAGGTCATGGTTTGATTCCTGGTCAGAGCACATGCCTGGGTAAGGGTCTGTGGGAAACTGTGCTCCCAGAACTGCACCTGGATGACCAAAGATAACGTTGTTTGCACAACAGGAGGCTCTTGACAGTTATTCCTGGCGGCAGACATCCTGGCAGCTGAGGCACAACAGGACCTCTCTGTTGAGATAACCTATTCTTGATATTTACGGCCTAACTACCCTCCCGCTGACATCATTAGAGGAATTCCCTCACTCTCCCTGACTATATCTATCCCCGTATACCTTGCAATAAATGAGACTTGATCAGAAAGCCTGTCTTGTCTCCGTCTCTTGTGCCTCTTGTCCTTTCATTCCCACGCCGCCTCTAGGGTCCGCGTTGACTAACCCGCGGGTCGGGCCAGGGGTCGTGCAGGAAGCAGCCAATCCATGATTCTCTCTCATCACTGATGTTTCAATATCTCTCTCTCCCTTCCTCTCTGAAATCAATACAAATATATTAAAAAGAAAAACAAAAACAGGACCAGCTACATAATTTGTGGGGTCTCTTGTCCAAAAATCATTCAGAATTTCAAGACATTAGCAGCGGAGCCCCTCAGGGGCCAAGTGCGGGGCCCGTGGGACGCTGCGGGCCGCACCCTGGGAAGCTGACTTCCTAAAATCCACGTGCGTGGTGGGCGTGAGGCAGCAGGTGGGCATTTTGTTAATTTCAAATTAAATGATTCATCAGTGATAATTCAAACAGTTTATTCCTCTGTTTTTGTATCGACAACATATATGCCTGGTGTTTCCTTCTGTTTCGCTTTGATAACTGTTCTCGCCGGACTTTTGGGGTGCATTTTTCTGAAGGTTTCTTTTTCCTGAATTGGCAGCCTAGGAATACTTACACCTCTGAGAAAGCATGTAGCTGATTTTGTATAGTCCCCGCAACCCTCACAGCATCTGGCCATCTCAAAAGCAGGCAGCCAAGTTCAACAGCATCCAGAGCCTTGGTTAAAGCTCAGGAAAGGGCTGAGCGCACTCTGTCTGATGGAGATGCTGGTGGCCCATGAGCAGCTCTGAGTGCAAAAGTTTTTGCCACTTCAGGTCAAAGGATGGATTTGTCACATGATACAACCACACACCACCAGGGGCAGGTGGGGGAGGGTTTGTTGTTGTTGTTGTTGTTCCTTTTCAAAAAGGAAACTTGCAAATAGGGCTTCATAATGGGTGTCCGCAGCCTGTGGCCTCAGCAGGTCTGGGATAGTAACACAGATCTGGAAGGCTGCCACGTCCAGGAACTTCCTGCTAACCAAGTCCGACGTGCTGCTGCACCAGTAAACATTCACATTTCCTACGGCTGCTGTTCACGTTCTCCTACAGATGCTACCATCACTCTAGATGTTTACACTTTGATCTTGAATAAAACAAGTAAAATGTGCAGTAAACTGCAAAATAATCTTATTTTTAAATCTTTTTATTATGTATTTATTTAAATATATTTTTATTGATTTTTAGAGAGAGAGGAAGGCAGAGGGAGAGAGAGATAGAAACATCAACAAGGGATGGAGGATGGAGCCCACAACCTGGGCATGTGGCCTGATGGGGAATCGAACTGGCAAGCTCTTGGTTCCTGGGCTCAACCACTGAGCCGCACCAGCCAGGCTGAAATATTTTTAGTGGTTTTACACAAAATGAAACAGTAATAAAATAAAGCACATGTTACAAATTACTTTGCCTGGTTTCGATATTAGGGATTTAAAAATCATTTCTTTTAAAAATATTTCCTGATTATCTTCAGAAAACTCACAAAGAGAAATCACCAGAAATAAACGGGCACACATCTCTTTGGCTCAGGCTCTTCCAAGCTGTTGGAAGTCCTCGGCCTTCTGCTACATTTCAGGAAGTTGGGGAAGCCAAGGCTGCGAACGTCTGTGCCTCGGAGTTTCAAAGGGGAACTCAAGTCCTGGCCGTGTGGCTCATTGGTTGGAGCATTACCCTGTGCATGGATTCCTGTCAGGGCACGTACCTGGGTGGTGGGCTCGATCCCCAGTGGGGGCGCATGTGCGAGGCAGCCCCAATGGATGTTTTTCTCTCTTTCTCTCTTCTCTCTAAAATGAGTAAAACATATCTTCGGGTGAGGATAAAAGGGGGAGGGAATAGAGGGTCAAGTAGCTTCAGACCCTGTCAAGTGTCACTCAAGGCTTTAGGGAACAGAAACTTCACGTGTGCACAGTTGGCTGTTTCTCAACTGCCACAAAGCGCTTTCAGTTAAGGCCCATGATGTTTACCCAGTTGCCAGAAGCAGACATCGGAGGGAGATTAGATTCTGATCTAGAATTGAAGGCTCATTCAAGTCTCATTTAGGGTCACTCAAGGGAAACAAAACCACAGCATCATGCATTTTAGCAATTGTAGCACCTGCTCTATTGGTACTAACTAGAGGCCTGGTGCATGGATTCGTGCACAGGTGACGCCCCTCTGCCTGGCCTGCGCCCTCTCACAATCCAGGATCCCTTGTGGGAAGTCGGACTGCCGGATCAGAACGAAACTGGCAGTCCGACATCCCCCCAAGGGACACAGCAGTGCCAAAGCGGCAGGCGGCTGGGGAGGACCCCGCTGCCACCACAGCTGTGCTTGCCTGCCATGAGCCCGGCTTCTGGCTGAACCGTGCACTGACCACCAGGGGGCAGCTCCTGCATTGAGTGTCTGCCCCCTGGTGGTGAGTGCCCATCACAGTAACTGGTAGACGGTTGTTCTGGTCTTTCTGGTCCTAACACTTAGGTTTTTATATATATCCCTACCTACTAACCAGTTCTTTGCAGCGTATAGAGCATTGTCACATATTGCATTTTAAAGGTTAGAGATCAGAAACTCCAGTTCTGACACTTTTTTACTGTACGAGTTTATTGATAGGATCCAAGTCCACGTCCACGATATGGACTGAGAGTTCAGAACCCCTTTGCCCAGTGGCCCCGCTCCATGTCCTGTCCCTGCTGTCCGGAGCCAGCACAGACCCCAGCAGCAGGGGCCTCCCGCGGGCCTTTCCCTGAACTGGAGAGGCTCCCACGCGGTGAGTGCAGCGGCGACCGCCCGGGCTCTCAGTCCCCCTGGGCTCTCAGTCCCCCTCTCCGCACGTCCTCAGTGCCCGTCTCCCGAACCTTCTCCCGGGGGGGGCGGGCGGGCGGGCGGGACAGGTGCTATTCCCTGCAGGTGCGCTGCTCCCCGGCACCCTCCCGCCTTGCCCCGGAACCCCAGGCCCTGGGCGCTGCACGAGGGCTCACTCCAGGGGAAGGGACAGCGGGCACGCAGACCGCGGGGGTCAGGTGAGAGGTCAGGCGAGGTAGCGCTCTCCGGGTCTCAGTTTACCCACCTGTCAGGGCACCCGCTCCCCCTCCCATGACCCCGGAGGAGGTACCGCGCCCCGGCACCTGGCTGCGCAGTTCAGCTCCCACCTCCCCCTCCCCGTGCCAGGCCGACCCTGGCTGCGGGCGGTATGGGGGTCGCGCCCTCAGGTGGAAAAGACTGGGTTCTCTTTCAAAGTCCAGCTCCCGGGTCACAGCCTCCCCGGGACCCGCTTGTTGGGGAGGTGGCTCCCCGCTGGTCATTGCGCATCAGCCGGGAGCCGAGGCGGTGCGGGCAGGCGTGGGGGCGGGCTGGGGAGGGAGTGCGGTGGATGCGGTGGGCGGGTCACCGACAGGAGGAGCGACCAGCGGGGGGGCGTGGGGTGGGGTGGGTGGGGCGTGGGGTGCGGGGCGCACGCGGTGGGGGGCAGACGCAGAGGGCCCGCGGCCGGGCTGCGCACCGCTTTTCGGGACTTTCCCGCTTCCGGTTGGGAGGAGGCGTGTCTGCCCGTCCCGGGGCCGGACTCGGGGCCCTGCTGACCTGGAGCCGCCGCCGCGGAGGCGGGAGACGCTCCCGCACACAGCGCAGCGCCCAGGGTCCCGCGCCCTCGGGCAGGACCGTCGCCCCGAGCAGAGGCCGCTCCGCGGTGAGTCCGGCGGCGAGGCCCAGGCCCCGTGCTCCCCGGGAGGGAGGGAGGGAGAGGGAGGGAGGCCCAGGCCCCGTGCTCCCCGGGAGGGAGGGAGGGAGGGAGGGCGGGAGGCCCAGGCCCCGTGCTCCCCGGGAGGGAGGGAGGGCGGGAGGGCGGGAGGCCCAGGCCCCGCGCTCCCCGGGAGGGAGGGAGGGAGGGAGGGCGGGAGGCCCAGGCCCCGTGCTCCCCGGGAGGGAGGGAGGGAGGGCGGGAGGCCCAGGCCCCGTGCTGGGCGGGAAGCCGGGTCCCCACGCTCCTCTGCCTCCGCGGCCCGTGCTGCGTGTCCCGGGAGAGCGCCGTCAGGGGGCGGGGGGCAAACATGTTGGAGGGACCCCCCCCGCCCCGACTCCTTGTGTGCAGTCGACCTCGTTTTACTCAGCAGAGGCGGAAAGCACGGGAAACTGCGGGCACGCACGACCCCCCGGCGGGCGGCCTTCGAAAGCCCCCGCCCCGCACTGGCCTGGCGGGGGCAGGGGGGGGGCGGGGCAGGTGCGGGCGGCCGAGCGGGGCTCCCGCCCCCAGTGCCCCGGGCCGGAGTCAGACGGGCCGCGGACCCCTCGGGCCCCAGGACCCAGGTCAGTGCGCCGCCGCTGCCGTCTGGGCGGTGCTTTCTGGGACGGAGGTCCCGAGAGCCCAAGGCCTCTTTTCTTCATTATTAATTAATTAATTAATTAATTTACTGATGTCAGAGAGGAAGGGAGCGGGAGAGAGAGCAACGTCAGTGATGAGAATCACTGATCAGCTGCCTCCTGCACGCCCCGCACTGGGGACGAGCTCACAACCTGGGCCTGTGCCCTTGGCCGGAATGGACCCCAGGACCCTTCAGTCCACAGGCCGCCGCTCTATCCACTGAGCCACACCGTCAGGGCTAGTGTGTGCTTTAAAGAAAGGACCCACCTCCTGTAACTTCCAGGGTGGTTTCTGGCTCTTTTCCGTCTTTCCTCAGTTCTACTGACCACCCTGAAATGGCAGGGCGCAGGCCACCTGGCAGGCCAGCTGAAAGCATGGGAACTGCTGGCACGCACGACCCCCCTGGGCGCCCCGCTGTCTTGGGTGACTCTCTGGGTTGAGGTCAGAGGCCATGATTCACCCTAACAACCTGCCCCATCGCCAGCAAGTAGGAACCAGGTCCACACACCTGGAGTGGACCCAGCCGGTGTCCTGCTGATTCTAACACACACGCCTCCCTGCTCCCTTCCCCGCCAGTGTCACAACTGCAGTGTCTTCAAATCACAGTCTAGGATGGGTTCACCGATTTTACGGTTGTGGGCTGATTCTTGCTGTCTTTGATTTCACTGTAACTTTTACCACAAATGGGCCTGTGATCTTAAGTGTTCCTTTCACTTTTCCTGTTTCCAGCTGAGTGTCTCCGTGGCTAATGCAATAGGGTGTAAAAATCTGCATGAAGAATCGGTTACGAAAGTAAAGTTAGATAACATATTTCCAAATGAATAAAAATGAAATTTGCTTAGCTATGTCAGTTGTTGAATAAGTTGACAATTTGATTTTTAGCAGCATAACTTTGTGAAACAAACAAAACATTTGTATGTTACAGTACCAGGAGCCATAGAAAGGAATGAAAGCATTGTCTTTTTAAACCAGCTCTGATATTAACATCTCACACAGGCGGCGAACAGAAAACCCGCCTCACAAATCAGCCTCCCTTAAGACTAAGAGCCGCAGCCCCAACCAGGGCTTGAAGAATGCAGGCAGCAAGCCCACCGCGGGGGGTGGTTTCCCAACACACTGACTTAGAGGACTCGATGCCGCTGGTAAAGAATGAGGTCCATTTATATGTGTAGATATGGAAAAAGCATCCATTTGTATTATTAATTGAAAAATGCAAGGCCTAGTATGCGTGTGTAAAGGATTTTTGTAAGGGTAAAAGCAACTTTACAGCTGCCGATTCTAAAAGAGGAAACAGAGGATGAGGGTAGAGGGAAGATACTTTTTATTTTTTATTTATTTTTAATATATATTTTATTGATTCCTCACAGAGAGGAAAGGAGAGGGACAGAGAGCCAGAAACACCGATGAGAGAGAAACATCGACCAGCTGCCTCCTGCACACCCCCCACCGGGGATGTGCCTGCAACCAAGGCACATGCCCTTGACCAGAATCGAACCTGGGACCCCTCAGTCCGCTGACCGACGCTCAATCCACTGAGCCAAACCGGTTTTGGCGGAAGATGCTTTTTAAAAAAGCCTTTAGTGTTTGAATTTTGTAATCATGCTCATGTAACCCTTTTTAAAGTTTTAAAATGGCATTTCTGTGTCAAAATAACCTCCAGGGGTTTTGGTAACAACTCTCCTGTCCTGTGATACACTCAGTGAGGGGGGGCGGGGCGCACGTGTGGCCGTGTGGTAACAGCACTTGGTGCCGCTTGTGGTTCCTGACAGCTGTCCAGTGGTTAGGGTCCTCTGACAAAACAAACAACTCGCGTCGAGTACCGACTGCTCAGAACTACGTCAGAGAGACTTTTAAAGTTATGTGATGTCTACATTTTAAAATGGTAAGAGTAAAATAACCTTTTAAATAACTTACTATCTTTAACCATTTACCTGCTAGAAGTACAAATGATCAAGGTAACTGTTGCAATTACTTACGACTTTTTAATCTTCCTTCAATCAGGTTTCACAAGTCACATCTAGTTTTAACAGTAAATGAAGGATAGCTTTTATAGGTTCGTCCTCTGAGGACACTCAGACCGAAGGGAAGACCCTGGGTTCCCGATGCCCTTTTCCAGCACAGCTGCCCTAGTGTGTCTGGGCCCCAGCAACTCTATTTAAATGAGAAGGAAACTGGGGTGTCGTTATGCCCCCACAAACCACTTTATTATCAACAAGTATTTCTTTAGTTGTTGGGTACATGTACAGTCTTATCCAACTAGAAATGAAAAATAAAGATGTAGGGAAGGGTTCAGTTCACAGAGCTTGGAAGACAATTTCACATCTGATTGAAAGGGTTCTATGTTTTGTTTTCTTAACTTAAAATCTAAATGACCTATCAGAAGATTTTCATCAAATTTGAGAATCGGGATCTCATTGCCTCGCCCTGCTGGCATGGCTCAGTGGTTGAGCATCGACCTGTGAACCAGGAGGTCACGATTCAGTTCCCGGTCAGGGCACACACTGGGTTGCCATCACCAATGTGGGGCGTGCAGGAAGCAGCTGATCAATGATTCTCATCATTGATGTTTCTACCTCTCTCTCTGAAGTCAATATATATATATATATATATATATATATGTATGTATGTATATATATATTTCTATTAAAAAAAGGTCTCGGGACCCAGAGGGGGACGTGAAATAACGTGCTGCTGACTTGCAGACGGGCGCTGCCGCCGCCATGTCCAGTTTCGAAGATGCGGACACAGAAGAGACAGTGACGAGTCTGCGTGTCACCGTTTACCATCCTGGCCAGATGCAAAATGGGATATTCCAATCGATAAGGTTTTCTAACCCAGAGATGCTCCCCTCCAGCGAAGTGGTGAAATTCGGCAGAAGTTCCACCATCTGTCGCTATACTTTTCAGGACAAGCAGGTTTCCCGAGTTCAGTTCTCTCTGCAGCTGTTTAAAAAGTTCGACAGCTCAGTTCTCTCTTTTGAAATTAAGAACATGAGCAGGAGGACCAGCCTGCTGGTGGGCAGCACGGAGCTGGGCTACCTCAACAAAGTGGAGCTGCCCTACAGGTGCATGGTCCGCTTTGGCGAGTACCAGCTCCTGGTAGAGAAGGAAGACGGGGAGTCCCTGGAGTTTTTTGAGACTCTCTTCATGATGTCTCCCAGACCCCTCCTACAGGAACATGGCTGGCCTGCAGGCAAGCCCACCCCTGAGCTCTGCAGGTCCCCGTCGTGGTCCACCCAGAGCGCTTGTCCGATGGAAATGGATGAGAATGAATGTTAGCGCACGGGCAAGACCAGAGGCGTGGGGGGGAGCGCTGTGCGCCAGGCGGCCACCTGCTGATGCCGGGGAGTCTGGGGCCCAGGCTGCCGTCCGGGAGCCTGTCCGTCGTGGGAGGCACCGACTTGGTCGCCTGGTGCTTGCTGGATGGACTGAGGGTTAGTGCCCACAGCGTGTTGTGATGAGTGCTGACCAATAGGGTGGCAGTGTTTTCCGTTTACACCTGATGTTAGTCCTGTGCTTTGCTTTGTAAGAACCATCTCTTGGTCACATCATCTCACAGCAGCTGTTGGTTTTAAGGCCAAAGCTACAGGCGGATGGTTGTGATTGTTGCCGGTGCGGCACGCAGCCTGCGGGTCGCCGGGCACCAGGCCTGGCAGGAGCGTGTGTGGTGGTGTCTGCGCATCGCTGTGGCTTTAATGTGGCTTAGTGTTCTCAAGAATAAAGTTCTTGTCTATAATCAGCATCTAAAAACAGTACTTAAAACATTTTAATGAACCACTGTGTTAAATGCAGAAGTATGTTTTCTTACCCAATTTTAAACTGATTCTTATGTCCTATTAAAATGTTTTAATTCCACGAATTCCAAATGTTAACAGCACCTGTGCACCTAATAAAATCTAAGTTTAATTCTCTAACCATTTTCTTGGAAACTCTAAGGACAGGACCAGTGCGGCTGAGCCCGAGGCTGTGCACTCAGACACGCCGCTCTGCCCGCGTATGACCTAGCCATTCTCCCCGCCTCCTCACTCCGCATGCTGACCCAGGGCCACTGGGTGCCAGGATCCATCAGAGAACCCGACCTCTCAAGGGCCAGCGGCCCGCCCTCTGCCAGTCAGCTCTCCACAGGTCCCATTCGAGACTGCCTGCTGCGTGGGGAGTTTGACAGGAGGTGTTGCAGCTAAGCTGTCTCTGATCCCCCACTCGTACCCCATGTCTGACCCATTAGAAGACCTTGCTGGTGCCACTTCTGAAATGACTCTGCTCTGCGTTTTAGCAGCCGTTCCCGCCCCGGCTCCACCACATCCCATGAGGGGTTCCCTCTCAACCCGCCTGCACAGCGGCTAGAGCAATTTTTCAAAAATGCCCATGTGCTCACTGTAACTCCAGCTTCCTGTTCTCCATCAGGCTCAGCTCACCTTGCCCTCCGGCGTGGCTCAGTGGCTGAGCGCTGACCTATGAACCGGGAGGTTGATTCCTGGTTGGGGCACATGACCAGGCTGTGGGTTTGATCCCCACTGAGGGGCGTGCAGGAGGCAGCCGATCTATGATTCTCTCTCATTATTGATGCTTCTGTCTCTTCTATGTTTCTCTTCCTTCCTCTTTTATAATCAACTAGAGGCCCAGTGCACGAAATTTGTGCATGGTAGTGGGGGGAGAGGGGTGTCCCTCAGCCCAGCCTGCACCCTCTCCAATCTGGGACCCCTCGAGGGATATCCGACTGCCTGTTTAGGCCCGATCCCGCATCCCTCTCACAATCCAGGACTGCTGGCTCCCAACTGCTCGCCTGCCTGCCTTCCTGGTTGCCCCTAACTGCTTCTGCCTGCCAGCCTGATCACCCCCTAACCACTTTCCTGCCAGCCTGATTGATGCCTAACTGCTCCCCTGCCAGCCTGTTTGCCCCTAACTGCCCTCCCTTGCAGACATGGTCGCCCCTAACTGCCCTCCCCTGCAGACATGGTCGCCCCTAACTGCCCTCCCCTGCAGGCCTAGTCACCCCTAACTGCCCTCCCCTGCAGGCCTCGGTCACCCCCAACTTCCCTCCTCTGCCAGCCTGGTCACCCCTAACTGCTCTCCCCTGCAGGTTTGATCACCCCCAACTGCCCTCCCTTGCAGGCCTGGTCCCTCCCAACTGCCCTCTCCTGCTGGCCATCTTGTGGCAGCCATCTTCTGTCCACATGGGGGCAGCCATCTTGTGTGTTTGAGTGATGGTCAATTTGCATATTATTATTTTATTAGATAGGATTAGATAGAGGCCTGGTGCACGGGTGGGGGCCAGCTGGCTTGCCCTTGAAGGGTGTCCTGGATCAGGGTGGGGGTCCCCTTGGGGCGTGGGGTGGCCTGGGCAAGGGGCCTGTGGTGGTTTGCAGGCCGGCCACGCCCCCTGGTGACCCAAGCAGAGGCCCTGGTATCTGGGATTTATTTATCTTCTACAATTGAAACTTTGTAGCCTTGAGCGGAGCCAAGCTCCTGCTTGCTCCATGGCCGCAGCCATTTTTGTTGGGATTTATTTATCTTCTATAATTGAAACTTTGTAGCCTTAAGTGGAGGCCAAGGCAGGCCAGGGCTGCGGAAGCTTAGCTTCCTCCATTGCCAGGGGCAACTCAAGCCTTCTGCTCTCTACGCAGCCATTTTTGTTGGGATTTATCTTCTATAATTGAAACTTTGTAGCCTTAAGTGGAGGCCAAGGCAGGCCAGGGCTGTGTAAGCTTAGCTTCCTCCATTGCCGGGGGCAACTCAAGCCTTCTGCTCTCTACGCAGCCATTTTTGTTGGGATTTATCTTCTATAATTGAAACTTTGTAGCCTTGAGCGGAGGCCTGGGCCAGCCAGGGCAGGCGGAGAGCTTGGCTTCCTCCATTGCCGGGGAAACCCAAGCCTCCTGCTCACTCCGTGGCCACAGCCATCTTGGTTGGGTTAATTTGCATACTCACTCCTGACTGGCTGGTGGGTGTGGCTTGTTGGTGTAGCAGAGTGATGGTTAATTTGCATATTACTTTTAATAGATAGGATAAAATGTTTTGTTTCTTTAAAACTCACCCTTCTCCATTGCCTATAGGCCTCACATGACTGGCCCACACAATGCTTGAGTCCAAGTGGTCTTTTATGCTCAGAACATACAAACTCCCTCCCACCTCACCTTGCACTTGCGGTTCCCTTTGCTTATCACACGCTTCCCAGGCCTTGGCCCTGGCTGGCCCGTCTCCTCACAGAGGGCCTGGATCGGTGACACCCAGCCTCTTGGCCCCTTGCTGCCTGTCTGTCCTCCGTGTGCCTCCTGCTGCCAGCTGTGATTTCCCGTTGCTTGTTATCATCTGTCTCTCTTGACACACGGTAAACAAAACAGCAGGAACTTTTCCCTGCGATGTCCCCAAACACCCTGCCAGACATAGCAGATTCTCCGATATTTGCTGAATAAACCAGTTATTTCCAGTGTTCTTAATAAGCATATAAAAAAGTTAGTCCTAGCCAGTTGGGCTCAAGAGTGTCGGCCTACAGACTGAAGGGTCCTGGGTTCAATTCCAGTCAAGGGCACGTGCGGGAGGCAACCAATCGATGTGTCTCTCTCTCTCTGACTCTCTCTCCATTCCACTCACTCTAAAAATCAATGGAAAAATATTCTCAGGTAAGGATTAACAACAACAAAAAAAGAAATTGAGTATCTTTTTCATAGCAGCTAAAACAAACATTTTCAAGTGTAGTTCCATCCTGCTTTCTTAATTTACTCCTTTTTGTCTTCATAGCAGGTTTAATAAAGTTAGGAGACAAATGTACTACTATTTGTAATACCTTAAACAATTAAAAAAATAATAAAATAAAGAATTATTGCATGTTTATGGAATACAGTAATTTTTAAAAATTATTTAAATGTAAAAATGTGTTTATTCACAATCCTCGACAAGATGCCATTCCTTCAAAAAATTCTTTATGAACAAAATGCCAAAAAAATTACAATAGTAGCTTATGCCAAACCAAGAATATACATCAGATATATATAAACTTCAGAAAGCATAACAGGCAGTGTGAGCATAGATTACCTTTACAATATTGCCCATGACACAGCTACAACGTGAATTAGTGACACAGACATAAAGAAGAGGGTTACCGAACCTGTTTACATGTTTAGTGTCGCATTTAGGTCTATGAGATAAAAGTGAAGAACCGTAGATGCCATTGCCTAGCAGCTCAGACACTGAAAGGACCATGTGATGCTTTAAGTGCAGCAAGAATCTGAGTTACTATTTACACCTGGACCTTCCTATAGTTTTGAGAACATGCACTGTCATTGTTACAAGAAAAAGAAAAGGAAAAAGCACTAGGAAAAAATCAAGTTTGCTGACTGAAATCATGTCAATCCTCAGCAAAATTGAGACAAGCCACTAGGAGTCTCCTTGGCCTTTTAAGTTGATACCTAACCTTTAGAGAAAAGAGCTCACTGTCTTCCACACAAAGTAGCTGTATTTATTGATATACGTAATCCTAGCCCATTAGTGCACCTTGTACTACAAGGCAAAGGAAACTTAATAGAATCAACAGATCCTTCCACACAGAAAGGATTTATTTACTTTGAAATACCCGTATTTCCTTGTTAGGTTTTCCTTTCTTACTAAATGATGCACAGAGAAGAAGATCTTTCTAAGGCCAGTCACTGGAAATATAAAATTAAAAAAAAAAGATGTCTAGAAATTTAATATATCAATTAAAGTCAACATTCATTTATAGCGCATGTAAAAGGAAGTGAACGTTTATTTTCTTCAATTACTCTTGATGACCAATTTCAAGTGTCCAAACTCTGGAATTCCTTTGTCATGTCATTTCCTTTGTTTCAGACTGACTCACAGTATCCTACTTGGATATGTAGTCAGTGTAGACAGAGAATGACAAGTGAGCATTCTGAGTCACCTCCCAGAGTAACTGCTACAACTGGTGGTGAGTGTGAGCTGTGGGACAGACATGCGGAGCGGGACCGTTATTCTGAGTCTGAGCTGGATGCTCCGTCCTCTGCTCCCTCCTGTCTGCTGAGCATAACACCAAAAGCCTCAATACTCTGTCAGACACTGAAATAAGGTTCTGCAAACATACTAAGTAAAACCAACAAAGCTATTCTAAAAAGAACACCTACAAATTGCAAACAGGAAGGTAATTGATACTATGACAGAACCATGAACTTGTTTTGAAAAACGAAGGTAGATGATGAAATTGCACTTATTCTGAAGCAATTCAGATACAGCCCATCACCCAGTCCTTCCTGACAGCATGTACACGGGGCTCCTACCTGCAATGGAAAGGCTCGGCATGATTTATACATTCTCACTGGGGTCAGCACTGGGTCCCCCCTGCCAAGCAGGGTCATAAGACCTGATCCCCTCGCGTCTGTGGCTCTCCGCCCACTGGCTTCCCGCTGGGCTCCGACAGGTCCAGCACGGGGTTCACGAAGCCGGAGAACTCGGAGTTGCCGTTGTCATCCACATCAGCGCTCACGAAGTCGCTCTCCCACTCCAGCCCGTTGGAGTCGTCGGAGGCGGACGCAGCGTGGCTCCCAGGCCTCCGGCTACCTCTGAGCGCCGCCCGCAGGATGTCCTCCTCCGTCCGAGAGCGCTCTCGCACTGGGAGCATCCGATTCATGCCTGGGATGGGGCCAAGGTGGTTAAACGTCTCAGCGAAGGGGAAAAAGCTACATGAAAAGGCGTCCCAGGGTGACAGTCTAGTTCGTATTTAACAATCAGATCTGATTTGTGAGTTGAAGAGCCAGCACCATGGAGGCTTCTCACGAGTCATGCGCGTCTCACCCTGGAGCGCGCCTTAGAGAAATTCACTCACTCACCCAAGGGCAGCTGGGACGCAACGTCCACCTAAGGAGATGAAATGTCTGAGGAGCCATAAATCACACAGAATGAATGGAGGACCTCAATGGTTATTAGTCATATAATCCGTGCACCTGCCAATCCTCTCCTTCCCAGGTGATAACTTCCTTTCCCGGAGGGAACAGTGGCTCCAAGGATAATGACAACATCCTGGCCCAGCACTGCCTACTTCCCGTTAATGTTCACGTGTATTATGTACGTGTATTGCACACGGCACTCCTGCTCTGTTCACAGCTGGGAACTTGGCAGGAAGAAGGGGGCCTGTGTCAGGGCTCCAAGCTGGGCTCCTGGCTCTGCCACATAACCGAGCTAAGGCACCTGGGCCAGTGACTACACCTCGTTCTGAACAGAAAGAAACTGGCCAGTAAACAGAAAGTCACATATTCTTGGGAGAAAAACAATGTAATTTTATTGGCAGAAGGAAGGGAGGGAGGGAAGACAGAAATTCAAATTTGTAAGTGTAGCACCAAGATACGTAAAAGAATTAACATCTAGGACTAGAAAATGCCCCTAGACACATTCAATAATTTTGTTTTCTGACTGTAACGAATCAAACGCTACGGTAACAGAAGAACATTTAAATATACATGTATATCACTGTTGTCTATCACTCATAAAACATCACAGACTCAACATAGCAGAGCAAGTCATTTCTACAGACAAGACACAAACCGGAGCTGATGCTAACAGGACTCTGAGGGCTTGGATTTGATGGGATGGCACTGGCCAGAGGAAGCTGGGGTGTACATCGGCCCACAAGCAGGCTCCTAGTGGGCTCCGCCCTGACCTCGATGGTCATGACTCTACATGATTAATAATCCAGTTAATGACCTGAATAACAACCTCCAAAGTCATGTCACCTACAAATCTGATTAGCATGCAGTGTGAATGACAGAAAAGGAATTAAAATAACTGAAAGGCTTTGGGTCAAACTGAACAAGATGCTAAAATAAAAACGAAACTTAAAAGTTTGCTGATTGGAATTCAAATATGCAATAACCTCAGTACAGGAACAGGGAAACAGTACTTAGCTGAGAAGAAGCAATCCTTGGTAAAATTATTTGAGTGCTGACATATCTGTTTCTTTATTAATAAAACAAAAGGCTTTGATGGGAAGATAGCTAAAGTCCATTCCTTCTCAAAACCCTATGAAGAATTTAATGTTTATTATTTTTCTTAAAGTTCTATGTTCTATAATTGGTTCTTCTGTTTGGATTATTTCTTTAAATGAAAATGAAAACTTGGGCTTTATGCAGTGGAATAGTCCTTTTTAAAAAAAATCCACATTTTAACTATAATTTTGAGTACTTACTATTTGCAACACCCTGTACTGGGTGTTTTATAGAAATTTTATTTAATCTTCACAACATCAATACCTTCATTTTTTTTCAAATATTTATCAGCTGCCTATTATTGCCAGGTAGTGAGGACAAACCAGGGAATAAATCACTCTTTAAAGTAGATTTATTACTCCCTTTTAGGTAAACAAACTGCAGCTTGGAGAGATTGAGAAATCTGCCTAAGCACCACAGCTAGGAAGCCATGCAGCTAAAATCAAAGTTGAGTCTGTGTCACAGCTTTTATACCAGGAGAACTACAAACTGCTCTTGATCATGAACCAAGATAATTAACTGTTGGCTTTAGGTTGCCCACAAGGGGGCAGCAACTCTTCTGACTGAGGATCAATGGGATGGATTACAAAAGCCTTAGATTGAAAAATTAACATTTAAGCCCTAGCCGGTTATGGCTCAGTGGATAGAGCGTCGGCCTGTGGACTGAAGGGTCCTGAGTTAGATTTCAGTCATGGGCATGTACCTTAGTTGCAGGCTCCTCCCCGGGCCTGGGCTCTGGCCAGGGTGCAGGCAAGAGGCAACCAATTGATGTGTTTCTCTCACATCGATGTTTTTCTCTCTTTCACTCTCTCTCACAAAATCAATGGAAAAATATCCTCGGGTGAGGATTAACCACAGAGAAGGAGCCCAAGAGCCTGCAGCTGACATCTGTGGGAGAAGCTCTGTGGGGGAAGGAAGTACAATCCAGAACAATGTCAATCAAGGTGGAGAGTCAAGGCAGAACCAGCCTCTGGGGTAAGGAGCCCTGACCACTGGACAGCTGGCACGATGACATTGGGGTTGAACCTCACTGGCAGCAAGTCGGAGGGGGGCTCCCTCCCACACCTGGGACATCAACAATCAAGTCCCAGTTACAACAGGGGAGCCCAAACAATGCACACAAGGGGCATCCCTAGAGCATCCACATCAGGGAAACAAAGAGACTGTACCACTTGAGCCCTCAAGACACTTTCTACATGAGGCCATCCCACTAAGACGGGAGGCATAGCAGTCCTATCTAATACATAGAAGCAAATACAGAGAGACATAAAATGGGGAGACACAGAAACAGCTCCTAAATGAGAGAAAAGAAGGAGTTCAGAAAAAGAACTAAGTGAGATGGAGGCAAGCAACCTATCACAGAGTTCAAAGCAATGATCATAAAGGTGCTTAAGGAACTTAGTGCAAATTACAACACAAGAGAAGGGAAATAGAGGCCATTAACAGGAACCAGACAGAAATGCAGAATGATATATCTGACATGAAGAACACACTGGAAGGAATTAAAAGTAGAACTGGATGAAGCAGAGGATCGAATCAGTGATTTTAAAGACAAGGTAGAAATAAATACCCAATTAGAGCAGCAAATAGAAAAAAGAATTAAAAAGCAGGAAGGTAGCTTAAGAGAGCTCTGGGACAACATGAAATATAACAACATTCGCATTACAGGAATACAAGAAAGGGAAGAAGGTGAGCAAGGAACAGATAATCTGTTTAAAGAAATAGTGACAGAAAACTTGCCCAACCTGGTGAAGTAAACTGTCACACTGTTCAGAAGGCACAGAGAGTCCCACTCAAGATGAACCCAAAGAGGCCCACACCTAGACACATAATTAAAATGGCAAATATTAAAGACAAAGAAAGAAACTTAAAGGCAGCAAGAGAGGCAGAAAATTACCTACAAAGAAGCTCCCAGTAGAATGTTAGCTGACTTCTCAATGGAAACACTTCAGGCCAGAGGGAGTGGCATGAAGTACTCGAAGTAATGAAAAGCAAGGGCCTAAATCCAAGACTACTGTATTCAGTGGAGCTATCATTTAAAATTGAAGGTGAAATAAAAAGCTTTCCAGAAAAAAAAGGTTAAAGGAGTACATTAACACCAAACCAGCAATGCAATAAATGTTAAAGGGACTGCTTTAAGAAAAAGGGAGAGCAAGGATCATAGGCATAAAGAAAACAAAACTGGCAATAAATAAATACCTATCAATAATAAACTTAAATGTAAATGGAATAAATGCTCCAATCAAAAGACATAGGGTGACTGAATGGATAAGAAAACATGACCCATATACATGCTGTTTATAAGAACCATCTCAGAACGAAAGATACACAGAGACAAAATGAATGGATGGACAAATATATTCCATGCAAATGGAAAGGAAAAAAAAGCTGGAGTAGCAATACTCATATCAGACAAAACAGACTTCAAAACAAAGGGCATAACAAGAGACAAAGAAGGCCACGACATAATACTAAAGGGAAGGATTCAACAAGAAAATAGAACCCTTGTACAGATACATGCACCCAACACAGGAACACTGAAGGACATTAAAGAACTCTTGATGGACCTTAAGGGAGAGACTGACAGCAATAGTCATAGTGGGGACTTTAATCCACCACTGACTTCACTGGATAAATCTTTCAGACAAAAAAGTAACAAGGAAACAGAGGCCTTAAATGACATGCCAGATCAGATGGATCTAACTGACATTTACAGAACATTTCACCCCAAAGCAACAGAATACACATTCTTCTCAAGTGCACATGGAACATTCTTAAAGACTGACCACATGTTAGGGCACAAAACAAGCTTATACAAATTCAAGAAGATTAATATAATACCAAGCATCTTCTCAAATCACAATGGTATTAAGTTAGAAATCAACTACAATTAAAAAACCTCAAAAACACTCAAATACATGGAGGCTAACTAGCATGTTATTAAACAACTAGAGGCCGGTGCACGATATTCGTGCAAGAATAGGCCTTCCTTCCCCTGGCTTCACTCCCAGCTGCCCGGGAGCCTGCACGTCCCTGCTCCCCGGCCGCCCAGGAGGCAGCATGTCCCCGCTCCCGGGCCGCCCGGAACCCGCAAGTCCTTGCTTCTGTCTGGAGCACCATTCCAGTAGCTCCCTCCGCTGCCACCCTTCCCCTCATAGCAGGCTTCAGGCCTGCATATGCAAATTAACCTCCATATTTGTTGGGTTAATTTGCATACTCACTCTGATTGGCTGTGGGCATAGCAGAATGATGGTTAATTTGCATGTTTCTCTTTTATTAGGTAAGATGAATGGGTTATCAATGAGATCAAGCAAGAAATTAAAAACTTCCTGGAATCAAATGAAAATAAACACACAACCACCCCAAACCTATGGGACACAGTGAAAGTAGTCCTGAGAGGGAAGTTCAAAGCACTACAGGCCTCCCTCTAGAAACAAGAAAAAGGACTAATAAACTATCTAATCCTAAAACTAAATGAATTAGAAAGAGAACAGCAAGAAAAGCCCAGAGGAAGTAGAAGGAAGGAAATAATAAAGATCAGAGCAGAAATAAATGACATAGAGAAAAAAAAAACCCCCCCCCAAAAAAAAACAGTACAAAAGAACAACAAATCCAAGAGCTAGTTCTTTGAAAAGATAAACAAGCTTGATGAACCTTTAGCCAGACTCATCAAGAAACAAATAGAGAGGACCCAAATAGGTAAAATCAGAGGTGAAAGAGGTGATATAAAAATGGACAACACAGAGATAAAGGATTGTAAGCAAATACTATGAACAACTATATGCCAACAAACTGGACAATCTGGGTAAAATGGATAAATTTCTAGAAACATACAATCTTCCAAAACTCAAACAGGAAGAATGATAAAACCTGAGTAGGCCAATAATAACCAAAGAAATTAAAGCAATAATTTAAAACCTTTCAGCAAACAAAAACCCTGGACGAGATGGATTTACAGGTGAATTTTACCAAACATTCAAAGAAGCACTAACACCTACCCTCCTCAGACTATTCCAGAAATTTCAAGAGGAAGAAACACTTCCAAGCTCTTTCTATGAGGCCAGCATCACCCTGATCCAAAACCAGATAAAGATACTACCAAGTAAGAGAATTACAGGCCAATATCCCTGATGAACACAGAAGCTAAAATCCTCAACAAAATATTAGCAAATCAGATCCAGCAAAATATTACAAAGATCATGATCAAGTGGGATTTATTCTAGGGATGCAAGGCTGGTACAATATTTGCAAATCAATAAATGTGATACATCACATAAACAAACTGAAAGATAAAAACCACATGATCATATCAATACCAGTAGATGCAGAAAAAGCATTCGACAAAATACAGCACCGTTTTTTGATAAAAACTCTCAGTAAAGTGGGAATAGAGGGATCATACTTCAACAGAATAAAGGCTATATATGACAAACGTACAGCCAACATAATACTCAGTGGGCAAAAATTAAAAGCATTTCCCTTAAGAACAGGAACAAGACAAGGATGCCTGCTTTCACCACTATTATCCAACACAGTCCTGGAAGTCCTAGCCACAGTGATCAGACAGGAAGAACTAAAGGCATCCAAATTGGAAAAGAAGAAGTGAAACTGTCCATATTAGCAGGTGACATGATATTGTACATAGAAAACCCTAAAGATTCCATCAAAAAACTACTAGATTTAATAAATAAATTTGGCAAGGTAGCAGGATACAAAATTAACACCCAGAAATCTATGGCCTTATATGCCAATAATGAACTCACAGAAAGAGAAATTTAAAAAAAACAAAAAACAAAAATAAACATTTACCGTTGCAACAAAAAAATTAAGATACCTAGGAATAAACTTAACTAAGGAGGTAAAAGACCTGTACTCAGAAAATGACAGGATGCTGAAAAAAGATATAGAGGAAGACATAAACAAATGGAAGAATATATGGTCTTCATGGATTGGTAGAATCAACATCATTAAAATGCCCATACTATCCAAAGAAGCAATCTATAGATTCAATGCAATCCCCATTAAATACCAACAGCATATTTCACAGACCTAGAATAAACTCTCCAAAATTTTATATGGAATAAAACAAGACCCCAAATAGCTGCAGCAATCTTAAGAAGAACATTGGAGGAATCACAATACCAGATATCAAGCTATATTACAAAGCCACTGTTCTCAAAACTGCCTGGTACTGGCACAAGAATAGACATATAGACCAACGGAACAGAACAGAGAACCCAGAAATCGACCCAAGCCATTCTGCTCAATTAATATTTGACAAAGGAGGCAAGACAGTCTCTTCAACAAATGGTGTTGGGAAAACTGGACAGATGCATGCAAATAAAGGAAAGTAAACCACCAACTTACACCACACACAAAAATAAACTCAAAATGGCTAAAGGACTTAAACATAAGACGGGAAACCATAAAAATCTTAGAAGAAACCATAGGCAGCAAAATATCAGCTATATGTGGTAGCAATATCTTTACCAATACATCTCCTAGGACAGTGGTTGGCAAACTCATTAGTCAACAGAGCCAAATATCAACAGTACAACGATTGAAATTTCTTTTGAGAGCCAAATTTTTTAAACTTAAACTTCTTCTAACGCCACTTCTTCAAAATAGACTCGCCCAGGCTGTGGTATTTTGTGGAAGAGCCACACTCAGGGGGCCAAAGAGCCGCATGTGGCTCGAGAGCTGCAGTTTGCCGACCGCGGTCCTAGGACAATGGAAACCAAGAATAAAATAAACAAATGGAACTACATCAAAATAAAAAGCTTCTGTACAGCAAAAGAAACCATCAACAAAACAAGAGAGCCCACTGCATGGGAGAACATATTTGCCAATGATACATCCGATAAGGGTTTAATCTCCAAAATTTATAAGGAACTCATACAACTTAACAAAAGGAAGATAAACAATCCAATCAAAATATGGGCAAAAGACCTAAATAGATACTTTGACAGTAAACATACAAAAGGACAAGAGACACATGAAAACATGCTCAAAGTCACTGATCATCAGAGAGATGCAAATGAAAACGACAATGAGGTCCCACCTCACACCTGTCAGAATGGCTATCATCAACAAATCAACAAACGACAAGTGCTGGCGAGGATGTGGAGAAAAGGGAACCCTCGTGCACTGCTGGTGGGAATGCAGACTGGTGCAGCCACTGTGGAGAACAGTATGGAGTTTCCTCAAACAATTAAAAATGGAACTAGGAATATATCCTAAGTAACCTGAAACACCAATCAAAAAAGGATATATGCACCCCTATGTTCATAGCAGCACAATTTACAATAGCTAAGATTTGGAAACAGCCTAAATGCCCATCTGCAGACGAGTGGATTAAAAAACTGTGGTACATCTACACAATGGAATACTACGCTGCAGTAAAAAAGAACTCTTACTATTTGCAACAGCATGGATGGAACTGGAGAGCATTATGCTAAGAGAAATAAGCCAGTCAGAGAAAGATAAATACCACATGATCTCACTCATTTGTGGAATATAATGAACATAAACTGATGAACAAAAAGATAGATACAGAGACAGTAAAGCATCAAACAGAAGGTCAAAGTACAGCAGGAAGGTTAGGGAGAGGTGGGGAAGATAAGAGATCAACCGAAGGACTTGCACATTGGGGGGTGAGGGCATGTATGGGAGTGGGGTCAGGGGACAATGGTAAGATATGTACACATATAATACCTTAATAAAAAAATGAAAAAAAAAATGAAGACAAAAAAAAAAAAAGAAAGATAAATATCACATGAGCTCACTCATTTGTGGAATATAAAGAACAACATAAACTGATGAACTAAAATAGATCCAGAGACACAGAAGCATCCATCAAGCCAGGGAGGGAAAGAGGGGTTATGAGATCAACCAAAGGACTTGTATGCATGCATATAAGTATTACCAAAGGACACAGACAGTAAGGGGCGGGGACATGTGCTGGGGAGGGGAAGCAGCTGGCGAGAGGTCAATTGGGGAAAAAGGAGACATGTAATACTTTCAACAAAAAATAATTTAAATTAAAAGGAAAAGTAAAATATCAAGTTGATTTCTATAAACTAACAGATTAAACTGTACATGTCAGGTGAATGGTGAGTGTGAGATACCTTCCTCATCTTCCCACTCCAGATCCAAGGACGTGCTGTCATCATTTCCACTCGTCGATTTGGTTTTGGTCATTAAGTCACAACTGCTTTCTGTATTTGGTGTCAAAACGGTGGCATCTGACGAGAGTCCTGGAATATACACCAAATATAATTAAGTGTGATCGGTCGTCTGTACTCATTACCACAACCACTTACTCTGCAGGAATCTCTCTCCCCAAACACTTCTATGCCTTTTATTGTTACAGAAACAAGGACAAACCATTACATCTGTAAGCTTGTTTAGATTAACATACAGCCCCCCTTTCTTTTTGTGTTTCTGCCATCTAGCAGCACAGCAAATATACAAATGTAAATGAATTATAAACTTTTCAAGTGTAATGAAGTCTATGTATTGTCCTATATAATAAAGAGCTAATATGCAATGGTCATCACGCCCTCATGTCATCACGCCCTCACGCCATCATGCTGCTCAGACACTCAACACTGGGGCGAGAGGAATGGGGACCAGCCAGGCACAAATGAGCTCTTGAGAGAGGAATGGGGACCAGGCAGGCTGCGGCCCAGGAGAGGTCCTGGGCACCAGTGGCTGCACCTGTGCCTGTTGAGAGGGACAAGCCGCCCGCCCCACCGTCCCTAGCGCCAGCAGCCCTGGAGAGGAACAAGCCGCCCGCCCGTGGTTCCAGGTGCTTGCAGCTGCGGCCCAGGCAAAGCCACCCACCTATGGTACCCTGCGGCTGCAGCCAGCCCTGGCGAAGCTGGCCCCAGGACCTGGGTGCCTGCGGCCAGGCAGAGGGAAGGAAGCCCGGGTCCTGGGTACCTGCAACAGGCCAGAGGAGGGAATCCTGGGTCCCGGGTGCGGGGTGAGGCAGAGGTGGTTAGGGGTGATCAGGCCAGCAGGGGAGCAGTTAGGGGCTATCAGGCCAGTAGGGGAGCAGTTAGGGGAGATCAGGCAGGCAGGCAGGCAAGTGGTTAGGAGTCAGCAGCCCCAGATTGCAAGAGGCAGTCAGACATCCCTCGAGGGGTCCCGGATTGGAGAGGGTGCAGGCCAGGCTGAGGGACCCCCCCCCCCAGTTCATAATAATCCATTACAAAGGGGGGCAAAAACAAATGAAAAGATAAAAATGACAAAGCAAGTGAAAAAGGCGGTCTGTATTTAAGATGGGCACTCCCACGCTGCCATTCCTGGGAGTGTCCCTCTGCAACACGGAGAACAGCCTTTCCCTCAGGAATGCTCTGAGTTACAGCTCCCCACCTCTCTCTCCTCTTTTTGGGGGAGGCTGGGGTCAGAGTAGGAACTACAACATGAGGCCCTGACTCCCCACAGAGATCTGCAGAAAGGGCCAGAGACTGCTCTCTCCAACTCCTGTTGTGTATTAAGGACTCGCACTGACCATCTGGGCAACAGGAACCAAAGGTGGGAGTTCCCCGAAACAGAGCTGGGACCTCCAACTATCACCTGCTTGATGTGCTAAAATGAGATGTAAACGTACACAGAATGCTTTAAGGACTTACTGCTACTCTGAAAACCTTCATACTGTGGCTTTATGTTTCGCAAACAAGATTCGGAGTCGTCTTCCGGTCCTGAGCTGTAATAAAGTGGAACACCTGTACATATGCATAGCAGACGGAACATAATGCATGTTTAAGTTAATGACGACATTCTGGCTTGACGGTCTGTCCCACACAAACTCATAATTACTGTGCCATTAGAGTAACAATGAGAACAGGTCTTAATTTTCTTAATGTTAGCAATGAATTGAAACTAAGATTTTGGCTAATTTTGATGTCACATCTCCAAGCTTGGCCGTAATTCCCACTTCACAATGTATAATAATGCACAGTGGGAAAGGATCTCAGAATGAGTAGGAAACACTTTTCCAAAAATGATCAGATTGTAAGAGCAGAGGGGTTCAGGGGAGACACAAACAACAGGCATAAATGCCTTATCCAAAGGCATTCAGTGTGTTGTGGCATCATTTCTATACAGAAGACGTGGCCATTCTTAAAACTGCCATAGAATCCATTTGAAGAAGTGATCACTTTTCAACATAAAGCAATGTCCTTGGCATTCTTGCAAGAGCGTGTCTTAGACAAGCACTGATCTCTGGGGAACAGGCAGGTGAGGATGTCCAGAGACATGCAGTGCCGACAACGCTTTCTACCCGAGCAGTGCGCTGGCTGTACCTGTGGCCCGCGGTTCCGCTGGAGGGGCGGCATCCAGGACCGGCGCCCAGCCTCTCCTGCTTGGAAACACGAAGCGGAACAAAGTCACTGCCGCACAAGCAGAGCGTTAAGACCAGCCATGCGATGCCAAGATGCACTTTTTTTGTAGTTTGTAAAAAAAAACCACAGAAACTTAGGAAGTTATTCTATTGAAGTCTTTCCCCTTAAATTCACCGTTACTTCTACATTCTCATATTTATGGTTAGAATGTCTCTCAATTTATTTATCAGTGTATAATCTTTAATATTCAGTGTTTTAAAAAGATACATCCTTAAATCTTTCACACCTGAGGACTTCTGGTACGGGGAGGGCTGCGGGGCAGGATGGACCGTGCAGACAGTGCAGGAAGCTCTGTTCTGGGGTAGAAGCAGCACGGCCCGAAGAGACCTGGCAGACTGCGCGCTGACAGTGATTAGCTGTGTGTCCCTGGGAGTCCCTGACTTCCTGTTTGTTCATCTGTAAACGACAGAGGCTGTAACACCCAGCACACTCCCAGGCTGCCGTGAAGACCTGCTGCACCCACGTGCCCCGGAACCTTTCTGTGTGGGCGTGTGCTGTGTAGGCTGTGGAGTCTGTGACATGTTCCTGTTGCAATGTCCAGTCTGGGAAGAGAAACGCCAGCTGCTGCATATGCAATGCTTTCTCTTTAAAAGGCGAGCAGAAGAATTACAGTAAAAAGAGTTGCCTATATTATAACCAGAAAAATTATTTCTTAGTAGAGGTGAGTTAATTTTGAAACTTCCCCACTATTTAGAAATGCAAAAAAAAAAAAAAAAAAAAAAAAAAAAAAAAAGACATTCCCCGTGATCTAATTATTCTGCTGAAACTCACGTGTGCGAGTAAGATAAAAGACACAGGTCACACGGAAATCCCACAGCCCTTGATGGGCACGATGCTTCGGCTTCGCTGAGCTACAGTCATTGTCTGTGACGTGACCTCTGCCCCGGTTGTGAGCACGACAGAGCGTCCAAGCAAAGCGTGTGGGAGACACTGAGCGGGACGCTGGCCAAGTCTACTGAGCTGACCTTGGGCTCTGCCGTCCATGAGCTGTAGAATCCCAGACGATACCTCACCTCTGTCCCTCCGCTTCCTCTGCTATAAAATGGGATTCAACATATAAAAACATACGACCTAACACCTCGATTGTTGGGAGGATTGAACAGGTAAGACTTGTGACCTACTGAGGACAGTTCCAGACACTCAGCCAGGCTCCGTGAACGCTGCTGTCAGAGTTCCGGGCATTACAGTGCCATATACCAAGCATGACAAACTTGTGGCCCATGGACCGCATGCTTTGTTTATTTGGCCCGTGTTAGCCTCTGAGTTTGACATGCTTGCCGAACACCATGAGCACTGGTAAGGTATGGTGAATCTCTTGCCTTCTCTAATAACATGATAAAGATTTCTCAAGGCTCAAACTCCCAATCCCAAAGACACAAGAGTGAGGATGAGAAATAGACAATATCCCTGGGGGCACACTGCCGGCTGACCTCATCTACGAAGGATAGGAAATTCTAGCAACTCGAGGCCTTGTTTTTAAAAAAACAAAAAACTGACAAAATTAAACTTAAAAAGGCTAGTTTTGCCCCATTTCTGTCTAAGAGTATATTTATTTTTCCAAAAGAATACTGGATTTTAGAAAACTGAAGCTGACCTTTGGCATAAACAAGAGCTAGCGCCTGCTACCCTAAGGCAAACAGCACTCAGCATCAAGCGCAGCATCGGATGTCATTTCTTCCTGTTAAAGTTCAACTAATTTGCCTTAAATTCCTAGAAATACAGGCAGGAGTACATTTGTTACACAGAAGCCCCAACTGTCGGGGACAGAAGAGCTCGGCTACGGCTGGTCCGAGAGAAGCAGGACAGGAGCCGCCCTAACGCGGGGTCCCTCACCTCCAAGGGCTTTCGCTGCTTCGCTGCCCTGGCTGCTTGGCGCTGGGCAGCGTACACAGCCTCCTCTTCTAGTCTTAGCTTCTCTTCTCGTAAGGCTAACTGTGCATGAACAAAACATAAGGATTAACCGAATCAGAACCTGTCTAACTGCTCTCAAAACAAAATGCTTCTACTCATAAAATAAAAATAAAACATTGATCCCTTCAAAGCATGGCAGAACTCAAACTTTTGTGATTTCTCATTTCAATTTCTCCTTTTATAAAATAACCCAAATGAAGCCAATCGTATGACAGAATTCTCTGGAAGCTGAAATTATGCAGTAGCAGCATGTGATTTGCATAAACACAGAACTGCTTCTTCCTCAGAATTCTCACCAACAGTCCACTGCCTATTGGCCCTGACGGGGAAGGGTCTGGCCCGAGGCCAGTCCTCTGGCGTCTACCACGCGAATGGCCGGAGCCGGGGCTCTGCGCCCAGCCCCCTCCTGACGATCACACGGCGGTGCGCACATCTCCGTCCCGCCGTTCCCAACAGCACACCGACTGCCCCAGTGATCATCTACTGCATTTCAAATAAAGCTTAAGCATCACATTTCAACGTAATTTTTTTCTTTAAAGCTAATATTCTCTATTATAGATTACCTATTGTAATTACAGGCCATTTTGTGAGTACATTAAAATAACACAACATTTATGACTGTTAGAAGCAGTTGATTCAATAAGAACACATAAATCTTTTTTTAAAATTTATTATTATTTTTTTAATTTTTTTATTAAGGTATTATATGTGTACATATCTTACCATTGCCCCTCCCACCCCACTCCCATACATGCCCTCACCCCCCAGAGTTTTGTGTCCATTGGTTATGCTTATATGCATGCATACAAGTCCTTTGGTTGATCTCTTATCTCCCCCACCTCTCCCTAACCTTCCCGCTGTAATTTGACAGTCTGTTTGATGCTTTACTGTCTCTGTATCTATCTTTTTGTTCATCAGTTTATAATGAAGAACACATAAATCTGAGACAAACAAAAAGACTTTCGCAAACCACACTTACTGTGAAACAGTAAAATTTAAAAGTTCGATTTAAACACACAGGTGCATGTGTCCTGCCGGAGTCCCTACTTATGAATTAGGATATTATCTTTAGGAGCATGTATTCTCTTTATTTTTGGCTGCATATGGTTGATAAATTAAATCAAACTGAAATAAATTATAATAGGCTGAAACAATTTTTAACTTTTAAATAATTTCACTTGTATATATCTAAATATAGGTCCAATGATTCTGTATGCAATATATTAGTCAATGACAACTTTCCCCTATTAAAAGACCCTTTATAATAACATATATAAAAGCAATGTAAGACTACTAACCTCTTTTTGAATTTTCATATCAAGATCTTTCTGTTTCTCAGCAATAGAATCATAATGCCTCTCTCTTAGGTCAATGATTTCTTCCTCAGTAAGAGGCCTACACAGAAAAATGAGGGAGAAAAAGAAAGAAAACTTCTGATGATTCTGAGTCCAAATAAAACGTTCAAAAATGGAAATTCTGAAATTTACTATCAAAGTGTATTAACGCAATTTGATGTTGTAACTTGTGTTAAAGAGCACGCACACGTCCTAACACATGTCAGGTGAGGTGGAAGCGGAGGAAGATGGCACATTATCAGAGTGCTTTGAACTACAACCACCTGGGGAGAAATGTAACCTCCATGGCCTTCGCTCTGGCTCTGCTCCAGCCCGAGCCCTCCTCACTGTGCTTCACAGCACCGCTTGCCGCCGTCTGATCAGGTCCTGGCCAAGGCCACTTCCGGCCAGTGCGGGCCCCACATGAGTCTGAGACGCTTTCTCACCAGCACTCCCCGCGTGCACCGTCACGCCTCCCTCCCCGGCCTCCCCCCCACCGCCTGGCACACGCACAGAGGCTGAGAGCTGCACAGAAAGTCCAACATGCCTGACCTCGGGCCCCGGCGACCCTCACTTACACGCCGTCACCTGCTCCCGTCCACGCTGGCCATGAGCATCTCCACTCAATCCCCGCGCTCCTCATCCAAACGCCTTCCTCTTCACATCAGCCTCACACGACTGGGAAACAAGGGGCAGCAGCCACCGCTCCCTCCATGTCCTGCCGCTCTCCCTCCACCTGCATCACCCCCGCCTGGCCCCAGCCACGCTGCCCTCACTCCTGACCCACACAAAGGCCGCCCAGAACCGGACAGGTCCCCCCAGCCCATCACCCCAGCTTGCTGCCTGCTTCCACCTCTGCCACGTGATGGGAGGGAGGAGAGAAGGCAAACCCTTCCTCTCACCCAGACCCATCGCTGTAGCTCCTTCTCCTCTCATCCATTTCAGCCCAAACCCCAGAGAGTAAATGTACAGTCAGGACACCAGGCAGCACTCAGCATGTGGCAGGTGCTCTACGCACATGAACTGTGTTCACCTCACAGCAACCCTCGACGGTAGATGCGGCGATCACACAGCGGAGGGGGACAAGGTGGAACCACAGGCTGCGGCCAAGCTGGGACCTGTAACCTGCAGGCCAGCTCCTTGCTCTGTTGCGGGGCTGCTCGCTCCCATGTTCCCACCAGTCTCCGGTCTCCCCTGCTCCATCTCCAGTCAAGCCAGCAAAGGGGACCCCGGCTGGTGGGAACACCTGCGCCCTCGGCTCCAGCAAGTGCTGGTTCCCTGCCTCCCCCAGCCCGCGGCTCCGCTCCGCCCGGGCTGCCTTCAGACTCCTCACGTCACTCCTCAGCCCACCCTCCTCGGCCCCCACTTCTGGCAGGTGGTGCCAATGCCAAGACCTATCACGGTCTCAGCCAGCCCAACAGGTGATGCCCCTCACTTCTTTTCCTCTGCCAGGGCATGTGCATTTGTTTGTTTGTTTTGAGGTCTGACTTTAGGAAACAAAATACAAATGTTCAGTGTTCAGTGGTTGAAGCTGTGACGACGGTGCGCTCTGTAGCTGCCCACACCAGGAGCAGAGCCTTCCCACCACCAGGTGCCTCGCGTCTCTTCCCAGTCAGTGCTCATGACTGCCCTTCAGTTTCTCCTCCTGGAAGGCTCCCCCTTGGGACAGCCACCACTAGTCACCCTTCACGGAGGAGCCTAGGTGTGCCCCCTACAGACGCATCCCAAACTCGCCTCCCTTCCCCATGGTGGACAAAGGGCCTTTCCTCTAGGCCTGCTCGAATGCTCTACAGCCCTTCCTGCCTCTTATTGAAGCTGACTCTTCAATCTGGCACCTAGCACAGTGGCCGGCCATAGGACAGTGCTTAATAAGTGTTAGCTAAACTACACAAGGTAAAGGAATACACATTCAAATATGAAACACATTTAAATATTCTCTTGATGTTAGGAACTCTCGAATTCAAGTTAAAGACAGATGGCTCTTTTCAAGTACTTAGCTCAAGTAATTTTAAATAAATTATATTTTTAAAACTGTAATTAGTAAAAGAAGCTTTAGAACATCATAAATAAAAGGATACAGTTTAAGAAATCAGAGAAAATGTAAATGGTTTTTAAAAAACAAACACATTACAACTTAGGTTCAACAGGAAAGCACCTAGCACTTATATGCATTACATTAATGCCCACAGCCATCCTTCACGATAAGCATCATTTGCCTGAATTTGGCAGGAGAAAAGCCAGGTCTGAGGGAAGCAGTTCAGAGCACACAGATGACAGCCGGCCCTCAGAGCTGCTGCAGCACAAACCCAAGTTCCCGAGAAAACCCCGCCTTACCTGTGCCTGCTTCCTGGGCTCTCCCCCTGTACAGAAAAGTAATCAGACAATTAAAATGCTTCATCAGCTTAATTCTATTTCAGACAAGCCAATAAAAACTTTACTTAATCAAAATATTCCACTTACCTTTTTTTATCACAGTGAACAAGTTTAATTATTTAAGAGCTTTAAAATTTTACCATTTTGCCAAGGCAAAAATTCAGTTTAATAACCTAGCTTAATTATATAACAACAAATTGCTGGACATTTCTTAAAATTTTTCTAACAAATATTTACTCTACACCCATGACTGTCCTGTCAGGCTCGGACCAGACATGCTCTCCATGCCTTCATCCCTCACGGACTCTGGGTGTAAGCTCACCTCCCAGGTCAAATCATCAGAAGCCTCTCAACCAGCTCACCTGCATCTGCAGGGACTCCCAGGCTCACGCAAAGCAGCCACCATGGGCGCCCGTGTGCACATCGACGGGGGGGGGGGGGGGGGGGTGGCAGAGTACACAGGGTTCGCCCTCTGGTTTCAGCTCTCAGCTGTGTTCCTTTTACAGCTATTTCACGCCACGGTGTTCACCCCACCCATGCACGAATTCATGCACCGGGCCTTTAATATATATTAACTAGAAGCCCGGTGCACGAAATTCGTGCACGGAGGGGGGTTGTCCCTCAGCCCAGCCTGTACCCTCTCCAATCTGGGACTCCTGGAGGGCAGTCGGACATCCCTCTCCCAATCCAGGACTGCTGGCTCCCAACTGCTTGCCTGCCTGCCTTCCTGATTGCCCCTAACCGCTTGTGCCTGCCAGCCTGATCACCCCCTAACCACTCTACTGCCAGCCTGGTTGATGCTGAACTGCTCCCCTGCCAGCCTGTTTGCCCCCAACTTCCCTCCTCTGCTGGCCTGGTCACCCCTAACTGCCCTCTCCTGCAGGGTTGATCACCTCCAACTGCCCTCCCTTGCAAGCCTGGTCCCTCCCAACTGCCCTCCCTTGCAGGCCAGGTGCCTCCCAGTTGCCCTCTCCTGCTGGCCATCTTGTAGTGGCCATCTTGTGTCCACATGGGGCAGGATCTTTGACCACATAGGGGCAGCTATATTGTGTATTGGAGTGATGATCAATCTGCATATTACTCTTTTATTAGATAGGATAGAGGCCTGGTGCATGGGTGAGGACCAGCTGGTTTGCCCTGAAGGGTGTCCCGGATCAGGGTGGGGGTTCCCTTGGGGTGTGGGGCAGCCTGGGTGAGGGGCCTGTGGTGGTTTGCAGGCCGGCCACGCCCCCTGGCAACCCAAGTGGAGGCCCTGGTATCTGGAATTTATTTTCCTTCTACAATTGAAACTTTGTAGCCTTAAGCGGGTGAGCCCCGCCAGGGTGTGTGGAAAGCTTTGCTTCCCCTGTTGCCGCCGGCAACCCTGGCCTGCTCTCTCAAGCGCGGTTCTGCTGCCATTTGTTTGAATTTGTTTACCTTCTATAATTGAAACTTTGTAGCTTGAGTGGAGGCTTAGGCCTGCAACTGCTATGGAAAGCTTGGCTTCCTCTGTTACCTGGGAAACCTTTCTCTCTGTGGCTGTAGCCATCTTGGTTTTGGGTTAATTGGCATACTCGCCCTGATTGGCTGGTGGGCGTGAATTGGCTGGTGGGCGTGGCTTATGTAGCGGAGTGATGGTTAATTTGCATATTACCATTTTATTAGAGAGGATACACACACACACACACACACACACACACACACACACACACACACACACACACACGTATATACACTGAGTGGCCAGATTATTATGTGTTCAGAGATCATAATAATCTGGCCACTCAGTGTATCCTATCTAACAAAAGAGTAATATGCAAATTGACCATCACTCCAACACACAAGATGGCTGTCCCCATGTGGACACAAGATGGCCACCACAAGATGGCCAGAGGGGAGGGCAGTTGGGAGGGACCAGGCCTGCAAGGGAGGGAAGTTGGTGGCAATCAAGCCTGCAGGGGAGGGCAGTTAGGGGTGACCAGGCTGGCAGAGGAGGGAAGTTGGGGGGGACCCAGGCCTTCAGGGGAGAGCACTTGGGGGGGGGGAACCAGGCCTGCAGAGGAGGACAGTTAGGGGTGACCAGGTCTGCAGGGGAGGGCAGTTAGGGGCAAACAGGCTGGCAGGGGAGCAGTTAGGCATCAATCAGGCTGGCAGGAGAGTGGTTAGGGGGTGATCAGGCTGGCAGGCAGCAGCAGTTAGGGGCAATCAGGAAGGCATGCAGGCGAGCAGTTGGGAGCCAGCAGTCCTGGATTGTGAGAGGGATGTCCGACTAAAGGTTTAGGCCCGATCCTGTTGGACATCCCTTGAGGGGTCCCAGACTGGAGAGGGTGCAGGCTGGGCTGAGGGATACTCCCCCACCCACCATGCACAAATTTCGTGCACCGGGCCTCTAGTATTAAAATAAGGTGTCACGCAGAGACATAAAACAAGGTTACACACTGATTAACAGGTGAAAATGTGGGAGAACCCTCGGCACCTAATTCTGTTATATCCCCGAGGAGGGGTGTTCTGGTTCCTGCAAGTTCAGCTCATTCTCACAGAATGAGAATCCACTGTCTTCATTTTCTTCCACAGGATTTGAAATTAGCTATAGCTTCTTTTTTTCCCCCTCCAAAGGAAACCCTAACTAATTTCAAGACTGATTTGGACTCATGTGTCGGTCTTACATACTTAAACTATTCACATCTGATAGTTACAATATATGGCTAAGGAAGAGCAGAAATAAAAGTCTACATGTTCCAAACGAATTTAGGAAATAGCACTGCAAAACAGTTCAACCAAACCCAACATTAACTATGATGCGAGAAAAGGCTGTTAGCAAAAACAAAAGAAGCTGAACACAAGCACTTTGGCACCAACGGGACCACAGATGCCTTTGAAGCGCAGTGCGGCCCTGCCGGCGGCTCAGTGGCTACTGTCATTGGGTCCTGATACGCCAAGGCTGCAGGCTCAATCTCTGGTCAGTGCACAAAGAAGAATCACCCAATGGATGCATCAAGAAGTGAACAACAGATATCTCCCCCACTCCTTTCTCTCTGAGAAACATTTTAAAATCAGTATGATGCTGATTTTAAAACTATACTGAACTATACTGGAGGTTGAAGCAACTCGTACATTTAACATTTGTCAGAATTTTAAAAATATCAGGTTAGATGTTGGCCTTCACTGTGTTAAAAACAAACGAACATGGAGATGAAAGTGACCTTTGACAAGGAAAAGAAACTAGGTTCTATGAAACATTCAAATATCAGGGAGAAATTTTACTGAGAAAACAGAAGGTAAGCTTCCTAAATGTGTTCTATCCTATGACAATAGTATGTATTGCTATTTATAAAAGGACTTAGACCAGATTGCTCTGGGAAATGCTGAGGTGAACAGACTTCTTTTACAAGAAGTAATCTCTTTCACAACAGCTCTCCTCAGGACCCTCACCAGCCAGCATGCACTCCGAGACTGGCCTCCACACACGCTGGGAAAGGCTGGGCTGAGAAATGACTTGAATGTGGTTCGACACATTTTCCTCTTTTCTTAGAAAACAAAACGGACAGCAGGTCGGAGCTGCAGGCTCTTCTAGCCTCACTCATTTCAGAGGCGTGGGGCGGGGGCCGCGGGAGGGCAAGTGATGGGCACAAACTCACACAATTGGTTTCGGGAGGATGGACATCAGCAAATTAAAGCTCTTCTCACTGCACCAGCACACTGGACACAGACACCCCGTTTCACTAGCCCTAAAATGTACTTTAAAAAAATAGAGTAATGTTTTTGTACTTGGACTGCACCTTAAAAGTGACTTAAGTTTTAGATGAGATGAAAAGCAAAAAATCAACCAAAAGTAACTGATAGAAAAGATAATAGCAAAAGTCAGAAACTGATTGTAGAATGAACATGTGTAAATTCCACCCTCAGAAATTCATGAAAACTATGGTTAAAGAATGCGTCTACTCTGGATTGTGAGGAATTTTATCTACCTTATGGCAAGAGGCTGGAAATATCCCTTTTTAAAGTTCCTTGAGTTCTAAAGAATGCTTTTAAAACCTGTGTTATATAGCTGATATTATAATATGCATAACTATATAAAAATTAAATTACATATAGTATTACATATGTTCTATAGTAGGAAATTCTGATTTGCTAATATAAATTAGTGAAAGACAAAAATAAAGAACAGTAAAAATAAAAAAATAAAAAATCCTAATTTAAAAGTAAATGATGCAAATGCTATTTAAAAATGAATTAATTGCCTGACACGTGTGGCTCAGTGGTTGAACAAAGAGGTCACTGGTTTGATTCCCAGTCAAGGCACATGCCAGGCTGTGGGCTCGATCCCAGTAGGGGGCGTTCAGGAGACAGCTAACTGATGGTTGCTCTCTCATCATGTTCCTCTCTGCCCTTCCCTTCCTCTTTCTCTAAAATCAATAAAAACATATTTTTAAAATTTACATTAAAAGGAGGAAAAAAACCTGAATTGTTAGAACTAATTACATGACCAATGAGATTGATATGGACTTTGCATTATTATGGGAATACTTACTTCATCACTTTCTACTAGATTCTCAAACTGAAAGAACAAGAAAGCAAATGTTAGGAGAGATATCTGTCTAAGGTACATATTCCACAAATAATGTCACATTTTCACCTAAAAAGTAATATAAGATATTTAATTTCTTTTTACACATCAGTTCATTGGATATATATTTAACAGTCCTACAAGATAGCCATGATAAGCTATCTTTTTCATTTGAGTTTACATAAAAAACAAAAAGGAGACTCACAGCAAGTTTCTACATAAATGAGAAACTGATAAGCAAAACTTTCATCTGAATTGAACATTTCATACAGATGTTTTAAACCCACACAGCTAGAATTTCCACTTGAATTCAAATTAACTTAATGTTATTAGAAGGAAAATTACTCAAAAAACAGGGACTGAAAAGATACTCAAACAAGAATGTCTCTTATAATGTTTATATTTATTCATCTATTCATTCATGTAAGTATTTGCTGAAGATTTACTAGATGGGAGTCACAGCTCCCAATACTCTTTCTAGAGATAGGAATAGCCATGTCAAATTACCTAATGAAAGTCATTACTATTAAAATAACTGCATTTTAAGTATAAAAATTGATAACCACTTGAAAGAATAAAGGTTTTCTTGCTAAAGATCAAGAAAACAATGAAAGGCCCAGCCAGCGTGGCTCAGTGGTTGAACATCAACTTATGAACCAGAGGGTCACAGTTAGATTCCCAGTCAGGGCACATGCCTGGGTTGCGGGCTTGATCCCCACTATGGGGTGTGTAGGAGGAGACCATCAATGATTTTTTCTCATCATGGATGCTTCCTTCTCTCTCTCCCTCTACCTACCTCTCTGAAATCCGTAAAAATATATTAATAATAATAAAAAAGAAAACCATGAAAGGTTCAGAAAATTCAGGACTAGAAGACAGTCAAGTACAGCACTCAAAGCTTTGGAGCTAGGCAGTTCGGACTGGAATTTAAATTCTGCCACTTACAGGCTGTGTATGTGAGCCCACTGTCTTCACTTGCCTAAGCCTCCAATTCCCAACCATAAAATGGGATGACGGACACATGTTAACTATGATAGTACTAACAGTTATGAGCAATGACACTCAACTACGTGGTGGAGTAGCTGGTATACAGGAGGGCAGAGTCCACAGTAGATTCCACTATCTTACCTTATAATAGACAAATATGCAAATTGACCGCACCTTCGCTACGCCCAAGCCACGCCCACCAACCAAGCCACGCCCACCAGGAAACCGTTGCAGGGATGTTGGGGTGTGGCGGAGCCCAAGGCCGGGAAAGCCGCCAGAGGCTTTCCCGGCCTTGGGCACCAGTGGGGAGCCTGCACGGATCGCAGGAAACCACTGGGGGTCAGCTCCTGCGATCGGTAGCAGGGATGTTGGGTGCGGCCGAGCCCAAGGCCACCGCCCGGGGCCAAGCCCCGACCCTGAAAGAAGGCAGAAGGTGGTGGCCACAGCCAAGGCCTGGGTCCCCGGTGCCGGCAGAAAACTGGTGCAGGCAGCCAGGTGAATGATGGTCTATTGCACGAATCTTCGTGCAAATGGGCTACTAGTTGTTATTATGTTTTACATACAAAGACAAAGTGACTCAGGGATTCTACGGTGGAGTTGCTGAAAATGAACGCGCTCTAATCCAGGGCCCTCTGCACGGGGCAGGCCAGCACCTGCTGGCAGCTACTGCCTGACTGACAGAGGGCGCCTGGCCTTGTGCCGTGGGGGGGAAAATCACTGCTTTCTGAGTAGAAATGGGTCTGTTGTCCACACTTCCCTGCGTGCCCATCCCCCCAAGCAATTCTTTCCTCTTCACCAGCATCAATAACACTTAAATATACAGTCTCCATTAAATTTAGGTCCTGATCTTTCCTCCTTAATTAAAAAAAAGCCCCCCCTGAAAGCACTGTATCCAATCAAATTACTCACTCTACTTACCTCTATCGTTAAATGCTCACCTCTTGAGCATGTTCTAAAATATTTGGATCTGGGAAGAAAGAAAAACAACTTTAAAATCAAATTTAATCCTAAAACTGAATTAATATGATGGGGTAAAAAGATTTTCTCAAGAGCAACTTTAAATTCTTTAACATATAGTACCTTATATTTATAAAAACAAACTACCAAATTTACCTAAGAATATAAATAGTCGAGATTTTAAAACTTAAGTTATGAGTTAATTTTTCTAACTAGGGCCAAATAATGACTTTAATTTTAACCTTTCTCTTCACAGTGTATACATGTATCAAATCACCATGATGTACACTTTAAATACATATTTTTTAATCTTTAGGTTATTACAGATGTTCAGATTATTACAGATGTTCCTCTTTCCCCCGCATAGCTCCCCTCCACTGGGTTCACCCCCCTCCGACCCCATGCCCTCACCCCGCACTATCCTCGTCCAGAGGTGTAAGATTTTTGTCCAATCTCTTCCCGCACCCCCTCACTCCCTTCCCCCTGAGTACTGTCAGTCCGCTCCCTTTCTATGCCCCTGATTCTATTATATTCACCAGTTTATTCTGTTCATCAGAGTTTTTATTCATTTGATTTTTAGATTCACTTGTTGATACGTATTTGTTGTCACTTTGTTGTTCATAATTTTTTATCTTTACCTTTTTCTTCTTCCTCTTCTTAAAGAATACCCTTCAACATTTCATATAACACTGGTTTGGTGGTGATGAATCCCTTTAACTTTTTTTTTTTTTTTTTTTTAAATCTGTGAAGCTCTTTATCTGCCCTTGAATTCTAAATGATAGCTTTGCTGGGTAATCTTGGTTGTAGGTTCTTGCTGTTCATCACTTTGAATATTTCTTGCCACTCCCTTATAGCCTGCATAGTTTCTGTTGAGAAATCAGTTGACAATCCTATGGTAACTGTTTTTCTCTTGCTGCTTTTAAGATTCTTTGTCTTTTGCCCTTGGCATTTTAATTATGATGTGTCTTGGTGTGGTCTTCTTTGGATTCCTCTTGTTCAGGGTTTTCTGCGCTTCCTTGTAAGTCTATTTCTTTCATCAGGTAGGGGAAGTTTTCTGTCATTATTTCTTCAAATAGGTTTTCAATATCTTGCTCTCTCTCTTCTTCTGGCACCCCCATAATTTGGATGTTGGTACACTTGAAGTTGTCCCAGAGTCTCCTTATGTTATCTTCATATTTTTGGATTCTTTTTTTTTTTTGTTTTGCTTTTCCAGTTGGGTGTTTTTTGCTTCCTTGTATTTCAAATCTTTGACTTGATTCTTGGGATCCTCTAGTCCAGTGGTCGGCAAACTGCGGCTCGCGAGGCACATGCGGCTCTTTGGCCCCTTGAGTGTGGCTCTTCCACAAAATACCACGGCCTGGGCGAGTCTATTTTGAAGAAGTGGCATTAGAAGAAGTTTAAAAAATTTGGCTCTCAAAAGAAATTTCAATCGTTGTACTGTTGATATTTGGCTCTGTTGACTAATGAGTTTGCCGACCACTGCTCTAGTCTACTGTTAAATCTCTGAATATTATTCATTTCAGTCAGTGTATGCTTAATTTCTGTATGCTTAATTTCTTAGAGGCATTCTCACTAAGATCCTTGAAGGTCTCACTAAGTTCCTCAGAAGATGAGAGAGAAACATCAATCAGCTGCCTCTTGCACACTCCCTACTGGGGATGTGCCTGCAACCAAGGTACATGCCTTTGACCGGAATCGAACCGGGGACCCTTCAGTCCACAGGCCAACGCTCTATCCACTGAGCCAAACCGGTCAGGGCTAGAAGATTCTTGAGTAACCTTATAACTGGTTTTGAACTCTGTATCCAGTCGTTTGTTTTCCTCCATTTCTTTCATTTGTGACATGTTTCTTTGTCTCTGCATTTTGGCCGCTTCCCTGTGTTGATAAGAGTGGCCTTGTGTGGTAGGTGTCCTATAGGACCCAATGGCTCACCCTCCCCAATCACTTGAGGTGGACACTCTTGGTGCACCCCTTTGTGGGCTGTGTGCACAGTCTTTTTGTAATTAAGCCTTGATTGCTATTGGTATCACTGGGAGGAATTGACCTCCAGGCCAACTGGCTGTGAGGATCAGCTGTGTCTACGATGGGAGAACTGCTGTGCAGGAGACACGCTTATGGAGCAGGGCTTGCTTCAGTGGGGCTTTGATGCTCACTGAGTCTGCCCCTTGAGTGTGTCTCTTATGGATGTGAAGATTTGTAATCTGGATGGTCTCACTCTGACCCCTGGGTACATTGGCTCTTGGATTTCCAAGGAGGTGCAACGTCAGCCACTGCCTGAGGCCACCCAGCAGGAGCTACAGAGAGATCTGCAGTTTCTTCCTCTTTGTATGGGGTTTGGAGGTGCCAGATGAGGCCCAGCTGTAAGGAAGGCAGGCTGCTGCTGCCAGGCCTTGGGCCTTCTTTTGGAAGCTCTGGGGTTCTCTGACCCAGATGCAGTTTGACAGGTTTTAGGCTGAGAAAGGACAGGCCATTCATATGCAAAAGCTGCTGTGCACAGCTTGGGTGGGGTTGTAAATTTGGTGGGGCTGGGTCTCAGGGAATCACCAGAGCAGAGCAAACAGCAATGGCTGCCAGTCAGCTCTGCACCAGAGAGGTCCCCGCGTCTCCATGTCCCCACACAGGAACAATGACCACTGCGAGCACCTCTGAGAGAAAGCTGCCCTGGTGTTCTGGCCCGATGCCAGACAGTCCAGTTTCTCCCTGTATGAGTCTGGGTTCCCAGAGTCTCGCCTGGAACTGGAGTTCAGAGCAATCGGGAGCTTCTATCTCCCTCCTGATTGAAAAACAACAACAACAACAATAAAAACAACAGTGCACTGATTGCCAGGCAGTTCCGTGCGCACCTCTGCACCTCCTACCAGTCTCAATGTGCTTTTTTTCTTTCCTTCTAGCTGTAGAACTTCCAGTCAGCAAGCTTTCCTGCAGTTCTGGATGATAGTTGTTTTGTCTTTTAGTTGTAGTTTTGATGTGGTTGTGAGAGGCAGCAAGTACAGGTGTTTACCTATGCCGCCATCTTGGTTGTCCACTTTAAATATCTTACCATGTTCTCAATTATCACTCAATGAAGCTGACATTTTAAAAAAGGAATCATTCTTTTCTATTAGTAAAACAAACATCTTTGTTATATCTGCCCCCCAGACACAGCTACACTGTAACCACTTAGTATAAGTACAGGGCAAGCCACTCAAGTCCTTTCCTAAGGAAGGGACCAGGAGATTATGACTTTCACTTAATGTGGTTTCTGTTACAGCTGCCAAAACTGATACAGGAGAGCACTCTCCATCCACCCCAACCCCCCGCCCTTCTCTCCCGCAACCTGTGCGATGTGCCACTGAGTTGGACTCCTGGGGACCCTGGAATGGTGCCGTCCAATGTCCATCCTTCACGGCCCTGCTCAGCCTGGAGGCTCAGCCTGTGGCTCCTCTGTGAGTCCCTCCACCTCCTGTTTGGGATCCTCTTCTCCTGCTGCCTCTGTTCCCAGCATCGCTGTCTTTTCCAAAGACCCTGCCTCCTCACGAGGTGTCTAAAGTAGGACAGCGTCCGTGTATCATCTGTCCCAGCCGTGCTCAGGCTTAATTTGCTCTAAGACCCACTTGTTCATCTTTCTCGTGGTCCAGGGCCTCCACAGAGCCCTCCTCCAGCACCAGGTTAAAATGAACCAGCTTTTCCCATCAGCCTCTCCACTGTCTGACCTTCCCACCTTGGTCTCGGCCTTGGTCTCTGTGGCCCGTCTGGGCTCCTGGTGACCTTTCCTGATTCTCCCGTGTCTGCCTTTCCAGCCTCAGCCGCCTCCTGACTTGCTGGCTGCTGCCTGCACTTAACCTTCGGACTGGGCCAAGGTCCGCGAGGGCCTCGTGTCTTCATCATCTACGCTGAAGTTGTGCGTTTCTTCTGCAGTCGTGACTCCTGTCTTCTTGTTGGTCAGACGCAGTCCTGCTTGGCCACTTTCGTCCTTCACTTTCAGAAGTCATTTCGAATCGTTGCTCCTTTGACCATCAGATGGTGTCACCTGCAGAGCTTCAGTCATTATCTCTTCTCTCCGAGGGCTCCTACTGGGTGAGGAAAGCAACTCTACACATAAATGAGAAACTGATAAGGTACACTAATTATGAGAGGAGCTGAGCTGATGAAACAAACACATTGCACAAACAATGACTTAAAAAAATAAAAGTGGACAGAACCAAGATGGCAGCGTAGGTAAATGCTGGTATCCCTCAGCCACATCAAAATTACAACTAAAATACAGAACCACCATCATTCAGAATCACCTGAAAGCTGGCTGAATAGAAGTCGTACAACTAGAGAAGTAACGAAGAAAGCACACAGAGACTGGTAGGAGGGACAGAGGGGAGGAACGGCTGGTCTGACACCCACATGTGCCATTTTTATAACTGGAGGGAGATAGTCTCTGTGGAGGCCATCTGTGAGGAGCAAGAGTCTCAGTACCTGACCCCTAGCCTAGGGTTCCAGAGCTGGGAAGGGAAGTCCCTATAATTTCAGGCTGTAAAAACCAGCAGGGACTGTGGCTGAGTGACATGGAGACTGCTGGAGACACAGGCAGTTCCATTTAAAGGGTTAGTATGTGGACTTACTTGGACTCCCAACACCCGGCGGCTTTGGGGGACCCAGACATACGAGGAGGAATTGGATTTTCTGGCGTCAGGGCAGGAACTCGGGGGCAGCTTTCTACCAGACAGAGGTGCTCACAGCAGTCACTGTCCTGTGCTGGGACCTCCCAGGTCACAGAGCTGACTGACAGGGGTCATATCTGAGTCTCCATCAACCTGGCTCAAACTGTTTGCTCTGCCCTGGTGATTCCCGAGATCCCACCCCACCCAATTTGCAGCCCTACCCAAGCTGTTTGCACCAGTTTTTTCATCTGAATGGCCTGTCCCGACTCAGGGTTCAGACTTAGCTAAAATCTCTCAAATAAGCTGCAGCTGGTGACAGCATGCCCCAAACTTATCAATAAAAGGCCCAAGACTCAGCACTAGTACCAGCCTGCCTTGCTTCACAGTTGGGCCTCACCAGGGCACTTCCAAGACCAATGTAAGTTGCAGCCATCTGCAGATCTCTCTGTAGCTCCTGCTGGAAGGCCCCAGAGCCAGTATACCCAGTGGACAGCTTCAGACCATAACAGATTACAACTCTACACATCCACAAGGGACACACTAAGGAGCAGACTCAGTGAATACCAAAGCTCCTCTGAAGTGAATCCTGCTCCACATGGGTGTCTCCTGCACAGAAGCTCTCCCACTGTAGTAGTGTAGCTGGTCTTCACAGCCAACTGGCCTAGAGGTCAACTCCTCCCAGTGACAACAACAGCAATCAAAGCTCAATTACAGGACTGTGCACACAGCCCACAAACGGGGGCACCTAGAGTGCCTAGCTCCGGTGACTGGAGAGGCTGAGCCACAGGACCCTACAGGACACCCACTACACAAGGCCACTCTACCAATTCCAGGAGACATCGCAGCTCTACCTAAAACATAGGAACAAATACAGGGAAGCAGCCAAATGTCAAAATGAAAGAAATGGAAGCAAGTAAACTACTAAATACAGAGTTCAAAAACCATGGTTATAGTGTTACTCAAGGATCTTCATGAGACTTTCAAGGATCTTAGTGAGAATTTAAAAGATGTGAAAAAGGACCAGTCAGAAATTAAGCATACACTTACTGAAATTAAGAATAATTTACATGGATTGTACAATAGAGTAGAGGACACTGAGAATCAAATCAACAATTTGGAATATGAGGAAACAATAAACACCCAAGCAGAAGAGCAAAAAGAAAAAAGAATCCAAAACCATGAAAATAGTGTAAGGAGTCTCTGGGACAACTTCAAGTGTATCAACAATCATGTTATAGGGATTCCAGAAGGAGGAGAGCAAGATATTAAAAACCTATTTGAAGAGTCCCAAACAAGATGAACCCAAAGAGGCCACACCAAGACACATCATAATTAACATGAAAAAGGTTAAAGACAAAGGGAAAATCTTAAAAGCAGCAAGAGAAAAAAGTTAGCTACCTACAAGGAAGTGCCCATATGACTGTCAGCTGATTTCTCAACAGCAACTTTGCAGGCCAGAAGGGAGTGGCAAGAAATATTCAAAGTGATGAATGGCAAGGACCTACAACCAAGATGACTCTACCCAGAAAAGCTCTCATTTAGAATTGAGGGTTAGATAAAGAGCTTCACAAACAAGAATAAGCTAAAGGAGTTCATCACCACCAAAGCAGTATTACATGAAATGTTGAAGGGTATTATTTACGAAGAGTAAGAAGAAGAACAAGAAAAAGAAGAGGAAAAATATGAACAATAAAATGGCAATGAATACATATTTATCAACCATTGAATCTAAAAATCCAAATAAACAAACAAGAAATCTAATGAACAAAATCAGCTGTTGAATAAAATAGAATCAGAGGCATGAAAGCATGGAACAGACAGATGAGTCTCACAACTTGGGAGTGGGGCAGGAAGAGATTAACCAAAGATCTTACCTAAGGACACAGACAGTAGGGTGGTGAAGGCTTGAACCAGGAGGAGGGGGGCGATAAAGGAAGAAAAGGGGGACATCTGTAATACTCTCAACAATAAAGATCTTTTTTAAAAAAATTAAAGTATATCTTCCATCTTTCTTAACAGCCTAAAGTTCCCTAAAGTCATCTATGGACATTTCTTTATGCATAACCCTTGTGTCCCGGAGAGATATCTCTAAATGAAACAGACTAAGTTTCTGTGTCTGCTCTGCTACTGCGACATGTGAACACGGACTCCCACACGTGGAGGATGTCAGAAAGGCAGGAAGGCAGCCTCTCAAACTCGGAATGATGTGGCTGTAAAGGCACCTGCAAGAGCTGAAAGGAATGTGATGCGAATGTGATTCGTGCCTCCATATTATCCAGGCAGGCGTCAAGATCATCTTTTAGGAAGGATAAAATCAGTCTTGTCAAGAATAGACTGAAAAATGCAGGCTTTTGTGCTCTATGTTACTTTGCCTAGCAGGTAAATACTCTTTTACACCAAAATGGCTTAAGTAAAATATAACTGAAAAATTCTCACAAATCACACATTAGTATTGTTCCTTTTCTTCATATTCTCCTATATATTATGTTAAAATAAAATAGGAAGGTCTTTCCCTCTACCTTCTGTTTGACATTATAAATAAATGAAGAACCATAATAAACTGTTCCAAAATCTATTAAAAATCAAAAGCTTCCCAAGACTCTTTTCATCTGAACAAAAGATTGGAAAGGTTACCAATCCGATTCCTGGCAAAAATGAAGATGATGTACAGACCGTTTTACAATTAGTATCCAATACTTGAAAGGAGGTTTAACCATTCAAATCTCAAGGGATGACCCATCAACAGATTTTCCAAGTAGGTATAGCCTCGACATAGGAGGTAATAATAAAGTAGTAACATTTACTGTTTAACAAGGCCCTCTCTGATGAAGGCAAATTTAGGAAGAACAGATGTTCAGAAACTTATTTTATGCCCAGGAAGAGAGAAATCTTCTTTCTAAACATGTCAAAGACAGAAAACATGGGTTTAAAAAAGCCATTGCCCTATAAGAGGAGCCTGACTTAGAGGGAAATAATTAGACAGGACCTTAAAGGTCTTTTACTTCCTTCTTACTCATCCCTGCAATCTGTGTGCAGCATCTTTTCTCTTATTCCTCCCATGTATAGGGTGTCATGTCACAGGAAGGTCAGAGTGTCCTGCCCCCGTGAGGAGTACCCCACGTTCCTGTTGGATGTGTTGTAAACAGAGGAGCCATTCTTGGGCTCCCTGCTCTGATCACACCCCTTGACCACCCTCTGCTTTTAGACTGTTGCCACCTACATGAACCTTCTAGTTTTTACTTCCCTGGGTTACTGAATGAGAGACATAGCTATGTATTTTAAATACCAAGTGAATAAAAATTGACCAATGTACACAAGAGACTTGAAGTGTCACAGGGCAAACACTGGCGAGTTAACAACTACCATGGTCTGAGAAGGAAAGTTCAAATGAGGGCCAGGAAAGTCAGCCCGAGAGAAATCAACCAGGCCCCTGAGGATGAAAGGAATGCTTCAAGGAACATTAAGTACCAAAGGCAAGGGAAGGTGAAAAGACCAAGATACACTTAAGAAACCGCACTCCTTAATTCTGTCAACAAGTATATACATTAAGATCCTCCAGTGGCAAAGTACAAGATAATGGCAACCTAATACCTATCTACAGAATAGAGAGCTATGAGCTATTAGACAAATATAAATCACATCAAGTTTTTATTACTCCTCTAAGTTTTGGCCCTTATATGTTAGCTAGCTAGACCTAGTGCTGAAAAAAAAAAAAATCAAAACTACCAGGTGGAAAAAAATAGTAATAAAAATAAGAGGTAAATTTAACCTAACCTGTCTGCATGCTTACTAGAAGTTGCTAAAAAGAATATTAAAACTGATGTAAAACAATATGTTAACCAGAAGACTCAAGTAAGGGAACTTGTGCAAATCTACACTTATGGATTAAAGAAACAGATCAATACCAGCATCATGTGACCATATATTTTTATTTATTGATTTTTAAACAGAGAGAAAAGCATCCATGTGTTGTTCTACTTATGCATTCATCAGTTGATTCTTGTATGTGCCCTGACCCAGATGGAACCCACAACTTTGTCGGGAGGATGCTCTCTGTCACCAACTGAGCTACAGCCAGGGGGCATCATCTGACTTTCCAGGTCCACGGCCACAGCTCTTCTGGCCTCAACAGGGCAGTCTGTCACAGGAGTTCTGTCCACAAGCAAAAAGCACAGACCCAACTGCTCAGTTTGCACACACATCCACAGATAGCGACACAGGTTCCGGGGCTCCCTGAGCCGCCCCTTCCCTGCGCTGCCAGCTCCCAGGCTCAGGGAGCAGAGTCTGCAATGTCACTGCTATTCCCTAGGAAATCAGTTTGTAAAATCAACTTGAGAGTACAAAAGTCCCAGACACCAATGCAGTCCAACGTCCAATACAGGGGGGGCAAAAGTAGGTTCACAGTGGTTCCTATGGAAAATGCAGTAATCCTATATAATAAAGAGCTAATATGCTAATTAGACCAAACAGCCAAACGACCTGCCGGACTTCCTTCCGGAAGACCTTCTGGATGAAGCCGGAAGACCTTCTGGATGAAGCCGGGGCTGCGAGTGCCCAGTCCCTTGCACAAATTTCGTGCATCGCGCCTCTAGTCTATACTAATAAAAGGGTAACATGCTAATTAGACTGGGTGAACCGGCCATCTTCAGGCGTCCTCAAACTATGGCCCACGGGCCACATGCGGGTGTTTTTGCTGTTTTGTTTTTTACTTCAAAATAAGATATGTGCAGTGTGCATCAGAATTTGTTCATAGTTTTTTTTAAACTATAGTCCGGCCCTCCAACAGTGAACTGGCCCCTGTTTAAAAAGTTTGAGGACCCCTGTAGATGTCCGACTTCCTTCTGGACAAAGCCATGGTGGTGGGGGCTGAGGCAGAGGCAGTTAGGGGCAAGATCAGGCTGGCAGGGGAAGGCAGTTGGGGGCGACCACGCCAGCAGGGAAGGGCAGTTGGTGGCATTAGGCAGGCAGGCTGGTGAATGGTTAGGAGCCAGTAGTCCTGGATTCTGAGGGGGAGGTGGGACTGCCTCTTAGTAGGACAGCTACCCCCGCTCCCAGATTGGAGAGGGTGCAGGCCCGGCTGAGGGACAACCCCTCCACCCCCGTGCACAAATTTCATGCATTGGGCCTTTAGTTAACAATAACAACACAAGAATAAACTGGTTTGAGCTCTCACAACTGCACACCTACCGCGCCTCACCCTGTACCTGATGTCTGCTTACCGAATTAGATCCGGGTACTACAGTTAGAATTTAACACCCGGCAACAAAAATACAAATAAAATACGACCCAAGCCGAAGATTTTGCGCGTGTGGTCCTGAGGCGAGACCTCACAAAAGTAAACGCGGTGACTCTGGCCGCCTCCCCCTGCAACGGCACCGGCTGTGGGGTCAGGAACGCCAAAACCTAAACGGGCACCAAGCCTCTAAGTCCCGGGTTTCCATTCAGGGACACAGGGAGGGGACAGATGCAGGATGGACCAGGAGGGAGGTGCGTGCTTACGTCACCGGAACTCCAGAGTCCAAAGACCCAACTTAGAAACCATTTGGCCTCCGTGGGTTCATGCTAAGCCACCTTATTACCTAATAACGTTGGTTAAATGGGACAGATGCCGAAAGCTTCGTGATCTCTCCTAGAAGGCGACAGCACGTACTTCCTACACAACGGGCTGGGTTCATATTTCCAAGTTTGAGTTCCGGGGACACAGTCATTCAACAACAAACCTAACTTCAAAGGACCCTGCTCTCACCTTCTCAGCACCTTACAAAAGCAAAGCCACACAGATGGACGATCACGGAGTTCCAGTCCCGTGCGGTCGGGACTCCTGGAGCAGGTCAGGGCGCGGCAGTCCCTCCACATCCCACAGATCCACGGGAAAAGGCTGCGCGGCCCCTGTCGGCACCAAGAGGCCGGACCACGGCGGAGACCCCGCCAAGCGCCAGGCCGTGGACAGGGCCGCCCCACGTCCGGGCCGGTCCTCCCGCACCCGGGACCGCCGCCGGCCTGTCACCTGCCGAATCGGGCGGCGGAAACACCTCCCGCAGGGCGTCTGCGGCCACGGCCCGGTCCCGCGCCCGCCCTGAAGGCCCCGCCGCGGGGACGCACGCACCGGGGGGAGGCGCCCCGCCCAGCTCCCCGGGGCCCCGCAGGCCTCCGCGACCCGCCTCAGCCCCCCGCCCGCGGCGGCGGTGCCCGCTTACCCTCCGCCACGCGGCAGCCGCCCCGCCTCCCGGCGGAGCCGCCCGAAGCACTGCGCCCAGCAGCAGTTCCCCATGGCGGCCGCCCGGCGCCCCCGCGCCCGCTGCCGGCCCGGCCGCAGCCGCATTCGCGCCGGGGCCACGCGGGACTCCGGGCAAAGGCGGCGCTACTCCCGCGGCCGCCCAGCCGCCGCCGCGCGAGGAAGGGGCGCCGGGCTGCGGGCTCCGGGCAGCCGAGCCGCACGCATGGCGCCGAGCTCGCCTCGGCCTCAGTCGCGCCGCGGGGCCGCTTCCGCCGCCGAAGGTTGCCAGGCTCCGCCCCCTATCTCTCCGGGGCCCCGATTGGGCGGGCGGCCACGGATGCCCTGCCTCTTCCGTCAACTAGATGACGTCATTTCCTCCTGCTCCTGATTGGGCAACCGGCACCATGCGACGCGCGGGAATCCTGGTGGTGGATGTTTGGTTGGACCTTGACCTGATGGGGAACGCTCTTCTCCCAGAAATGACGAAACTGTAGAAAAGGGGCCGGGAGTGGGGATGGGCCCCTGCGATGACGGAAAACCTGTATCTCGGTTGGGCCCGTGTCATTTTCCTATCTGTGATACTGCGCTGTAGTTTCCAAGCTGTCACCATTGTGAGAAACAGGGGGAAGGGCACAGGTGAGTTCTCTATTATCTTTGACAACTGCATATGACACCACAAATATCTCAAAATTAAAAACCTTAATTTTTAAAAATGCAACTATGCGCACTCGATGAACACGTGCTCCAATAGGCATTCTGTCAGAGCAGCCAGAGCACTGCTGCTCTGAGTCCAACGATTCTGCTAAGAACTAGCCAACTGTCAGGGCAGGTTCCTTCTTGAACCCTGCTCGCTGCACGAACTGTTGGGTCCCAGCCCCTCTGCCTAGGGCGGGACCTTCTTGGATGCCGGGTGTGAGAAGCCATGAGAAGTTGTCGGTGTATAAGAAGGAGTCTTTACTTCAGAAGCCAGTGGCTGCACAGCCATCAGATAAGACAGTTCTTTAAGCAGTCCATAAAACATTCAGCCGCACACCAGCTGATACTAGTAAACGAATACATCCTTCCCACACAGGAGCAGCAGTCTCTGCACCCACAGTTATTATCTGAGCAGCCGCATGCTGCCCCTAGGCTCATTGCCTCACATAGGCGTGTAGGGAATTTACCAGGCGACCAAAAAATACGCAGGAGTACCAGAGGCACAAGAAAAACCCATTTATTTTTAGATGTTTCTCATGTACTAGTACAGAACTAAGGGGAGGCTGTTTCTCTCCAAATCCTGAGCAGGACAATACGGAGGAAGCTTTCCTTTTATACTCCTTTGGCTTCTTTGTCCCTCAAATATGGATCATACTTCCGGGCCTGTCATGGGCTCTGCAAAAAGCCCCACGTGCTGGGGTGGGGGCCGTGAGACCACACCTGAAGGCCTGGCCTGGCGCCAGTGCTGATAACTCCGTCTGGGGGTTGTGTATTGTTCATGGTTTATGGCCTCTGTAAAATGGGAGCAGTACTTAGGTAAACAGGTCTTACAGGACCAGATAATTAAAGAAGGGGCAGTGACTAGGCTAACAAGAATGTGCATTAGGTTACTGGCACAGATTCAGATTGCTAGCCCCCCGAAAATGTCTCATTTCCCCCATCAGGAGCAGCACCTGAGCTCTCTGCCTCAGCAGCTTTTCCAACCTTCTCCAGCCTTTCCTGCACACATAGTACTACATCCTCTGAGCTGCTTCCCCCCCAGCACACTGGCTGGTCAGTAATGTATTACACCACTTAGACAAAAGAGGCCTACTGCCAAAAGTTACATCAATCATTTTGGCTACAGAAAGGTACATGTGTGCAATGTACTGTGAGATTGCTGTCCTTGCACCTGCATATGGCATCTTAGCCTTGGACATTCTGATTAAAATTCCCACATTCAAAGTGGCCTTGGCCATCCTGTGTATTAAGAACAAGGCCTTGACTATCTGGATCTCTGGTGTGGATCCTATACATTTTTATAAACCTTTATTAAGGGTCAATTTTGTCTCAGTTAAAGTTATGAATGATTCTCAGAATCAATAGAAATGTTTAACAAATTGACTTCATTAATCAAACTGCAAATTAAAACTCATTGTTCACTTGTCAGGTTGACAAAAATTTACAGTTGAAATGTTCAGTGTTTGCAAGAGTACAGTGAAATAATAGTCTCCTGAATTGCTAGGAATAGTAAAACTCTGAAAAATACTTTGGAAATACTTATTGAAAGTCATAAACATATTAAATGCTCAACAATTGAAGGAAAGTTAAATTCTATGGTATATTCAGAATATTATGTAGCCATCAGAGATGGTTTTTGAAATTTAATAACATGGCAAAATGCTGCTGAATATTGTTGCATGAAAAACATAAGTATAGAAAGTTATATGTAACTAGAGGCCTGGTGCATGAAAATTCATGCACTGGAGGGGGGGTCACTCAGCAGGGGAGCTCACAGTCTGGGAGCCCTCAGGGAGGGAGGCAACCTGGCGATCAGCGGAAGGCGACGCCGCCATCACACCTCTGCTGCTGCCACTGCCAGCAGTACAAGCCTTGGGCAGCTACTGGCCCCTATAGGTCACCTGGGTTTCCCCAGCGATGGAGGAAGCCAAGCTTTCTGCACACCCTGGCTGGCCCAGGCCTCCGCTTAAGGCTACAAAGTTTCAATTATAGACGATAAATAAATCCCAACAGAAATGACTGCCACCACGGAGCGAGCAGAAGGCTTGGCTCTGCTCCAGGCTACAAAGTTTCAATTGTAGAAGATAAATAAATCCCAGATACCAGGGCCCCCACTTGGGTTGCCAGGGGGCGTGGCCAGCCTGCAAACCACCACAGGCCCCTCGCCCAGGCTGACCACGCCCCAAGGGAACCCCCCATCCTGATCCAGGACACCCTTCAGGGCAAACCAGCTGGCCCCCATTCATGCACCAGGCCTCTATCCTATCTAATAAAAGAATAATATGCAAATTTACCATCACTCCAGCACTCAGGATGGGTGCTCCCCTGTGGTCAAATATCCTGCCCCCATGTGGACACAAGATGGCCACCACCAGATGGCCAGCAGGGGAGGGCAGTTGGGAGGGACCAGGCCTGCAAGGGAGGGCAGTTGGAGGCAATGAAGCCTGCAGGGGAGGGCAGTTAGGGGTGACCAGGCCAGCAGAGGAGGGAAGTTGGGGGTGACTGGGCCTACAGGGAAGGGCAGTTGGGGGGGACCCAGGCCTGCAGGGAAGAGCAGTTGGGGGGGGGGGGACCAGGCCTTCAGGGGAGTGCAGTTAGGGGTGACCAGGCCTGCAGAGGAGGGCAGTTAGGGGCAAACAGGCTGACAGGGGAGCAGTTAGGCATCAATCAGGCTGGCAGGGGAGTGGTTAGGGGGTGATCAGGCTGGCAGGCAGAAGTGGTTAGGGGCAATCAGGAAGGCAGGCAGGCAAGCAGTTGGGAGCCAGCAGTCCTGGATTGTGAGAGGGATGACATCCCTTGAGGGGTCCCAGATTGGAGAGGGTGCAGGCTGGGCTGAGGGACACCCCTCTGTGCATGAATGTCATGCACTGGGCCTCTAGTATGTATAGAAATCAGAATGTAAGGTCAATATACAAAAATCAATCATATTTTTTGTTGTGTGTTGCAGTAAAATTTTGAAAGGTTTTTCTTTTTTTATTCTTTTAAAATTTATTTTATTGTTGACAGGAATACAGATGTCCCCCATTTTCCCACCTTTGCCCCCTCCATCCCTCTCCCACCCCATCCCTGACCTTCACCTATCATGTCTCTGTTCATGGCCTATGACTAATTTGTACTTCTAAATCCCTTTACCTTTTTGAGCCAATCCCCCTCCCATCTGGCAACTATCAAAATGTTCTCTGTATCCATGAGTCTGTTTTTGTTCTGTTTGTTCGTTTATTTTGATTTTTAGATTCAATTGTTGATAGATATGTATTTATTGCCATTTTATTGTTCTTATTCTTAATCCCCCCCTTCTTCTTCAAGAAGACCCTTTAACATTCCATGTAATACTGGTTTGGTGGTGATGAACTCCTTTAGCTTTTTCGTTATCTGACCTTCAATTCTAAATGAGAGCTTTTCTGGGGAGAGTAATCTTGGTTGTAGGTCCTTGTTTCTCATCACTTTGAATATTTCTTGCCACTCCCTTCTGGCCTGCAAAGTTACTGTTGAGAAATAAGCTGATAGTTGTATAGGCACTTCCTTGTAGGTAACTAACTGCTTTTCTCTTGCTGCTTTTAAGAATCTCTCTTTGTCTTTAACCTTTGGCATTTTAATTATAATGTATCTTGTTATTGGCCTCTTGGGTTCCTCTTGTTTGGGAATCTCTTTGCTTCCTGGATTTTTATGTCTATTTCTTTCACCAGGTAGGGAAAATTTTCTGTCATTATTTCTTCAAATAGGTTTTCAATTTCTTGCTCCCTCTCTTCTCCTTTTGGCACCCCCATGATTCCAATGTTGGTACACTTGAAGTTGTCCCAGGGACTCCTTACACCATCTTCATATTTTTGGATTCATTTTTCTTTTCATTCTTCTGATTGCATGTTTTTTGCTTCCTCATATTACAAAATTCCTTTTCCCCCAAAAAATTCTTGATTTGATTCTCAGCATCCTCTACTGTCTATTCCTTGTAAATTATTTTTTAATTTCAGTTAGTGTATTATTCATTTCTAACTGGTCCTTTTTATGTTGCTGATGTTCTCACTAAGTTCCTTGAAGTTCTCAGTACCATGTTTTTTCGTGTATAAGATGCCCCCATGTATAAAATGCCCCCCAGTTTTCCAACCCAAAATTAAGAAATCAATATTTTAAGCATAAAACAGCACACATTTTTATTTAGTAATCACCGCAGGTAATGTTCACATACCAGTACTATGATGTTATGCAGCATATCGCTTTATCCAGCCTCTGCTGCATCACTGCTCTCTTCTTATCACTGTTAGTTCCAGACATGTCAATTTCTCCAACTTCTATTGTATCACTGCTGTCTTCTGAGTCCCTGTCTATATGTGTGAGAACATCCTCATAAACTGCTGACATTTTCTGAGCTAACTTGGTTAGTGTTCTCATGGCCAACCCTTTTCTCCTCATGAAATTGAAGCACCATTTTGCCTTTCCTGTAAAACAACACTGTTCATTTTGCTTGAAAACATTCTTAACTGACATTGAATAAGCGTGGTTGACACACGTAAGCCACTCTGGCACTGCTCCATAATCCAAGTCTTAAGCCTCTGCTCCAAATTTGCCTATTTTTCTGGTTTTCCTCTGAAGGCCTTCTTACTTTTTGGCATCTTAAGGAGTCGTTCTTCCTGTTTTCCCCACTGTCTGATCATACACTTAGTGCGAGGAGGTCCAAATGGTCTATTTCCATGCTCTTTTGCACAGCTGATTGCATTCAGTTTGAATTTTGCAGAGTAAGACAATCTATTACCGGTATTTATCTTTTTATTTTTTGACATCTTTATGAGCTCAGAACACTCTGGTTCCTGCTGCATCTGCACACTCTACACCTCCACCTCCAATTATAGCATCAGCTGATATAAGTAACAATAAGGCTCGTGATTGGAGGAAGCCTGGTTAACAAGGTATGGGCAGCTACACACCAGCACGGCTCCCTCCTCAGCTGATTTCTTTCAATAAGATGCCCCTGGATTTTCAGTCTCATGATTTTAGAAAAAAAAAAAAATAGCGTTTTATACGGGGTCCTGAATGCAGCAGGGGCCAAACATGGTGGGGATCTCCCTTTTCCACGTCCTGTGCGGAAAGAGAGATGAACGAACTGGTTCTAAGTGGAGGCGGCCAGGGATTGAGAAATAATAGAAATAAAGAGAAAAGACACAGAGATAGATTGCAAGCTGGGAGCTGGGTGGGACACCACCATTTCTCTCTGAATGGAGAGACAGGAAGACGACAACGACCCGAGCCGCGCAGCGCGTTTATTTTAAAGGCCTAGATTTACAGATCTAGTCCCGCCCCTGCCGACACCTGGGCTGCTATGAAGTCAGAACTGATGAACGTGTCCAGCCTCATTGGGGAAGCATGTTCCCAGGGCGTGACTCTGCCTACGCTCTGAGTTCAGCTAACGATAATTAAGGAAAATGCCCATGTGTCTTCCCAGGCGGTCCTCTACAGTTTTATACATGGAAAAACATGGTAAGTTCCTTGAGCATCCCAAGGGGGGCTGCTGCTAGTGCCGGGCCTGGAGTCACTTACTGAGAGGTACAGGGCACACTGAGGCCAGCTGCTGCTTGTTTGAGAGCTACTAGAAAAGTCCAAAGCATGCGGCAAGAGAGGCCAGTTGTATGGAAAAGCCACTGGAAATGGCTTGGATGGGCCTGCAAGCAGGGAGGGGTGGGGTCTCAGCAAGTCACCAGGGCAGAACAAAATGTGTGAGCTAGGTTGATGGAGAGTCAGATACGGTGCAGCCTGTCAGTTCTGTAGGCTCAGCAAAGGAACACGAGCCTCTGTGAGCACTTCTGTCTGGGAGAAAGCTGTCCGACCAGCTCTCGCCCTGACTCCAGGCCAGTTTGTTTCTCCTCGAGTGTCCCAGGTGTTTTTTAAGCTGGTGTCCAGTGCTGGAGGGAGTGAGTCCAAGTAGCTCCATGCAAGGGCCCTTTGAAAGCAACTGCCTGAGGCCAGCAGCCCTGTCTCACTTAGACACAATCCCCAATGGTTATTTACAGCCTGAAGTTCCTGGCACTGGAACCCCGGGCTGGGGACCTGCTGTGGGGCTAGCCTCCTGGCTCCTCAGGGAAACCTTCACAGCTGAGATATCCCTTCCGATTTTAAACCACCACATGTGGGGTGTGACCAGCTGGTGCTACGATTCCACCCCTCCTACCAGCTCCATATGCTTCTTCTTTAATTCCCTATTTGTAGGACTTCCATTCAGCTAGCTTTCAGGTGGTTCTGAATGTTGGCTGTTCTGTATTTTAGTTGTAATTTTTATATGATTGTGGGAGGCGGTGAGAACTGTGTTTGCTTATGCCACCATCTTGACTGGAACCCCAATCATATTTTTATAAATACTAATAGCAAGCTATTAATAATGTTAAAAATGCTATTTATTCAAGCACTCAAAGCCATGGAATAACCTGGGATAAATATAAATCTATTTTTCTCCTTAAGACTTCTATCCCCAATCCCATCCCTCTCCTTCACAGATGCTAGATTAATGCATGTAGCATATAACCTCCAGATACTTACGTAGAGATACATGCATCCTTGAAAAAATACACAGTGGACTTTGTGTATATTTAACAGTTTAAATATAATATACTGCACAAATTAAGATTGCTAGGCCCCCCCAAACATCAGGGTTACATTGGAATTAGACTTTTAGCCTTCTCAACATAAGGTCATAGTTTTCTTTTATTATTTCTTTCAATCTATGGGTTTTTCTGGGGTTGACGTGCCATCATTCTTCCTCAGAGTTTCTTCATATCGGATGCTGTTTCTTTGTATCGAAGACTGTTTTCCTCTTGGTTTACAGTTAGATCACAGTCACTGGGATTCATTGAGAGGCTCCATTGACTGGGTTCCAATATTCTTGTGTCAGTTGCTTTTATTTATTCTCCTAAGGCAATTAATTTTCAATAGGGACCATTTGTCTAAGACACGAGAATTGTACTTTTAAATATTTAACTAACGTGTTATAGTATGAATAAGCCATTCAGTGCTATACTATGCTGGATAAAAAAGTAATCCCTACATTTTGGTGGCTTAACATAATACATGATTACTTTTCATTGACAACACAGTTCAAGCATCTTTATGATATCTTCTACTTGTAGACCAGGGGTGGGGAACATCCAGCCCTTGGGCAATTTAAGGCCCACAGAATCATTCAGTCTGGCCCTGCCAAGGCATTAGGGGCAAAATAAGTAAATACAGCAGGCTTATTTTTAAGTTGATGATTTTGAGTGGCCCACAAATGATGTTATAAATATCCAATGGCCCGTGGCAGAAACAAGGTTCCCACCCCTGCTGTAGATGAACCACCTGAAACATGAGGGTCAAGACTGTCATGGAGGGAAAGGCAGAGCTACAAAAATGCAACTCAGCTCTTAACTGTCCCAGCATGAATGTGACATCTGTCAATTCCACTTACATTTTTATTGGCCAGAACTTGATATAGGGCTCCAACCTCACTGCAAGGAAGACTATGAAATGTACAGGACCACAAGGCTGTCCTGAGAATTAGTAGTCTCTGTCACTGCTTTCATTTTTTTAATGTATTTAAGAGGAAGAAGGAGGGAGATAGAAGCATCCATGGTGACAGAGACTCACTGATCGGCTGCCTTCTGCACGCCCCACACTGGGGATCGAGCCTGCAATCCGGGCATGTGCCCTGACTGGGAATGGAACTGTGACCTCCCGGTTCATAGGTTGATGCTCAACCACTGAGCCACCCTGGCCAGGTCACTTTGCTTTTATTGTTAACCTCTTTTATTTATTTTTTATATTTTTATTTATTTCAGAGAGGAAGGGAGAGGGAGACAGAGATGGAAACATCAATGATAAGGGAGAATCATTGATGGGTTGCCTCTTGCATGCCCCACACTGGGGATCAAGCCTGAAACCCAGGCATGTGCCCTGACCTCCTCCTGGTTCATAGGTCAACACTAAACCACTGAGCAACACTGGCTGGGCCCCATTGAGTTTTTTAGAGAGAGCAAAAGGAAGGGAGGAGAGAGAGAGAGATAAATAGATAGAGAGAGAGAGAGAGAGAGAGAGAGAGGTCTCTTTCCAGCTGCGGTCATGATCTCCTACCGGGACCTCATCAGCCATGAGGAGATGTTCTCCGATATCTACAAGGTCCGGAGATCGCAGCGGGCTGTGCCTGGAGGTGGAGGGGAGGACAGAGGGTAACACTCACGACTCGCATATTGGCGGAAAGGCCTCGGCTGAAGGCACTCAGGGCGAAGGTACCGACAGCACAGTCATCACTGGTGTTGCCATCGTCATGAACCGTCGCTTGCAGGAAACCAGCTTCACCCAAGAAGCTACAAGCAGTGCATCAAAGATGACAGGAACTCACCCCAGGGAACTTGGAAGGAGGAGGTAGGAAGAGCGAGGCCTTTTGTGATGGCTGCAGACCCAGCAAGCACATCCTTGCCAATTTCAAACACTCCCAGTTCTTTATTGTGAAAACGTGAATCCAGATGGCATGGTGGTTCTGTTGGACGATTGCGAGGATGGTGTGACCCCATATGTGGTTTTCCTTAAGGAGGGTTTAGAAATGGAAAAATGTTAACAAATTGGGTAGTTTGTCTCTACCACCTGTCATCGTAACTGGCTGCTGCTTTTCATCCATACACCAAGCCTAGGACAAATGGGACTGATGTTATCTGGAGCTCTTCATTTATTTAGACCTTGATTCATTTTGAGCGGAGGCATTGTTTTTAAGAAAAAAAACCAAAAACATGTCATGTAGGTTGTCTAAAAATAAAATGCACTTAAACAAACAACAAAAAAAGAATTTTGGGCCACATTTACTGTAGGTTGTGGAGGAAGCAAGAAGGAACTAGGAGGGCTTGGTGATGCTATGTGTGCACAGGATGGCTCATTTGCTGAGATTGGAGACACAGGAAGGAGAGGAGGTTTTGGGGACGGATGCTGAGCCCCTTTCACACCTACAGGATATAAGGCACAAATGCAGGCGAGCCATTGTGTGGACCTTGCATTCTACAGCTGTGAACCGAAGGTGCAGACTGGGCGTGGTTGGTATGAAGGGCAACAGAAACCGTGGATGGAGCTGTTGTCCAAGGCGATGGATGGGGAGAGTCATGGGAGAATGGGCTGTGGGAAGTAACCCCAACAATTAAGGGTTGGGCAGAGAATGAGGAGTCACGAAATACCCCAAGCCCAGTGATAACCCTGAAGCCATAGCTGGTACATCAGTTTATCTCCTCCTTGGCCACGTCTGTTCCTGGAAGTACTGGCACGTGTGAGAGTCTGGCATGTCTCTCTCGGCATGTAAAGCCATGTCTTGGAACTGAGAGAATTCTGAGGGCCTGAAATCGTGAACATTTGTGAGAGAACTTAGAATACAATCTACAAGCCAAGCAAGCAACCTCAGCTGCTCGGTCCTCTGCTCTGCCTCTGCTGAGCTTTCTCTGGTGACAGAGCTGGGCTCCCGCTGTAACCTGCCCGGCAGCTCGGTGGCCGGTTCTCCTCATCGTCCAAGTTGTCTCTCGTGGATGCAGCTCAGTGACAGCCCAGAGGGATTTACTCTGACCAGCAAGCAGAGGGGCTGGTCAGAGACGCCCATGGTCATCATGGAAAAGGCATGGAAGGGGGCTCTGGGGATCAGCCTCAGTTCTTCCTTTGGAGGCTAATCCGTGGTGTGTGGGCGCACAGTTAACATAACAACGGGCTTGCCAGCGTTAACCTATGGAAACATTCAAACCTGTAAAGAGTTTTATGAGTTTGTTTAAGCCAAATTGTTGACAATTGCCTGGAAGCAGCACCTCAATGGATTGGGATAGTGCTCCGGAGAAGGGCGGCTTTTCACCCTATTTGACACATGACAGTCAAGGGAGGGGACGTAGGTGGGTCACATGAACCCCATTGGTGATATATTAGGGAGGTGGGAGAAAGCACAGTGGGAAATCTCTGGGATTAGGTAAAAGTGAAATGATGGACACAGACTTCTTTTACTTAGGTGGGTACAGGATAGTTAACCGTCAACAACAAACACAATTAACAATGAGGTCATTTGTAGCCTGGGCCCTGGTGCCCTGGTGCCCTGGTGCCCTGGTGCATGGGTTGTGCACTGATGGGTCTGGAAAAAGGGAAGGTACAAGTTTCTCTGACTTTATTCCACAAGTGTTATCTTAGATGCAGAAAGACAATAGGCTCAGGAAAGATCGAAGCTGACCTTTGTCAGTGAAGATACTGGCCTCGGACATGACTACCCATTATAAACTGCCTTTTAGTTAGAAGTTTTAATTTTAGACCATCCTTTGTGGTTACTGGAAGTCTCTTGAGTTTGCAAGGCCACTAAGCAGGCCTCCCCTGAGCTAGTCACATCTCAGAATCCTAATTGGTTTTCGCCGCTTTTCATTGACACCAGGAAAAAAGAACCCTGATTTGCCGTGTTTGCCAGTTTTGATGGTGTAAACACTCCCGCCATAGACAATTTCATGATTTGTGTCTGTGAAGGAAGAAAACACGGACACGGTTGGCATTGGCTCCCGCAGACCCTGGCCCAAGAGTTAGCTGGCTGGTGGCAGGAATGGGAAGATAACTTGTGCATCACGGCTGAGGATGCAGCAGGACTAAAGCCCACAAAATACTGAGCTTTCACTTTAAGAAAAAAGGATTTATTCATCTACAGTCAGTTTATTTGTAGGTCTTAATCTTTTCCCTTTGTATTGAGACCTGGTGGTATGAGTGATGTGTACATTAATCCTATATAATAAAAGCCTAATATGCAAATTGACCATCACTCCAACACACAAGATGGCTGCCCCATGTGGTCAAAGATGGCCGCTCCATGTGGACACAAGATGGCTGCCACATGATGGCCAGCAGGGGAGGGCAGTTGGGAAGGACCAGGCCTGCAAAGGAGGGCAGTTGGGGGGGACCAGGCCTGAACGGGAGGGCAGTTGTGGGGGAAACAGGCCTGCAAGGGAGGAAAGTTGGGGGCGACCAGGCTGATAGGGGTGGGCAGTTAGTGGTGACCAGGCCAGCAGGGGAGGACAGTTAGGAGCAACCAGGCCATCAGGGGAGCTGTTAGGCATCGATCAGGCTGGCAGGGGAGTGGTTAAGGCAGGGATCCTCAAACTTTTTAAACAGGGGGCCAGTTTCACTGTCCCTCAGACCGTTGGAGGGCCGGACTATAGTTTAAAAAAAAAACTATGAACAAATTTCTATGCACACTGCACATATCTTATTTTGAAGTAAAAAACAAAACGGCAAAAACACCCGCATGTGGCCCGTGGGCCGTAGTTTGAGGACGCCTGGGTTAGGGGGTGATCAGGCTGGCAGGCAGAAGCGGTTAGGGGCAATCAGGCAGGCAGGCAGGTGAGCAGTTGGGAGCCAGCAGTCCTGAATTGTGAGAGGGATGTCTGACTGCCCGTTTAGGCCAGATCCCAGTGGTATCGGGCCTAAATGGGCAGTTGGACATCCCTTGAGGGTGTCCCAGATTGGAGAGGGTGCAGGCTGGGCTGAGGTACACCCCCTCACCACCCTGTGCATGAATTTTGTGCACCTGGCCTCTAGTAATCTCATAACAGCCCAGCCGACGTGGCTCAGTGGTTGAGCCTCGACTCTCGAACCAAGAAGTGATGGTTTGATTCCTGGTCAGAGCACATGCCCGGGTTTTGGGCTTGATCCCCAGTGTGGGGTGTGCAGGAGGCAGCAGATCGATGATGCTTCTCTCTCATTGATGTTCAAATCTATCTTTCTCTCTCTCTGAAAAGCAATACAAACATTAAAAAATTATCTCATAACAGAGAATTGTAACTTGATATCTTTATTAATAAGCAATGACAGTTTCTAAATGTGGCTTGTACCTGAGATTAAATACTTGAGAATCATTTTCAACCTTATTGTTTATAATATAAACCAAAAAAAAACCAGTTTCTTTTTATTTCAGGATATCTGCATTTTAATACATTTCATAAATGAAAATATTTTATTTCCGTTAAATAAGCAGAGTTTTTCCCCCATCAAAGCAAAAAATTGGATGGTGCACTGCTTTAACCAACAATATACACAGAAAGAATAGCAGCAATATCTCATTCCTTTACTACTTACCCTGTGACAGTGTGTGAATGCAGTGCTGACAGTAAACTGAATAATTATTTGAAACTTACCATACTTTAAAAATATTCCCAGCCCTTGCCAGTTTGGCTGGGGGGATAGAGCATCAACCTGCGGACTGAGGGTCCCGGGTTTGAGTTCAGTCAAGAGTGTGTACCTGGGTTGCAGGTTCCTCCTTAGCCCAGTCCCTGGTCAGGGTGCATGCAAAAGGCAACCAATAAATGTGTTTCTCTCACATCGATGTTTCTCTCTGTCTTTCCCTCTATCCCTAAAAATCAATGGAACAATATCCTCGAGTGAGGATTAAATAAATAAATAAATAAACAAACAAACAAACAAATAAATAAAAACATTTTTGGGGCGGAGAAAATGGCGGCAGAATAGATAAACATGTTCTGAGCCTTGTCCCGGAGCAGAAAGAAAGAACAGCTGAGGGTTGCACGGGGAGTGTTTGTTAGCAAGCTAAGGGACAACTGAACTCCAGGAGAAGGTGGGGGACTTCTGGATGGGGTTCCCCTGACAGGGCAGCCCCCACTGTGGCTGAGTCCCCTCCTGGAGCTATGGGCTCCGATGGGGAAACCTCGCCATCTTGAAAGGGAAAGTGGATCTTGTCGGAGGCCTGAAAATCCACAACTGCGGCGACCGCCAAACAGCTGTGAGCCCCAGAACACCGGTCCCTAGGTGGCTCGAACGCTTGGACTCAAAGGAGCTCTTCACTCCACCACGGAAAGATCAGATTTCGCTGGGGATAGGGTGAGGTCTCTGGTCCCAAGCTGGAGAGAAAGGTGCGCACTGCGGGAGCTGGAGGACCGGGGAAGTCTGTGCCTGGAGAAGTCCGTGGCTGTTGGGGCTGGTGTGATCCGTGATTGTGGAAGGGGGTCCTCAGAGCTGCTGACAGGGGGGATCTCTAAAGAGCAACCCATTTTGATCGGACGCGGAGGGATAACCTGGGAATTTCAGGGGTGTGCAGGCTGCTTGGACTTGCCCGCCAGCCTCCGCAAATGGGTATTGAGTGCCACAGAGAAAGAAGGCTAGAGAGGCCTTAGAGTCCCAGAAGTCAACTCAGAAACACTGCCACCCAGGGGCTGAATCACAAATTGACTCTGGTGTAATAAAAAATAAAGGAATATGAGAAATGAAGACACCACCTGCTTAAAAATCAGGACTGGCTTACAACACTAAGGAGCAGTGAAATGCAGGGAACTGCAATACTGTCCAGATTGGGAAACAGGTATGCCAAACAGAACAACAGAGGAAGTGAATGACCTTCACTACTGCAAATTTTATTTATTTTAATTTTAATTTTTTATTTTCATTTTTTGCATCATTTACTTAAGAAACTAGTTTTTTTTCCTCACTTGATTTTACCTTTTTAATTATTACGTTTTTATTGGCAATCAGCATTATTACTACTATTTTACCCTTTTTTTTAAAGTGTCATTTTATTTTCTCTTTATTTTACTTAGCGATTAGTGTTCTGCATTCTATTTTCATATTTCCTTTACCATTGTTTAATTCTATCTCAACTCTACCTTTATGCCATCACTCTCTTCCTAACCTTTCCCCTTTTGGTGTCCTGTTTATCTTAACCCTTTCCTGATTTAGATTTTCCCTATTCTTTCTGTTTACCCCCTGCTAAAATTTCACCCTACTTATATTTCTAATTTCCAATCCCCTGCTCCAAGTCCTCTCTCTTCGCTGTCTTAACTATAAAAAAAAATTGTTTTCTCTTTGTCCTTTTGTTGTTGTTTGCTTGAATGTTGATTATATCGAATTTTTATGCTTTTTTGTGAGATTGTTTTGCTTATTCTTTTTTTGTTTGCTTTGTTTTTTTAAATTACTTTATTGATTAAGGTATCACATATTTTTGCTCATCCCCCCCATTCCCATCCCAAACCCCTCCCCACGCATGCCTCCACCCCACTGTTGTCCGTAATCACTGGTTAGGCTCATATGCAAGCACATAAGTCCTTTGGTTGATCTATCTCCCTTATCCCCACCATCCCCTACCTTCCCTCTGAGGTCTAACAGTCTGATCGATGCTGTTCTTGTTCATCAGTCTATGTTGTTCATCATTTCCCCTAGATAAGTGAGCTCATGTGATACTAGAAATACACTTATAAGAACCGAAAATGAGACAAGCAATAATGGTTATGCTGAGAGGCAAATGAATCAGTCTATAGTGAGTTTCTTTCTGGGCTAACAGTTCTTTTGAGTCCCAATTTCTATGTCAAACAGTTCCTTATGTGTACATAACAGCAATGATATTTCAGTTCTGGATGGTGGACAAATGGTGGTAATGCAGGTCTGACCCTCTGGTTTGGTCCTGGGCAACCTGCAGTGATGCACAGCTGCTGACTGCTAGTATGGCAAGGCATCGTCAGCATCTTCCATCTCTGGACTGTTTCTCTTCTGTCTTCATGGCTGGAGCACTCCTGTCAATTCCTCTCTGTTGCAGGAATCCACATGGTCTCAGAGTTGTTTTCTGAAAATATACAAACATATTCTCGACCAAAAGTTAATAAAGGAATCTTTTCTATAAATTCGACTTGCGATCCTTTTTCATTTTTTGCCCAAATGATTTTCCTCTGGCTTGTTTTGACACCATGCATGTTTTACATTGGTGTCTTGCTGTTAGCATTACAAATGAAAGTTAATTTTCTAGATGTAATTTACTTAAAGGATATTTTAACTTACATGATATTCTTCTAGTATCCCCCCTTTTTTGGTTTAAATATTAGGAGGCTTTTGGAAATTTTATGCTGTAATCTTGATAGCTTTTATTTTTTTTTCAATTTTTTTTATTAAGGTATTATATGTGTACATGTCTTACCATTGCCCCCCCCACCCTACTCCCAATATATGCCCTCACCCCCCCCCAGAGTTTTGCGTCCATTGGTTATGCTTATATGCATGCATACAAGTCCTTTGGTTGATCTCTTATCTTCCCCACCGCTCCCTAACCTTCCTGCTGTAATTTGACAGACTGTTTGATGCTTTACTGCCTCTGTATCTATCTTTTTGTTCAACAGTATATAATGTTCTTTATTATCCATAAATGAGTGAGATCATGTGGTATTTTTCTTTCATTGACTGGCTTATTTCACTCAGCATAATGTTCTCCAATTCCATCCAGGTTGCTGCAAATGGTAAGAATTCCTTCTTTTTTATGGCAGCATAGTATTCCATTGTGTAGATGTACCATAGTTTTCTGATCCAGTCATCTTCTGATGGGCACCTAGGCTGTTTCCAGATCTGAGCTATTGTAAATTGTGCTGCTATGAACATAGGGGTGCATATATCCTTTCTTATTGGTGTTCCCAGTTTCTTAGGATATATTCCTAGGAGTGGGATTACTGGGTCAAATGGGAGTTCCATTTTCAGTTTTTTGAGGAAACTCCATACTGTTCTCCACAGTGGCTGCACCAGTCTGCATTCCCACCAGCAGTGCACGAGGGCTCCTTTTTCTCTGCATCCTCGCCAACACTTGTCGTTTGTTGATTTGTTGATGATAGCCATTCTGACAGGTGTGAGATGGTACCGCATTGTTGTTTTGATTTGCATCTCTTGGATAATTAGTGACGTTGAGCATGTTTTCATGTGTCTCTTGGCCTTCTTTCTGTCTTCTTTTGAAAAGATTCTATTTAGGTCTGTTGCCCATTTTTTTATTGGATCATTTATCTTCCTTTTATTAAATTGTATAAGCTGCCTGTAGATGTTGGAGATTAAACCTTTATCAGTGATACCATTTGCAAATATGTTCTCCCATACAGTGGGCTTTCTTGTTGTTTTGTTGATAGTTTCTTTTGCTGTAAAAAGATAGCTTTTAATTTTTAACTTTTTGCACTAAAATGTGACTGCTTTAGGTTCATTACATGTTATGCAATTTTACCATGAGATGAACTACCAATAAAAATTTTAGTTAACACTTTAGGAACAGCTTTTTTTGTCCAGTACAATTGATTTTTTTGCCGCGCCAGCACAGCCAAGGGTTCAGGGAGCCTGAGCGGGGGCGACGAAGGATGGAGAAATGATAGACAAAGAGAAAAAGCTGGGTCTAGGTGGATCTTCTGTGCCTTGCTGAGGCCACAGAACAGATCCAGACTGCAAAGCTGAGGCTTTATTTATAATCAGGTACAAACAAGGTAATCTACAATGTTGTTGTAAGTTTCACTTGTTTTGGCAGCACTTGCTGCCCCTCCCACAGTCCACTAGCTACCCAGGAAAGATCTAGGGAGCAGTCACAAGATCAAGCTTAATTATGCTTAGAGGACTGTGCCCTTCAAGCTGGGACTTGTTTGCGATTTTGCCAGCAGGTCAGTCCGAGGCTTAACCCTATAACCTCTTCCTACAATTTTTCTAGAATATTGGCTTATTTCAATTAGCCAATTTAATTTAGTCTGAAAACTTGACTACTATTATACTGTCAAATTTAATACTCTAACAACCATCTTATTTTACCCTGTAAATATTAGTGGAAAGGATTATTTGCCTTCTTGAGTAGGCCCTGAGCATTCCTGGTGCTAGGCTGGGTTTAGATATCAAAAACCCCAGTTCTCTGCATCGTGGGTACAAGACATCTCCATCAAGTCTTGTTGCAGTGAGAGGGCATCTGCTGTCGGCCAAGTCTCTGTCAGTTACCTGGGTCCCGATTTGAGCTGGGCATGGGAAGCTAAGCAGCCATGGGGGCAGGAGACCTCCCTAAGCAGGGGTGAGGGTTCAGGCCCCTGCAAACTTGGAGGGGGGGTGAAGGTCTGTGCCCCACCTCTGTTGACCCCCAAGTTCTCTCCTGATGGCCCCTCTGTGACTGTGCCTGTCTTAGGTTGTTCCTTCCCTGAGGAATCTTACCCGTCTCTGGCTAACCAGCCATCCTCCGGGGCCAAGCAGGGTGATGTGAGGTTCAGTTCTGTCTCCTTGGTCGCCTACACCCCCATGGCCTCCACGCTCAGCACCTGCCTTGGGATCCCCTCGCCTGCTGGCAGGGCCCCAGCACTGATCACATATCTTGTGGAACCCAGGTTTCTTCTCCAGGGAGGGCCCAGCTCACCCCATTGGGTGAGAGACAGATCCATGGTACCAGCCATCACGAGGCTTCAACCTCGGCATGAACAGAAAGCTCAGGCAACAGCTGTGGACAATTGGATTGTGAGAAGAGGGTCCCTCTTGGCCAAAAGGGCAAGAGGGGCCAATATAGAATGCTCAGGTACCTTCACAGGGGGCCCTCTACACAGTGGAAGGGATTAAATCCTTTCATGTCCTTTTTAAATTGCTGCCAGACATTCAAAGAATTAGTTTGTAAGTTTGTTTGGGATAATTGTATATTATGCTGTTGTAATTCTAAAATATCTAGAGATGTGTTACCTTTGTCTCCAAGTACCAAAAAGATTATTTTTTATTGATACCCAAGGGTGCAAGGTACTATTATAGGTAATGGGGATAACACAAATCTGGGAAAAATTATAATGACATTGTAGAATAATATCATGTAAGGATATTCTTTGCTCTAGGCCAGTGATGGCGAACCTATGACACGCGCATCAGCCCTGACACGCGTAGCCATTTCTGATGACACGCGGCCGCATGCCGAGGATGAAACATTTGGTGCTCCTGAGGATGAAACATTTGCGACTAGAGTCTTGGAGTTAGTTTTTTCCTCAAAGTGACACACTACCCGAGTTATGCTCAGTTTTTTGGCGAAGTTTGACGCACCAAGCTCAAAAGGTTGCCCATCACTGCTCTAGGCCATGGCAATTCCATTTCAAACTGGCTGCCAATTTCTTTTTGTCTAGACAAGGTCTTAGTTACATTTTCTACACCTCTCCCAGGAGCAAGTAGTGATAGTTTCTTTCTTTGGTGTCCACACAAGCCAAGAACCTCTCTTTAATTTTACATACAAAGGAGCAATGGTTTGATTTTGTGTCATACAAAAGGGAAGCTGGGTGGAGACCCCTGTGTAATTATACTTCCTTGCCCCACCCATGGTCCTCCTGGATGACCAAGGTGTTTGGTATTATTGGTGACTACATTAGGAGGGGGATCAGCCCACGTAAGGGCTCTTACCCATGAAGGGTCAGGAACATAAGTCCAAAATACTTCCCCATTTGCCCCAGGTAATATTACCGTACAGCCGATGACTGCTTGTTTGTTTTGTTTTTGTTTGTTTTTTACTTCTGTTTTCCCTTGCCTTGCTTGATATTAGTTGGTGTTGTAGTTTGTATTAATCTCCAGGTACTTGTTGCTGGCATTTGTTATGATTAGTGGTTGTTCTATTAGAGTTTTCTCCCCATATATATAGTTTGTTCCCCTTTTCTCTCTTAGTCTCATTCCAGTCTCTCTTATTTTTTTTCTCCTTTTCCCAATTTCATTTTGACACTCCTTTCTTTTTCTTTCTTTTTACTCTTCTTTATCTCCTATCCCCTAATTTGCCTTTCTCTGGTGGTCACCTTTACTGGAGGTTATTAATATCGTGAATACATCTCTGTTTAGTGCCTTGTGTGTTGTACCTGGTTGTGTTGTATTTTGTGCCTTTAAATCAATGCACGAGAGAGAGAACTACATAACCAGACATCCGGAGAAGAGAGACCATGGGGAGACAAAGAAACAGCCCGCATATGAAAGAAAAGCAGACATCACCAGAAAAGGAAGTAAAAAATTAGAGGCAAGCAGCCTATCAGAGAAAGAATTCAGAGAAATGGTCATAAGGTGGCTGAAAAGAATGGAAGACAAATTCAACAATATGAGTAAGAACCAAGAGGAAATGAAGAAGAACCAAGAAGAAATGAAAAATGACATTGCTGCTGTAAAGAACTCAATAGAAAGCATCAAGAGTAGACCAGGTGAAGCAGAGGACAGCATCAGTGAGGTAGGAGACAAGATGGAAAAAAATACCCAAGTAGAGCAGCTTCTAGAAGAAAAAAATTAAAAAGCAGGAGGAGAGCCTAAGGGAACTTTGGGACGACACAAAACAAAACAATATTCGCATAGTAGGTGTTCCAGAAGGAAAGGAAACTGAGCAAGGAATAGAAAACCTGTTTGAAGAAATAATGACAGAAAACTTCCCTGATATAGGGAAGAAAAAACCCCACACAAATCCAAGAAGCTCACAGTGTTGCAAGCAAAATGAACCCCAAAAGACCGATGCCAAGGCACATTATAATTAAATTGGCAAACACCAACGACAAAGTAAGAATCTTAAAAGCAGCCAGAGAGAGACAGAAAGTTACATACAAGGGAACCCCCATCAGACTAGCAACTGATTTCTCAACAGAAACTCATCAGGCCAGAAGGGAATGGAATGAAATATACAAAGTCATGTAAAGGAAGGGTCTGAATCCAAGAATACTGTACCCAGCAAGACTATTAATCAAAATTGAAGGTGAAATCAGGAGCTTCACAGACAAAAAAAGGACTAAGGGAATTTATTACCACCCAACCAGCAATGCAAGAAATGCTAAAGGGTCTGCTGTAAAAAAAAAAAAAAAAAAAGAATTTGGAAGCGAAGAAGGAACACAGGGGTATAGAATAAAAATGGCGACCAATAAGTACCTATCAATAATAACTTTAAATGTAAATGGATTAAATGCCCCAATCAAAAGACATAGGGTAACGGATTGGATAAGAAAACAAGACCCATATATCTGCTGTCTACAAGAAACCCACCTCAGAAAAAAAGACGCACGCAGACTGAGGGTGAAGGGATGGAAAAAGGTTTTCCAGATGAATGGAAATGAAAAAAAAAAGCTGGGGTAGCAACACTTATATTTGACAAATTATATCTCAAAGTGAAGAACATAACAAGAGATAAGGAAGGCCACTTCATAATACTAAAGGGAGCAATCCAACAAGAAGAAATAACTCTGGTAAACATATACGAACCCAATACAGGAGCACCCAAATACATGAAAAAACTCCTGGAGGATATCAAGGGAGAGATTAATAGCAATACAATCATAGTAGGAGACTTTAATACCCCACTATCACCACAAATCCTCTAAACAAAAAATCAGCAAAGAAACAGCAATCCTAAATGACTCACTAGACCAGATGGAATTAATTGACATCTTCAGAACATTTCACCCCAAAGCCACAGAATATACATTCTTCTCAAGTGCACATGGGTCATTTTCAAAGATAGACCATATGTTGGGACATAGGCAAAGTCTTTTCAAATTCAAGAAGATAGAAATCATATCAAGCATCTTCTCAGATCACAGTGGCATAAAACTGGAAATCAACTACAATAAAAACAATCCAAAGAAATAAAACACATGGAGACTAAACAGCATGCTATTAAACACTCTCCCCTGGTGTGTCCCCGCCATGTTTCCTCCATCCAAATCCCCAAATCCACCCTCGGCCCAAGAGGCAAGTAGCTAAGCTCTTAGGCTGGTGTATTGGATTCACAGGCGCCTCTTTGGGGATTTTTGCTGGTGAGGACCAGGGATTCGGTGGGTCTCTTTAAGTAACATGGGCTTATCATATGGACACCTTCTTTAGAAAATCAGGACTCATGATATAAGTGGGCCTGGAATGGGAAGGTCATTCAGATCCAAGGCAGCTCTGGTGCCACAGCTCTAGGGGTTCATGTCTTCACTTTAGTGCAGTGATGGCGAACCTATGACATGCATAGCCATTTCTGATGACACGTGGCCGCTGAGCAGCTGCACGCCGAGGATAAAACATTTGCTGCTCCTTAGGATGAAACATTTGCGACTAGAGTTTTGGAGTAGACCCTAACTCCAAGACTCTAGTCGCAAATGTTTCATCCTCCCCTATTACACACTCTGTGCCAGAGGTCTGTAGGCCAAAACAACAGAAGTCCAGCACAGAGCATCTAGTTCTGGGACTTCTGGTTAAGCCGGGATCTTTGCCCTCACTTCCGCCGGCAGAGCAGGGAGTAGCGGAACGCAGCGGGGGACGCATCTCTGGGGGCCCTGCCATTACCAGTAACCAAATAACAGTTAACCACAGCAACCATTATCTATTGTTCTGGGGTGTTATGGATTTCTAATCCATCATTACTGAGATAAGTGAGGGGGAGGCTGGGAGAGGCGAGGGTTTGTGTCATGCTATGGGTGCTGTTTCCCGCCATTAGAAATAGTGGCAGCCATTTTAATTCACATAAGGAACACCATCTTGCTCCATAATGCAGACTCCATTTCACCACTATTACTGTTGTGCATCCTTATTAACCCCTATTTCTGCTTATTAACCCTGCCCTTTCCTAAAAGACAGTTATATGCACTATTTTGTGGTTAGTTAGGCTAGTTAACCCCTAATTGCCTGCAGGCCTAACAAGCTATCTAGAATTCTATCTTCTGTCACTGCCCCCCTGATGGAGAACCCAAAAAATAAAAAAAAACTAAGGTTAAGTAAAGGAAGTGGTAGTAGCAGTGGCCGACCCTTTCAAGAGACATGGACCGAGATGTATGGCTTTATAGAAAAAAATGGCAGATCATTTTGCGTTCTATGTACTGAAATGGTAGTAAGCAGAATGTGGAATATAAATAGACATTTTGAAACTAATCATTCCCAGCTCTTGGAAAAAAGTGAGGATGAAAGGAAGGAATACATTTCCAGGCAGCTACACCTTTATAAGAGCCAATCTAATTCCATCCTTAAATTTATGAAAGGCTCTACAAATTTAACATCTGCAAGTTTGAGCATTGCTCACTCTATAGCTCAGCATGGAAAAGCGCTCAGTGAGGGAGAATTTATTAAAGAAACTCTCCTAAGATGTGCACCAGTTCTATTTCACGATATGCAGAATAAAGATGCAATTATTAAGAGAATATCTGAGTTGCCACTCAGTAGAAATATCATAAAAGACTGAATAATGAGACTGAACACAAACGTACAACATCAATTAAAGAGAGACATAAGGAAGTGTAAATATTTTTCGATCTCTCTTGATGAAACTACTGATGTCACATCACTTGCTCAGTTGGCCATTATTGGTCGATATTCTGATGGTCTCACAATGAGAGAAGAGTTGATAAAGTTAGTATCAGTGTCAACAAGTAAATCAGGAAGCCAAATATGTAAGGTTGTTATACAAACATTTCGTGACCTAAGCATTGATATCTCTAAAGTTGTGTCAGTGACGACAGATGGGGCACCAAATATGGTGGGGGAAAAAGTCGGATTTGTCAAATTGTTTACAGAAGCTATTGGACATCCGATTGTGCCTTTTCATTGTATTATCCATCAGGAGGCTTTATGTGCCAAGGCAGGATTCACCGACTTAAACGACTTAATGTCAGTTGTTACAAAAATAGTTAATTTAATAGCTGCTCGCTCCCTTCACAAGCAAGAATTTTCGGCACTTTTACTGGAAGTTGATTCCACCTACAGTGGACTGCTGATGTACAATAATGTAAGATGGCTGAGCCGAGGCAAAGTTCTTGAGTGCTTTGTGGAGTGCTTTGAAGAAATTAAGGTATTTCTTGACGATAAGGATCTGGGAAACTTTCCTCAGCTTAATGATGATAAGTGGGTCAACACCCTGATGTTTTTTACAGATCTTTCTGTTCATATTAATGAACTTAACTTAAAGTTAGAAGGTTTTGGCAAAAGTATTGACGTTATGTTTGGATACATAAAAGCTTTTGAAAGTAAAGTTAAAATTTTCAAGCGAGATGTAGAAACTAAAACTTATAAGTATTTTCCTCGAGTAACAAAGTATTTTGAGAAGGTCAGTGCAGCTGTACAAAATGAAATGGAACTCTTGCATATGAAGTACCAGCATGTTTTAGACTCATTACTTAACCAGTTTAGTGATAGAGTTAGTCAATTTAGAAGTCTAGAACAGACCATGAGAATAATTAAGTATCCTGATGTAGTAGTCTACAGTAGTTTGGAATTAAATGGTTTCCAATGGATGCAAATTGATGATGTGGAGATGCAACTTGCAGAATTTCAAGACAGTATCTGGGCTCAGATTTTTGTCGACTTGAGGTCAAAGCTTGAGAATCTGGAAAGGTGCCGCTTGGAGAATCAAGAGGAGTGCCACTACAACAGGAAATTTGGAGTGCCTGGAACCGACTACCAGACACTTTTAGCACCCTGAAAAATATAGCAATGGCTTTACTCACAATTTTTCCCTCTACATACTTTTGTGACGCCTTATTCTCAGCGTTAAATAATATCAAAACCAACAAAAGAAACAGATTGACGGATGAAGTTAGTAGCGCTTGCTTGGGCCTGAAGTGTACAAAATACCAACCTTCAATTGAAGATTTAGCCAATGAAATTCAGCAACAAAAAAGTCACCAATAGGCAGGTTAGTTAAAGAATTCCCCCTCTCCCTCACTTATCTTAGTTCATGGCACCCCACACAAGCTAAATAATATCAAGACCAACAAAAGAAACCGACTGACAGATGAACAAAGAACTCACTAAGCAGGTAAGTTAAATATTTAGTTTTTGGTTTATTAAATACAATTATATATAACAATTATACATTTATGTTATTTAAACTATAAATATCGCGAAATAATGTTTTTTCCTCAAAGTGACACACTACCCGAGTTATGCTCAGTTTTTTGGCGAAGTTTGACACACCAAGCTCAAAAGGTTGCCCATCACTGCTCTAAATAAACATGCAGACGCTACAATGTTAGCTCCATGAAAGAGAGCTATTTTTGTCATTTCTATCCTTTTCTGATCAATAACAGTCCAAATACCAAAAATAGTGCTGAGCATGGAGTAGGCCCTTAAATATTTGTTGAATGAATGATAAGTATCACATAAAATCTCTACTGACTCATTCCAACAATATCAGCTTCCTTCTGTCCTTGACTGGAATCAAACCCAGGACCCTACAGTCTGCACGCTGATGCTCTATCCACTTAGCCAAACCAGCTAAAGCTACAAACCCTTCTTTCCACGGCAGTTTCTAGGTTCCTAGGCATCACCTGTGGATGCAGAGAGCAGTGTCAGTGCCTCCCGGGATCCCGGCAGGGTGCTGAGAGCAGAGTCAATACCTCCTGGGCACTCGTTTAGGTTCTGACAGCAGAGCACGGTGCCTGCCGGGCTCACGGCAGGGTGCTGAGAGCAGAGTCAGTTCCTTCCGGGCTCCCAGTTGGGTGCTGAGAGTAGAGTGAGTGCCTCCCGGGCTCTCGGGAGGGTGCTGAGAGCAGAGTCAGTGCTTCCCGGGCACCCAGCAGGGTGCTGAGAGCAGTTGAGTGCCTCCCCGGCTCCAGGCAGGGTGCTGAGAGTAGAGCATGGTGCTTACTGGGATCCCGGCAGGGTGCTTCGAGCAGAGCACGGTTCCTCCCGGGCTTTTGGCAGGGTGCTGAGAGCAGAGTCAGTGCGACCTGAGCACCCATTTGGGTGCTGAGAGCAGATCACAGTGTCTCCCGGGGTTCCAGCAGGGTGCTGAGAGCAGAGTCAGTGCATTCACGGCTCCTGGGAGGGTGCTGAGAGCAGAGTCAGAGCCTCCGGGCTCCTGGACGGGTGCTGAAAGCAGAGCACAGTGCTTCCAGGGCTGAAGGCTGCAGTCCTTATGGGAGCAGAACTCCCGCAGGTTTGCTGCTTTCCCTGGCAGTTCACATAGGGGCCTCCTGCATCGTGACATCCACTTGTCACCGTGTCCTATGTCTACCCTACATGTCCTAGGTGATTTCTGGCTGCAAAAAAAAATAAAAAAAAATACAACTTTGACATCTTCCCTGGCCTTAGAATCATGAACACTTGAGGTGAAAGGAATAATACAGAGCATCTGAGCCTGTCACTCCCGGCACCAGTTCACACACATATGACCTTAAAATTGTTTGGGACACGAGAAAAACACAGATCCCTGATTGCTGCCGCCATGATTTGGACCCAGTAGGTTTGAGTGGACCCAGGAATCTATTTTCACAGGCAAAGCACAGTGGCTTTTCAGGGGAGTGAAACTAAGCTGTATGAAATTATATAGGCGGATCCATTTGTCCAGAGGCAAAGAGTGAACCCTAATGGAAACTATGGACTTGGGGTGGTGATGACATGTCAGTGTTGTCAATTGCAACTAATATACCACTTTGGTGGGGGATGTTGTTACTGGGGGAGGCTGTGCGTGTGGGGGTGGGGGGAACCTCTGTACCCTCCTGTCAATTTTGCTGTGAACCTAAAAGTGCTCTTAAAAAGTAAAGTCTGCTCCCTTCGCTCCCCTTGCTCCCCTCGCTCCACTCACCCTTGTCTAGACCTTGCCTGGAATCGAACCCAGGACCCAACAGTCTTAGCCAAAACCAGCTAGGGCTGCATTCCCTTCTTCCCAAGGCAGTTTATAGGTTTCTAGGCATCACCTGAGGGCCAGAGCTGGGCTCAGTGCAGAGCCACAGAGATGAGAAACCTAGTCTCTGCCCTCAGATTTTTAGAAACAGAGGAAAGGGGAGAGAGAGAGAGAGAGAGGGGAGAGAGAGAGAGAGAGAGAGAGAGAGAGAGAGAGAGAGAGAGAGAGAGAGAGAGAGGGGAGGGGGGAGGAGAGAGAGAGAGAGAGAGAGAGAGAGAGAGAGAGAGACATCTATGTGAAAGCAAACATTAATTGGCTGCCTCCTGCACATCTCTTACCAGGGATGGAGCCCACAACCCAGGCATGTGCCATGACTGGGAATCAAACTGATAACCTCTTGGTTCATGGTTGTCACTCGGACACTGAGCCACACCAGCTGGGCTATTCTGTCTTTTAATGTTACTCTAAATAAACACGGAGATGCTACAATGTTAGCTCCATGAAGCAGAGAGATTTTTGTCATTTCTATCCTTTTCTGTTCAATAACAGTCCAAATACCAAAAATAGTGCTGAGCATGGAGAAGGCCCTTAAATATTTGTTGAATGAATGATAAGGATCACATAAAATCTCTACTGACTCATTCCAACAATATCAGCTTCCTTCTGTACTTGACTGGAATCAAATCCAGGACCCTACAGTCTGCTGACGCTCTATCCACTTAGCCAAACCAGCTAGGGCTGCAAACCCTTCTTTCCACGGCAGTTTCTAGGTGTCTAGGCATAACGTGTGGTGCTGAGAGCAGAGTCAATACCTCCCGGGCACCCGTTTGGGTGCTGAGAGCAGAGTCAGTGCCTCCGGGGCTCCAGGCAGGTTGTTGAGAGCAGAGCACGGTGCCTGCCGGGCTCACGGCAGGGTGCTGAGAGCAGAGTAAGTGCCTCCCGGACTCCCAGTTGGGTGCTGAGAGCAGAGCACAGTGCCCTTCGGGCTCCTGGGAGGGTGCTGAGAGCAGAGTCAGTGCCTTCTGGGCTCCCAAGTGGGTGCTGAGAGCAGATTCAGTGCTTCCTGGACTCCTGGCAGGGTGCTGAGGGCAGAGCATGGTGCATCCCGAGCTCTTTGCAGGGTGCAGAGAGCAGAATCTGTGATTTCCAGGCTCCTGGTTGGGTGTTGAGAGCAGAGCCCATTGCCTCCCGTGCTCCAGGCAGTGTGCTGAGAGCAGAGCACAGTGCATCCCAAGTACTCGGCAGGGTGCTGAGAGCAGAGTCAGTGCCTCCCTGGCTCCTGGCTGGGTGAAGGGAGAAGAGTACGGTGCATCCCGATCTCTCGGCAGGGTGCTGAGAGCAGAATCTGATTTCCGGACTCCTGGCAGTGTGCTGAGCAGAGTTAGGGTCTCACGGGCTCCCAGCAGGGTGCTGAGAGCAGAGTCAGGTCCTCCCGGGCTCCAGGCAGAGTGTTGAGAGCAGAGGACAGTGCCTGCCGGGCTCCCAGGTGGGTGCTGAGAGCAGAGCACAGTGCCTCCCGGTCTCTCGGGAGGGTGCTGATAGCAGTGTCAGAGCCTCCCGGGCTCCCTGCAGGGTGCTGAGAGCAGAATCAATGCTTCGCAGGCTCCAGGCAGTGTGCTGAGAGTGGAGCAAGTTGCCTGCCGGGCTTGCGGCAGGGTGCTGAGAGCAGAGTCAGTGCCTCCCGGACTCCCAGTTGGGTGCTGAGAGCAGAGCACAGTTCCCCTCGGGCTCCCGGCAGGGTGCTGAGAGCAGAGTCAATACCTCCCGGGCTCCCGGTTGGGTGCTGAGAGCAGTCAGTGCCTCCTGGACTCCCGGCAGGGTGCTGAGGGCAGAGCATGGTGCATCCCAAGCTCTTTGCAGGGTGCAGAGAGCAGAGTCTGTGACATCCGGGCTCCCTGGTGGGTGCTGAGAGCAGAGCACAGAGCCTCCCGGGCTCCCAGCATGGTGCTGAGAGCTGTGTCAGTGTCTTGCGGGCTCCAGTCTGGGTGTTGAGAGCAGATAACGGTGCCTCCCAAGCTCCCGGCAGGGTATGAGAGCAGAGTCAGTGCCCCTGGGCTCCGGACAGGGTGCTGAGAGCAGAGTTAGGGCCTCACGGGCTCATGGCAGGGTGCTGAGTGCAGAGTCAGTGACTTCCAGGCCCCCATTGGTTGCTGAGAGCAGAGCACAGAGCCTCCCGGACTTCCGGCAGGGAGCTGAGAACAGAGTCAGTGCTTCCTGGGCTTCCGGCAGTGTGCGGAAAGCCGAGCACGGTTCCTCCTGGACTCCCTGCAGGGTGCTGAGAGCAGAGTCAGAGCCTCCAGGGCTCCCGGCAGGGTACTGAGAGCAGAGTCAGTTCCTTCTGGGCTACTATTTGGGTGCTGAGAGCAGAGTCAGTGCCTTCCGGACTCCCGGCATGGTGCTGAGAGCTGAGTGAATGCCTCCCAGGCTCCTGGTTGGGTGCTGAGAGCAGAATCAGAGCCTCCCGGGCTCCTGTAGGGTGCTGAGAGCAGAGTCAATACCACCCCGGTTCCCGGTTGGGTGCTGAGAGCAGAGCACAGTGATTCCCTGTCTCCCGGCATGGTGCTGAGAGCCCAGCACTGTGCCTCTCGGGCTCCCGGTAGGGTGCTGAAATAGAGCACAGTGCCTCCTGAGCTCCCAAGCTCCCGGTAGGGTGCTGAGAGGAGAGGCAGTGCCTCCCGGGCTCCCGGTAGGGTGCGGAGAGCAGTGTCAGTGACTCCCAGGCTCCTGGCAGGGTGCTGAGAGCAGAACACTTTGGCTTCCAGGCTCCCGTAGGGTAAGGTGACCAGATTTTAACATTGGTAAAGTGGGACACCATTGACCGGGGGTGGTGGTGTGTGTGTGTGTTCTTTTTAAAAATATATATATTTTATTGATTTTTTACAGAGAGGAAGAGAGAGGGATAGAGAGTTAGAAACATCGATGAGAGAGAAACATCGATCAGCTGCCTCTTGCACACCCCCTACTGGGGATGGTCCCACAACCAAGGTACATGCCCTTGACCGGAATCGAACCTGGGACCCTTGAGTCCACAGGCCGATGCTCTATCCACTGAGCCAAACCGGTTTCGGCCCGGAAGGGGGGGGCGGTTCTTGATTAAAAATTTGGTCTAAATTGTAATCGCTTTTGGCTTTTTTAATAAAAGGAAATTCACTTCTTAGAGCATCGTTGAATCTGCATCCTCTTTTCTTACTCATTATGTTAAAAATTAAAAAAAAATTTTAAAATTATATTATAAATTATTATATACATATTGCTTAAAAACACAGTAAGTAGGTACATAATTACATGAACATATTTTATTGTTACTTTATAAATTAAATTAATTTGATTTTTATAAAGTAACTATATTTTAAAAATTATTTTAATTCTATATTTCTTTCTAAATAATAACAATACTAACGTATTATTTTTCCTCTGAATTTGCCATAATGTAAGTCGTAAGTGTCACTTTCAAGGCCGGCGCTAGACTTTTTGCTGCCACTATGAAATATAAATAATACGAGTACTGTCTGCTAAATTCAAGAAAATTTATGTATTTATGAAATAAATAAATAAATTACATACCTAAATTATCTGAATAGCTGATTTGTAATGACATCACCTGTTTAACTAGCTTACTAGCACGCAGTACGATGTGTATCGTCTGAGAGACAGTTACAAAATGTTTTTGTCGTTGCCAATCCCAAAAAATGCCATTGTTCATTAAGTCCAAACAATGGTGGTCGAATTCTAACAACTGATCAACAATGCGAACTTTGATAAGCAGTTCTCGATCATCAGTTCTCAATGATTATTTGTTATTATTAAAGTTTAACATTATAAAATTAACAAAAATAATATAAAACTCATATCCTGTCTAAATAGCCACATGGCCGCCGAAAACCTTATATTCCCTTCCCGTTCTCCCGCCGTTCCCTAGCTTGACGTGCATTCTTTCAAAAAATCGAGACTTTTTTAAAACGCCACGGGACGCAGGACAAATTGTTAAAAATCGGGACTGTCCCGCCAAAAGCGGGACGTCTGGTCACCTTAACTTAGGGTGCCTAGAATAGAATCAGTGCCTCAAGGGCACCAGGTTGGGTGCTGAGAGCAGAGCACGGTGCCTCCCGGGCTCTCGTCAGGGAGCTGAGAGCAGTTTCAGTGAGTTCCGGGATCCCAGTTGGGTGCAAAGAGCAGAGTACAGTTTCCCCAGGGCTTCAGGCAGGGTGCTGAGAAGAGAGTGAGAGCCTAACGGGCTCTCGGCAGGGTACTGGACAAATTGGAGTGTAGCACTGAGAATTCACAACTCCAGACTAGGGAAATATTTAGAAATGTGCTTCACACACTAGGAATATATGTTCCAATAGACTGAATATGTGACCAGCACAATTTTGTCACTGGGAAATCTTGTTCAAATGGCTGAGAACCGAGTGTGACACTGTTTACATTTATTTTTCCCATCAAAAGGAGTTGGCGTTTTGGGGAGAAGGAGTTGGTGAAACACTGAAAAATTCATTTTCCTAGAGCTATAGAATAGTATGAAAGTATTGAGAACACTACGAAATCAAAATGTTAGTTAGGCTAGTGATCCAAGTGGTGTTTTAATGTGCCTTTAAAATGCCTGTTTGATACCCGTGTTAAAATGAAAACTCTCAGAGCTCAAAATAACAGACCAGTGGAATGTGTCAGAGTGTCTCTAGAACTCTTGGAATACATTTTAGAACCCGAACATCTCTACTGAATTTTGAAATACTGAGAATTTGTATTCAAGCGCTGTGAAAGGTAGGATAGTCTTTCAAGTGGTAATAATGGTTAAAGTGCTGGTATATTTGTAAAAAACGCTGTTAACCAAATTGAAATTCACAATGAAGGAACTTGAGACACTGGAAAAAAGTGACCCCAATTTGGTAAATTCACAATTATAACCTTGGTTAATATCTAAGAAAGTGCTTCAAAGAAACTGGGAACACCAATAAGAAAGGAAATATGCACCCCTATGTTCATAGCAGCACAATTTACAATAGCTAAGATCTGGAAACAGCCTAGGTGCCCATCAGCAGATGACTGGATCAGAAAACTATGGTACATCTACACAATGGAATATTATGCTGCCATAAAAAAGAAGGAATTCTTACCATTTGCAGCAACCTGGATGGAATTGGAGAACATTATGTTAAGTGAAATAAGCAAGTCAATGAAAGAAAAATACCACATGATCTCACTCATTTATGGATAGTAAAGGACATTAAAAACTTGAACAAAAAGATAGATACAGAGGCAGTAAAGCATCAAACAGTCTGTCAAATTACAGCAGGAAGGTTAGGGAGAGGTGGGGAAGATAAGAGATCAACCAAAGGACTTGTATGCATGCATATAAGCATAACCAATGGACGCAAAACTCTGGGGGGTGAGGGCATATATGGGAGTGGGGGGGGGGGGGGGCAATGGTAAGATATGTACACATATAATACCTTAATAAAAAAATTGGAAAAATAAATAAATAAAAAAAAAAAAAAAAAGAAAGTGCTTCAAACACTAGGAATACATAAATATAGGGCCTTAATATCTGTAATACATTGTTACCTGAAAAGGAAATCGTGTTCAAAGTACATAGAACCGAGTTGGATACTGGTTACATTTATAATTCAGGAAGAATGAGTTGGCGTTTTTGAAAGAAGACTGGATAGGCCATTAAACCGGAAGTGATGACGTCACCAAGGGGGAGGGGCCACGTGGGGAGGCTCAAGTGATCCCAGGTGACAATGATTTCGCCAGGGGACCTGCTTTGAGTGATGATGTCATCGAGGTTAGTTCTGGTGTTAGGGTTAGAAAATTGAGGTTCGGGGTAGGTTTAGGGTTAGGATAAGTGTTCGGGATAGCTAGGGCTCAGGCTCAGGTTAGGGCTAGATTTAGGGTTAGGGTTAGAGGGTTAGGGACAGGGTTAGAGTCACGGTGTAGTAACATTGGTTATTCACAATGAATGAGCTTCAATCACTGGACAAATTGGAGTGTGGCACTGAGAATTTACAACTCCAGACTAGGGAAATATTTAGAAATGTGCTTCACACACTAGGAATACATATTCCAATAGACTGAATATCTGAACAGCACCATTTTGTAACTGGGAACTCTTGTTTAAACAGCTGAGAACCGAGTGTGACACTGTTTACTTTTATTTTTCCCGGCAAAAGGAGTTGGCGTTTTCGGGAAAAGGAGTTGGTCAAACACTGAAAAATTCATTTTCCTAGAGCTATAGAATAGTATGAAAGTATTGAGAACACTATGAAATCAAAATGTTAGTTAGGCTAGTGTTCCAAGTGGTGTTTTAATGTGCCTTTAAAATGCCGGTTTGATACCCGTGTTAAAATGAAAACTCTCAGAGCTCAAAACAACAGACCATGGGGTTGTGTCAGAGTGTCTCTAGAACTCTTGGAATACGTTTTAGAACCAGAAAATCTCTACTGAATTTTGAAATACTGAGAATTTGTATCCAAAGCGCTGTGAAAGGTAGGATAGACTCTCATGTGGTAATAATGATTAAAGTGCTGGTATATTTGTAAAAAAACGCTGTTGAACCAAATTGGAATTTACAATGAAGGAGCTTGAGACACTGGAAGACAGTGACCCCAATTCGGGAAATTCACAATGTTAACCTAGGGTAACATTTAAGAAAGTGCTTCAAACACTAGGAATATCTGAATAAAGGGCCTTAATATCTGTAATACATTGTTTCCTGACAGGGAAATCGTGTTCAAAGAACATAGAACCGCGTTGGATACTGGTTACATTTATAATTCAGTAAGAATGAGTTGGCGTTTTTGAAAGAAGCCTGGATAGGACATTAAACCGGAAGTGATGATGTCACCAAGTGGGTGGGGCCACGTGGGCAGGCTCAAGTGATCCCCTGTGATAATGATTTCCCCAGGGGACCTGCTTTGAGTGCTGACGTCACCAAGTTTAGTTCTGGTGTTAGGGTTAGAAAATTTGTGTTCGGGCTAAGGTTAGGGTTAGGATAAGGTTAGGGGCTAGCTAGGGTTCAGGCTCAGGTTAGGGCTAGATTTAGGGTTAGGGTTAGAGGGTTAGGGACAGGGTTAGGGTCACGGTGTAATAACATTGGGTATTCACAATGAATGAGCTTCATCACTGGACAAATTGGAGTGTAGCACTGAGAATTTACAACTCCAGACTAGGGAAATATTTAGAAATGTGCTTCACACACTAGGAATACATATTCCAATAGACTGAATATCGGAACAGCACCATTTTGTCACTGGGAAATCTTGTTCAAACAGCTGAGAACCGAGTGTGACACTGTTTACATTTTTTTTTCCGGTCAAAAGGAGTTGGCAATTTTGGGAAAAGGAGTTGGTGAAACACTGAAAAATTCATTGTCCTGGAGCTATAGAACAGTATGGAAGTATTGAGAACACCAAGAAATCAAAATGTTATTTAGGCTATTGTTCCAAGTGGTGTTTTTTTTTTTTTTTTTAATTTCTTTATTGATTGAGGTATCACATATTTGTCCTCATCCCCCCATTCCCATCCCTCACCCCTCCCCACACTTGCCCCCACCCCCCTGTTGTCCTTAACCGCTGGTTAGGCTCATATGCTTGCACACAAGTCCTTTGGTTGATCTCTCCCCTTTACCCCCACCCTTCCCTACCCTCCCTCTGAGGCCAGATAGTCTGATCCATGCCTCCTTGTTTCTGGGTCTGTTCTTGTTCATCAGTCTATGTTGTTCATTATTTCCCCTAGATGAGTGAGATCATGTGCTATTAGAAATACACTTATAAGAACCGAAAATGAGACAAGCAATAATGGTATGGTGACAGGCAAATGAATCAGTGTGTAGTGAGTTTCTTTCTGGGTCAACAGTTCTTTTGAGACCCAATTTCAATGTCCAACAGTTTCTTATGTGTACATGTCAGCAATGACATTTCAGTTCTGGATGGTGGACAAATGGTGGTAATGCAGGTCCGACTCTGTCTGGTTTGGTCCTGGGCAACCTGCAGTGATGCACAGCTGTTAACTGCTAGTATGGGAAGGCCACATCAGCGTCTTCCGTCTCTGGACTGCTTCTCTTCTGTCTTCATGGCTGGAGTAGTCCTGTCGATTCCTCTCTGTTGCTGGAATCCACATGGTCTCGGAGTTGTTTTCTGAAAATATACAAACATATTCTCGACCAAAAGTTAATAAAGGAATATTTTCTATAAATTTGACTGGGGATCCTGTTTCATTTTTTGCCCAAATGATTTTCCTCTGGCTTGTTTTGTCACCTTGTGTGTTTTTCATGGGTGTCTTGCTTTTAGCCTTACAATTAATTTTCTAAAGTATTAATTTTCTAGATGTAATTTACTTACAGGATATTTTTCCTTACATGATATTCCTCTACTATCCCCTCCTTTTTTGATTTAAATGTTAGGAGGCTTTTGAAAATTTTATAATGTAGTCTTGATGGCTTTTAAATTTTAATTTTTTGCACTATAATATTACTGTTTTAGGTTCATTACATGGTGCACAATTTTATCATGAGATGAAGTACCAATAAAGATTTTAGTTAACACTTTAGGAACACCTTTTTGTCCAGTACAATTAATTTTTTCTAGAATATTCGCTTGTTTCAACTAGCCAATTTAAATTTGCCTGAAAACTTGACTACTGTTTTACTATCAAATTTATTACTCTAACAACAATCTTATTTTACCCTGTAAATATTGGTGGAAGGGATTATTTGCCTTCTTGAGTAGGTCCTGAGCATACCTGGTGGTAGGCTGGATTTAGATATCGTAAACCCACTTCCCTGCACCATGGGTACAAGACAACTCAAACCATTCTTTTTGGAGTGAGAGGGCAGCTGCTGTCGGCCAAGTCTCTGTCGGTCACCTGGGTCCTGATCTGAGCTGGGCATGGGAAGCACGAAGCAGCCATGGGGGCAGGAGACCTCTCTCAGAAGTGGCTATGATTCAGGTCCCTGCAATGTTGGGGGGGTGAGGGTCTGTGCCCCACCTCTGTTGATCCCCAAATTCTCTCCTGATGGCCCCTCTGCGACTGTGCCTGTCTTAGGTTGTTCCTTCCTTGAGGAATCTTACCCGTCTCTGGCTAACCAGCCATCCTCCGGGGCCAAGCAGGGTGACGTGAGGTTCAGTTTTGTCTCCTTGGTAGCCTATGCCCCCGTGGCCTCCATGCCCAGCACCTGCCATGGGATCCCCTCGCCTGCTGGCGGGGCCCCAGCACTGATCATATATCTTTTGGAACCCGGGTTTCTTCTCCAGGGAGGGCTCAGTTTGCCCCACTGGGTGAGAGATAGATCCATGGCACCAGTCATCACGAGACTTCAACCTCGACATGAACAGAGAGCTCATGCAACAGCTGTGAGCAATTGAATTGTGAGACGAGGGTCTCTCTTGGCCTAAAGGGTAAGAGGGACCAATATAGAATGCTCAGGTGCCTTCCCAGGAGGCCCTCTACACAATGAAAAGGATTAAATCCTTACATGTCATTTTTAAATTGCTGCCAGACATTCAAAGAATTAGTTTGTAAGTTTGTTTGGGATAATTGTATATTATGCTGTAGTAATTCTAAAGTATCAAGAGATGTGTTAAGTTTGTCTCCAAGTACCAAACAGATGACTTTTTTTTTTTTTTATCCCCAAGGGTGCGAGGAACTATTACAAGTACTGGGGGTGTTCCAAATCTGGGAAAAATTTTAATGATAGTGTAGAATAATATCATGCAAGGATATTCTTTGTTCTAGTCCATGGGAATTCCCTTTCAAACTGGCTGTCCATTTCTTTTTATATAGACAAGGTCTTAGTTACATTTTCTGCACCTTTACCGGGGGCACGTAGTGATAATAGTGACACCCTTTCTTTGGTGTCCACGCAAGCCAGAAACCTCTCTTTAATTGTACACACAAAGGGGCATTATTTTGATTTCGTGTCATACAAAAGGGAAGATGGGTGGAGACCCCTGTGTATTTATACTTTCTTGCCCCACCCATGGACCTCCTGGATGTCCAGGGTGTTTGGTATTATTGGTAACTACATTAGTCAGGGGATCAGCCCATGTAAGGGGTCTTACCCATGAAGGGTCAGGAACATAAGACCAAAATACTTACCCTCTTGTCCCAGGTAAAATTACCATACATCTGATGATTGCTAGCATGGCTACAAAGGCGTTCTCAGGCATTCTTGGGTTTCTGATTACCTCACAATTTCTTCCCTGAGGTTTGATGTTCTGATTGATGTTTCTCTGTTTCTGGATCTATTTCCCCCCCCATCAGTTTATGTTGTTTATTATATTCCACAAATGAGTGAGATCATGTGATATTTATCTTTCTCTGCCTGGCTTATTTCACTAAGCATAATATTCTCCATCTCCATCCATATTGTTGCAAATGGTAAGAGCTCCTTCTTTTTTACCGCAGCGTAGTATTCCATTGTGTAGATATACCACAGTTTTTTAATCCACTCATCTGCTGATGGGCATTTAGGTTGTTTCCAAATCTTAGCTATGGTGAATGGTGCTGCTATGAATATAGGGGTGCATAAATCCTTTCTGATTGATGTTTGCAGTTTCTTGGGATATATTCCTAGAAGTGGGATCACTGGGTCAAATGGGAGTTCTATTTTTAGTTTTTTAAGGAAACTCCATACTGTTCTCCACAGTGGCTGCACCAGTCTGCATTCCCACCAGCAGTGCACGAGGATTCCTTTTTCTCCACATCCTCGCCAGCACTTGTCTTTTGTTGACTTGTTGATAATGGCCATTCTGACAGGTGTAAGATGGTACCGCATTGTTGTTTTGATTTGCATCTCTCTAATGATTAGTGAATTAGAGCAGGTTTTCATATGTCTCTTGGCCTTCCTTCTGTCTTCTTTTGAAAAGTGTCTATTTAGATCAGTTGCCCATTTTTTTAATATATTTTATTGATTTTTTACAGAGAGGAATTGAGAGGAATAGAGAGTTAGAAACATCGATGAGAGAGAGACATCGATCAGCTGCCTCCTGCACACCTCCCACCAGGGATGTGCCTGCAACCAAGGTACGTGCCCTTGACCGGAATCGAACCCGGGACCCTTCAGTCCGCAGGCCGATGCTCTATCCACTGAGCCAAACCAGTTTCGGCAGTTGCCCATTTTTTGATTGGGTTGTTTATCTTCTTTTTTTAAGCTGCATGAGTTCCCTGTAAATGTTGGAGATTAAACCCTTATCGTTGACATCATTGGCAAATATGTGCTCCCATTTAGTGGGCTTTCTTGTTGTTTTATTGATGGTTTCCTTTGCTGTGCAAAAGCTTTTTATTTTGATGTAGTCCCATTTGTTTATTTTCACTTTAGCTTCCATTGCCCTAGGAGCAGTATCAGCGAAGAAGTTCTTTTGGCATATGTCAGAGATTTTTCTGCCTGTAGATTCCTCTAGTATTTTTATGGTTTCCTGTCTTATGTTTAAGTCCTTGATCCATTTTGAGTTTATTTTTGTGTATGGTGTAAGTTGGTGGTCTAGTTTCATTTTTTTGCATGTGTCTGTCCAATTTTCCCAACACCATTTGTTGAAGAGACTGTCTTGACTCCATTGTATGTTCATGCCACCTTTGTCAAATATTAATTGAGCATAGTGATTTGGATCGATTTCTGGGTTCTCTATTCTATTCCATTGATCTATATGTCTGTTCTTGTGCCAGTACCAGGCTGTTTTGAGAATAGTGGCTTTGTAATACAGCTTGAAATCTGGTATGGAGATCCCACCTACTTTGTTCTTCTTTCTCAGGATTGCTGTGGCTATTCGGGGTCTTTTTTTATTCCAGATGAATTTTTGGAAAGTTCTTTCAAGGTCTGTGAAGTATGCCGTTGGTATTTTAATGGGAAGTGCATTGAAATTATAGATTGCTTTGGGTAGTATGGACATTTTGATGATGTTGATTCTACCAATCCATGAACATGGTATGTTCTTCCATCTATTTATGTCTTCCTCTATCTCTTTTTTCAGTGTTGTGTAGTTTTCCGTGTATAGGTCTTTTACCTCCTTAGTTAAGTTTATTCCTAGGTATCTTAATTTTTTTGGTGTGATGGTAAATGGGATTGCTTTTTTAGTCTCTCTTTCCGTAAGTTCATTATTGGTGTATAGAAATGCCATAGATTTCTTAGCATTTATTTTGTATCCTGCTACTCTGCCAAATTCATTTATTAAGTCTAGTAATTTTTTGATGGAGTCTTTAGGGTTTTCTAAGTACAGTATCATGTCATCTGCAAATAAGGACAGTTTTACTTCTTCTTTTCCAATTTGGATGCCTTTAATTTCTTCTTCTTGTATGATTGCAATGGCTAGTATTTCCAACACTATGTTGAACAGGAGTGGTGAGAGTGGGCATCCCTGTCTTGTTCCTGTTCTTAGGGGAAATGGTTTTAGTTTTTGCCCATTGAGTATGATGTTGGCTGTGGGTTTGTCATATATGGCTTTTATTATGTTGAGGTATGATCCTTCTATTCCCAGCTTGCTGAGAGTTTTTATCAATAAAGGGTGTTGGATTTTGTCAAATGCTTTTTCTGCATCAATTGATATGACTATATGGTTTTTATGTCTCAATTTGTTTATGTGATGTATCACGTTTATTGATTTGCGAATATTATACCATCCTTGCATCCCAGGGATAAATCCTACTTGGTCGTGGTGTATGATCTTTCTGATGTATTGCTGGATTCGATTTGCTAGAATTTTGTTGAGGATTTTGGCATCTATGTTCATGAGGGATATTGGCCTGTAATTCTCTTTCATTGTGTTATCTTTATCTGGTTTTGGTATTAGGGTGATGCTGGCTTCATAGAAGGAGCTTGAATTTTCTGGAATAGTCTGAGGAGGATAGGTTTTAGCTCTTCCTTGAATGTTTTATAAAACTCCCCTGTGAAGCCGTCTGGCCCCGGGCTTTTGTTTGCTGGAAGATTTTTGATAACTGCTTCAATTTCTTCCATAGTTATCAGCCTATTGAGATTTTTAGTCTCTTCCTGAGTAAGTTTTGGAAGGTTGTGTTTTTCTAGGAATGTATCCATTTCCTCCAGGCTGTCTAGTTTGTTGGAGTAGAGTTGTTCATAGTATTTTTTGACAATCCTTTGTATTTCTGTGGGGTCTGTTGTTATTTCACCTCTTTCATTTCTGATTTTGTTTATTTGGGTCCTCTCTCTTTGCTTCTTGGTGAGCCTGGCTAGAGGTTCATCAATCTTATTTATCCTTTCAAGGAACCAGCTCTTGGTTTTGTTGATCTTGTGTATTGTTTTTTTGGTCTCTATGTCATTCATTTCTGCTCTGATCTTTGTTATTTCCTTTCTTCTGCTCACTGTGGGCTTTTCTTGTTGCTCCCTTTCTAATTTTTTGAGTTGTTGAGTTAGATGATCTATTACCATTTTTTCTTGTTTTTTTTTTTAAATTTCTTTATTGATTCAGGTGTCACATATTTGTCCTCATCCCCCCATTCCCATCCCACACCCCTTCCCACGGATGCCCCAACCCCCTGTTGAACTTAACCATTGGTTAGGCTCATATGCATGCACACAAGTCCTTTGGTTGATCTCTCCCCCCTCCCCCCACCCTCCCCTATGTTCCCTCTGAGGCCCGATAGTCCGATCGATGCCTCCTTGTTTCTGGGTCTGTTCTTGTTCATCAGTCTATGTTGTTCATCATTTCCCCTAGATGAGCAAGATCATGTGTCACTAGAGATATACTTATAAGAACTGAATGTGAGACGAGGCAATAATAGTTATGCTGACAGGCAGATGAATCAGTCTGTAGTGAGTTTCTTTCTGGACCAACAGTTCTTTTGAGACCCAATATCAATGTCCACCAGTTCCTTATGTGTACATGTCAGTACTGACCCCTCAGCTCTGGATGGTGGACAAATGGTGGTAATGCAGGTCCGACACCCTCTGTTTTGGTCTTGGCCAGACCCAGGGGCATGGCTTCACCCGGACTCAGGGGCACGTGGCCTCACCCGGGCCCAGGGGGCGCATGGCCTCACCTGGACCCGGGTGCGTGCGGCCTCACCTGGACCCAGGACCCAGCCTCACCCGGATCCAGGGGCACATGGCCTCACCCGGACCCGGGATGATCCAGCTTCACCCGGACCCAGGGGCACGTGGCCTCACCCAGACCCAGGGGCACGTGGCCTCACCCAGACCCAGGGGTGCATGGCCTCACCTGGACCCGGGTGCGTGCGGCCTCGCCCGGACCCGGGACCCAGCCTCACCTGGATCCAGGGGCACACGGCCTCACCCAGACCCGGGATGCTCCAGGTTCACCTGGACCCAGGGGCGCGTGGCCTCACCCGGACCCAGGGGCGCGTGGCTTCACCCGGACCCTGGGGCGCACGGCCTCACCCAGACCCGGGATCCAGCTTCACCCGGACCCAGGGGCGCATGGCCTCACCCAGACCCTGGGGCGCACGGCCTCACCCAGACCCGGGATCTAGCTTCACCCGGACCCAGGGGTGCATGGCCTCACCCGGACCCAGGGGTGCGTGGCCTCTCCCAGACCCATGGTCGCGTGGCCTCACCCGGACCCAGGGGTGCGTGGCCTCTCCCAGACCCATGGTCGCGTGGCCTCACCCGGATCCAGGGGCGCACGGCCTCACCCGGACCCAGGGGTGTGAGGCCTCACCTAGACCCAGGGGTGTGTGACCACACCCGAGCCCAGGGACACGCAGCCTCGCCCATACCCGGGACCCAGCCTCTCCCGGACCCAGGGGCGTATGGCCTCACCCGGACCTGGGATCCAGCTTCACCCAGACCCAGGGGCACGTGGCTTCACCCGGATCCAGGGGCACGTGGCTTCACCCGGATCCAGGGCGTGTGGCCTCACCCGGACCCAGGGGCGCGTGGCCTCTCCCAGACCCAGGGGCGCGTGGCCTCACCCGGACCCAGGGGCGCGTGGCTTCACCCGGACCCTGGGGCGCACGGCCTCACCCAGACCCGGGATCCAGCTTCACCCGGACCCAGGGGCGCATGGCCTCACCCGGACCCTGGGGTGCGTGGCCTCTCCCAGACCCATGGTCGCGTGGCCTCACCCGGATCCAGGGGCGCACGGCCTCACCCGGACCCAGGGGTGTGAGGCCTCACCTAGACCCAGGGGTGTGTGACCACACCCGAGCCCAGGGACACGCAGCCTCGCCCATACCCGGGACCCAGCCTCTCCCGGACCCAGGGGCGTATGGCCTCACCCGGACCTGGGATCCAGCTTCACCCAGACCCAGGGGCACGTGGCTTCACCCGGATCCAGGGGCACGTGGCTTCACCCGGATCCAGGGCGTGTGGCCTCACCCGGACCCAGGGGCGCGTGGCCTCTCCCAGACCCAGGGGCGCGTGGCCTCACCCGGACCCAGGTGCGCGAGGTCTCACCTGGACCCGGGACCCAGCCTTTCCCGGACCCAGGGGCACACGGCCTCACCCGGGCCCGTGATACAGCTTCACCCGGACCCAGGGTCATGTGACCTCACCCGGACTCAGGGGCGCGCGGCCTCACCCAGACCCGGGACCCAGCGGGGTTTTGTCTTCTTGATCCCAATTCCTGTTGGTCAATTCCCTCTCAGCAATTCCTTCGGCCATTTTCTCAGAGCTCCAGGGCGGCTGCTGCAGAACTCGTTGGGCTGCGGGCTCGGCGAAGCTCCGGTGCGCCCGGTACGCAGTGGCGGGCTGGTCCGGGGTCGCTGCGTCGGCCCTTGGGTCTGCAGCGGTGGCCAGTCGCCGAGCGTGCGCACCTGGCCGCTTCCGGGGCGTTGAGATTCTTGAAGGACTCAGAGGTCAGCAAGCGTGGAGTCTCCCACCCCATGTCTCTCAGGGGCTCGTCTGTCCGTGCTTGGCAGCGAGTGGAGCAATCCCCTCAGCCGGAGACCGCCAGGGGAACTGCGCCGAGCACGTTCCAGGCTGCCATTGTGTCGCCTGAGCCGTACTTCTTAAAGTGTGATCTTTGGGTCACCGGCATCAGCATCATCCCGCGTACCCCTCTCTTTTATTCTAGTTGTAGAGCATCTGCTCAGCCAGCCCTCCGGTGGTTCTGGATGGTGTCTTCTCTGCTCTCCTCTCATAGTCCCAAAATTGTTGTGGTAGGCAACAATCAGGCTTCCGCCCTATGTCTCCATCTTGGTCCTCCTTTGTATAGTTAAGTCTTGATTGTTGTTGGTGTCACTGGGAGGAATTGTCCTCCTGGCCAATTGTCCGTGAGGACCCTCTGTTTCTATAAAGGAAGAGTTGCTGTGCAGGAGACACGTTTATGGGCCGGATCTTGATGCAGCAAGGCTTTGGCGCTCACTGAGTCTGCCTCTTGAATGTGTCCCTTATGCGAGTGGTTGAAATCTGGTGTCATGTCACACCGACCACTAGATGCCCTCATTTCTGGGTCTCCAATGGAGTGTAGGTCAGCTACTGCCTGAGGCCACTCAGCAGGAATTACAGCAAAAACGGCAGTTTCCTCCTCCTGTCTAAGTGGCCCTGAAGCAGTCCGACTAGAACCGCAGTTCATCTGGTCAAGCTGCCACAGGGCAGGCCACCCACATGCAAAAGACGCTGCTTGGAGCCCAGGTGGGCCTGCAAAACGTGCAGGGCAGGTCTGCAAAACGTGCGGGGCGGGTCCCAGGGCGGGGCGGGTCTCAGGGTGGGGCGGGGTCTCAGGGCGCCACCAGGCCATGGCGTGGCGAACCGCAATGGCTGCAAGTCTGCTTTTTCTGCTTTCCACGTTTCTAAGCCCCCTCGTTCCGCACTCCAGCGCAGCAAACTCTGATTGCTGGGTGCACCTCCGCAAGGAAGTTACTCCCACTCTCCGACATGAAGGCCGAGAGTCCAGCCTCTCCCCGCAGGCGTCTGGGTCTCCCGCGAGTCCCCAGAAGCTGGATTTCAGGGTGATGGGGAGCTAATCTCCCCTAGGGTTGGAAAAAAAGCCGCACGACCCTTCCTCCACCACCAGTCCGACCCACGCGCCTCCGCACCTTATCCCTTCTGAGTTCGCTCTGTCCTCTTCCCTCTTAGCTGTAAATCCACCCTTCCGCCAGCTCTCCTGTGGTTCTGGGTGGCAGATGCTCTGTCCTCCAGTTGTATTTTTGAAATTGCTGTGCGCGGCGCAGTTCATTTGTTTAACTTTGCTGCCTTCTTGGTTCTCCTCTCTCAAAATGGCTAAAGGACTTGAAATCCTAAAAATCCTCCAAGTCGGTGTTGGCGGCCTCCGGGGCCCCAAGGACCTCATTGGGCAGCTTGGCCAGGTCGGTGACGCGGATGGGCCCGTCCTGCAGAAAGATGGTCTCTTCCTTCACCGAGAGCCACTGCGCCGAGTCCGCGGCCGCCGCTGCCACCATAGCAGCTGCCGTGGCCACCGCCATAGCAGCTGCCGTGGCCGCCCACGAGCTCATGGCCCCGGCTGAGGTGCTGACAGAGAGGAGCAGCCGCCTGGCCTGGGGAGACGCGAGCAGGAGTCACCGCGCTCACCAGTCCATCTTTTAGTTGTATTTCCGAAACTGCCATGCGAGGCAACAGATCAGCCGTTCAATTCTGCCGCCACCTTCCAGAGCCGTAGATTTTAAAGTGAGATCTTTGGCTCACCGGCATCAGCATCATCCCGCGTCCCCCTCTCTTTTACTCTAGTTGTAGAGCATCTGCTCAGCCAGCCCTCCGGTAGTTCTGGATGGTGTCCGTTCTGTTTTCTAGTTGTAGTTTCAAAATTGTTGTGGTAGGCAACAATCAGGCGTCCGCCCTATGCTGCCATCTTGGTCCCATTTTTCTTGTTTTTTGAGGTAGGCCTGTAGAGCTATACATTTCCCTCTCAGGACTGCTTTCATTGTGTCCCATAGGATTTGCAATGTTGTGTTTTTATTGTCATTAGTCTCCAGGATGTTTTTAATTTCTTCTTTGATCTCATTGATAACCCAATCATTGTTTAGTAGCATGCTATTCAGTTTACAAGTGTTTGAATTTTTTGGAATGTTTTTATTGTAGTTTATTTCTAATATTATGCCATTGTGGTCTGAGAAAATGCTTGATATGATTTCAATCTTTTTGAATTTGGGGAGACTTTGCTTGTTACCCAATATATGGTCTATTTTTGAGAATGTCCCATGTGCACTTGAGAAGAACGTATATTCCATGGCTTTGGGGTGAAATACTCTGAAGATGTCAATTAGGTCCATCTGATCTAATGTGTCATTTAGAATTGCTGTTTCTTTGCTGATTTTTTGTCCAGAGGATTTATCCATTGGTGTCAGTGGTGTGTTGAAGTCCCCTACTATGATTGTATTGATGTCGATCTCTCCCTTGATATCTTCCAGCAGATTTTTTTTATGTATTTGGGCGCTCCTGCGTTGGGTGCATATACGTTTACCAGAGTTATATCTTCTTGCTGGATTGCTCCCTTTAGTATTATGTAGTGGCCTTCCTTATCTCTTATTAAAGCCTTTACTTTGAGGTCTATTTTATCTGATATAAGTATCGCAACCCCAGCTTTTTTCTCATTTCCATTTGCCTGAAAAATGTTTTTCCATCCCTTCACTCTCAGTCTGTGTGAGTCTTTTGCTCTAAGGTGGGTCTCTTGTAGACAGCAAATATATGGGTCATGTTTTATTATCCATTCAGCTACCCTATGTCTTTTGATTGGTGCACTTAATCCATTTACGTTTACTGTTATTATTGATAAGTACCTGTTTGTTGACATATTTTTCCTTAGTGTTTGTGTTTCTTCTTGCCTTTCTCTTTCTTCTTTTTACAGCAGCCCCTTTAGCATTTCTTGCATTGCTGGTTTGGTAGTGATGAACTCTCTTAGCCCTTTTTTGTCTGTGAAGCTTCTGATTCCACCTTCAATTTTGAATGATAGCCTTGCTGGGTATAGTATTCTTGGATTCAGTCCCTTGTTTTGCATCACTTTGTATATTTCATTCCATTCCCTTCTGGCCTGGTGTGTTTCTGTTGAGAAATCAGTTGATATTCTGATAGGAGATCCCTTGTAGGTAACTTTCTGTCTCTCTCTGGCAGCCTTTAAGATTCGTGCTTTGTCGTTGGTGTTCGTCAATTTAATTATGATGTGTCTTGGTGTCGGTCTTTTGGGGTTCAACTTGTTTGGGACTCTGTGTACTTCTTGGACTTGGATAGTTTTTTTCTTGCCAATATCAGGGAAGTTTTCTGTCATTATTTCTTCCAACAGGTTTTCTAGTCCTTGCTTCTCTTCCTCTCCTTCTTTTATCCCTATTATTCGAAGATTGTTTCGTTTTGTGTTGTCCCAAAGCTCCCTTAGGCTCTCCTCTTGCTTTTTAAGTCTTCTTTCCAGTTGCTGCTGTGTTTGTGTGTTTTTTCCTACCTTGTCTTCTAATTCACTGATGCGGTCCTCAGCCTCTCTACTCTACTCTTTAAGCCTTCCATTGTGTTCTTTATTGCAGCTATGTCGTTCTTCATCTCCTCTTGGTTTCTTTTCATGTTGGTGACATTTTCATTCAGCTCCTTATAGTTCTCATTGAGTTGTGTGTATTTGTCATTGATCCGTTTAAACATCCTTATAATGAATACTCTGAATTCTTTCTCTGTTAAGCTGCTAGCCTCAAGTTCATTTAACTCCCTTTCTGGTGATTCCTCTTTTTCCTCCCTTTGGGAATTTCCTTTTTTTCTCCCCATGTTTTCCTGTAATGTTTTAATTGTAGATCTGCTTGCTTTGCTACCCAGGTTCTTTTGGGGATGGTGCTACTGGTGTAATCTCTCAGTTCTCCTGGGCTTGGTAATCTAGTGTAGCTCCCTACTTGAGCTACTTGGGTTCTCTTGATGTAGGCCTGCAAGCTTGAGAGGCACAACTGTGGTGTCTAAAAGTCAGCAGCTATGGAGTGTCCCAGTTTTTGCTGTCTTGCACCCTTAGTTGAAATCGCGCGTGTCCAGTGGGAACTCACAGTGGCACCCAGGAACCGTCTGTTGGGAGAGCTCCCAGTGGCTCCCACTAGCACCCTGTGTGTAGATAGGCTCAGGGTGCCTGCCTGTTGTAAATTCGCTTCTGTGGAGGTGTGTTTGCAGGGGCACAGCTCTGACGCACTTTGAGAGACTCTGGCACTGAAGTTAAACAGCTAGGGTGTATGTGGGAAGTTATTCAGGAGAAAGGAGTTCAGAGTTTCTGCTGTGGGGCAGTGCGTCCTTGGCTGTACAGAATCACACTCAGCAGGGGCTCAAAGCAGTTCACCAGAGGACCCTGTGGATATATGGGCTCAGGGCGCCTTCCCTTGCTGTGGCTGTGAGTTTGCCCGCTCTGGAGTGTGCGTGAACTGGTGGCGCGCCCGCCGGCGCACAGCTCTGATGCAATTTGAGAGACTCTGGCACTGAAGTTAAACAGCTAGGGTGTATGTGGGAAGTTATTCAGGAGAAAGGAATTCAGAGTTTCTGCTGTGGGGCAGCGCGTCCTTGGCTGTACAGAATCACACCCAGCAGAGGCTCAAACCAGCTCCCCAGAGGACCCTGTGGATATATGGGCTCAGGGTGCCTTCCCTTGCTGTGGCTGTGAGTTTGCCTGCCCTTGATTGTGCGCGAACCAGTGGCGCACCCACCGGCGCAAAGCTCTGATGCACCCTGGCCCTGAAGTTGCACCGCAGGGGTGTCCGTGGGCAGTTATTTAGGAAGAGGCAGTTCAGAGATTCTACTGCAGGGCCGCGCACCGTTGACTGTGCAGAATCACCCCCTCGGGGTCTCTCAGTGGTTCCCAAGCACTGCCTGGGTAGTGGAGTGCCTGGGTGCCTATGGGCTGGGACACAGTGAATCCTGCTTTCCAGCGCTGGGGAGGGGGAGGTTGTACTTACTTCTTTCAGCTGCGCACTTTTGGAGGTGGAGGTCTCAGGGTTCACGCATCTGCAGCTGGGGTGGCAGGTCTTCTACCAGAGTGGCTGTAGTGACCAGGTTTGCTTCCGAGACCAGACTGGGTGGTGGTAAGGTTAGGATTCTAGTCTCTAGCAGTTCCGTTCTTAAAGATGGCGGGGTCTCTGTGCCACTGGTGTCCTCCCTGGAGTGTTTGCAGCGGCTGCGGGGTTTTGCCAACCAAGACTGCCTGGATTGGAAGCCCCCTGGAAGAACTGCAGGGTCTAACTGTCCCTATTTCACTCACACACACACCCACACATGTCCACACACACCTCTATCACTCCTTCACTCGATCACACACTCACCCTCCCTACCTTCCTGCCGGGTCGCCATCCTTATTTTCCCAAGTGGTGTTTTAATGTGCCTTTAAAATGCCTGGTTGATACCCGTGTTAAAATGAAAACTCTCAGAGCTCAAAACAACAGTCCAGGAGGTTGTGTCAGAGTGTCTCCAGAACTCTTGGAATACGTTTTAGAACCGGAACATCTCTACTGAATTTTGAAATACTGAGAATTTGTATCCAAAGCGCTGTGAAAGGTAGGATAGACTCTCAAGTGGTAATAATGGTTAAAGTGCTGGTATATTTGTAAAAAACGCTGTTGAACCAAATTGGAATTCACAATGAAGGAGCTTGAGACACTGGAAGACAGTGACCCCAAATCGGGAAATTCACAATGGTAACCTAGTGTAATATTTAAGAAAGTGCTTCATACACTAGGAATATCTGAATAAAGGGCCTTAATATCTGTAATACATTGTTTCCTGACAGGGAAATCGTGTTCAAAGAACATAGAACCGCGTTGGATACTGGTTACATTTATAATTCAGTAAGAATGAGTTGGCGTTTTTGAAAGAAGCCTGGATAGGACATGAAACCAGAAGTGATGATGTCACCAAGTGGGAGGGGCCACATGGGCAGGCTCAAGTGATCCCCTGTGATAATGATTTCCCCAGGGGACCTGCTTTGAGTGCTGAAGTCACCAAGTTTAGTTCTGGTGTTAGGGTTAGAAAATTTGTGTTCGGGCTAGGGTTAGGGTTAGGATAAGGTTAGGGGCTAGCTAGGGTTCAGGCTCAGGTTAGGGCTAGATTTAGGGTTAGGGTTAGAGGGTTAGAGACAGGGTTAGGGTCACGGTGTAATAACATTGGGTATTCACAATGAATGAGCTTCATCACTGGACAAATTGGAGTGTAGCCGTGAGAATTCACAACTCCAGACTAGGGAAATATTTAGAAATGTGCTTCACACACTAGGAATACATATTCCAATAGACTGAATATCTGAACAGCACAATTTTGTCACTGGGGAATCTGGTTCAAACAGCTGAGAACCGAGTGTGACACTGTTTACATTTACTTTTCCCCTCAAAAGGAGTTGGCAATTTTGGGAAAAGGAGTTGGTGAAACACTGAAAAATTCATTTTCCTAGAACTATAGAATAGTGTGAAAGTATTGAAAACACTATTAAATCAAAATGTTAGTTAGGCTAGTGTTCCAAGTAGTGTTTTAGTGTGCCTTTAAAAAGCCAGTATGACACGTGTGTTAAAATGATAAAATCTCAGAGCTCAAAACAACAGTCCAGGGGTTTGTGTCAGAGTGTCTCCAGAACTCTTGGAATACGTTTTAGAACCAGAACATCTCTACTGAATTTTGAAATACTAAGAATTTGTATCCAAAGCGCTGTGAAAGGGAGGATAGACTCTCAAATGGTAATAATGGTGAAAGTGCTGGTATATTTGTAAAAAACGCTGTTGAACCAAATTGGAATTCACAATGAAGGAGCTTGAGACACTGGAAGAAAGTGACTGCAACTTGGGAAATTCACAATGATAACCTAGGTTAGTATCTAAGAAAGTGCTTCAAATACTAGGAATACGTGAACAAAGGGCCTTAATATCTGTAACACATTTTTTCATAACAAGGAAATCGTGTTCAAAGAACATAGAACCGAGTTGGATACTGGTTACATTTATAATTCAGGGACAATGAGTTGGTGTTTTTGAAAGAAGCCAGGTAAGGCCATGAAACTGGAAGTGATGACGTCAGCAAGGTGGACGGGCCACGTCTGCAGGTCCAAGTGATCCCAGGTGATAATGATTTGGCCAGGGGACCTGGTGGGGGTGATTTCGTCATTGAGGTTATTTCTGGTGTTAGGGTTAGAGAATTGGCGTTCGGGCTAGTGTTAGGGTTAGGATAAGGTTAGGGGCTAGCTAGGGTTCAGGCTGAGGTTAGGGCTCTGTTTAGGGTTAGGGTTAGAGGATTAGGGACAGGGTTAGGGTCATGGTGTAATAACATTGGGAATTCACAATGAATGAGCTTCAATCACTGGACAAATTAGAGTGTAGCACTGAGAATTTACAACTCCAGACTAGGGAAATATTTAGAAATGTGCTTCACACACTAGGAATACATATTCCAATAGACTGAATATCTGAACAGCACCATTTTTTCACTGGGAAATCTTGTTCAAACAGCTGAGAACCGAGTGTGACACTGTTTACATTTATTTTTCCCGGTAAATGGATTTGGCGTTTTCAGGAAAAGTAGTTGGTGAAACACTGAAAAATTCATTTTCCTAGAGCTATAGAATAGTATGAAAGTATTGAGAATACTATGAAATCAAAACGTTGGTTAGGCTAGTGTTCCAAGTGTTGTTTTAATGTGCCTTTAAAAAGCCAGTTTGACACCCGTGTTAAAATGAAAACTCTAAGAGCTCAAAACAACAGACCATGGGGTTGTGTCAGAGTGTCTCTAGAATTCTTGGAATACGTTTTAGAACCTGAACAACTCTACTGAATTTTGAAATACTGAGAATTTGTAACCATAGAGCTGTGAAAGGTAGGATAGACTTTCAAGTGGTAATAATGGTTAAAGTGCTGGTGTATTTGTAAAAAACGCTGTTGAACCAAATTGGAATTCACAATGAAGGAGCTTGAGACACTGGAAGAAAGTGACTCCAACTCGGCAAATTCACAATGATAATCTCGGTTAATATCTAAGAAAGTGCTTCAAGCACTAGGAATATGTGAATAAAGGGCCTTAATATCTGTAACACATTTTTTCATGACAAGGAAATCGTGTTCAAAGAACATAGAACCGAGTTGGATACTGGTTACATTTATAATTCTGGGACAAAGAGTTGGCGTTTTTGAAAGAAGCCTTGTTAGGCCATGAAACAGGAAGCATGACGTCACCAAGGGGGGGGGGCACGTGGAATGGCTGAAGTGATACCCTGTGATAATGATTTGGCCAGGAAACCTGGTGGGGGTGATGATGTCATCCATGTTAGTTCTGGTGTTAGGGTTAGAGAATTGGAATCCGGGCTAGGATTCGGGTTAGGATAATGGTTCGGGCTAGCTAGGGTTCACGCTCAGGTTAGGGCTAGGTTTAGGGTTAGGGTTAGAGGTTTAGGGACAGGGTTAGAGTCACGGTGTAGTAACATTGGGTATTCACAATGAATGAGCTTCAATCACTGGACAAATTGGAGTGTAGCACTGAGAATTTACAACTCCAGACCAGGGAAATATATAGAAATGTGCTTCACACACTAGGAATACATATTCCAATAGACAGAATATCTGAACAGCACCATTTTGTCACTGGGAACTCTTGTTCAAACAGCTGAGAACCGAGTGTGAAACTGTTTACATTTATTTTTCCCGGCAAAAGGAGTTGGCGTTTTCAGGAAAAGGAGTTGGTCAAACACTGAAAAATTCATTTTCCTAGAGCTATAGAATAGTATGAAAGTATTGAGAAAACTATGAAATCAAAATGTTAGTTAGGCTAGTGTTCCAAGTGGTGTTTTAATGTGCCTTTAAAATGCCTGGTTGATACCCGTGTTAAAATGAAAACTCTCAGAGCTCAAAACAACAGACCATGGGGTTGTGTCAGAGTGTCTCTAGAACTCTTGGAATACGTTTTAGAACCGGAACATCTCTACTGAATTTTGAAATACTGAGAATTTGTATCCAAAGCGCTGTGAAAGGTAGGATAGACTCTCAAGTGGTAATAATGGTTAAAGTGCTGGTATATTTGTAAAAAACGCTGTTGAACCAAATTGGAATTCACAATGAAGGAGCTTGAGACACTGGAAGACAGTGACCCCAAATCGGGAAATTCACAATGGTAACCTAGGGTAATATTTAAGAAAGTGCTTCAAACACTAGGAATATCTGAATAAAGGGCCTTAATATCTGTAATACATTGTTTCCTGACAGGGAAATCGTGTTCAAAGAACATAGAACTGTGTTGGATACTGGATACATTTATAATTCAGTAAGAATGAGTTGGCGTTTTTGAAAGAAGCCTGGATAGGACATGAAACCGGAAGTGATGATGTCACCAAGTGGGAGGGGCCACGTGGGCAGGCTCAAGTGATCCCCTGTGATAATGATTTCCCCAGGGGACCTGCTTTGAGTGCTGACGTCACCAAGTTTAGTTCTGGTGTTAGGGTTAGAAAATTTGTGTTCGGGCTAGGGTTAGGGTTAGGATAAGGTTAGGGGCTAGCCAGGGTTTAAGGCTCAGGTTAGGGCTAGATTTAGGGTTAGAGTTAGAGGGTTAGGGACAGGGTTAGAGTCACGGTGTAGTAACATTGGGTATTCACAATGAATGAGCTTCATCACTGGACAAATTGGAGTGTAGCCGTGAGAATTTACAACTCCAGACTAGGGAAATATTTAGAAATGTGCTTCACACACAAGGAATACATATTCTAATAGACTGAATATCTGAACAGCACAATTTTGTCACTGGAAAATCTTGTTCATACAGCTGAGGACTGAGTGTCACACTATTTACATTTATTTCTCCCCTCAAAAGAGTTGGCAATTTTGGGAAAAGGTGTTGGTGAAACACTGAAAAATTCATTGTACTGGAGCTATAGAACAGTATGGAAGTATTGAGAATACTATGAAATCAAAACGTTGGTTAGGTTAGTGTTCCAAGTGGTGTTTTAATGTGCCTTTAAAAAGGCAGTTTGACACCCGTGTTAAAATGAAAACTCTCAGAGCTCAAAACAAAGACCATGGGGTTGCGTCAGAGTGTCTCTAGAACTCTTGGAATACGTTTTGGAACCTGAACAACTCTACTGAATTTTGAAATACTGAGAATTTGTAACCAAAACGCTGTGAAAGGTAGGATAGACTTTCATGTGGTAATAATGGTTAACGTGCTGGTATATTTGTAAAAAACGCTGTTTATCCAAATTGGAATTCACAATGAAGGAGCTTGAGGCTCTGGTAGAAAGTGACTCCAACTCGGGAAATTCACAATGATAACCTAGGTCAATATGTAAGAAAGTGCTTCAAACACTAGGAATACATGAATAATGGGCCTTAATATCTGTAACACATTGCTTCCTGACAAGGAAATCGTGTTCAAAGAACATAGAACCGAGTTGGATGCTCGTTACATTTATAATTCAGGGACAAAGGTTTGGCGTGTTTGAAAGAAGCCTGGGTTGGCCATTAAACCGGAAGTGATGACGTCACCAAGGGCGAGGGGCCACGTGGGCAGGCCCAAGTGATCCCAGGTGATAGTGATTTGGCCGGGCGCCTGTTGGGAGTGATGACGTCATCGAGGTTAGTTCTGGTGTTAGGGTTAGAGAATTGGGGTTCGGGCTAGGGTTAGGGTTAGGATAAGGGTTCGGGCTAGCTAGGGTTCAGGCTCAGGTTAGGGCTAGGTTTAGGGTTAGAGTTGGAGGTTTAGGGACAGGTTTAGGGTCACCGTGTAGTAACATTGGGTATTCACAATAAATGAGCTTCAATCACTGACAAATTGGAGTGTAGCACTGAGAATTTACAACTCCAGACTAGGGAAATATTTGGAAATGGGCTTCACACACTAGGAATACATATTCCCATAGACTGAATATCTGAACAGCACTGGGAAATCTTGTTCAAACAGCTGAGAACCGAGTGTGACACTGTTTACATTTATTTTTCCCGGTAAATGGATTTGGCGTTTACGGGAAAAGGAGTTGGTGAAACACTGAAGAATTCATTTTCCTAGAGCTATAGAACAGGATGAAAGTATTGGGAACACTATGAAATCAAAATATTAGTTAGGCTAGTGTTCCAAGTAGTGTTTTAATGTGCCTTTATATAGCTGGAATGACACCCGTGTTAAAATGAAAACTCTCAGAACTCAAGAAAACACACGAGCGGGATGTGTCAGAGTGTCTCTAGAACACTTGAAATACGTTTTCGAACCCGAACATCTCTACTGAATTTTGAAATACTGAGAATTTGTATCCAAAGCGCTGTGAAAGGTAGGATAGACTTTCAAGGGGTAGTAATGGTTAACGTGCTGGTACATTTGTAAAAAACGCTGTATAACCAAATTGGAATTCACTATGAAGGAGCTTGAGACTCTGGTAGAAAGTGACTCCAACTCGGGAAATTCACAATGATAACCTAGGTTAATATCTAAGAAAGTGCTTCAAACACTAGGAATATATGAATAAAGGGCCTTAATATGTGCAACACATTGCTTCCTGACAAGGAAATCGTGTTCAAAGAACATAGAATCGAGTTGGATGCTCGTTACATTTATAATTCAGGGAGAAAGATTTGGCGTTTTTGAAAGAAGTCTGGTTAGGCCATTAAAACGGAAGTGATGATGTCACCAAGGGCGAGGGGCCACGAGGGTATGCCCAAGTGATCCCAGGTGATAATGATTTGGTCAGGGGACCTGCAAGAGTGATGACGTCATCGAGGTTAGTTCTGGTGTTAGGGTTAGAGAATTGGGGTTCGGGCTAGGGTTAGGGTTAGGATAAGGGTTCGGGCTAGCTAGGGTTCAGGCTCAGGTTAGGGCTAAGTTTAGGGTTAGGGTTGGAGGTTTAGGGACAGGTTTAGGGTCACCGTGTAGTAACATTTGGTATTCACAATAAATGAGCTTCAATCACTGGATAAATTGGAGTGTAACACTGAGAATTTACAACTCCAGACTAGGGAAATATTTGGAAATATGCTTCACACACTAGGAATACATATTCCAATAGACTGAATATCTGAACAGCACAATTTTGTCACTGGGAAATCTTGTTCAAACAGCTCAGAACCGAGTGTGACACTGTTTACATTTATTTTTCCCCGTAAATGGAGTTGGCGTTTACGGGAAAGGAGTTTGTGAAACACTGAAAAATTCATTTTCCTAGAGCTATAGAACTGTATGAAAGTATTGGAACACTATGAAATCAAAATGGTAGTTAGGCTAGTGTTCCAAGTAGTGTTTTAATGTGCCTTTAAAAAGCCGGTATGACACCCGTGTTAAAATGAAAACTCTCAGGGCTCGAAAACACACACCAGCGGAATGTGTCAGAGTGTCTCTAAAACTCTTGGAATACGTTTTAGAACCCGAACATCTCTACTGAATTTTGAAATACTGAGAATTTGTATCCAAAGCGCTGTGAAAGGTAGGATAGACTCTCAAGTGGTAATAATGGTTAAAGTGCTGGTATAATTGGAAAAAACGCTGTTGAACCAAATTGGAATTCACAATGAAGGAGCTTGAGACACTGGAAGACAGTGACCCCAAATCGGGAAATTCACAATGGTAACCTAGTGTAATATTTAAGAAAGTGCTTCAAACACTAGGAATATCTGAATAAAGGGCCTTAATATCTGTAATACATTGTTTCCTGACAGGGAAATCGTGTTCAAAGAACATAGAACCGCGTTGGATACTGGTTACATTTATAATTCAGTAAGAATGAGTTGGCGTTTTTGAAAGAAGCCTGGATAGGACATGAAACCAGAAGTGATGATGTCACCAAGTGGGAGGGGCCACATGGGCAGGCTCAAGTGATCCCCTGTGATAATGATTTCCCCAGGGGACCTGCTTTGAGTGCTGACGTCACCAAGTTTAGTTCTGGTGTTAGGGTTAGAAAATTTGTGTTCGGGCTAGGGTTAGGGTTAGGATAAGGTTAGGGGCTAGCTAGGGTTCAGGCTCAGGTTAGGGCTAGATTTAGGGTTAGGGTTAGAGGGTTAGAGACAGGGTTAGGGTCACGGTGTAATAACATTGGGTATTCACAATGAATGAGCTTCATCACTGGACAAATTGGAGTGTCGCACTGAGAATTCACAACTCCAGACTAGGGAAATATTTAGAAATGTGCTTCACACACTAGGAATACATATTCCAATAGACTGAATATCTGAACAGCACAATTTTGTCACTGGGGAATCTGGTTCAAACAGCTGAGAACCGAGTGTGACACTGTTTACATTTACTTTTCCCCTCAAAAGGAGTTGGCAATTTTGGGAAAAGGAGTTGGTGAAACACTGAAAAATTCATTTTCCTAGAACTATAGAATAGTGTGAAAGTATTGAAAACACTATTAAATCAAAATGTTAGTTAGGCTAGTGTTCCAAGTAGTGTTTTAGTGTGCCTTTAAAAAGCCAGTATGACACGTGTGTTAAAATGATAAAATCTCAGAGCTCAAAACAACAGTCCAGGGGTTTGTGTCAGAGTGTCTCCAGAACTCTTGGAATACGTTTTGGAACCCGAACATCTCTAATGAATTTTGAAATACTGAGAATTTGTATCCAAAGCGCTGTGAAAGGGAGGATAGACTCTCAAATGATAATAATGGTGAAAGTGCTGGTATATTTGGAAAAAACGCTGTTGAACCAAATTGGAATTCACAATGAAGGAGCTTGAGGCTCTGGAAGAAAGTGACTCCAACTCGGAAAATTCACAATGATAACCTAGGTTAATATCTAGAAAGTGCTTCAAACACTGTGAAATATGCCGTTGGTATTTTAATGGGGAGTGCATTGAATCTATAGATTGATTTGGGTAGTATGGACATTTTAATGATGTTGATTCTACCAATCCATGAACATGGTATGTTCTTCCATCTGTTTACGTCTTCCTCTATCTCTTTTTTCAGTGTCCTGTAGTTTTCCGTGTATAATAGGTCTTTTACTTCCTTAGTTAAGGTTATTCCTAGGTATCTTAATTTTTTTGGTGCGATGGTAAATGGGATTGCCTTTTTAGTCTCTCTGTCTGTAAGTTCACTATTGGTGTATAGAAAGGCCATAGATTTCTTGGCGTTAATTTTGTATCCTGCTACATTGCCGAATTCATTTATTAAGTCTATTAGTTTTTTGACGGAGTCTTTCGGATTTTTTATGTACAATATCATGTCGTCTGCAAATAAAGACAGCTTTACTTGTTCTTTTCCAATTTGGATGCTTTTTATTTCTTCTTCTTGTCTAATTGCAATAGCTAATACTTCCATTACTATGTCAAACAGGAGTGGTGAGAGTGGGCATCCCTGTCTTGTTCCTGTTCTTAGGGGAAATGCTTTTAGCTTTTGTCCATTGAGTATGATGTTTGCTGTGGGTTTATCATATATAGCTTTTATTATGTTGAGGTATGAGCCTTCTATTCCCACCTTGTTGAGAGTTTTTATCAAGAAAGGGTGTTGGATTTTGTCAAATGCTTTTTCTGCATCAATTGATATGACTATGTGATTTTTATCTCTCAATTTGTTTATGTGATGTATCACGTTTATTGATTTGCGGATATTGTACCATCCTTGCATTCCTGGGATAAATCCTACTTGGTCATGGTGTATGATCTTTCTGATGTACTGTTGGAGCCGATTTGCTAGAATTTTGTTGAGGATTTTGGCATCTATGTTCATGAGGGATATTGGTCTGTAATTCTCTTTCATTGTGTTGTCTTTATCTGGTTTTGGTATTAGGGTGATGCTGGCTTCATAGAAGGAGCTTGGTAGTGTTCCTTCCTCTTGAATTTTTTGGAATAGTCTGAGGAAGATAGGTTTTAGTTCTTCCTTGAATGTTTGGTAAAACTCTCCTGTGAAGCCGTCAGGCCCCGGGCTTTTGTTTGCCGGAAGCTTTTTGATGACTGCTTCAATTTTGTCCATAGTTATTGGCCTATTGAGCTGTTGAGATTCTTCTTGATTGATTTTTGGAAGGTTGTATTTTTCTAGGAATATGTCCATTTCCTCCAGGTTGTCCAGTTTGTTGGAATAGAGCTGTTCATAGTATTTTGTAACAATCCTTTGTATCTCAGCGGGGTCTGTTGTTATTTCACCTCTTTCATTTCTGATTTTATTTATTTGGGTCCTCTCTCTTTGCTTCTTGGTGAGCCTGGCTTGAGGTCCATCAATCTTGTTTATCCTTTCAAAGAACCAGCTCTTGGTTTTGTTGATCTTTTGTATTGTTTCTTTGGTCTCTATGTCATTTATCTCCGCTCTGATCTTTGTTATTTCCTTCCTTCTGGTTACACTGGGCTTTTCTTGCTGCTCTTTTTCTAGCTCTTTGAGTTGTAGGGTTAGGTAATTTATTACCATTGTTTCTTGTTTTTTGCAATAGGCTTGTAGAGCTATGAACATCCCTCTTAAGACTGCTTTTGCTGTGTCCCATAGATTTTGGACTGTTGTGTTTTCATTGTCATTTGTTGCCATGATATTCTTTATTTCTTTTTTCATCTCTCTGGTGACCCAGTCCTTGTTTAATAGTATGCTGTTTAGTCTCCATGTGTTTGATTTCTTTGGATTGTATTTATTGTAGTTGATTTCCAGTTTTATGCCACTGTGATCTGAGAAGATGCTTGATATAATTTCTATCTTCTTGAATTTGAAGAGACTTTGCCTGTGACCCAGCATATGGTCTATCTTTGAAAATGACCCATGTGCACTTGAGAAGAATGTATATTCTGTGGCTCTGGGGTGAAATGTTCTGAAGATGTCAATTAATTCCATCTGGTCTAGTGAGTCATTTAGGATTGCTGTTTCTTTGCTGATTTTTTGTTTAGAGGATTTGTCCAATGGTGATAGTGGGGTATTAAAGTCTCCTACTATGATTGTATTGCTATTAATCTCTCCCTTGATATCCTCCAGGAGTTTTTTTTTATGTATTTGGGTGCTCCTATATTGGGAGCGTATATGTTTACCAGAATTATTTCTTCTTGTTGGATTTCTCCCTTTAGTATTATGAAGTGGCCTTCCTTATCTCTTGTTATGGCATTTACTTTGAGGTCTAATTTGTCAGATATAAGTATTGCTACTCCAGCTTTTTTTTCATTTCCATTTGCCTGAAAGATATTTTTCCATCCCTTAACTTTCAATCTGTGTGAGTCTCTTGTTCTGAGGTGGGTCTCTTGTAGACAGCATATATATGGGTCATGTTTTTTTATCCATTCAGCCACTCGATGTCTTTTGATTGGAGCATTTAGTCCATTTACATTTAAAGTTATTACTGAAAGGTATTTGTTTGTAGTCATATCTATTTTTGTGTCTGTATTCCTTCTTACCTATTTATTTCTTCTTTTTACAGTATTCCCTTTAGCAATTCTTGTATTGCTGGTTTGGTGGTGATAAACTCCCTGAGTCTTTTTTTGTCTGTGAAGCTCCTGATTTCCCCTTCAATTTTGATTGATAGTCTTGCTGGATATAGTATTCTTGGATTCAGTCCTTTGCTTTGCAACACTTTGTATACCTCCTTCCATTCACTTCTAGCTTGTTGTGTTTCCGTTGAGTAATCATTTGACAATCTGATGGGTGATCCTTTGTAGGTAACTCTCTGTCTCTCTCTTGCTGCCTTTAAGATTCTCTCTTTATCATTTATATTTGCCATTGAAATTATGACATGTCTTGGTGTGGGTCTTTTGGGGTTGATCCTGCTTGGGACTCTCTGTACTTGTGTAATTTTTATCTTTCCCATATCCGGGAAGTTTTCTGTCATTATTTCTTCAAATAGATTTTCTAATCCCTGCTGCTCTTCTTGTCCTTCTGGCAGCCCTATTATACGCATGTTACTTCATTTCATGTTGTCCCAAAGCTCCCTTATGCTTTCCTCCTGCTTTTTAATTTTTTTCTCCAATTGCTGTTCAGATTGAGCTTGTTTCTGTACCTGATCTTCTAACTCACTAATTCGGCCCTCTGCTTCTTGTAGTCTACTGTTGAAACTTTCCATGGTGTTTTTGATTGTAGCTATATCACTTTTCATTTCTTCCTGATTCTTGCATAAGTTGTTGATTTTCTCATCCATCCGATGTATAAATTCCACGACCATTACTCTGAACTCCTTTTCGGTCATGTTGCAAGCTTCAGTTTCACTAATTTCCTTTCTTGGCGACTCCATATTTTCTTTCCTCTGTGAGTTATTTCGTTTGCCCATTCTGGCTATCACCAGAAAGCTCAAGCTTCCGTTTGTGTGGACCTGGGCCGTGTGCTGTGGGGACTTCGCTCCACCCGAGTTTCACTGAAGTGCTCTGACACTAGGACGTGTGGCTGCCCAGGGTCAGTGTCCCCAGTGTTCCGTGTGGTCTCGTGTGCTCACTTAGAATCAGGGGCCCTGTCTGCACCACACTGTTGGTATGTGCCGAAAATGAGATCCTTAGCATGTGCCAGGAGTCAGAGTTTCCCTGTGTCTGCACCAAGAATAGAGTGTCAGAGTCTCTGTTGCCTTGTGCGGTTTCTCGTTGAGAATCAGGGTCCCTGTGTGTGCATGCACCAACAATTGGGGTCGTTGGCTCTTAGTGTGAATGCGCTGTGAGTCAGGGATCCCAGGCAGCTGTGTCCGGCGTGCCAAATTCCCTGAAGTGGAGCTGCGTCCTGTGTGTGCTCTCTCTACTGAGCCAAACCGGCTAGGGCGCACACTCTCAAATCCCTGAACGTGAGCTGCCTCTGTGCACTCTCCCAGAATCCCCGAAGAGGGGCAAAGTCCGTCCTGCGCGCCAAATTCCCCAAAGGGAAGCCCCTCTGTGCACGATCTAAGATTCCCTGAAGGGGAGCTGTGACCCGCAAGCCAAATTCCCCCCAATTCCCCGAAGGGGAGCCCTCTGTGCGCACTGACAGATTTCCCCGAAGGTGAGCTGCTTCTGTCCCGTGCTCCAAATTCCCTAAGGCGGAGCGCGTCCCTGCGCAAAGCTCTGCAGCTTGGGGAAGGGCCTGTCTATCAGTTACAATGGTGCTATCCGCGCACCTGTGGGAGGGGGATAAGCTCTTAGACTCACGGGAATCTGCTGGGAAGTCTGGATTCTTGTTGTTTCTTCGTCTGAAGCTGTGATAGCAGTTCTCTGTCCCCAGTGGATGCAGGGTCCTGGTTTGTGTCAGAAGCTAGGATCCGAGTCTCAGGCCACTCTGTTTCTCAAGATGGTGTGGTCTCCGTGTCCGCACCGGCCGCTGAGAGGTGTCCGCTTTGTGCGCGGGGCTCCGCCATCTAGGACTGCCCGGTTAGGCAGCCCCTTGGAAGACATGCAGAATCTAACTGACCCTAGCTCATACACACACACACACACCACACACATCTACACGTCTACACTCTCCTCTATGGGTTCCTCGCTCACACTCTCTCTCTCCCTACCTTCTTGCTGGTCGCCATCTTTTCCAAAAGCGGGTTGGCGTTTTTGAAAGAAGTTGGGTTAGGCCATTAAACCGGAAGTGATGACGTCACCAAGGGCGAGGGGCCACGTGGGCAGGCGCAAGTGATCCCAGGTGATAATTATTTGGCAAGGCACCTGCTGGGACTGATGATATCATCGAGGTTATTTCTAGTGTTAGGGTTAGAGAATTGGATTCGGGCTAGGGTTAGGGTTAGGATAACGGTTCGGGCTAGCTAGGTTTCAGGCTCAGGTGAGGGCTAGGTTTAGGGTTAGGGTTAAAGGTTTAGGGACAGGGTTATGGTCACGGTGTGGTAACATTGGGTATTCACAATGAATGAGCTTAAAGCACTGGACAAATTGGAGTGTAGCACTGAGAATTTACAACTCCAGACTAGGGAAATATTTGGAAATGTGCATCACACAATAGGAATACATATTCCACTAGACTGAATATCTGAACAGCACAATTTTGTCACTGGGAAATCTTGTTCAAACAGCTGAGAACCGAGTGTGACACTGTTTACATTTATTTTTCCCGGCAAAAGAGTTGGCGTTTACGGGAAAAGGAGTTGGTCTAACACTGAATAATTCATTTTCCTATAGCTATAGAACAGTAGGAAAGTATTGGGAACACTATGAAATCAAAATATTAGTTAGGCTAGTGTTCTAAGTAGTGTTTTAATGTGCCTTTAAAAAGCCAGAATGACACCCGTGTTAAAATGAAAACTCTCAGAGCTCAAAAAAACACACCAGCGGGATGTGACAGAGTGCCTCTAGAACTCTTGGAATACGTTTTGGAACCCGAACATCTCTACTGAATTTTGAAATACTGAGAAATTGTATCCAAAGCGCTGTGAAAGGTAGGATAGACTTTCAAGGGGTAATAATGTTTAACGTGCTGGTATATTTGTAAACAACGCTGTATAACTAAAGTGGAATTCACAGTGAAGGAGCTTGAGACTCTGGTAGAAAGTGACTCCAACTCAGGAAATTCACAAGGATAACCTAGGTTAATATCTAAGAAAGTGCTTCAAACACTAGGAATACATGAATAAAGGGCCTTAATATCTGTAACACATTGCTTCCTGAAAAGGAAATCGTGTTCAAAGAACATAGAGCCGAGTTGGATGCTCGTTACATTTATAATTCAGGGACAAAGATTTGGCGTTTTTGAAAGAAGCCTGGTTAGGCCATTAAACCGGAGGTAATGAAGTCACCAAGGGGGAGGGGCCACGTGGGCAGGCCCAAGTGATCCCAGGTGATAATGATTTGGCCAGGCACCTGCTGGGACTGATGACGTCATCGAGGTTAGTTCTGGTGTTAGGGTTAGAGAATTGGGGTTCGGGCTAGTGTTAGGGTTAGGATAAGGGTTCGGGCTAGCTAGGGTTCAGGCTCAGGTTAGGGCTAGGTTTAGCGTTAGGGTTAAAGGTTTAGGGACAGGGTTAGGTTCACCACGTAGTAACATTGGGTATTCACAGTGAATGAGCTTCAATCACTGGACAAAATGGAGTGTAACACTGAAAATTTACAACCCCAGACTAGGGAAATATTTGGAAATGGGCTTCACACACTAAGAATACATATTCCAATAGACTAAATATCTGCACAGCGCAATTTTGTCACTGGGAAATCTTGTTCAAACAGCTGAGAACCGAGTGTGACTCTGTTTACATTTATTTTTCCCGGCAAATGGAGTTGGCGTTTACGGGAAAAGGAGTTGGTGAAACACTGAAAAATTCATTTTCCTAGAGCTATACAACAGTATTAAAGTATTGGGAACACTATGAAATAATTAGGCTAGTGTTCTAAGTAGTGTTTTAATGTGCCTTTAAAAAGCCGGAATGACACCTATGTTAAAATGAAAACTCTCAGAGCTCAAAAAAACACACCAGCGGGGTGTGTCCGAATGTCTCTAGAACTCTTGGAATACGTTTTGGAACCGGACCATGTCTACTGAATTTTGAAATACTGAGAATTTGTATCCAAAGCGCTGTGAAAGATAGGATAGACTTTCAAGGGGTAATAATGGTTAACGTGCTGGTATATTTGTAAAAAAACACTTTATAACCAAATTGGAATTCACAATGAAGGAGCTTGAGACTCTGGTAGAAATTGACTCCAACTCAGGAAATTCAAAATGATAACCTAGGTTAATATCAAAGAAAGTGCTTTCAAACACGAGGAATACGTGAATAAAGGGCCTTCATATCTGTAACACATTGTTTCATGAAAAGGAAATCGTGTTCAAAGAAAATAGAACCGAGTTTGATGCTGTTACATTTATACTTCAGGGACAATGAGTTGGCGTTTTTTGAGAGAAACCTGGTTAGGCGGTTAAACCGGAAGTGATGACGTCACCAAGGGGGGAGGGGCCACGTGGGCAGGCTCAAGTGATCCCAGGTGATGGTGATTTGGCCAGGGGACCAGCTGGGAGTGATGATGTCATCAAGGTTATTTCTGGTGTTAGGGTTAGAGAATTGGTGTTTGGGCCAAGGTTATGGGTTAGGATAAGGGTTCGGGCTAGCTAGGGTTCAGGCGCAGGTTCGGGTCGGTTTAGGGTTAGGGTTTGAGAGTCTAGGGACATGGTTAGGGTCACGGTGTAGTAACTTGGGAATTCACAATGAATGAGCTTCAAGCCCTGGACAAATGGGAGTGTCGCACTGAGAATTCACAACACCAGACTAGGGAAATACTTAGAAATGTGCTTCATACACAAGAATACATGTTCCAATCGACTGAATATCTGAACAGCACAATTTTGTCATGGGAAATCTTGTTCAAACAGCTGAGAAGCGAGTGTGACACTGTTTACATTTATCTTTTCCCATGAAAAAGCAGTTGGTGTTTTCGGGAAAAGGAGTTGGTGAAACACTGAAAAATTCATTTTCCCAGAGCTATAGAACAGTATGAAAGTATTGAGAACACTAAGAAATGAAAATGGTAGTTAGGCTAGTGTTCCAAGTAGTGTTTTAATGCGCCTTTAAAAAGCCGGTATGACACCCTGTTAACATGAAAACTCTCAGAGCTCAAAACAAACACACCTGCGGTATGTGTCAAGTGTCTCTAGAACTCTTGGAATACGTTTTAGAACCCAAACATCTCTACTGAATTTTGAAATACTGGGAGTATGTTTCCAAAGCGCTGTGAAAGGTAGGATAGACTTTCAAGTGGTAATAATGGTTAAAGTGCTGGTATATTTGTAAAAAAAACGCTGTTTAACCAAATTGGAATTCACAATGAAGAAGCTTGAGTCACTGGAAGAAAGTGACTCCAACTCGGGAAATTCACAATGATAACCTAGGTGAATGTATGAGAAAGTGCTTCAAACACGAGGAATACGTGAATAAAGGGCCTTCATATCTGTAACACATTGTTTCATGAAAAGGAGATCATGTTCAAAGAAAATAGAACCGAGTTTGATACTTGTTACATTTATACTTCAGGGACAATGAGTTGGCGTTTTTTTGAAGAAAACCTGGTTAGGCGGTTAAACCGGAAGTGATGTCACCAAGGGGGAGGGGCCACGTGGGCAGGCTCAAGTGATCCCAGGTGATGGTGATTTGGCCAGGGGACCGGCTGGGAGTGATGATGTCATCAAGGTTAGTTCTGGTGTTAGGGTTAGAGAATTGGTGGTGTTCGGGCCAGGGTTAGGGTTAGGATAAGGGTTCGGGCTAGCTAGGGTTCAGGCGCAGGTTAGGGGTCGTTTTTTTAGGGTTAGGGTTTGAGGTCTAGGACATGGTTAGGGTCACGGTGTAGTAACCTTGGGAATTCACAATGAATGAGCTTCAAGCCCTGGACAAATGGGAGTGTCGCACTGAGAATTCACAACTCCAGACTAGGGAAATACTTAGAAATGTGCTTCATACACAAGAATACATGTTCCAATTATCTGAATATCTGAACAGCACAATTTTGTCATGGGAAATCTTGTTCAAACAGCTGAGAACCGAGTGTGACACTGTTTACATTTACTTTTCCCATGAAAAGCAGTTGGTGTTTCCGGGAAAAGGAGTTGGTGAAACACTGAAAAATTCATTTTCCCAGAGCTATAGAACAGTATGAAAGTATTGAGAACACTAAGAAATGAAAATGGTAGTTAGGCTAGTGTTCCAAGTAGTGTTTTAATGCGCCTTTAAAAAGCCGGTATGACACCCGTGTTAACATGAAAACTCTCAGAGCTCAAAACAACAGACCTGTGGGATGTGTCAAGTGTCTCTAGAACTCTTGGAATACGTTTTAGAACCCAAACATCTCTACTGAATTTTGAAATACTGGGAGTATGTTTCCAAAGCGCTGTGAAAGGTAGGATAGACTTTCAAGTGGTAATAATGGTTAAAGTGCTGGTATATTTGTAAAAAAAACGCTGTTTAACCAAATTGGAATTCACAATGAAGAAGCTTGAGTCACTGGAAGAAAGTGACTCCAACTCGGGAAATTCACAATGATAACCTAGGTGAATGTATGAGAAAGTGCTTCAAACACGAGGAATACGTGAATAAAGGGCCTTCATATCTGTAACACATTGTTTCATGAAAAGGAGATCATGTTCAAGGAAAATAGAACCGAGTTTGATACTTGTTACATTTATACTTCAGGGACAATGAGTTGGCGTTTTTGAGAGAAACCTGGTTAGGCGGTTAAACCGGAAGTGATGACGTCACCAAGGGGGAGGGGCCACGTGGACAGGCTCAAGTGATCCCAGGTGATGGTGATTTGGCCAGGGGACCGGCTGGGAGTGATGATGTCATCAAGGATAGTTCTGGTGTTAGGGTTAGAGAATTGGTGTTCGGGCCAGGGTTAGGGTTAGGATAAGGGTTCGGGCTAGCTAGGGTTCAGGCGCAGGTTAGGGGTCGGTTTAGGGTTAGGGTTTGAGGTCTAGGGACATGGTTAGGGTCACGGTGTAGTAACCTTGGGAATTCACAATGAATGAGCTTCAAGCCCTGGACAAATGGGAGTGTCGCACTGAGAATTCACAACTCCAGACTAGGGAAATACTTAGAAATGTGCTTCATACACAAGAATACATGTTCCAATCGTCTGAATATCTGAACAGCACAATTTTGTCATGGGAAATCTTGTTCAAACAGCTGAGAAGCGAGTGTGACACTGTTTACATTTACTTTTCCCATCGAAAAGCAGTTGGTGTTTCCGGGAAAAGGAGTTGGTGAAACACTGAAAAATTCATTTTCCCAGAGCTATAGAACAGTATGAAAGTATTGAGAACACTAAGAAATGAAAATGGTAGTTAGGCTAGTGTTCCAAGTAGTGTTTTAATGCGCCTTTTAAAAAGCCGGTATGACACCCGTGTTAACATGAAAACTCTCAGAGCTCAAAACAACAGACCTGTGGGATGTGTCAAGTGTCTCTAGAACTCTTGGAATACGTTTTAGAACCCAAACATCTCTACTGAATTTTGAAATACTGGGAGTATGTTTCCAAAGCGCTGTGAAAGGTAGGATAGACTTTCAAGTGGTAATAATGGTTAAAGTGCTGGTATATTTGTAAAAAAAAAACGCTGTTTAACCAAATTGGAATTCACAATGAAGAAGCTTGAGTCACTGGAAGAAAGTGACTCCAACTCGGGAAATTCACAATGATAACCTAGGTGAATGTATGAGAAAGTGCTTCAAACACGAGGAATACGTGAATAAAGGGCCTTCATATCTGTAACACATTGTTTCATGAAAAGGAGATCATGTTCAAGGAAAATAGAACCGAGTTTGATACTTGTTACATTTATACTTCAGGGACAATGAGTTGGCGTTTTTGAGAGAAACCTGGTTAGGCGGTTAAACCGGAAGTGATGACGTCACCAGGGGGAGGGGCCACGTGGGCAGGCTCAAGTGATCCCAGGTGATGGTGATTTGGCCAGGGGACCGGCTGGGAGTGATGATGTCATCAAGGTTAGTTCTGGTGTTAGGGTTAGAGAATTGGTGTTCGGGCCAGGGTTAGGGTTAGGATAAGGGTTCGGGCTAGCTAGGGTTCAGGCGCAGGTTAGGGGTCGTTTTAGGGTTAGGGTTTGAGGTCTAGGGACATGGTTAGGGTCACGGTGTAGTAACCTTGGGAATTCACAATGAATGAGCTTCAAGCCCTGGACAAATGGGAGTGTCGCACTGAGAATTCACAACTCCAGACTAGGGAAATACTTAGAAATGTGCTTCATACACAAGAATACATGTTCCAATCGTCTGAATATCTGAACAGCACAATTTTTTGTCATGGGAAATCTTGTTCAAACAGCTGAGAAGCGAGTGTGACACTGTTTACATTTACTTTTCCCATCAAAAGCAGTTGGTGTTTCCGGGAAAAAGGAGTTGGTGAAACACTGAAAAATTCATTTTCCCAGAGCTATAGAATAGTATGAAAGTATTGAGAACACTAAGAAATGAAAATGGTAGTTAGGCTAGTGTTCCAAGTAGTGTTTTAATGCGCCTTTAAAAAGCCGGTATGACACCCGTGTTAACATGAAAACTCTCAGAGCTCAAAACAACAGACCTGTGGAATGTGTCAAGTGTCTCTAGAACTCTTGGAATACGTTTTAGAACCCAAACATCTCTACTGAATTTTGAAATACTGGGAGTATGTTTCCAAAGCGCTGTGAAAGGTAGGATAGACTTTCAAGTGGTAATAATGGTTAAAGTGCTGGTATATTTAAAAAAAACGCTGTTTAACCAAATTGGAATTCACAATGAAGAAGAAGCTTGAGTCACTGGAAGAAAGTGACTCCAACTCGGGAAATTCACAATGATAACCTAGGTGAATGTATGAGAAAGTGCTTCAAACACGAGGAATACGTGAATAAAGGGCCTTCATATCTGTAACACATTGTTTCATGAAAAGGAGATCATGTTCAAGGAAAATAGAACCGAGTTTGATACTTGTTACATTTATACTTCAGGGACAATGAGTTGGCGTTTTTGAGAGAAACCTGGTTAGGCGGTTAAACCGGAAGTGATGACGTCACCAAGGGGGAGGGGCCACGTGGGCAGGCAGGCTCAAGTGATCCCAGGTGATGGTGATTTGGCCAGGGGACCGGCTGGGAGTGATGATGTCATCAAGGTTAGTTCTGGTGTTAGGGTTAGAGAATTGGTGTTCGGGCCAGGGTTAGGGTTAGGATAAGGGTTCGGGCTAGCTAGGGTTCAGGCGCAGGTTAGGGGTCGGTTTAGGGTTAGGGTTTGAGGTCTAGGGACATGGTTAGGGTCACGGTGTAGTAACCTTGGGAATTCACAATGAATGAGCTTCAAGCCCTGGACAAATGGGAGTGTCGCACTGAGAATTCACAACTCCAGACTAGGGAAATACTTAGAAATGTGCTTCATACACAAGAATACATGTTCCAATCGTCTGAATATCTGAACAGCACAATTTTGTCATGGGAAATCTTGTTCAAACAGCTGAGAAGCGAGTGTGACACTGTTTACATTTACTTTTCCCATCAAAAGCAGTTGGTGTTTCCGGGAAAAGGAGTTGGTGAAACACTGAAAAAAAAATTTTTTTTTCCCCAGAGCTATAGAACAGTATGAAAGTATTGAGAACACTAAGAAATGAAAATGGTAGTTAGGCTAGTGTTCCAAGTAGTGTTTTAATGCGCCTTTAAAAAGCCGGTATGACACCCGTGTTAACATGAAAACTCTCAGAGCTCAAAACAACAGACCTGTGGGATGTGTCAAGTGTCTCTAGAACTCTTGGAATACGTTTTAGAACCCAAACATCTCTACTGAATTTTGAAATACTGGGAGTATGTTTCCAAAGCGCTGTGAAAGGTAGGATAGACTTTCAAGTGGTAATAATGGTTAAAGTGCTGGTATATTTGTGTAAAAAAAAACGCTGTTTAACCAAATTGGAATTCACAATGAAGAAGCTTGAGTCACTGGAAGAAAGTGACTCCAACTCGGGAAATTCACAATGATAACCTAGGTGAATGTATGAGAAAGTGCTTCAAACACGAGGAATACGTGAATAAAGGGCCTTCATATCTGTAACACATTGTTTCATCATGAAAAGGAGATCATGTTCAAGGAAAATAGAACCGAGTTTGATACTTGTTACATTTATACTTCAGGGACAATGAGTTGGCGTTTTTGAGAGAAACCTGGTTAGGGGTTTAAACCGGAAGTGATGACGTCACCAAGGGGGAGGGGCCACGTGGGCAGGCTCAAGTGATCCCAGGTGATGGTGATTTGGCCAGGGGACCGGCTGGGAGTGATGATGTCATCAAGGTTAGTTCTGGTGTTAGGGTTAGAGAATTGGTGTTCAGGGCCAGGGTTAGGGTTAGGATAAGGGTTCGGGCTAGCTAGGGTTCAGGCGCAGGTTAGGGGTCGGTTTAGGGTTAGGGTTTGAGGTCTAGGGACATGGTTAGGGTCACGGTGTAGTAACCTTGGGAATTCACAATGAATGAGCTTCAAGCCCTGATCAAATGGGAGTGTCGCACTGAGAATTCACAACTCCAGACTAGGGAAATACTTAGAAATGTGCTTCATACACAAGAATACATGTTCCAATCGTCTGAATATCTGAACAGCACAATTTTGTCATGGGAAATCTTGTTCAAACAGCTGAGAAGCGAGTGTGACACTGTTTACATTTACTTTTCCCATGAAAAAGCAGTTGGTGTTTCCGGAAAAGGAGTTGGTGAAACACTGAAAAATTCATTTTCCCAGAGCTATAGAACAGTATGAAAGTATTGAGAACACTAAGAAATGAAAATGGTAGTTAGGCTAGTGTTCAAAGTGTGTTTTAATGCGCCTTTAAAAAGCCGGTATGACACCCGTGTTAACTCTCAAAAACTCTCAGAGCTCAAAACAACAGACCTGTGGGATGTGTCAAGTGTCTCTAGAACTCTTGGAATACGTTTTTTAGAACCCAAACATCTCTACTGAATTTTGAAATACTGGGGGAGTATGTTTCCAAAGCGCTGTGAAAGGTAGGATAGACTTTCAAGTGGTAATAATGGTTAAAGTGCTGGTATATTTGTAAAAAAAAACGCTGTTAAAACCAAATTGGAATTCACAATGAAGAAGCTTGAGTCACTGGAAGAAAGTGACTCCAACTCGGGAAATTCACAATGATAACCTAGGTGAATGTATGAGAAAGTGCTTCAAACACGAGGAATACGTGAATAAAGGGCCTTCATATCTGTAACACATTGTTTCATGAAAAGGAGATCATGTTCAAGGAAAATAGAACCGAGTTTGATACTTGTTACATTTATACTTCAGGGACAATGAGTTGGCGTTTTTGAGAGAAACCTGGTTAGGCGGTTAAACCGGAAGTGATGACGTCACCAGGGGGGGGAGGGGCCACGTGGGCAGGCTCAAGTGATCCCAGGTGATGGTGATTTGGCCAGGGGACCGGCTGGGAGTGATGATGTCATCAAGGTTAGTTCTGGTGTTTAGGGTTAGAGAATTGGTGTTCGGGCCAGGGTTAGGGTTAGGATAAGGGTTCGGGCTAGCTAGGGTTCAGGCGCAGGTTAGGGGTCGGTTTAGGGTTAGGGTTTTAGGTCTAGGTACATGGTTAGGGTCACGGTGTAGTAACCTTGGGAATTCACAATGAATGAGCTTCAAGCCCTGGACAAATGGGAGTGTCGCACTGAGAATTCACAACTCCAGACTAGGGAAATACTTAGAAATGTGCTTCATACACAAGAATACATGTTCCAATCGTCTGAATATCTGAACAGCACAATTTTGTCATGGGAAATCTTGTTCAAACAGCTGAGAAGCGAGTGTGTGACACTGTTTACATTTACTTTTCCCATGAAAAAGCAGTTGGTGTTTCCGGGAAAAGGAGTTGGTGAAACACTGAAAAAAAAATTCATTTTCCCAGAGCTATAGAACAGTATGAAAGTATTGAGAACACTAAGAAATGAAAATGGTAGTTAGGCTAGTGTTCCAAGTAGTGTTTTAATGCGCCTTTAAAAAGCCGGTATGACACCCGTGTTAACATGAAAAAAACTCTCAGAGCTCAAAACAACAGACCTGTGGGATGTGTCAAGTGTCTCTAGAACTCTTGGAATACGTTTTAGAACCCAAACATCTCTACTGAATTTTGAAATACTGGGAGTATGTTTCCAAAGCGCTGTGAAAGGTAGGATAGACTTTCAAGTGGTAATAATGGTTAAAGTGCTGGTATATTTGTAAAAAAAAAACGCTGTTTAACCAAATTGGAATTCACAATGAAGAAGCTTGAGTCACTGGAAGAAAGTGACTCCAACTCGGGAAATTCACAATGATAACCTAGGTGAATGTATGAGAAAGTGCTTCAAACACGAGGAATACGTGAATAAAGGGCCTTCATATCTGTAACACATTGTTTCATGAAAAAGAGATCATGTTCAAGGAAAATAGAACCGAGTTTGATACTTGTTACATTTATACTTCAGGGACAATGAGTTGGCGTTTTTGAGAGAAACCTGGTTAGGCGGTTAAACCGGAAGTGATGACGTCACCAAGGGGGAGGGGCCACGTGGGCAGGCTCAAGTGATCCCAGGTGATGGTGATTTGGCCAGGGGACCGGCTGGGAGTGATGATGTCATCAAGTAGTAGTTCTGGTGTTAGGGTTAGAGGTTTGGTGTTCGGGGCCAGGGTTAGGGTTAGGATAAGGGTTCGGGCTAGCTAGGGTTCAGGCGCAGGTTAGGGGTCGGTTTAGGGTTAGGGTTTGAGGTCTAGGTACATGGTTAGGGTCACGGTGTAGTAACCTTGGGAATTCACAATGAATGAGCTTCAAGCCCTGGACAAATGGGAGTGTCGCACTGAGAATTCACAACTCCAGACTAGGGAAATACTTAGAAATGTGCTTCATACACAAGAATACATGTTCCAATCGTCTGAATATCTGAACAGCACAATTTTGTCATGGGAAATCTTGTTCAAACAGCTGAGAAGCGAGTGTGACACTGTTTACATTTACTTTTCCCATCAAAAGCAGTTGGTGTTTCCGGGAAAAGGAGTTGGTGAAACACTGAACACTGAAAAATTCATTTTCCCAGAGCTATAGAACAGTATGAAAGTATTGAGAGAACACTAAGAAATGAAAATGGTAGTTAGGCTAGTGTTCCAAGTAGTGTTTTAATGCGCCTTTAAAAAGCCGGTATGACACCCGTGTTAACATGAAAACTCTCAGAGCTCAAAACAACAGACCTGTGGGATGTGTCAAGTGTCTCTAGAACTCTTGGAATACGTTTTAGAACCCAAACATCTCTACTGAATTTTGAAATACTGGGAGTATGTTTCCAAAAAGCGCTGTGAAAAAGGTAGGATAGACTTTCAAGTGGTAATAATGGTTAAAGTGCTGGTATATTTGTAAAAAAACGCTGTTTAACCAAATTGGAATTCACAATGAAGAAGCTTGAGTCACTGGAAGAAAGTGACTCCAACTCGGGAAATTCACAATGATAACCTAGGTGAATGTATGAGAAAGTGCTTCAAACACGAGGAATACGTGAATAAAGGGCCTTCATATCTGTAACACATTGTTTCATGAAAAGGAGATCATGTTCAAGGAAAATAGAACCGAGTTTGATACTTGTTACATTTATACTTCAGGGACAATGAGTTGGCGTTTTTTTGAGAGAAACCTGGTTAGGCGGGTTAAACCGGAAGTGATGACGTCACCAAGGGGGGGGGGGCCACACGGGCAGGCTCAAGTGATCCCAGGTGATGGTGATTTGGCAGGGGGGACCGGCTGGGAGTGATGATGTCATCAAGGATAGTTCTGGTGTTAGGGTTAGAGAATTGGTGTTCGGGTTCAGGGTTAGGGTTAGGGTTAGGGTTAGGGTTAGGGTTCGGGCTAGCTAGGGCTAGCTAGGGTTCAGGCGCAGGTAGGGGGGTCGGTTTAGGGTTAGGGTTTGAGGTCTAGGGACATGGTTAGGGTCACGGTGTAGTAACCTTGGGAATTCACAATGAATGAGCTTCAAGCCCTGGACAAATGGGAGTGTCGCACTGAGAATTCACAACTCCAGACTAGGGAAATACTTAGAAATGTGCTTCATACACAAGAATACATGTTCCAATCGTCTGAATATCTGAACAGCACACAATTTTGTCATGGGAAATCTTGTTCAAACAGCTGAGAAGCGAGTGTGACACTGTTTTTACATTTACTTTTCCCATGAAAAAGCAGTTGGTGTTTCCGGGAAAAGGAGTTGGTGAAACACTGAAAAAAATTCATTTTCCCAGAGCTATAGAACAGTATGAAAGTATTGAGAACACTAAGAAAATGAAATGAAAGTGGTAGTTAGGCTAGTGTTCCAAGTAGTGTTTTAATGCGCCTTTAAAAAGCCGGTATGACACCCGTGTTAACATGAAAACTCTCAGAGCTCAAAACAACAGACCTGTGTGATGTGTCAAGTGTCTCTAGAACTCGTGTTAACAATGACTCTGTGAAAAAGTGTCTCTCAGAGCTCTCAAAACAACAGACCTGTGGAATGTGTCAAGTGTCTCTAGAACTCTTGGAACGTTTTTTTTAAACATCTCTACTGAATTTTGAAATACTGGGAGTATGTTTCCAAAGCGCTGTGAAAGGTAGGATAGACTTTCAAGTGTGTAATAATAATAATGGTTAAAGTGCTGGTATAAAAAAAAAAAAAACGCTGTTTAACCAAATTGGAATTCACAATGAAGAAGCTTGAGTCACTGGAAGAAAGTGACTCCAACTCGGGAAATTCACAATGATAACCTAGGTGAATGTATGAGAAAGTGCTTCAAACACGAGGAATACGTGAATAAAGGGCCTTCATATCTGTAACACATTGTTTCATGAAAAGGAGATCATGTTCAAGGAAAATAGAACCGAGTTTGATACTTGTTACATTTATACTTCAGGGACAATGAGTTGGCGTTTTTGAGAGAAACCTGGTTAGGCGGTTTAAACCGGAAGTGATGACGTCACCAGGGGGGGGGCCACGTGGGGGGCCACGTGGGCTCAGGCTCAAGTGATCCCAGGTGATGGTGATTTGGCCAGGGGACCGGCTGGGTGTGATGATGTCATCAAGGTTAGTTCTGGTGTTAGGGTTAGAGAATTGGGTGGGGGCCAGGGTTAGGGGTAGGGATAAGGGTTCGGGCTAGCTAGGGTTCAGGGCAGGCGCAGGTTTCGGGGGTCGGTTTAGGGTTAGGGGGTTTGAGGTCTAGGGACATGGTTAGGGTCACGGTGTAGTAACCTTGGGAATTCACAATGAATGAGCTTCAAGCCCTGGACAAATGGGAGTGTCGCACTGAGAATTCACAACTCCAGACTAGGGAAATACTTAGAAATGTGCTTCATACACAAGAATACATGTTCCAATCGTCTGAATATCTGAACAGCACAATTTTGTCATGGGAAATCTTGTTCAAACAGCTGAGAAGCGAGTGTGACACTGTTTACATTTACTTTTCCCATCAAAAAAGCAGTTGGTGTTTCCGGGAAAAGGAGTTGGTGAAACACTGAAAAAAAAATTCATTTTCCCAGAGCTATAGAACAGTATGAAAGTATTGAGAACACTAAGAAATGAAAATGGTAGTTAGGCTAGTGTTCCAAGTAGTGTTTTAATGCGCCTTTAAAAAGCCGGTATGACACCCGTGTTAACATGAAAACTCTCAGAGCTCAAAACAACAGACCTGTGGGATGTGTCAAGTGTCTCTAGAACTCTTGGAATACGTTTTAGAACCCAAACATCTCTACTGAATTTTGAAATACTGGGAGTATGTTTCCAAAGCGCTGTGAAAGGTAGGATAGACTTTCAAGTGGTAATAATGGTTAAAGTGCTGGTATATTTGTAAAAAAAAACGCTGTTTAACCAAATTGGAATTCACAATGAAGAAGCTTGAGTCACTGGAAGAAAGTGACTCCAACTCGGGAAATTCACAATGATAACCTAGGTGAATGTATGAGAAAGTGCTTCAAACACGAGGAGGAATACGTGAATAAAGGGCCTTCATATCTGTAACACATTGTTTCATGAAAAGGAGATCATGTTCAAGGAAAATAGAACCGAGTTTGATACTTGTTACATTTATACTTCAGGGACAATGAGTTGGCGTTTTTTTGAGAGAAACCTGGTTAGGCGGTTAAACCGGAAGTGATGACGTCACCAAGGGGGAGGGGCCACGTGGACAGGCTCAAGTGTTCCCAGGTGATGGTGATTTGGCCAGGGGACCGGCTGGGAGTGATGATGTCATCAAGGATAGTTCTGGTGTTAGGGTTAGAGAATTGGTGTTCGGGCCAGGGTTAGGGTTAGGATAAGGGTTCGGGCTAGCTAGCTAGGGTTCAGGCGCAGGTAGGGGGGTCGGTTTAGGGTTAGGGTTTGAGGTCTAGGGACATGGTTAGGGTCACGGTGTAGTAACCTTGGGAATTCACAATGAATGAGCTTCAAGCCCTGGACAAATGGGAGTGTCGCACTGAGAATTCACAACTCCAGACTAGGGAAATACTTAGAAATGTGCTTCATACACAAGAATACATGTTCCAATCGTCTGAATATCTGAACAGCACAATTTTTTGTCATGGAAAATCTTGTTCAAACAGCTGAGAAAGCGAGTGTGACACTGTTTACATTTACTTTTCCCATCAAAAAAGCAGTTGGTGTTTCGGGAAAAAAAAGGAGTTGTGTGAAACACTGAAAAATTCATTTTCCCAGAGCTATAGAACAGTATGAAAGTATTGAGAACACTAAGAAATGAAAATGGTAGTTAGGCTAGTGTTCCAAGTAGTTTTTTTAATGCGCCTTTAAAAAGCCGGTATGACACCCGTGTTAACATGAAAACTCTCAGAGCTCAAAACAACAGACCTGTGGGATGTGTCAAGTGTCTCTAGAACTCTTGGAATACGTTTTTAGAACCCAAACATCTCTACTGAATTTTGAAATACGGGGTATATGTTTCCAAAGCGCTGTGAAAGGTAGGATAGACTTTCAAGTGGTAATAATGGTTAAAGTGCTGGTATATTTGTAAAAAAAAAACGCTGTTTAACCAAAAATTGGAACAAATTGGAATTCACAATGAAGAAGCTTGAGTCACTGGAAGAAAGTGACTCCAACTCGGGAAATTCACAATGATAACCTAGGTGAATGTATGAGAAAGTGCTTCAAACACGAGGAATACGTGAATAAAGGGCCTTCATATCTGTAACACATTGTTTTTCATGAAAAGGAGATCATGTTCAAGGAAAATAGAACCGAGTTTGATACTTGTTACATTTATACTTCAGGGACAATGAGTTGGCGTTTTTGAGAGAAACCTGGTTAGGCGGTTAAACCGGAAGTGATGACGTCACCAAGGGGGAGGGGCCACGTGGGCAGGCTCAAGTGATCCCAGGTGATGGTGATTTGGCCAGGGGACCGGCTGAGCTGGTGATGATGTCATCATCAAGGTTAGTTTAGTTCTGGTAGGGTTAGGGTTAGAGAATTGGTGTTAGGGCCAGGGTTAGGGGTTAGGATAAGGGTTCGGGCTAGCTAGGGTTCAGGCGCAGGTAGGGGGGTAGGGTTTAGGGTTAGGGTTTGAGGTCTAGGTACATGGTTAGGGTCACGGTGTAGTAACCTTGGGAATTCACAATGAATGAGCTTCAAGCCCTGGACAAATGGGAGTGTCGCACTGAGAATTCACAACTCCAGACTAGGGAAATACTTAGAAATGTGCTTCATACACAAGAATACATGTTCCAATCGTCTGAATATCTGAACAGCACAATTTTGTCATGGGAAATCTTGTTCAAAAACAGCTGAGAAGCGAGTGTGACACTGTTTACATTTACTTTTCCTTTTCCCAAAAAGCAGTTGGTGTTTCCGGGAAAAGGAGTTGGTGAAACACTGAAAAATTCATTTTCCCAGAGCTATAGAACAGTATGAAAAGTTTTGAGAACAACATGAAAGAAATGAAAATGGTAGTTAGGCTAGTGTTCCAAGTAGTGTTTTAATGCGCCTTTAAAAAGCCGGTATGACACCCGTGTTAACATGAAAACTCTCAGAGCTCAAAACAACAGACCTGTGGGATGTGTGTCAAGTGTCTCTAGAACTCTTGGAATACGTTTTAGAACCCAAACATCTCTACTGAATTTTGAAATACTGGGAGTATGTTTCCAAAGCGCTGTGAAAGGTAGGATAGACTTTCAAGTGGTAATAATGGTTAAAGTGCTGGTATATTTGTAAAAAAAAAACGCTGTTTAACCAAATTGGAATTCACAATGAAGAAGCTTGAGTCACTGGAAGAAAGTGACTCCAACTCGGGAAATTCACAATGATAACCTAGGTGAATGTATATGAGAAAGTGCTTCAAACACGAGGAATACGTGAATAAAGGGCCTTCATATCTGTAACACATTGTTTCATGAAAAGGAGATTATGTTCAAAAAAATAGAACCGAGTTTGATACTTTGTTACATTTATACTTCAGGGGACAATGAGTTGGCGTTTTTTTGAGAGAAACCTGGTTAGGCGGTTAAACCGGAGTGTGATGACGTCACCAAGGGGGAGGGGCCACGTGGGCAGGCTCAAGTGATCCCAGGTGATGGTGATTGGGCAGGGGGGACCGGCTGGGAGTGATGATGTCATCAAGGTTAGTGTTAGTGTTAGGGTTAGAGAATTGGTTAGGGTTCGGGTTAGGGTTAGGGTTAGGGTTTAGGATAAGGGTTCGGGCTAGCTAGGGTTCAGGCGCAGGTTCGGGGTCGGTTTAGGGTTAGGGTTTGAGGTCTAGGGACATGGTTAGGGTCACGGTGTAGTAACCTTGGGAATTCACAATGAATGAGCTTCAAGCCCTGGACAAATGGGAGTGTCGCACTGAGAATTCACAACTCCAGACTAGGGAAATACTTAGAAATGTGCTTCATACACAAGAATACATGTTCCAATCGTCTGATCTGAATATCTGAACAGCACAATTTTGTCATGGGAAATCTTGTTCAAACAGCTGAGAAGCGAGTGTGACACTTTTTATTTTACTTTTTCCCAAAAAAAGCAGTTGGTGTTTCCGGGAAAAGGAGTGGTGTGAAACACTGAAAAAAATTCATTTTCCCAGAGCTATAGAACAGTATGAAAGTATTGAGAACACTAAGAAATGAAAATGGTAGTTAGGCTAGTGTTCCAAGTAGTGTTTTAATGCGCCTTTAAAAAGCCGGTATGACACCCGTGTTAACATGAAAAATCTCAGAGCTCAAAACAACAGACCTGTGGGATGTGTCAAGTGTCTCTAGAACTCTTGGAATACGTTTTAGAACCCAAACATCTCTACTGAATTTTGAAATACTGGGAGTATGTTTCCAAAGCGCTGTGAAAGGTAGGATAGACTTTCAAGTGGTAATAATGGTTAAAGTGCTGGTATATTTGTAAAAAAAAACGCTGTTTAACCAAATTGGAATTCACAATGAAGAAGCTTGAGTCACTGGAAGAAAGTGACTCCAACTCGGGAAATTCACAATGATAACCTAGGTGAATGTATGAGAAAGTGCTTCAAACACGAGGAATACGTGAATAAAGGGCCTTCATATCTGTAACACATTGTTTCATGAAAAGGAGATCATGTTCAAGGAAAATAGAACCGAGTTTTGATACTTGTTACATTTATACTTCAGGGACAATGAGTTGGCGTTTTTGAGAGAAACCTGGTTAGGCGGGTTAAACCGGAAGTGATGACGTCACCAAGGGGGAGGGGGCCACGTGGACAGGCTCAAGTGATCCCAGGTGATGGTGATTTGGCCAGGGGACCGGCTGGGAGTGATGATGTCATCAAGGTTAGTTCTGGTGTTAGGGTTAGAGAATTGGTGTTCGGGCCAGGGTTAGGGTTAGGATAAGGGTTCGGGCTAGCTAGGGTTCAGGCGCAGGTTAGGGGTCGGTTTAGGGTTAGGGTTTTAGGGTTTGAGGTCATAGGGTCAGGGACATGGTTAGGGTCACGGTGTAGTAACCTTGGGAATTCACAATGAATGAGCTTCAAGCCCTGGACAAATGGGAGTGTCGCAGTGAGAACTCACAACTCCAGACTAGGGAAATACTTAGAAATGTGCTTCATACACAAGAATACATGTTCCAATCGTCTGAATATCTGAACAGCACAATTTTGTCATGGGAAATCTTGTTCAAACAGCTGAGAAGCGAGTGTGACACTGTTTACATTTACTTTTCCCATGAAAAGCAGTTGGTGTTTCCCGGAAAAAAAAGTTGGTGTTGGTGAAACACTGAAAAAATTCATTTTGAAAGCTATAGAACAGTATGAAAAGTATTGAGAACACTAAGAAATGAAAATGGTAGTTAGGCTAGTGTTTCCAAGTGTTTTAATGCGCCTTAAAAAAAAGCCGGTATGACACCCGTGTTAACATGAAAACTCTCAGAGCTCAAAACAACAGACCTGTGGGATGTGTCAAGTGTCTCTAGAACTCTTGGAATACGTTTTAGAACCCAAACATCTCTACTGAATTTTGAAATACTGGGAGTATGTTTCCAAAGCGCTGTGAAAGGTAGGATAGACTTTCAAGTGGTAATAATGGTTAAAGTGCTGGTATATTTTAAAAAAAAAAAAACGCTGTTTAACCAAAACCAAATTGGAATTCACAATGAAGAAGCTTGAGTCACTGGAAGAAAGTGACTCCAACTCGGGAAATTCACAATGATAACCTAGGTGAATGTATGAGAAAGTGCTTCAAACACGAGGAATACGTGAATAAAGGGCCTTCATATCTGTAACACATTGTTTCATGAAAAGGAGATCATGTTCAAGGAAAATAGAACCGAGTTTGATACTTGTTACATTTATACTTCAGGGACAATGAGTTTGGTTTTTTGAGAGAAACCTGGTTAGGCGGTTAAACCGGAAGTGATGACGTCACCAAGGGGGAGGGGCCACGTGGGCAGGCTCAAGTGATCCCAGGTGATTGTGATTTGGCCAGGGGACCGGCTGGGAGTGATGATGTCATCAAGGTTAGTAGGGTGGTGTTAGGTGTTTAGAGAATTGGTGTTCGGGTTAGGGTTAGGGTTAGGATAAGGGTTCGGGCTAGCTAGGGTTCAGGCGCAGGTTAGGGGTCTGGTTTAGGGTTAGGGTTTGAGGTCTAGGGACATGGTTAGGGTCACGGTGTAGTAACCTTGGGAATTCACAATGAATGAGCTTCAAGCCCTGGACAAATGGGAGTGTCGCACTGAGAATTCACAACTCCAGACTAGGGAAATACTTAGAAATGTGCTTCATACACAAGAATACATGTTCCAATCGTCTGAATATCTGAACAGCACAATTTTGTCATGGGAAATCTTGTTCAAACAGCTGAGAAGCGAGTGTGACACTGTTTACATTTACTTTTCCCAAGAAAAGCAGTTGGTGTTTCCGGGAAAGGAGTTGGTGAAACACTGAAAAATTCATTTTCCCAGAGCTATAGAACAGTATGAAAGTATTGAGAACACTAAGAAATGAAAATGGTAGTTAGGCTAGTGTTCCAAGTAGTGTTTTTAATGCGCCTTAAAAAAAGCCGGTATGACACCCGTGTTAACATGAAAACTCTCAGAGCTCAAAAAAACAACAGACCTGTGGGATGTGTCAAGTGTCTCTAGAACTCTTGGAATACGTTTTAGAACCCAAAAACATCTCTACTGAATTTTGAAATACTGGGAGTATGTTTCCAAAGCGCTGTGAAAGGTAGGATAGACTTTCAAGTGGTAATAATGGTTAAAGTGCTGGTATATTTGTAAAAAAAAACGCTGTTTAACCAAATTGGAATTCACAATGAAGAAGCTTGAGTCACTGGAAGAAAGTGACTCCAACTCGGGAAATTCACAATGATAACCTAGGTGAATGAGAAAGTGCTTCAAACACGAGGAATACGTGAATAAAGGGCCTTCATATCTGTAACACATTGTTTCATGAAAAGGAGATCATGTTCAAGGAAAATAGAACCGAGTTTGATACTTGTTACATTTATACTTCAGGGACAATGAGTTGGCGTTTTTGAGAGAAACCTGGTTAGGTGGTTAAACCGGAAGTGATGACGTCACCAAGGGGGAGGGGCCACGTGGACAGGCTCAAGTGATCCCAGGTGATGGTGATTTGGCCAGGGGACCGGCTGGGAGTGATGATGTCATCAAGGATAGTTCTGGTGTTAGGGTTAGAGAATTGGTGTTCGGGCCAGGGTTAGGGTTAGGATAAGGGTTCGGGCTAGCTAGGGTTCAGGCGCAGGTTCGGGGTCGGTTTAGGGTTAGGGTTTGAGGTCTAGGGACATGGTTAGGGTCACGGTGTAGTAACCTTGGGAATTCACAATGAATGAGCTTCAAGCCCTGGACAAATGGGAGTGTCGCCCTGAGAATTCACAACTCCAGACTAGGGAAATACTTAGAAATGTGCTTCATACACAAGAATACATGTTCCAATCGTCTGAATATCTGAACAGCACAATTTTGTCATGGGAAATCTTGTTCAAACAGCTGAGAAGCGAGTGTGACACTGTTTACATTTACTTTTCCCATCAAAAGCAGTTGGTGTTTCCGGGAAAAGGAGTTGGTGAAACACTGAAAAATTCATTTTCCCAGAGCTATAGAACAGTATGAAAGTTTTGAGAACACTAAGAAATGAAAATGGTAGTTAGGCTAGTGTTCCAAGTAGTGTTTTAATGCGCCTTTAAAAAGCCGGTATGACACCCGTGTTAACATGAAAACTCTCAGAGCTCAAAACAACAGACCTGTGGGATGTGTCAAGTGTCTCTAGAACTCTTGGAATACGTTTTAGAACCCAAACATCTCTACTGAATTTTGAAATACTGGGAGTATGTTTCCAAAGCGCTGTGAAAGGTAGGATAGACTTTCAAGTGGTAATAATGGTTAAAGTGCTGGTATATTTGTAAAAAAAACGCTGTTTAACCAAATTGGAATTCACAATGAAGAAGCTTGAGTCACTGAAGAACTGGAAGAAAGTGAATCCACCTAGGTGAATGGGAAATTCACAATGATAACCTAGGTGAATGAAAAGAAAGTGCTTCAAACACGAGGAATACGTGAATAAAAGGGGGTTCATATCTTCATATCTGAAACACATTGTTTTTCATGAAAAGGAGAGTTGTTGTTCAAGGAAAATAGAACCGAGTTTGATACTTGTTACATTTATTTTGAGAGGGACAATGAGTTGTTTTTTTGAGAGAAACCTGGTTAGGGGTTAAACCGGAAGTGATGACGTCAGGGGGGGGAGGGGCCACGTGGACAGGCTCAAGTGATCCCAGGTGATGGTGATTTGGCCAGGGGACCGGCTGGGAGTGATGATGTCATCAAGGATAGTTCTGGTGTTAGGGTTAGAGAACTGGTGTTCGGGCCAGGGTTAGGGTTAGGATAAGGGTTCGGGCTAGCTAGGGTTCAGGCGCAGGTTCGGGGTCGGTTTAGGGTTAGGGTTTGAGGTCTAGGGACATGGTTAGGGTCACGGTGTAGTAACCTTGGGAATTCACAACCTTGGGAGCTTCAACAAATGACAAATGGGAGTGTCGCACTGAAATTCACCTGGACAAATGGGAGTGTCAACTGAAGAACTCACAACTCCACACTAGGGAAATACTTAGAAATGTGCTTCATACACAAGAATACATGTTCCAATCGTCTGAATATCTGAACAGCACAATTTTGTCATGGGAAATCTTGTTCAAACAGCTGAGAAGCGAGTGTGACACTGTTTACATTTACTTTTCCCATCAAAAGCAGTTGGTGGTTTTCCGGAAAAAGGAGTTGGTGAAACTGAAAAAAAAAATTCATTTTCAGAGAGCTATAGAACAGTATGAAAGTATTGAGAACACTAAGAAATGAAAATGGTAGTTAGGCTAGTGTTCCAAGTAGTGTTTTAATGCGCCTTTAAAAAGCCGGTATGACACCCGTGTTAACATGAAAAAACTCTCAGAGCTCAAAACAACAGACCTGTGGGATGTGTCAAGTGTCTCTAGAACTCTTGGAATTTTTTAGAACCCAAACCCTCTCTATCTCTACTGAACTGGGAGTATGTTTCCAAAGCGCTGTGTGGGAGTATGTTTCAAAAAGCGCTGTGAAAGGTAGGAGTGGACTAAAAAAGTGTAATAATGGTTTAAAGTGTAAAAAATATATTTGTAAAAAAAAAACGCTGTTTAACCAAATTGGAATTCACAATGAAGAAGCTTGAGTCACTGGAAGAAAGTGACTCCAACTCGGGAAATTCACAAATGATAACCTAGGTGAATGTATGAGAAAGTGCTTCAAACACGAGGAATACGTGAATAAAGGGCCTTCATATCTGTAACACATTGTTTCATGAAAAGGAGATCATGTTCAAGGAAAATAGAACGAGTTTGATACTTGTTACATTTATACTTTCAGGGACAATGAGTTGGCGTTTTTTGAGAGAAACCTGGTTAGGCGGTTAAACCGGAAGTGATGACGTCACCAAGGGGGAGGGGCCACGTGGGCAGGCTCAAGTGATCCCAGGTGATGGTGATTTGGCCAGGGGACCGGCTGCTGGGAGTGATGATGTCATCAAGGTTAGTTCTGGTGTTGTGGTTTAGGGTAGTTTGGTTCGGGCCAGGGGTGTTTAGGGTTAGGGTTAGGATAAGGGGTTAGGGTTAGGGTTAGGGTCAGGGGGCTAGCTAGGGTTAGGGGGGGGCTAGGTTAGGGGGTTAGGGGGGTTAGGGGTTTAGGGTTAGGGTACAGGTTAGGTAACACGGTGGTTAGGGTCTTGTGAAGTAACAATGGGAGCTTCAACAATGAAATGAGCTTCAAGCCCTGGACAAATGGGAGTGTCGCACTCACAACTCACAGGGAAATACTAGGGAAATACTTAGAAATGTGCTTCATACACAAGAATACATGTTCCAATCGTCTGAATATCTGAACAGCACAATTTTGTCATGGGAAATCTTGTTCAAACAGCTGAGAAGCGAGTGTGACACTGTTTTACATTTACTTTTCCCATGAAAAAAAGCAGTTGGTGTTTCCGGGAAAAGGAGTTGGTGAAACACTGAAAAATTCATTTTCCCAGAGCTATAGAACAGTATGAAAGTATTGATTGACTAAGAAATGAAATGAAAATGTAGTAGTTGGTAGTTAGGCTAGTGTTTTTGCGCCTTTAAAAGTAGTGTTTAAAAATGCGCCCTTTAAAAAGCCGGTAAACACCCGTGTTAACAAAAAAACTCTCAGAGCTCAAAACAACAGACCTGTGGAATGTGTCAAGTGTCTCTAGAACTCTTGGAATACGTTTTAGAACCCAAACATCTCTACTGAATTTTGAAATACTGGGAGTATGTTTCCAAAGCGCTGTGAAAGGTAGGATAGACTTTCAAGTGGTAATAATGGTTAAAGTGCTGGTATATTTGTAAAAAAAATGCTGTTTAACCAAATTGGAATTCACAATGAAGAAGCTTGAGTCACTGGAAGAAAGTGACTCCAACTCGGGAAATTCACAATGATAACCTAGGTGAATGTATGAGAAAGTGCTTCAAACACGAGGAATACGTGAATAAAGGGCCTTCATATCTGTAACACATTGTTTCATGAAAAGGAGATCATGTTAAAAGAAAATAGAACCGACCGAGTTGATACTTGTGATACTTCAGGGACAACATTTGGCGTTTTTGAGAGACTTGGTTAGGGGAAAATGAAGTTTTGACGGTTTTTGAGAGAAACCTGGACGGGCGGTTAAGGGGGAAGTGATGACGTCACCAAGGGGGAGGGGCCACGTGGGGCTGGCTCAAGTGATCCCAGGTGATGGTGATTTGGCCAGGGTTAGGCTGGTGGGAGTGATGATGTCATCAAGGTTAGTTTGGGTTAGGGTTAGAGAATTGGGTTTAGGGTTAGGGTTAGGGTTAGGATAAGGGTCGTAGGGCTAGGGTTTAGGGCGCAGGTTCAGGGGGTTAGGGTTTTAGGGTTAGGGTTTGAGGTCTAGGGACATGGACATGGTTAGGGTCACGGTGTAGTAACCTTGGGAATTCACAATGAATGAGCTTCAAGCCCTGGACAAATGGGAGTGTCGCACTGAGAATTCACAACTCCAGACTAGGGAAATACTTAGAAATGTGCTTCATACACAAGAATACATGTTCCAATCGTCTGAATATCTGAACAGCACAAATCTGTCATGGCACAATTTTGTCATGGAAAAATCTTGTTCAAACAGCTGAGACTGCGAGTTACTTTGACACTGTTTACATTTACTTTTCCCATGAAAAAAAGCAGTTGGTGTTTCCGGGAAAAGGAGTTGGTGAAACACTGAAAAAATTCATTTTCCCAGAGCTATAGAACAGAAATGAAAGTATTGAGAACACTAAGAAATGAAAATGGTAGTTAGGCTAGTGTTCCAAGTAGTGTTTTTAATGCGCCTTTAAAAAGCCGGTGAAACACCCGTGTTAACATGAAAACTCTCAGAGCTCAAAACAACAGACCTGTGGGATGTGTCAAGTGTCTCTAGAACTCTTGGAATACGTTTTAGAACCCAAACATCTCTACTGAATTTTTTGAAATACTGGGAGTATGTTTCCAAAGCGCTGTGAAAGGTAGGATAGACTTTCAAGTGGTAATAATGGTTAAAGTGCTGGTATATTTTGTAAAAAAAAAAAAAAACGCTGTTTAACCAATTGGAATTCACAATGAAGTCACTGAACAATGAAGAAGCTTGAGTCACTGGAAGAAAGTGACTCCAACTCGGGAAATTCACAATGATAACCTAGGTGAATGTATGAGAAAGTGCTTCAAACACGAGGAATACGTGAATAAAGGGCCTTCATATCTGTAACACATTGTTTCATGAAAAGGAGATCATGTTCAAGGAAAATAGAACCGAGTTTGATACTTGTTACATTTATACTTCAGGGACAATGAGTTGGCGTTTTTGAGAGAAACCTGGTTAGGCGGTTAAACCGGAAGTGATGACGTCACCAAGGGGGAGGGGCCACGTGGGACAGGCTCAAGTGATCCCAGGTGATGGTGATTTGGCCAGGGGACCGGCTGGGAGTGATGATGTCATCAAGGATAGTTCTGGTGTTAGGGTTAGAGAATTGGTGTTCGGGCCAGGGTTAGGGTTAGGATAAGGGTTCGGGCTAGCTAGGGTTCAGGCGCAGGTTCGGGGTCGGTTTAGGGTTAGGGTTTGAGGTCTAGGGACATGGTTAGTCACGGGGTAGGGTAACTTGGGAATTCACAATGAAGTAACCTTGGAATGAGCTTCAAGCACAATGAATGAGCTTCAAGCCTCTGGACAAATGGGAGTGTCGCACTGAGAAATTCACAACTCCAGACTAGGGAAATACTTAGAAATGTGCTTCATACACAAGAAACATGTTCCAATCGTCTGAATATCTGAACAGCACAATTTTGTCATGGGAAATCTTGTTCAAACAGCTGAGAAGCGAGTGTGACACTGTTTACATTTACTTTTCCCATCAAAAGCAGTTGGTGTTTCCGGGAAAGTTGAGTTGGTGAAACACTGAAAAATTCATTTTCCCAGAGCTATAGAACAGTATGAAAGTATTGAGAACAAAAGAAATGAAAATGGTAGTTAGGCTAGTGTTCCAAGTAGTTTGTTTTAATGCTTAAAAAAAAAGCCGGTATGACACCCGTGTTAACATGAAAACTCTCAGAGCTCAAAACAACAGACCTGTGGGATGTGTCAAGTGTCTCTAGAACTCTTGGAAACTCTTGGAATACGTTTTTTAACAAAACCCAACTGATCTCTACTGAATTTTGAAATACTGGGAGTATGTTTCCAAAGCGCTGTGAAAGGTAGGATAGACTTTCAAGTGGTAATAATTAAAGTGCTGGTATATTGTAAAAAAAACGCTGTTTGCTGGTAATTGGAATTCAAAAAAAACTTGCTGTCACTGGAAGAAAACCAAATTGGAATTCACAATGAAGAAGAAAGTCACTGGAAGAAAGTGACTCCAACTCGGGAAATTCACAATGATAACCTAGGTGAATGTATGAGAAAGTGCTTCAAACACGAGGAATACGTGAATAAAGGGCCTTCATATCTGTAACACATTGTTTCATGAAAAGGAGATCATGTTCAAGGAAAATAGAACCGAGTTTGATACTTGTTTACATTTATACTTCAGGGACAATGAGTTGGCGTTTTTGAGAGAAACCTGGTTAGGCGGTTAAACCGGAAGTGATGACGTCACCAAGGGGGAGGGGCCACGTGGGCAGGCTCAAGTGATCCCAGGTGATGGTGATTTGGCCAGGGGGGGGGGCTGGGGGGAGTGGGAGTGATGTCTGGGAGTGATTCTGGTGTGTAGGGTTCAAGGTTAGTTTGGGGTTAGGGTTAGGGAAAGGGGGTTCAGGGGCTAGGGTTAGGGTTAGGGTTAGGGTTAGGGGCTAGGTTTAGGGTTCAGGGTTTGCAGGTTAGGGGTGGGTTTAGGGTTAGGGTTTGAGGTAGGTAACATGGTTAGGGTCACGGTGTAGTAACCTTGGGAATTCACAATGAATGAGCTTCAAGCCCTGGACAAATGGGGGAGTGTCGCACTGAGAATTCACAACTCCAGACTAGGGAAATACTTAGAAATGTGCTTCATACACAAGAATACATGTTCCAATCGTCTGAATATCTGAACAGCACAATTTTGTCATGGGAAATCTTGTTCAAACAGCTGAGAAGCGAGTGTGACACTGTTTACATTTACTTTTCCCATCAAAAGCAGTTGGTGTTTCCGGGAAAAGGAGTTGGTGAAACACTGAAAAATTCATTTTCCCAGAGCTATAGAACAGTATGAAAGAAAGTAGAACACTAAGAAATGAAAATGGTAGTTACTAAGAAGTGAAGTAGTGGTAGTTTAGGCTAGTGTTTTCCAAGTAGTGTAAAAATGCGCCTTTCAAAAAAAAGCCGGTACAAAACACCCGTCAAAACAAAAAAAACTCTCAGAGCTCAAAACAACAGACCTGTGGAATGTGTCAAGTGTCTCTAGAAACTCTTGGAATACGTTTTAGAACCAAAAAACATCTCTACTGAATTTTGAAATACTGGGAGTATGTTTTCCAAAAAGGCTGTGAAAGGTAGTATAGACTTAATAAAGTGGTAATAATGGTTAAAGTGCTGGTATACCAAAAAAAAAAAAAACGCTGTTTAACCAAATTGGAATTCACAATGAAGAAGCTTGAGTCACTGGAAGAAAGTGACTCCAAATCGGGAAATTCACAATGATAACCTAGGTGAATGTATGAGAAAGTGCTTCAAACACGAGGAATACGTGAATAAAGGGCCTTCATATCTGTAACACATTGTTTCATGAAAAGGAGATCGTGTTCAAGGAAGGAAAACCGAACCGAGTTTGATTTGTTATTTTATTTTTAATGAGTTGGCGTTTTCAGAGGCGTTTTTGAGAGAGTTTGGTTAGGTTTTTTTGAGAGTGAATGTGGTCACCAAGATGGGTTAAAGGGGAAGTGACCTCAAGGGATCCCAGGGGGGAGGGGCCACGTGGGGTGAGGCTGAGTGATCCCAGGTGATGGTGATTTGGCCAGGGGTGTCTGGGAGTGATGGTCATCAAGGTTAGTTCTGTAGGTTAGGGGGTAGAGGGTTGGGGTAGGGTTAGGGTTAGGGTTAGGCTAGGGTTAGGGCTAGGGTTAGGGGTTCAGGCGGTAGGTTTAGGGTTTTAGGGGTAGGGTTTTTGAGGTCTAGGGACATGGTTAGGGTCACGGTGTAGTAACCTTGGGAATTCACAATGAATGAGCTTCAAGCCCTGGACAAATGGGAGTGTCGCACTGAGAATTCACAACTCCAGACTAGGGAAATACTTAGAAATGTGCTTCATACACAAGAATACATGTTCCAATCGTCTGAATATCTGAACAGCATGGAAAATTTTGTCATGGGAAATCTTGTTCAAACAGCTGAGAAAACAGTGAGAACTGTTTGTGACTTTCCCATCAAAAACAGTTTGTTTTTTACTTTTCCCATGAAAAGCAGTTGGTGTTTTGAAAAAAGGAGTTGGTGAAACACTGAAAAATTCATTTTCCCAGAGCTATAGAAAAGTATGAAAAGTATTGAGAACACTAAGAAATGAAAAAAATGGTAGTTAGGCTAGTGTTCCAAGTAGTGTTTTAATGCGCCTTTAAAAAGCCGGTATGACACCCGTGTTAACATGAAAACTCTCAGAGCTCAAAACAACAGACCTGTGGGATGTGTCAAGTGTCTCTAGAACTCTTGGAATACGTTTTAGAACCCAAACATCTCTACTGAATTTTGAAATACTGGGAGTATGTTTCCAAAGCGCTGTGAAAGGTAGGATAGACTTTCAAGTGGTAATAATGGTTAAAGTGCTGGTATATTTGTAACAAAAAACGCTGTTTAACCAAATGGAATTTCACAATGAAGAAGAAGAACTTGAGAGAAAAGTGACTCCAACTCGTGACTCAACAACTAGATAACCTAGGTGAATGAAATGATCAAACCGTAGGTGTGAATAAATGAGAAAGTGCTTCAAACACGAGGAATACATGAATAAAGGGCCTTCATATCTGAAAACACATTGTTTCATGAAAAGGAGATCATGTTCAAGGAAAATAGAACGAGTTTGATACTTGTTACATTTATACTTCAGGGACAATGAGTTGAGTTTTTTGTTTTTGAGAGAAACCTGGTTAGGCGGTTAAAACGGGAAGTGATGACGTCACCAGGGGGAGGGGCCACGTGGCAGGCTCAAGTGATCCCAGGTGATGGTGATTTGGCCAGGGGACCGGCTGGGAGTGATGATGTCATCAAGGTTAGTTCTGGTGTTAGGGTTAGAGAATTGGTGTTCGGGCCAGGGTTAGGGTTAGGATAAGGGTTCGGGCTAGCTAGGGTTCAGGCGCAGGTTCGGGGTCGGTTTAGGGTTAGGGTTTGAGGTCTAGGGTAGGTACACATGGGTTAGGGTCACGGTGTAGTAACCTTGGGAATTCACAATGAATGAGCCCTTCAAGCCCTGGACAAATGGAGTGTCGCACTGAGAATTCACAACTCCAGACTAGGGAAATACTTAGAAATGTGCTTCATACACAAGAATACATGTTCCAATCGTCTGAATATCTGAACAGCACAATTTTGTCATGGGAAATCTTGTTCAAACAGCTGAGAACGAGTGTGACACTGTTTACATTTACTTTTCCCATGAAAAGCAGTTGGTGTTTCCGGGAAAAGGAGTTGGTGAAACACTGAAAAATTCATTTTCCCAGAGCTATAGAACAGTATGAAAGTATTGAGAACACTAAGAAATGAAAATGGTAGTTAGGCTAGTGTTCCAAGTAGTGTTTTTAATGCGCCTTTAAAAAGCCGGTATGACACCCGTGTTAACAAAAAAACTCTCAGAGCTCAAAACAACAGACCTGTGGGATGTGTCAAGTGTCTCTAGAACTCTTGGAATAGAACCCAAAGAACCCAAACATCTCTCTTTTGAAATACTGGGAAATGTTTCCAAAGCGCTGTGTTTCCAAAGACTTTCAAGTGGTGTGGTTAAAAGGTAGGATAGACTTTCAAGTGGTAATAATGGTTAAAGTGCTGGTATAAAAAAAAAAAAAAAAACGCTGTTTAAACCAAATTGGAATTCACAATGAAGAAGCTTGAGTCACTGGAAGAAAGTGACTCCAACTCGGGAAATTCACAATGATAACCTAGGTGAATGTATGAGAAAGTGCTTCAAACACGAGGAATACGTGAATAAAGGGCCTTCATATCTGTAACACATTGTTTCATGAAAAGGAGATCATGTTCAAAGGAAAATAGAACCGAGTTTGATACTTGTTACATTTATACTTCAGGGACAATGAGTTGGCGTTTTTGAGAGAAACCTGGTTAGGCGGTTAAACCGGAAGTGATGACGTCACCAAGGGGGAGGGGCCACGTGGGCAGGCTCAAGTGATCCCAGGTGATGGTGATTTGGCCAGGGGACCCGGCTGGGAGTGATGAGTGTCATCAAGGATAGTTTCTGGTGTTAGGGTTAGAGTTGGTGGTGTTAGGGTTAGAGAATTGGGGGTTAGGGGTTAGGGTTAGGTAGGGGATAAGGGTTCGGGCTAGGTTAGGGTTAGGGGGCAGGTGAGGGGTCTAGGTTTAGGGTTAGGGTTTGAGTGGGGGTACATGGTTAGGGTCACGGTGTAGTAACCTTGGGAATTCACAATGAATGAGCTTCAAGCCCTGGACAAATGGGAGTGTCGCACTGAGAATTCACAACTCCAGACTAGGGAAATACTTAGAAATGTGCTTCATACACAAGAATACATGTTCCAATCGTCTGAATATCTGAACAGCACAATTTTGTCATGGGAAATCTTGTTCAAACAGCTGAGAAGCGAGTGTGACACTGTTTACATTTACTTTTCCCATCAAAAGCAGTTGGTGTTTCCGGGAAAAGGAGTTGGTGAAACACTGAAAAATTCATTTTCCCAGAGCTATAGAACAGTATGAAAGTATTGAGAACAAAGAAAAAAAGAAGTTAGGCTAGTGGTAGTTAGGCTAGTGTTTAAAGTAGTGTTTTTTTAATGCGCCTTTAAAAAAGCCGGTATGACACCTCTAACAACTCAAAACATGAAAACTCTCAGATCTCAAAACAACAGACCTGTGGGATGTGTCAAGTGTCTCTAGAACTCTTGGAATACGTTTTAGAACCCAAACATCTCTACTGAATTTTGAAATACTGGGAGTATGTTTCCAAAGCGCTGTGAAAGGTAGGATAGACTTTCAAGTGGTAATAATGGTTAAAGTGCTGGTATATTTGTTAAAAAAAAAAAAAAAACGCTGTTAAACCAAATTGGAATTCACAATGAAGAAGCTTGAGTCACTGGAAGAAAGTGACTCCAACTCGGGAAATTCACAATGATAACCTAGGTGAATGTATGAGAAAGTGCTTCAAACACGAGGAATACGTGAATAAAGGGCCTTCATATCTGTAACACATTGTTTCATGAAAAGGAGATCATGTTCAAGGAAAATAGAACCGAGTTTGATACTTGTTACATTTATACTTCAGGGACAATGGGTTTTGAGTTGGCGTTTTTGAGAGAAACCTGGTTAGGTTGGTTAAACCGGAAGAGAAGTGAAACAAGGGAGGGGAGGGGGGGGGGGGGGAGGGGGTGTGGGGGACCATGGGGGAGGGGCAGGGGTGGGCAGGATCAAGTGATCCCAGGTGATGGTGATTTGGGGGAGTGAGGGTTGTGGAGTTGATGATGTTCAAGGTTAGTTTGGGGTTAGGGTTAGAGAATAGGGTTAGGGTTAGGGTTAGGGTTAGGATAAGGGTTCGGGCTAGCTAGGGTTCAGGCGCAGGTTAGGGGTCGTTTTAGGGTTAGGGTTTGAGGTCTAGGGACATGGTTAGGGTCACGGTGTAGTAACCTTGGGAATTCACAATGAATGAGCTTCAAGCCCTGGACAAATGGGAGTGTCGCACTGAGAATTCACAACTCCAGACTAGGGAAATACTTAGAAATGTGCTTCATACACAAGAATACATGTTCCAATCGTCTGAATATCTGAACAGCACAATTTTGTCATGGGAAATCTTGTTTCAAACAGCTGGGAAATCTTGCAACAGAGAGTGAGTGTGAGAACGTTTACTTTTTGTGACACTTTTTTACAGCAGTTGGTTTTCCGGGAAAAAAAGAAGTTGGTGTTTCAAATTGAAACCAGAAAAAAGGAGTTGTGAAACACTGAAAAAATTGATTTTTTCCCAAAGCTATAGAGTAAGTATGAAAGTATTGAGAAACTAAGAAATGAAAATGGTAGTTAGGCTAGTGTTCCAAGTAGTGTTTTAATGCGCCTTTAAAAAGCCGGTATGACACCAAAAACAAAACTCTCTCTCAGAGCTCAAAACAACAGACCTGTGGGATGTGTCAAGTGTCTCTAGAACTCTTGGAATACGTTTTAGAACCCAAACATCTCTACTGAATTTTGAAATACTGGGAGTATGTTTTCCAAAGCGCTGTGAAAGGTAGGATAGACTTTCAAGTGGTAATAATGGTTAAAGTGCTGGTATATTTGTAAAAAAAAACGCTGTTTAACCAAATTGGAATTCACAATGAAGAAGCTTGAGTCACTGGAAGAAAGTGACTGACTCCACTCGGGAAATTCACATGATAACCTAGGAAATGTCACAATGATAACCTAAGTGAATGTATGAGAAAGTGCTGAAAAACACGAGGAATGTGTGAATAAAAGGGTCCTTCATATCTGTGAAAACACATTGTTTCATGAAAAGGAGATCATGTTTAGAAAATAGAACGAGTTTGATACTTGTTTATTTTTATACTTGAGGGACAATGAGTTGGCGTTTTTGAGAGAAACCTGGTTAGGCGGTTAAGGGGGAAGTGATGAGGTCACCAAGGGGGAGGGGCCACGTGGGCAGGCTCAAGTGTCCCAGGTGATGGTGATTTGGCCAGGGGACCGGCTGGGAGTGATGATGTCATCAAGGTTAGTTCTGGTGTTAGGGTAGGGTTAGAGAATTGGTGTAGGGCCAGGGTTAGGGTTAGGATAAGGGTTCGGGCTAGCTAGGGTTCAGGCGCAGGTTCGGGGTCGGTTTAGGGTTAGGGTTTGAGGTCTAGGGACATGGTTAGGGTCACGGTGTAGTAACCTTGGGAATTCACAATGAATGAGCTTCAAGCCCTGGACAATGGGAGTGTGAATGAGCTTCAAGCCCTGGACAAACAAAAATGGGAGTGTCGCACTGAGAATTCACAACTCCAACTAGGGAAAAAAACTTTAGAAATGTGCTTCATACACAAGAATACATGTTCCAATCGTCTGAATATCTGAACAGCACAATTTTGTCATGGGAAATCTTTTCAAACAGCTGAGAAGCGAGTGTGACACTGTTTGTTTTTTTACTTTTCCCAAAAAAAGCAGTTGGTGTGTTTCCGGGAAAAGGAGTTGGTGAAACACTGAAAAATTCATTTTCCCAGAGCTATAGAAAAATATGAAAGTATTGAGAACACTAAGAAATGAAAATGGTAGTTAGGCTAGTGTTCCAAGTAGTTTTTTTAATGCGCCTAAAAAAGCCGGTATGACACCCGTGTTAACATGAAAACTCTCAGAGCTCAAAACAACAGACCTGTGGGATGTGTCAAGTGTCTCTAGAACTCTTGGAATACGTTTTAGAACCCAAACATCTCTACTGAATTTTGAAAATCTCTACTGAGTTTCAAAAAGCGCTGTGAAAGTATAGACTTTTGGTAATAATGGTTAAAAAGCTGGTATGTGAAAGGTAGGATAGACTTAAAAGTGGTAATAATAAAAAAGTGCTGTATATTTGAAAAAAAAAAAAAAAACGCTGTTTAACCAAATTGGAATTCACAATGAAGAAGCTTGAGTCACTGGAAGAAAGTGACTCCAACTCGGGAAATTCACAATGATAACCTAGGTGAATGTATGAGAAAGTGCTTCAAACACGAGGAATACGTGAATAAAGGGCCTTCATATCTGTAACACATTGTTTCATGAAAAGGAGATCATGTTCAAGAAAATAGAACCGAGTTTGATACTTGTTACATTTATACTTCAGGGACAATGAGTTGGTTTTTTTTGAGAGAAACCTGGTTAGGCGGTTAAACCGGAAGTGATGACGTCACCAAGGGGGAGGGGCCACGTGGGCAGGCTCAAGTGATCCCAGGTGATGGTGATTTGGCCAGGGGACCGGCTGGGAGTGATGATGATGATGTAGTTCAAGGTTAGTTAGGGTGTTATTGGTTAGAGCCAGGGTTAGGGTTTAGGGGGTTAGGGTTAGGGTTAGGAGCTAGGGTTCGGGCTAGCTAGGGTTCAGGGGCAGGGTTAGGGGTAGGGTTTAGGGTTAGGGTTTGAGGTCTAGGGACATGGTTAGGGTCACGGTGTAGTAACCTTGGGAATTCACAATGAATGAGCTTCAAGCCCTGGACAAATGGGAGTGTCGCACTGAGAATTCACAACTCCAGACTAGGGAAATACTTAGAAATGTGCTTCATACACAAGAATACATGTTCCAATCGTCTGAATATCTGAACAGCACAATTTTGTCATGGGAAATCTTGTTCAAACAGCTGAGAAGCGAGTGTGACACTGTTTACATTTACTTTTCCCATCAAAAGCAGTTGGTGTTTCCGGGAAAAGGAGTTGGTGAAACACTGAAAAATTCATTTTCCCAGAGCTATAGAACAGTATGAAAGTATTGAGAACACTAAGAAATGAAAATGGTAGTTAGGGTTAGTTCCAAGTAGTGTAGTAGTAGTTTTTAAAGTTTTTAAAGCCGGTTTTAATGCGCCTTTAAAAAGCCGGTATGACACCCGTGTTAACATGAAAACTCTCAGAACTCTCAAAACAACAGACCTGTGGGATGTGTCAAGTGTCTCTAGAACTCTTGGAATACGTTTTAGAACCCAAACATCTCTACTGAATTTTGAAATACTGGGAGTATGTTTCCAAAGCGCTGTGAAAGGTAGGATAGACTTTCAAGTGGTAATAATGGTTAAAGTGCTGGTATAAAAAAAAAAAAAAACGCTGTTTAACCAAATTGGAATTCACAATGAAGAAGCTTGAGTCACTGGAAGAAAGTGACTCCAACTCGGGAAATTCACAATGATAACCTAGGTGAATGTATGAGAAAGTGCTTCAAACACGAGGAATACGTGAATAAAGGGCCTTCATATCTGTAACACATTGTTTCATGAAAAGGAGATCATGTTCAAGGAAAATAGAACCGAGTTTGATACTTTACATTTATACTTCAGGGACATGAGTTGGCGTTTTTGATTTTTGTTAGAGAGAAACCTGGAAACCTGGTTAAACGGGAGTGGTTGGTCACGGAAGGGGGATGGGGCCACGTGGTCACCAAAGGGGGAGGGTGCCAAGTGGGGCAGGCTGATGAAGTGATCCCAGGGGTGATGGTGATTTGGCCAGGGGAGGGCTGGGAGTGATGATGTCATCAAGGTTAGGTTCTGGGTTAGGGTTAGAGGTTTGGGTTCGGGTTAGGGTTAGGGTTAGGGTTAGGGTTAGGGTTCGGGCTAGCTAGGGTTCAGGCGCAGGTAGGGGGGGGTTTAGGGTTAGGGTTTGAGGTCTAGGGACATGGTTAGGGTCACGGTGTAGTAACCTTGGGAATTCACAATGAATGAGCTTCAAGCCCTGGACAAATGGGAGTGTCGCACTGAGAATTCACAACTCCAGACTAGGGAAATACTTAGAAATGTGCTTCATACACAAGAATACATGTTCCAATCGTCTGAATATCTGAACAGCACAATTTTGTCATGGGAAATCTTGTTTCAAACAGCTGAGAAGCGAGTGTGACACTGAGTGACGAGTGTGACACTTTTTTACATGGTTTTTTCCCAAAAAAAAGCAGTTGGTGAAAAGGAAAAAAGGAGTTGGTGAAACACTGAAAAATTCAGAGTATAGAAAGTATTGAGAAAGCTATAGAACAGTATGAAAGTATTGAGAACACTAAGAAATGTTCCAAAAAATGGTAGTTAGGCCTTTGTTCCAAGTAGTGTTTTAATGCTTTAAAAAAAGCCGGTATGACACCCGTGTTAACATGAAAACTCTCAGAGCTCAAAACAACAGACCTGTGGGATGTGTCAAGTGTCTCTAGAACTCTTGGAATACGTTTTAGAACCCAAACATCTCTACTGAATTTTGAAATACTGGGAGTATGTTTCCAAAGCGCTGTGAAAGGTAGGATAGACTTTCAAGTGGTAATAATGGTTAAAGTGCTGGTATATAAAAAAAAAAAACGCTGTTTAAACCAAATTGGAATTCACAATGAAGAAGCTTGAGTCACTGGAAGAAAGTGACTCCAACTCGGGAAATTCACAATGGAAATTAGGTGAATGATAACCTAGGTGTGCTTCAAACACGAGGAAAAGTGTGAATAAAGGGCCTTCAAACACTGAGGAATACGTGAATAAAGGGTGTTTCATATCTGTAACACATTGTTTCATGAAAAAAAGGAGATCATTTTCAAGAAAATAGAACCGAGTTTGATACTTGTTACATTTATACTTCAGGGACAATGAGTTTTTTTTTTTTGAGAGAAACCTGGTTAGGCGGTTAAACCGGAAGTGATGACGTCACCAAGGGGGAGGGGCCACGTGGGTGCAGGCTCAAGTGATCCCAGGTGATGGTGATTTGGCCAGGGGAGTGGCTGGGAGGAGTGATGATGTCATCAAGGTTAGTTCTGGTGTTAGGGTTAGAGAATTGGTGGGGGGCCAGGGTTAGGGTTAGGATAAGGGTTCGGGCTAGCTAGGGTTCAGGCGCAGGTTAGGGGTCGGTTTAGGGTTAGGGTTTGAGGTCTAGGGACATGGTTAGGGTCACGGTGTAGTAACCTTGGGAATTCACAATTGAATGAGAGCTTCAAGCCCTGGACAAATGGGAGTGTCGCACTGAGAAATTCAAACAGACTAGGGAAATACTTAGAAATGTGCTTATACACAAGAAAACATGCTTCAAATACACAAGATGAACATGTTGAATGTTCATGTCTGAATATCTGAACAGCACAATTTTGTCATGGGAAATCTTGTTCAAACAGCTGAGAAGCGAGTGTGACACTGTTTACATTTGTTTTTTTCCCCCAAAAAAGCAGTTGGTGTTTCCGGGAAAAGGAGTTGGAAAAACACTGAAAAATTCATTAGAGAGAGCTATAAGAACAGTATGAAAGTATTGAGAACACTAAGAAATGAAAATGGTAGTTAGGCTAGTGTTTAAAGTAGTGTTTTAATGCGCCCTTTAAAAAGCCGGTATGACACCCGTGTAAACATGAAAACTCTCAGAGCTCAAAACAACAGACCTGTGTGATGTGTCAAGTGTCTCTAGAACTCTTGGAATACGTTTTAGAACCCAAACATCTCTACTGAATTTTGAAATACTGGGAGTATGTTTATGTTTCCAAAGCGCTGCTGTGAAAGGTACTTTCAAGTGGTTAAAAGTGGTTAAAGTGCTGGTGGTTAAAGTGCTGGTATTTTGTAAAAAAAAAACGCTGTTCAAAGAAAATTGGAATTCAAGTGAACTCCAAAGAAGCTTGAGTCACTGGAAGAAAGTGACTCCAACTCACAATGAAATTCACAATGATAACCTAGGTGAATGTATGAAAAAGTGCTTCAAACACGAGGAATACGTGAAAAAGGGCCTTCATATCTGTAACACATTGTTTCATGAAAAGGAGATCATGTTCAAAGAAATTTAGAACCGAGTTTGATACTTGTTACATTTATACTTCAGGGACAATGAGTTGGTTTTTTTTTGAGAGAAACCTGGTTAGGCGGTTAAACCGGAAGTGATGACGTCACCAAGGGGGAGGGGCCACGTGGGCAGGCTCAAGTGATCCCAGGTGATGGTGATTTGGCCAGGGGACCGGCTGGGAGTGATGATGTCATCAAGGTTAGTTCTGGTGTTAGGGTTAGAGAATTGGTGTTCGGGGTAGGGTTAGGGTTTAGGTTTAGGATAGGGTTCAGGGCTAGGCTAGGGTTCAGGTTAGGGTTAGGGTTAGGGGTTAGGGTTTAGGGTTAGGGTTTGAGGTCTAGGGGTAACATGGTTAGGGTCACGGTGTAGTAACCTTGGGAATTCACAATGAATGAGCTTCAAGCCCTGGACAAATGGGAGTGTCGCACTGAGAATTCACAACTCCAGACTAGGGAAATACTTAGAAATGTGCTTCATACACAAGAATACATGTTCCAATCGTCTGAATATCTGAACAGCACAATTTTGTCATGGGAAATCTTGTTCAAACAGCTGAGAACGAGTGTGACACTGTTTACATTTACTTTTCCCATGAAAAGCAGTTTGGTTTCCGGTTGGAAAAAAGGAGTTGGTGAAACAAAAAAAATTCATTTTCCCAGAGCTATAGAACAGTATGAAAGTATTGAGAACACTAAGAAATGAAAATGGTAGTTAGGCTAGTGTTCCAAGTAGTGTTTTAATGCGCCTTTAAAAAGCCGGTATGACACCCGTGGTAAAAAACACCCGTGTTAACAACAACAAAACTCTCAGAGCTCAAAACAACAGACCTGTGGGATGTGTCAAGTGTCTCTAGAACTTTTGGAATACGTTTTAGAACCCAAACATCTCTACTGAATTTTGAAATACTGGGAGTATGTTTCCAAAGCGCTGTGAAAGGTAGGATAGACTTTCAAGTGGTAATAATGGTTAAAGTGCTGGTATATTTGTAAAAAAAAACGCTGTTTGGAAACCAAATTGGAATTCACAATGAAGAAGCTTGAGTCACTGGAAGAAAGTGACTCCAACTCGGGAAATTCACAATGATAACCTAGGTGAATGTATGAGAAAGTGCTTCAAACACGAGGAATACGTGAATAAAGGGCCTTCATATCTGTAACACATTGTTTCATGAAAAGGAGATCATGTTCAAGGAAAATAGAACCGAGTTTGATACTTGTTACATTTATACTTCAGGGACAATGAGTTGGCGTTTTTGAGAGAAACCTGGTTAGGCGAAGTGATTAAACCGGAAGTGATGGGGTCACCAAGGGGGAGGGGCCACGTGGGCAGGCCCAAGTGATCCAGGGTGATGGTGATTTGGCCAGGGGACCAGCTGGGAGTGATGATGTCATAGAGGTTAGTTTGGTGTTAGGGTTAGAGAAGGGTGTAGGGCCAGGGTTAGGGTTAGGATAAGGGTTCGGGCTAGCTAGGGTTCAGGCGCAGGTTCGGGGTCGGTTTAGGGGTTAGGGTTTGAGGTCTAGGGACATGGTTAGGGTCACGGTGTAGTAACCTTGGGAATTCACAATGAATGAGCTTCAAGCCCTGGACAAATGGGAGTGTCGCCCTGAGAATTCACAACTCCAGACTAGGGAAATACTTAAAAATGTGCTTCATACACAAGAATACATGTTCCAATCGTCTGAATATCTGAACAGCACAATTTTGTCATGGGAAATCTTGTTCAAACAGCTGAGAAGCGAGTGTGACACTGTTTACATTTTTACTTTTCCCATCAAAAAAAGCAGTTGGTGTTTCCGGGAAAAAGGAGTTGGTGAAAAAACACTGAAAAATTCATTTTCCCAGAGCTATAGAACAGTATGAAAGTATTGAGAACACTAAGAAATAAAAATGGTAGTTAGGCTAGTGTTCCAAGTAGTGTTTTAATGCGCCTTTAAAAAGCCGGTATGACACCCGTGTTAACATGAAAACTCTCAGAGCTCAAAACAACAGACCTGTGGGATGTGTCAAGTGTCTCTAGAACTCTTGGAATACGTTTTAGAACCCAAACATCTCTACTGAATTTTGAAATACTGGGAGTATGTTTCCAAAGCGCTGTGAAAGGTAGGATAGACTTTCAAGTGGTAATAATGGTTAAAGTGCTGGTATATTTGTAACAAAAAACGCTGTTTAACCAAATTGGAATTCACAATGAAGAAGCTTGAGTCACTGGAAGAAAGTGACTCCAACTCGGGAAATTCACAATGATAACCTAGGTGAATGTATGAGAAAGAAAGAAAGTCAACTTCAAACACGAGGAATACGTGAATAAAGGGCCTTCATATCTGTAACACATTGTTTCATGAAAAGGAGATCATGTTCAAAGAAAATAGAACCGAGTTTGATACTTGTTACATTTATACTTCAGGGACAATGAGTTGGTGTTTTTGAGAGAAACCTGGTTAGGCGGTTAAACCGGAAGTGATAAACCGGAAGTGATGACGTCACCAAGGGGGAGGGGCCACGTGGGCAGGCTCAAGTGATCCCAGGTGATGGTGATTTGGCCAGGGGACCGGCTGGGAGTGATGATGTCATCAAGGTTAGTTCTGGTGTTAGGGTTAGAGAATTGGTGTAGGGTTAGGGTTAGGGTTAGGATAAGGGTTCGGGCTAGCTAGGGTTCAGGGCGCAGGTTCGGGGTCGGTTTAGGGTTAGGGTTTGAGGTCTAGGGACATGGTTAGGGTCACGGTGTAGTAACCTTGGGAATTCACAATGAATGAGCTTCAAGCCCTGGACAAATGGGAGTGTCGCAGTGAGAACTCACAACTCCAGACTAGAAAAATGCTTTAGAAATGTGCTTCATACACAAGAATACATGTTCCAATCGTCTGAATATCTGAACAGCACAATTTTGTCATGGGAAATCTTGTTCAAACAGCTGAGAAGCGAGTGTGACACTGTTTACATTTACTTTTCCCATCAAAAGCAGTTTGTTGTTTCCGGTAAAAGGAGTTGGTGAAACACTGAAAAATTCATTTTCCCAGAGCTATAGAACAGTATGAAAGTATTGAGAACACTAAGAAATGAAAATGGTAGTTAGGCTAGTGTTCCAAGTAGTGTTTTAATGCGCCTTTAAAAAGCCGGTATGACACCCGTGTTAACATGAAAACTCTCAGAGCTCAAAACAACAGACCTGTGGGATGTGTCAAGTGTCTCTAGAACTCTTGGAATACGTTTTAGAACCCAAACATCTCTACTGAATTTTGAAATACTGGGAGTATGTTTCCAAAGCGCTGTGAAAGGTAGGATAGACTTTCAAGTGGTAATAATGGTTAAAGTGCTGGTATATTTATTTGTAACAAAAAACGCTGTTTAACCAAATTGGAATTCACAATGAAGAAGCTTGAGTCACTGGAAGAAAGTGACTCCAACTCGGGAAATTCACAATGATAACCTAGGTGAATGTATAAGAAAGTGCTTCAAACACGAGGAATACGTGAATAAAGGGCCTTCATATCTGTAACACATTGTTTCATGAAAAGGAGATCATGTTCAAGGAAAATAGAACCGAGTTTGATACTTGTTACATTTATACTTCAGGGACAATGAGTTGTTTTTTTGAGAGAAACCTGGTTAGGCGGTTAAACCGGAAGTGATGACGTCACCAAGGGGGAGGGGCCACGTGGGCAGGCTCAAGTGATCCCAGGTGATGGTGATTTGGCCAGGGGACCGGCTGGGAGTGATGATGTCATCAAGGTTAGTTCTGGTGTTAGGGTTAGAGAATTGGTGTTCGGGCCAGGGTTAGGGTTAGGATAAGGGTTCGGGCTAGCTAGGGTTCAGGCGCAGGTTAGGGGTCGGTTTAGGGTTAGGGTTTGAGGTCTAGGTACATGGTTAGGGTCACGGTGTAGTAACCTTGGGAATTCACAATGAATGAGCTTCAAGCCCTGGACAAATGGGAGTGTCGCACTGAGAATTCACAACTCCAGACTAGGGAAATACTTAGAAATGTGCTTCATACACAAGAATACATGTTCCAATCGTCTGTCTGAATATCTGAACAGCACAATTTTGTCATGGGAAATCTTGTTCAAACAGCTGAGAAGCGAGTGTGACACTGTTTTTACATTTACTTTTCCCATCAAAAGCAGTTGGTGTTTCCGGGAAAAGGAGTTGGTGAAACACTGAAAAAATCATTTTCCCCTATAGAGCTATAGAACAGTATGAAAGTATTGAGAAACAAGAAAGAAATGAAAATGGTAGTTAGGCTAGTGTTCCAAGTAGTGTTTTAATGCGCCTTTAAAAAGCCGGTATGACACCCGTGTTAACATGAAAACTCTCAGAGCTCAAAAAACAACAGACCTGTGGGATGTGTCAAGTGTCTCTAGAACTCTTGGAATACGTTTTAGAACCCAAACATCTCTACTGAATTTTGAAATACTGGGAGTATGTTTCCAAAGCGCTGTGAAAGGTAGGATAGACTTTCAAGTGGTAATAATGGTTAAAGTGCTGGTATATAAAAAAAAAAACGCTGTTTAACCAAATTGGAATTCACAATGAAGAAGCTTGAGTCACTGGAAGAAAGTGACTCCAACTCGGGAAATTCACAATGATAACCTAGGTGAATGTATATGAGAAAGTGCTTCAAACACGAGGAATACGTGAATAAAGGGCCTTCATATCTGTAACACATTGTTTCATGAAAAGGAGATCATGTTCAAAGAAAAATAGAACCGAGTTTGATACTTGTTACATTTATACTTCAGGGACAATGAGTTGGCGTTTTTTTTGAGAGAAACCTGGTTAGGCGGTTAAACCGGAAGTGATGACGTCACCCAAGGGGGGGGGAGGGGCCACGTGGGCAGGCTCAAGTGATCCCAGGTGATGGTGATTTGGCCAGGGGACCGGCTGGGAGTGATGATGTCATCAAGGTTAGTTCTGGTGTTAGGGTTAGAGAATTGGTGTTCGGGCCAGGGTTAGGGTTAGGATAAGGGTTCGGGCTAGCTAGGGTTCAGGCGCAGGTTAGGGGTCGGTTTAGGGTTAGGGTTTGAGGTCTAGGGACATGGTTAGGGTCACGGTGTAGTAACCTTGGGAATTCACAATGAATGAGCTTCAAGCCCTGGACAAATGGGAGTGTCGCACTGAGAATTCACAACTCCAGACTAGGGAAATACTTAGAAATGTGCTTCATACACAAGAATACATGTTCCAATCGTCTGAATATCTGAACAGCACAATTTTGTCATGGGAAATCTTGTTCAAACAGCTGAGAAGCGAGTGTGACACTGTTTACATTTACTTTTCCCATCAAAAGCAGTTGGTGTTTCCGGGAAAAGGAGTTGGTGAAACACTGAAAAATTCATTTTCCCAGAGCTATAGAACAGTATGAAAGTATTGAGAACACTAAGAAATGAAAATGGTAGTTAGGCTAGTGTTCCAAGTAGTGTTTTAATGCGCCTTTAAAAAGCCGGTATGACACCCGTGTTAACATGAAAACTCTCAGAGCTCAAAACAACAGACCTGTGGGATGTGTCAAGTGTCTCTAGAACTCTTGGAATACGTTTTAGAACCCCAACATCTCTACTGAATTTTGAAATACTGGGAGTATGTTTCCAAAGCGCTGTGAAAGGTAGGATAGACTTTCAAGTGGTAATAATGGTTAAAGTGCTGGTATATTTGTAAAAAAAAACGCTGTTTAACCAAATTGGAATTCACAATGAAGAAGCTTGAGTCACTGGAAGAAAGTGACTCCAACTCGGGAAATTCACAATGATAACCTAGGTGAATGTATGAGAAAGTGCTTCAAACACGAGGAATACGTGAATAAAGGGCCTTCATATCTGTAACACATTGTTTCATGAAAAGGAGATCATGTTCAAGGAAAATAGAACCGAGTTTGATACTTGTTACATTTATACTTCAGGGACAATGAGTTGGCGTTTTTGAGAGAAACCTGGTTAGGCGGTTAAACCGGAAGTGATGACGTCACCAAGGGGGAGGGGCCACGTGGGCAGGCTCAAGTGATCCCAGGTGATGGTGATTTGGCCAGGGGACCGGCTGGGAGTGATGATGTCATCAAGGTTAGTTCTGGTGTTAGGGTTAGAGAATTGGTGTTCGGGCCAGGGTTAGGGTTAGGATAAGGGTTCGGGCTAGCTAGGGTTCAGGCGCAGGTTCGGGGTCGGTTTAGGGTTAGGGTTTGAGGTCTAGGGACATGGTTAGGGTCACGGTGTAGTAACCTTGGGAATTCACAATGAATGAGCTTCAAGCCCTGGACAAATGGGAGTGTCGCACTGAGAATTCACAACTCCAGACTAGGGAAATACTTAGAAATGTGCTTCATACACAAGAATACATGTTCCAATCGTCTGAATATCTGAACAGCACAATTTTGTCATGGGAAATCTTGTTCAAACAGCTGAGAAGCGAGTGTGACACTGTTTACATTTACTTTTCCCATCAAAAGCAGTTGGTGTTTCCGGGAAAAGGAGTTGGTGAAACACTGAAAAATTCATTTTCCCAGAGCTATAGAACAGTATGAAAGTATTGAGAACACTAAGAAATGAAAATGGTAGTTAGGCTAGTGTTCCAAGTAGTGTTTTAATGCGCCTTTAAAAAGCCGGTATGACACCCGTGTTAACATGAAAACTCTCAGAGCTCAAAACAACAGACCTGTGGGATGTGTCAAGTGTCTCTAGAACTCTTGGAATACGTTTTAGAACCCAAACATCTCTACTGAATTTTGAAATACTGGGAGTATGTTTCCAAAGCGCTGTGAAAGGTAGGATAGACTTTCAAGTGGTAATAATGGTTAAAGTGCTGGTATATTTGTAAAAAAAACGCTGTTTAACCAAATTGGAATTCACAATGAAGAAGCTTGAGTCACTGGAAGAAAGTGACTCCAACTCGGGAAATTCACAATGATAACCTAGGTGAATGTATGAGAAAGTGCTTCAAACACGAGGAATACGTGAATAAAGGGGGCCTTCATATCTGTAACACATTGTTTCATGAAAAGGAGATCATGTTCAAGGAAATAGAACCGAGTTTGATACTTGTTACATTTATACTTCAGGGACAATGAGTTGGCGTTTTTGAGAGAAACCTGGTTAGGCGGTTAAACCGGAAGTGATGACGTCACCAAGGGGGAGGGGCCACGTGGGCAGGCTCAAGTGATCCCAGGTGATGGTGATTTGGCCAGGGGACCGGCTGGGAGTGATGATGTCATCAAGGTTAGTTCTGGTGTTAGGGTTAGAGAATTGGTGTTCGGGCCAGGGTTAGGGTTAGGATAAGGGTTCGGGCTAGCTAGGGTTCAGGCGCAGGTTCGGGGTCGGTTTAGGGTTAGGGTTTGAGGTCTAGGGACATGGTTAGGGTCACGGTGTGTAGTAACCTTGGGAATTCACAATGAATGAGCTTCAAGCCCTGGACAAATGGGAGTGTCGCACTGAGAATTCACAACTCCAGACTAGGGAAATACTTAGAAATGTGCTTCATACACAAGAATACATGTTCCAATCGTCTGAATATCTGAACAGCACAATTTTGTCATGGGAAAATCTTGTTCAAACAGCTGAGAAGCGAGTGTGACACTGTTTACATTTACTTTTCCCATCAAAAGCAGTTGGTGTTTCCGGAAAAAGGAGTTGGTGAAACACTGAAAAATTCATTTTCCCAGAGCTATAGAACAGTATGAAAGTATTGAGAACACTAAGAAATGAAAATGGTAGTTAGGCTAGTGTTCCAAGTAGTGTTTTAATGCGCCTTTAAAAAGCCGGTATGACACCCGTGTTAACATGAAAACTCTCAGAGCTCAAAACAACAGACCTGTGGGATGTGTCAAGTGTCTCTAGAACTCTTGGAATACGTTTTAGAACCCAAACATCTCTACTGAATTTTGAAATACTGGGAGTATGTTTCCAAAGCGCTGTGAAAGGTAGGATAGACTTTCAAGTGGTAATAATGGTTAAAGTGCTGGTATATTTGTAAAAAAAACGCTGTTTAACCAAATTGGAATTCACAATGAAGAAGCTTGAGTCACTGGAAGAAAGTGACTCCAACTCGGGAAATTCACAATGATAACCTAGGTGAATGTATGAGAAAGTGCTTCAAACACGAGGAATACGTGAATAAAGGGCCTTCATATCTGTAACACATTGTTTCATGAAAAGGAGATCATGTTCAAAGAAAATAGAACCGAGTTTGATACTTGTTACATTTATACTTCAGGGACAATGAGTTGGCGTTTTTGAGAGAAACCTGGTTAGGCGGTTAAACCGGAAGTGATGACGTCACCAAGGGGGAGGGGCCACGTGGGCAGGCTCAAGTGATCCCAGGTGATGGTGATTTGGCCAGGGGACCAGCTGGGAGTGATGATGTCATCAAGGTTAGTTCTGGTGTTAGGGTTAGAGAATTGGTGTTCGGGCCAGGGTTAGGGTTAGGATAAGGGTTCGGGCTAGCTAGGGTTCAGGCGCAGGTTAGGGGTCGGTTTAGGGTTAGGGTTTGAGGTCTAGGGACATGGTTAGGGTCACGGTGTAGTAACCTTGGGAATTCACAATGAATGAGCTTCAAGCCCTGGACAAATGGGAGTGTCGCACTGAGAATTCACAACTCCAGACTAGGGAAATACTTAGAAATGTGCTTCATACACAAGAATACATGTTCCAATCGTCTGAATATCTGAACAGCACAATTTTGTCATGGGAAATCTTGTTCAAACAGCTGAGAACCGAGTGTGACACTGTTTACATTTACTTTTCCCATCAAAAGCAGTTGGTGTTTCCGGGAAAAGGAGTTGGTGAAACACTGAAAAATTCATTTTCCCAGAGCTATAGAACAGTATGAAAGTATTGAGAACACTAAGAAATGAAAATGGTAGTTAGGCTAGTGTTCCAAGTAGTGTTTTAATGCGCCTTTAAAAAGCCGGTATGACACCCGTGTTAACATGAAAACTCTCAGAGCTCAAAACAACAGACCTGTGGGATGTGTCAAGTGTCTCTAGAACTCTTGGAATACGTTTTAGAACCCAAACATCTCTACTGAATTTTGAAATACTGGGAGTATGTTTCCAAAGCGCTGTGAAAGGTAGGATAGACTTTCAAGTGGTAATAATGGTTAAAGTGCTGGTATATTTGTAACAAAAAACGCTGTTTAACCAAATTGGAATTCACAATGAAGAAGCTTGAGTCACTGGAAGAAAGTGACTCCAACTCGGGAAATTCACAATGATAACCTAGGTGAATGTATAAGAAAGTGCTTCAAACACGAGGAATACGTGAATAAAGGGCCTTCATATCTGTAACACACATTGTTTCATGAAAGGAGATCATGTTCAAGGAAAAAGAACCGAGTTTGATACTTGTTACATTTATACTTCAGGGACAATGAGTTGGCGTTTTTGAGAGAAACCTGGTTAGGCGGTTAAACCGGAAGTGATGACGTCACCAAGGGGGAGGGGCCACGTGGGCAGGCTCAAGTGATCCCAGGTGATGGTGATTTGGCCAGGGGACCAGCTGGGAGTGATGATGTCATCAAGGTTAGTTCTGGTGTTAGGGTTAGAGAAATGGGGGTTCGGGCCAGGGTTAGGGTTAGGATAAGGGTTCGGGCTAGCTAGGGTTCAGGCGCAGGTTAGGGGTCGGTTTAGGGTTAGGGTTTGAGGTCTAGGGACATGGTTAGGGTCACGGTGTAGTAACCTTGGGAATTCACAATGAATGAGCTTCAAGCCCTGGACAAATGGGAGTGTCGCACTGAGAATTCACAACTCCAGACTAGGGAAATACTTAGAAATGTGCTTCATACACAAGAATACATGTTCCAATCGTCTGAATATCTGAACAGCACAATTTTGTCATGGGAAATCTTGTTCAAACAGCTGAGAAACGAGTGTGACACTGTTTACATTTACTTTTCCCATCAAAAGCAGTTGGTGTTTCCGGGAAAAGGAGTTGGTGAAACACTGAAAAATTCATTTTCCCAGAGCTATAGAACAGTATGAAAGTATTGAGAACACTAAGAAATGAAAATGGTAGTTAGGCTAGTGTTCCAAGTAGTGTTTTAATGCGCCTTTAAAAAGCCGGTATGACACCCGTGTTAACATGAAAACTCTCAGAGCTCAAAACAACAGACCTGTGGGATGTGTCAAGTGTCTCTAGAACTCTTGGAATACGTTTTAGAACCCAAACATCTCTACTGAATTTTGAAATACTGGGAGTATGTTTCCAAAGCGCTGTGAAAGGTAGGATAGACTTTCAAGTGGTAATAATGGTTAAAGTGCTGGTATATTTGTAAAAAAAAAACGCTGTTTAACCAAATTGGAATTCACAATGAAGAAGCTTGAGTCACTGGAAGAAAGTGACTCCAACTCGGGAAATTCACAATGATAACCTAGGTGAATGTATGAGAAAGTGCTTCAAACACGAGGAATACGTGAATAAAGGGCCTTCATATCTGTAACATTGTTTCATGAAAAGGAGATCATGTTCAAAGAAAATAGAACCGAGTTTGATACTTGTTACATTTATACTTCAGGGACAATGAGTTGGCGTTTTTGAGAGAAACCTGGTTAGGCGGTTAAACCGGAAGTGATGACGTCACCAAGGGGAGGGGCCACGTGGGCAGGCTCAAGTGATCCCAGGTGATGGTGATTTGGCCAGGGGACCAGCTGGGAGTGATGATGTCATCAAGGTTAGTTCTGGTGTTAGGGTTAGAGAATTGGTGTTCGGGCCAGGGTTAGGGTTAGGATAAGGGTTCGGGCTAGCTAGGGTTCAGGCGCAGGTTAGGGGTCGGTTTAGGGTTAGGGTTTGAGGTCTAGGGACATGGTTAGGGTCACGGTGTAGTAACCTTGGGAATTCACAATGAATGAGCTTCAAGCCCTGGACAAATGGGAGTGTCGCACTGAGAATTCACAACTCCAGACTAGGGAAATACTTAGAAATGTGCTTCATACACAAGAATACATGTTCCAATCGTCTGAATATCTGAACAGCACAATTTTGTCATGGGAAATCTTGTTCAAACAGCTGAGAACCGAGTGTGACACTGTTTACATTTATTTTTCCCATCAAAAGCAGTTGGTGTTTCCGGGAAAAGGAGTTGGTGAAACACTGAAAAATTCATTTTTCCAGAGCTATAGAACAGTATGAAAGTATTGAGAACACTAAGAAATGAAAATGGTAGTTAGGCTAGTGTTCCAAGTAGTGTTTTAATGTGCCTTTAAAAAGCCGGTATGACACCCGTGTTAACATGAAAACTCTCAGAGCTCAAAACAACAGACCTGTGGGATGTGTCAAGTGTCTCTAGAACTCTTGGAATACGTTTTAGAACCCAAACATCTCTACTGAATTTTGAAATACTGGGAGTATGTTTCCAAAGCGCTGTGAAAGGTAGGATAGACTTTCAAGTGGTAATAATGGTTAAAGTGCTGGTATATTTGTAAAAAAAACGCTGTTTAACCAAATTGGAATTCACAATGAAGAAGCTTGAGTCACTGGAAGAAAGTGACTCCAACTCGGGAAATTCACAATGATAACCTAGGTGAATGTGTAAGAAAGTGCTTCAAACACGAGGAATACGTCAATAAAGGGCCTTCATATCTGTAAAACATTGTTTCATGAAAAGGAGATCATGTTCAAAGAAAATAGAACCGAGTTTGATACTTGTTACATTTATACTTCAGGGACAATGAGTTGGCGTTTTTGAGAGAAACCTGGTTAGGCCCTTAAACCGGAAGTGATGACGTCACCAAGGGGAGGGGCCACGTGGGCAGGCTCAAGTGACCTCAGGTGATGATGATTTGGCCAGGGGACCACCTGGGAGTGATGACCTCATCGAGGTTTGTTCTGATGTTTGGGTTACAGAATTGGGGTTTGGGCTAGGGTTAGGGTTAGGATAAGGGTTCGGGCTAGCTAGGGTTCAGGCACAGATTAGGGCTAGGATAATAGTTTGGGTTAGAGGTTTAGGGACAGGGTTAGGATCACGGTTAATAACATTGGGAATTCACAATGAATGAGCTTCAACCACTGGTCAAATGGGAGTGTCGCATGAGAATTCACAACTCCAGACTGGTTAAATATTTAGAAATGTGCTTCATACACAAGAATACATGTTCCAATAATGCATATCTGAACAGCACAAGTTTGTCACTGGGAAATCTTTTTCAAACAGCTGAGAACCGAGTGTGACACTGTTTACATTTATTTTTCCCATCAAAAGGAGTTGGCGTTTCTGGGAAAAGGAGTTTGAGAAACACTTAAAAATTCACTTTCCTAGAGCTATAGAACATTATGAAAATAATGAGAACACTAAGAAATGAAAATGGTAGTTAGGCTAGTGTTCCAAGTGGTGTTTTAATGTGCCTTTAAAAAGCCAGTTTGATGCCCGTGTTAAAATGAAAACTCTCAGAGCTCAAAACAACAGACCAGGTGGTTGTGTCAGAGTGTCTCTATAACTCTTGGAATACGTTTTAGAACCGGAACATCTCTACTGAATGTTGAAATACTGAGAATTTGTATCCAAAGCGCTCTGTAAGGTAGGATAGACTCTCAAGTGGTAATAATGTTTAAAGTGCTGGTGTATTTGTACAAAACGCTGTTGAACCAAGTTGGAATTCACAATGAAGGAGCTTGTGACACTCGAAGAAAGTGACTCCAACTCGGGAAATTCACAATGATAACCTAGGTTAATATCTAAGAAAGTGCTTCAAACACTAGGAATACATGAATAAAGGGCCTTAATATCTGTAACACATTTTTTCATGACAAGGAAATCGTGTTCAAAAAACATGGAACCGAGTTGGATACTGGTTACATTTATAATTCAGGGACAATGAGTTGGCGTTTTTGAAAGAAGCCTGGTTAGGCCATGAAACCGGAAGCGATTATGTCACCAAGGGGAGGGGCCACTTGGGCAGGCTCAAGTGATCCCAGGTGGTAATGATTTGGCCAGGGGACCTTCTGGGAGTGATGACGTCATCGAGGTTAGTGCTGGTGTTAGGGTTAGAGAATTGGCTTTCGGGCTAGGATAAGCCTTTGCCTTTGCCTTTGCCTTTGCCTTTGCCTTGGCCCTGCCCTTGGCCTTGGCGTTGGCCTTGGCCTTGGCCTTTGCTTTTCCTTTGCCTTTGCCTTGCCTGTGCCTTGCCTTTGCCTTGCCTTTCATTTGCATACTCACTCTGGTTGGCCTTGGGCATAGTGAAGGTATGGTCAATTTACATGTTTGTCTATTATTAGGTAGGACAAGGAATTATACAGAAGCATTTGTGCCACCTTTGGTAGGAATAACCAAATATTTCTTAAAATGGACACATTGACGGTGATATATCAATGATAAGAATATGTGTCAGAGCCCTTACTGGTTTGGCTCAGTGGATACAGAGACGGTCTGCAGACTAAAGGGTCCCAGGTTCAATTCTGGTCAAGGGCCTGTAGCTTGGTTGTGGGCACACTGCAAGTAGAAGTTGTGCAGGAGACTGCTGATTGATGTTTGTAACTCTCTACACCTCACTTCCACTCTGTACAATCAATAATACATATGTATATACATATTTTTTAAAAGAATATCTATCAGAAAAAGATGCATTATTTTTTAGTTACTTTATTGATTAAGGTATCACATATTTGTCATCAACACCCACCATAAAGATGCATTATTAATGTAACTTTACTTAATCTCCAAGTATTTCTGAAACATAAATTAAAGCACAAAAATACTTAGAAAAATAAAGTTCTCTATGAAAATGGAATGTAAATCCATGGAAACTAGGAAATCTGTGAAGAACAGGGACAGATTAAAAGAGGTCATGAACCAATTACGCAGACAGATATGGTCAGCATTATGAATTTGTAATGATGGCTTCAGTTTCATGCACACGTCAAGATTTATGAAACACTATAGTCAACACATGTAATTTACTCATTGCAGTTTTTATCAATGGTCCAAGAGAAAACAAATATAAGTTCAGCTATTCTGGAAGAATAGGTTTGGTAACTCTATATTCAATCCCCCTACTTATGCCCTCTGGGTGAGAGTCTCATCTCAATGACAGAAAATGTAACAAACAATGAAGAACTTTCACCCAAACCCAAAAAAGCCACATCCCTGGACTAAAGACAGCCTTTGTCTCCATGTTTTCCCCTGTATGAAGTCTCTGATGTTTACGAAGGGCAGTGCCATGGGTAAAAGATTTCCCACATTCACTGCATTGATAAGGCTTTTCTCCAGTGTGAACTCTCTGATGATATTGGAGACCACTGCTACATGTAAAACATTTTCCACATTCACTGCAGTGATAAGGCTTTTCTCCGTTGTGAACTCTCTGATGATATTGGAGACCACTGCTACATGTAAAACTCTCTTATGATATTGGAGAGCATTGCACCCTTTAAAAGATTTTCCACATTCACTGAATTTATAAGGCATTTCCCCTGTATGAAGTGTGTGATGATTACGAAGGGCAATGCGATACGTAAAGGATTTCCCACATTCACTGCATTGATAAGGTTTTTCTCCAGTGTGAATTCTCTGATGATAATGAAGGGTAGTGCTCTGAGTAAAAGATTTTCCACATTCACTGCATTTATAAGACTTCTCTCCTGTATGAACTCTCTGATGACTACGAAGGCTAGTATTCTGGGTAAAAGATTTCCCACATTCACTACATTTATAAGGCTTTTCTCCCATATGAACTCTCTGATGTTGATGAAGGATGCGTTTAGGGGTAAAACATTTTCCACATTCACTGCATTGATAAGGCTTTTCTCCTGTATGAAGTCTCTGATGACAATAAAGATGACTGCTAGTGCTGTAAGCTTTCCCACATTCACTATATTTATAAGGCTTTTCTCCAGTGTGAACTCTCCGATGACAATGATGAATACTGTTACTGGTAAAAGATTTCCCACACTCATTGTACTCAGGAGGCCTTTCTCCTGTGTGAACTCTATGCTCATACTGGAGGACACTGCTACCGGTAAAAGTTTTTCCACATTCACTGACCTCATAAGGCCTTTCTCCAGTGTGCAAAGCTTAGTGATTACCTAGGCTGTTACTACTGCTAAAAGCTTTCCCAAATTCACTACACTGAGAAGGCCTTTCTCCATTGTGACCTTGCTGTTGATAATGAAAGCTAGAATATTTGGTAACATTTTTTCCACACTCACAGCTATCAAAACACTGACTTCCAACATAGACACCTTTTTCCAAAATAAACATGTGGGTAAAACTAATGTCTTCCTTACATTCTTTTCTAATGTAATCATTTTTTCGCCTTTGAAACGTCATCCCACACGTCAAAATTGCAGTTGGACTGTCCCTGGTCTGAGTACCCTTTAGGTGGAGATGTCCTGACCAGTTAAAGACACCATGCCCAACCTCCCCACATGTAGCCAGCCGATCCTAGGAATTCCCTTACTTCCCTTCGGAAGGTGGGGGTTGGGATTTTCAAAACAGTCTCTTTTCTGGCATCTGACAGCCGCCGCTGTCCACCCTCCAGGATGTATCCCAGGTAACTCACCCTTTCTCTGCATATCTGGGCCTTCTTCGCAGAAGCCCGGTACCCAAGGGCCCCCAGGGAGGCCAGCAGGTCCCTTGTCCCCTGCTTGCAGTCTTCAGCCGTGTCTGCTGCAATCAGGATATCGTCCACATACTGAAGGAGAGTGAGGTTGGGGTGTGTTCTCCGGTACTCACGCAGGTCCTCGTGCAGGGCCTCGTCGAAGATGGTGGGCGAGTTCTTGAACCCCTGAGGCAGCCGGGTCCATGTCAGTTGTCTGCTGTAGCCCTCTTCAAGGTCATGCCACTCGTAGACGAACAGGGGTTGACTGCGGGGTGCCAGCGGCAAACTGAAAAAGGCATCCTTCAAATCTAACACAGTATACCAGACACGGGAGGGCACCAGAGAGCTTAGGAGAGTGTATGGGTTGGGGACCGTTGGATGTATGTCCATAACTTTTATTTACTTCCTGGAGGTCCTGTACCGGCCGGTAGTCATTCGTGTGGGGCTTCTTGACTGGCAGGAGGGGGTGTTCCAGGCAGACTGGCAGGGGACCAGTACCCTTATGCCACTCAGTCTCCGAATGTTTGGCTGAATTCCCTTCCGGGCTTCCTGAGGCATGGAGTACTATTTGACTCTCACCGTGCCTTCCCCTGGTTTTAACTCTCCCACGACTGGGGCCCTGTGGGCGGCGAGCCCCACTCCCCCTGTCTCCGCCCAAGCCGTGGGGAACTCCTACCGCCATTGATCCATGCTGTCCTCTACTGGAGAGGCTTTTTGGTGAAGCTGGTACTCATCCTCCAGCCTCATGGTCAGGACCTGAATGGGGTGGCCCTCGCCATCAGTAACCTGAGGCCCCCCTTGTCTGAAAGTTATTTGAGCTCCGATCTTAGTGAGCAGGTCTCGTCCTAACAGTGGGTAGGGGCATTCCGGAATTACCATAAAAGAGTGGGATACCCGGCCTGTCCCTAAATCCACCGTTCTTCGGGTAGTCCATGAATACTGGTTCATACCAGTTGCTCCTTGCACCCAAGACTTCTCATTTGCTAATTTTCCTTGAGGCGTACGGAGGACCGAGTGTTGCGCTCCAGTGTCGACAAGGAAGTCAATAGGGGTCCCCTCCATGCTAAGAGTTACCCTGGGCTCGGGGAAGGGGTCTGAACCCCGACTCCCCTAATCACTCAGTTCATCTAGCTCTAGGACCTTCACTCGATTTGCTTCGCCTCCCTTTTTGCTGGCCCTTTTCGGACACTCTTGTTTCCAGTGCCCAATCTCCCTACAATAAGCACACTGATCTTTCTGCAGCTTCCGCCTCCCGCCCCGGGCGGTCCCCTTACCGTCCTCCTGGTTGCCAGCGAGTCGGCGGAGACGGTGGTTCCGTTCCTCGGAAGAGTCCGTGGTGGTGGTGAGCAGGATCTTAGCTAGGTCTCGGGTTTTCTTACTGCTGGCAGCCGCCACAGCGCGAGCCTGTTTATCTCCAGGCGGCTCCCGATTGTTGTACACCTTCTCAGCTACTATCAGCAAGTCCTGCAGACTTTTCTCTCCTAATCTATCTACCTTCTGCAATTTTCTCCTGATGTCTGCAGCCGATTGGTTTATGAAGTCCATGACAACAGCCGCCTTGCTTTCAGGAGCCTCTGGGTCCATGGGGGTATAGGTATGGAATGCCTCCATGACTCGCTCTAGGAAGGCTGCTGGAGACTCATCTCTTTCCTGTTGAACATTCCCTACCTTAGCCAGATTAGTCGGCTTCCTAGCAGCCATGCGGAGACCCCCCATTAGAGTCTGGCGGTAGACCTGGAGCCTCTCCTTACCTTCTGCCGTGTTGAAATCCCATTCAGGCCCAGTTAGAGGAAAGGAGGTATCTATCTGAGCCTGGTTGGTGGTAGAATTCCCGTCTGCGCCCGGAACCAACTTTTGGGCCTCATTGAGTATCCTCTTCCTCTCCTCGGTGGTGAATAGGACCTGCAAAAGCTGCTGACAGTCATCCCAAGTCGGCTGATGGGTGAAAAAGACAGAGTCTAGTAAATCAATAAGCCCTGCCGGCTTCTCAGAAAACTTAGGATTCTGACCTTTCCAATTGTAAAGGTCACTAGTGGCAAAAGGCCAGTAGTGATAGGGCTGATTTCCCCCTGCGTCTGGAGAACCGGTGGCTTGCAGGGGTAGAATGGTGGAGTCAGCAGCGGAGGCAGTGGTGGAGGCAGTCTGCTCCCTTTGAGCCCTTTGTCTGGTAAGGGGCGGGCTTCCCACTGGAGCGCCTCCGCCCCCTGCCCTCAGAACAGGGTCTGCTTCCCCAAGAGGGGGAGGATTGCGTCTCTCCGGCATCCTAGGGGGCTGATACAGGGGAGGAAAAATTAATTCTTCCTCGGTTCCCCCCTATAAGACAGGGTAGAGTGGTGCTGAAGGCTGGGTGACTTTTTTTTTTCCTCCTCCTTCTTACAGACTTCTACATATGAACAAATAATTACAACCAGGCAGACAAACAAAATATTAAATAAACATCTGTACTTATACCATTTTAGTAAACAAGTATTCTTATAGTCTTGGGACCTGAGCAGATAACAGGAACACTGCCTCTAAGTCCCCTGATGGGGGCCTCCCTTTCCCATATCCCAGGACAGGATTCTTGACCCATGTTTCAGCAAAACAGAAATGGCACTCATGTTGGACAAAGGAAGCAAGATTAATAGACTCGCAAACTCCGCGGCCCCGCCACAGCTGCCGCTTTTTCTGGCTCCGCTGACACCACCACCGCAGGCCAGTGGGTGGGACCAGTGTGTTAAAGGAAAAAAAGTTAAAACCACTCCTGGAGTCCGCCAGAGACTGTGAAGGAAAAGTCATCCTGCAGTCTGGCTCGGGGAGGGACAGGTTACACATAGAGCATTATTCCAGGAGAGGCAAAACCTTGCAAGGAACCTTGATAAAAAGCGCAGTAATTTAATCATACAGTCAAAGGTTAAACAGGAAGGGAAGAACCACTCAATGTCCTCTAAGAGGATTTCAACTAACTGACAACAAACTGACAAAACCTTGACAAATCAAAACTCAACAAATAATACACACATAGGGCCTAAATATGACAGACAAACACA